>JAZGQO010000014.1:32172500-32797500 GCA_036850965.1 Patella caerulea | reverse complement strand
ACGGCGTTTAACTCCATTTCATTTCTTATTCATATTACTGGAACCATTTTATTTAGTTAACTGTTTGTTTTTCTCTTATATGTACTTTTCTTTACGGGCATATATCTTTTAATTTTGTACAGTGTATATGGACACAAGACCTGATCTGTGTGTAAATACATGTAGTCTGTGCGGTTGAGCCCCCCCCCCCCCCCAAAAAAAAAAAATTGATGATTTCTTAGGAGTATTCTTAGCCGGCCACATCCTCAGCCCCTCCAAAAAATTCTGTACCCCCCCCCCCAATTTTATGAGCTGGCGACGGGCCCGATTCTGTGGATATAAAAATCTGAAAAGCAGATTAGAAACCATTCTCCAGTATTAATACATCTCTTATAATATGTCTTTATTGTTGTTTTTTTTTTTTTTTAAAAGTATAATTGCATGTTCAGGGTTGTTAGGTGAATCCTTATTAATATTCTGTTGTATTAGTGGGCTCATGTAGATAATATTATTTTTTTTGTTTTTTTCTCAACATTATATATAATTATTATACCGAACCAGTATTTCAATCATGCCAAAAACGTTTTCATCTGTATACTCTATTTATATTTCTTTTGCATATTGTTGTATTGAAATAAAATGGAAAAAATACTTTTTCCAGGAAATATCACATTCATTGATACAATTTCGCTTTTGACCATATTTTTTCCGCAAATCAGGGCCTAGCTGTGTTCACGGTGTCAGCACAACATTTATCTGATGTTATTGTCCCGTAATTCAGGCATATTTGCAGAAAAATTCTCTCATACAAATGTAAACAAGCCAACGTGTTCCGTCTCGTAAAAGGTGTGTGTGTGTGTGTGTGAATTAGTTTTATTTAACGTCCGCTTCCACCGAGGTGATATCGCAGACAAAAAAAGGTATTCCCTGGTCTATTTATGGCTATTGACCCCTGACCTAATGACGTTGATTGCTTTTATGGTTTCTGATTGGCTTAGAATATGATATCATCACCACATTATGGCTACACTTGACAAATATAGTCCGAGGCGTAATTCGAGTGTTGGTCTGATTGTACAAAACATCGCAATAGAAGTGTGTACTACAGTGACGACTTACTTGTTTACTTGTGCAGCAAAGCTTCAGATTTTCGCCTGGAATTTGCTGGGACAAAATGAAACGATTTTCGTGGCTAAATCACAGCCTATTCCCGATGAAATAAGAAGGAAACTTCCAATAAGGAACCGTTTGGTTTGCACTCTCTAGCATAAAGATAATGAAAAGGGGAGTGAAGCAACACTTATAATAATCTATAACATGGGTTCGGCGTGAAAACAAGGAACAGAAATAGGTTGCCAGGCAACGAAACATATGCCCACACAGCAGCCAAATCGTCCGGGCAGTCAACAAGAGTTGTTTCATTTTAAGTAATCATCAGAAAATTATAATTCAAACTCATAACTACGGTGTAACTGTGATATAATCAAACGTTTTTTTTTTAAATCAGATAATAATTGTGACCTTCAGAGGGACCACAATCTAAAAAGGGTGATTTTTCTTACAATCAGGGGCCATAATTCAGGAAGTTATGATCCGATATGCGCAAATATGCATTGGAACCAAGATCATTAGGTTATAAACATGTATTTTAAGTTTCGTCAAAATCAGTTCAAAATTGTGACCTCTATAGGGTCCACAACCTTGATATAACATATTTTCACACTATTCGTGTACAAACGGCGGCCATTTTGTCCGTCAATTCTGGTCCGATTTTCACGAAATTCAAACTCTCTCTTCATTACCATGTAACGGTGATATAATCAAACGGTTTTTTTTAAAATCGGATAATAATTTTGACATCCAGGGGGACCACAAGCTAACAAAAGCGATTTTTCGGACATAATTCAGGAAGTTAAGATCCGATGGGCGCAAATATCGAAAGGAACCAAGATCTTTGGGTTATAAACATACATGTCAAGTTTTATCAAAATCGGTTCAAAATTGTTACCTCTATAAGGTCCACAACCTTGATATAACATATTTTCACACAATTCGCGTACAAACGGAGGCCATTTTGTCCGCCAATTTTGGTCTGATTTTCACGAAATTCGAACTCAACCATCATAACCATGTAACGGTGATATAATCAAACGGTTTTTTAAATCGGATTACAATTTTGACCTCCAGAGGGACTACAAGCTAAAAAGGGCGATTTATCGAAAGGAACCAAGATCTTTGGATTATAAACATACATTTCAAGTTTCATCCAAATCGGTTCAAAATTGTGACCTCTACACTGTTCACAAGCTAAATAAACGTGACTTTTTGTACAATCAGGGGCCATAACCCATGAAGTTACAGTCCGATACATGCCAATATCGAAAGGAACCGAGATCTTTGAGTGATAAACTTATATTTTAAGTTTCATTGAAATTGGATAAAAATTGTGACCTGTAGACTGTTCACAAACAATTGTGGACGGACGGACGGACGAACAGGGGCGACGACAATATACGTCCACATAAAAATGTGGGCGTATAAAAAGGATACGCAATTTATTCCTTATCACTCGAATCTGGTGGACAAGGAAACGATTCAAACTGGGTACCGAATGAAACCGTGACATTCTTCACCGACATAGAATATACGTGATCCTGTGAGCAATAAACGGTTAGATTCCTATGTAATGATTGTTTTATAATTACGTCCGGTTTTCTTTTTCGATTAAAATTAATTGCAGTAAATCAAACTGAAATTTATCCTATAAGCGTTCTGCGTGTATATGGTATATATATTATAGTGTCAACTGATCCGATAAATTAAAGCTTATAATTATGTTGAAAATAACGCGTAACTATAGTTATGGCGATCAATGTTTTCTGAACGCTATATATGCGTAATTGTTATAGGCCTACTCAAAAATAAGAAAGACCCATGACCTATCTACGCAGATTATTTAGTTATTACTTTCCTTTAAAGCGCAATAACATACATAAACGAACGTTGTAAAATCGATAACTCTTGACCACAAGAATTTCTTGTGTTGATCTTTCTTGTAACTTCCTGATCTACTCCGAAATGTCCACCGATATGTTGCAATTATTAGGTGTTAAAAAATAGCTAGTAGAATACGGTTATGTCAGTCAGAAAAATTTACTGTCATTAATCAGACTTTAATCATACAAATGGTTAAAGCAACGATTTCATACTTTTAAGTTACATTTTTAAAATGTATTAAAATAAGGTCTTACAATAGACGGTATCTTTAAACAGTCCTATCCTGTTAAGGAATAATCCTATTAATCCTATAATTCACTATTGCCAGTTGAGAAATTGGCAAATATATCATTTTCAACTTCAAATTCAAACGTTTGAAGATGGCTATTCCATGAAATTCTCTTGTAGGGGGGTTGGGATGGCATATTGGTCTAGAGTACCGCGCTTTGAACTCTAGCTGGCCGGTCACCTCTGGTTTGTGGCTGTGGGTTCGAGCCCTGGTGTGAGCGTATGGACATAGGGGCGCCTTCTCAACCTCGTGGGTTTCCTCCGGGCACTCCGGTTTCCTCCCACTGCTAAAGACCCCTACGCGCGTGCGAATTATTGAAATAAAATTAAACCATATGTTAGTCCCGAAATGACCTAGTTTGTGTTGAGTGGACGTTAAACCCCATTTCTCTCTCTCTCTCTCATGAAATTCTCGCTTAAAATATGCATATGCAGATTTGGTGAGTAAAGAGATGGCCCGGGGTCGCTCCTGCTGTTAGCTGAGAAAATGTCTCGTGCAAAACTAATTCTTGTGGTTTCGCCCCTAGGATACAATTTTAAGGTAGCTAAATCGCTCATATTTGGGACCTAGAAATTGACACAAATAGATCGCAAAGCATACAAGGTAGTCTGAATGTACATGTAAATAAACTGATTGTAATTCAATCGTTTCTGTAATTTCTCAGCGAATTACGCCAGAAGTCGCAATCGAATGGCAATCTCTAGTCTACACCGATAGTATCAACACCTTCAATATAAGGCTTAATCTAGTTTTAACTACGTACATCTTATGAAGACCTTCGCGTAATACCCTGCATATTTCAGCACTAATTTCGATTGGGTATATGCCCTGCTGATGAGCCTATCAGATTCATGGGTCGCGAACACCTAGTCTCGCGCTTTCACGCTAAATTGTATACCCGTGATATTCAAGGTGCAAAGTTCAGCGTTCGTTCAATGTCACGGTTTCCACGGAGGTTGCGATGTCACAACCTCTGGTTGGACCTATGGATAACGGTTTTAATTAAGGGCGCCCACACGCAAATGGGTACCTAGTCCACCATAGTTGTGAATTCAGGCGTTGGGGGTGGGGGCATCAGGAGCAAATACCGGTCCTTAAAAATCTGCCGCCCCTGAAAAAAATCAACCATATAAAAAGAAATTGGATCGCTGCTCCGCGCTCAGTAACTTGTCATTATATTGGCGCCCCACCACTCTGCTGCACCCCCACATACGGCCCTGAACTGACAGGCGTTCTGGGGCGGCGACACTACGCCACAAATTTCAACGAAGGTGGATATAACGGAATATACTTAATAATATTATCATGGTCTAGGCTTAATCAACATTTACTATGCATTTACAAGTATCATATGCATTTATAAACACGTAGGAATAAACGTAATACCATATGTTATATAATTAATTAAACAACTGGAATGGTTTCTACTGCTGTTCTAGTATAAAGCACAGATTGGCCTTAAATCATGGCTACGTGACGAAAGATTCGTAATCAGTTTGGATATGTAACAAAACTAATTTCTTTACCTACATGTAAGCGTGGGCGATAGATTTCGTTTAGTCTGAATTGCTGTTACGCAGTTGTAAGTCAAGGACTGGTATTAGAATAAATTTACAGATATTTATTTACATTCAGTGACATTTGAAAGTATTAAATTCCTATAAAATATAGTATTATTTATTCAATAAGTGTGTCGTTTCTACTTCAATTCAAATATTTATACATGCACATGATGTCATACTTACATTAAACGTTCTCTGAATATTCTCACTTGTTTTGTTTTTTTAAAATCCTGTACACTGTTAAAACGGAATTATTAAATACGCGCTTCTCAACAGTAGCACTGTAAAAAAAAAATATAACCATCAACTGGAAATCACAACCAAATTAAAACGGCATTATTAAATACGCTTTTCACGAGGGTCACAATGTAAAAAATTTTAACCATCCACTGGAAAACACATAAAAATTATCACGAATATTTGTTATCAAAAACCAAACTTTCTGATTAGGCCCTGTGGTTGACGGTAAATGGAAATGGGGTTTAACGTCATACTATTCTGCGCCGACTGGGTTAGTGAAGACGGGCTTCCGCCAGGCAGTGCGCTATGGTGGAAATTTTGCAAGGACTGCGGCGATACGGCTATAGGATTCAAAATAGAGACTTTTGGCAAGTGGAATTTTCCGCATCCGTATCGCCACGTGATACGTTGCGTCAATGTGGTTTTAGAGTTTTGGCAGATTTTCGCGGCGTGTACATATGGGTAGCTGAGCTGAGCTTAGTTCTAATACAGCATGGTGGCAGTTATCTACCAAGATCTTCAGTACTAGTCAAGTGTCTACTATGATACAACATTCCAGCGTCTAAAAGTAGCAAAAAGTATGGTAAAAAGACGACGATGTTATATGGACTTTTTCCGTATGAAAGCTGTTCGATACGTGCTGCCGTATCCGTGTGCCATATCACGTATGAGAAATACACAAGCATTGTTGACGTCACACACAAAATCGATACGGATACGCGATACGGACCAGAAATTTAAGCTTGCCAAAAGTCTCTAATGTCAAGGAATCCCTTACGTGCTCGCCAATATATGTACACTGAATCTTCGTTTTTCGTCCCATCCGAACAACTATGTTGTCCCTTGCCACACCCTCGGTCCTGCACCATCGTAAAATCCCGATAAACTTTCTCGGCCAACGCATAGTTCACGGTATGTTATACTTAACTCGTTTGATTCACATTACATGGGCTTACAGGATAATTCAGTTTATTTTTCCCCAGCCATTAAAAATATAAATTTAGATCAAAATGACAGAGGTGACCCTATTAGGCGGAATGGAACGTATCTTTAACAAAAGATGGGATATTGTAATCAAGTTTGGGGATAAAAAAAAAGAGAGAACAACAGTTTGATTAAAGTCTACCTGGCTTATGTCAAAAATATGACATTTAATCCAGACGTCGATCAATTAAAACAGTTATAACTGAGCCAGTTTACGGCTTGTGTGTAAAGTAAAACTTATAGGATATTTTATGATTTAAAACAAAAATTTGGGAATCGGGGTTAAATAACTTTACAAAGCCACGGTGACCCCACATCTGTTTAATCACATAAAAGATAAAATTTGAAATATCTTTCATCAATTCGATTTTTGCATCCGATAAGGACACAGAATGTACTTAGTGACCTCGACAGGGGCTGTTTAGATGAAGGTACCGCAAAGGTTATTTCGCCGAAATTTGGACATTTCCGTCGTGATTGTTTAACTGTAGCTTAAAAGGAGTTGTGTTTTGTTTATTCACTGTAAATCAAATATGGTGAAAAGAGAGAGTGTGTGGAGAGATTAAGTAGAGATTCTTTTGCGGAGTGATGGAGGAAAAGTTAGAAGATGCATATCACCCGAGTGTTAGCAACATATCTTACTATTGACAATAGCTATAAACCTGGTACGACACCTATTCCCCACTTATACAATTTATAAAATAACCTGCCTTCTTCTTTTAGTTATTGTTTTTGTTAGTTTCGTATTCTGTGAAGTACAATGACCTCAATCTAAGATTGAATCAATAACAAAGGAAGGTATGTCGACCACGTAAACAAACTATGCGTTAGTTGCGGCAAACTGCCAGCAAAAATCATAACTTTCTAGTTCTATTTGAACTGGACACCATCTTAAATTACTTCTTATGATAGCCAGAAAATGTTCATCACCTAAATAATAGCACACGATTCGCATGCATTGTGCGTAGATACAAACGTAATTACAAACATTCCTTGGAGATTTTTATTTACAGGAACCAGATTCCAGTCCTGAACATCAAATAACCTGGGCAATATTTTTTTTTATTTTTACTGAACTCCAATTTTTGGCAGTGCACAAACAAAATATGTAATTCAAAATACTTCCAACAGTTTCCTTTAATGTATTATATTAACACATTTCAAAAGATATCTTAAATGCAGCTTAATGTATTTTAGACTAAATTGAGCGATTCTTGAGAGAATAAATCAAGTTTTAGGCGACTTGAACAGTGATTCCCGCTTAACAAGGCAATCAAATTATGCCACCCTGGCAAAATTATACACAAGTCTGTTAAATGAAATATGAGATTTAAGGTCCTACTTTTCTGCCCCAATTGTCAGTCACTCATAAGCTTGTGGTGCCTGGCATTCTACCCAGCAGAAACTTGTTTTATTTATTTTTCCCAAACCACCAAGGCAGTGAATACTCTGCAAATGTCATAAATTGGAACAACGAACACAATTAAAACAGTTTTTATCATTTATTGGATTAAATAATGATCACATGAAAGGGACTAAAGTACATATTTTGGTGCCAAAGACCATTTTTATAACTTATATAATCCAAGTAAAGGATTGCACAAATTAACAATTGAAATAGTTGTATAAGATAGTAAGTATTTTAACCAATTTTAATCACATGAAAGTCATACATACTGAAGGAAACATTTTTGGTACTGAAACCCATCTAAAGCTTTGTTTGCCGTCATATAAAGGATAGGGGTTCACATGTATTTTGAGAGAAAACTTTGAATAAATTCGTTCAACAATAATGCACATAATTGGTGAGATTTTGAGATCAAAAATATCTTTAATTGTGTGACTTGAAGAATTCATTCAAAGATTAGACTGAGGTACTGTAATCCTTTCATGAAAATTGAAAAAAAAAAACAATTCAAGGAATTATCTTTGGCTAAATTTATCACTAACATTTATATTTTGTTGTCGCCACAAATACAGATATTTATATCATAAGCATTTACAAGAAAATAAATTAGTTTTGGACAAAAGGCAAGGAGGATTGGGGGAGCAGGGGTAACGCACAATACTGGAATTGAAGAGAATAGGAGGAAGGAGGGAGGGGGAAGGAAGAAAAGGGGGGGGGGAGGAGAAGTGTGGTGAGGTTTGTTTGAATGGATAAAATAATGATGTAAAAACTGTACATTGAATAATAAATACAGGACTATTTAATTCACAACCAACCTCACTATTTGAAGTGGTGGTCAAAATACTAGTATCATGCTCAGTATTAATATGTCCGCCATCTTTTTTGTTCGACATAACCATCGATATTAAACAATTGTCGTTTTAAGGAAAATCCACTTACGCCATATATTTATTGCTTTATGGTCATATTCATGGTTATAGTATCAAAACTGAGCACTGTGACAACTATATATTGCGAAAGCCATGGTTCTTTGCTTGAACATCCATCAACCAGGCTCGGATTGGTGGATGAATGGTTGTGAAAGTAGCAACTAGCCAATTGAACAACTTGTTATGAAATGTGATTGATCTTGTACAGAATGAAAATGGTTTTGAAATTGTTTCAATGTAACAGAAATGATTTTAATTAAAATATTGATTTTTGGTTCGAATTATGGTTTTGGTCTGTTCAAATTTCAATTTTATACTTTGGCTTTTTGACACTTTCACAACATGAGGTGTTCAATTGGTCATCTTAGGTTAAAATTGTGTATTATCTATTATTAGCCACTGACATGTTTGAAATTTTAAATGAACTCTATTTACAGATAATCTATACTATGATAATAATAGTAGTCTTAAGGACACTAATGTCACATTTTGCCTCAGACAACACAATAAACTATGTACATTTGTAAAATGAGCTTTTCTTAAATAACGTATAGAACAAATTCTTATAATCTTTGTTAAATATGTATGGTTCAATAATGGCAACACACGGCAATTGATAAGAGCTATACAAAAATTAATATCTTTCTTTTGGGATTGCTTTCCAATCTTCATAAAAATTTAACTAAACCGAAATCTTTTTTGTTTGAAAAGTCAAACTTTCCACTTCATGATAAAATCTATTAATTTGAAGGTTAAAAATATAATAATAGAAATTCGAAAAATAATTGAAGAGGTATTTACAATTTGACCAGTGTATGCCAATATTTATTCCTAACATAAGGGGGAAAATAATAATATTAAAAAAATAAATATAGTACTACTGTACAGAATAATAAATGTTATAAAACCTCAAATTTCATTGCTCTTCAAAAACACCTTTTGATCAAAAAATGTTGATTGAAATAATTGTTCAGAAAATAATCACAAGTTGTTGATATTCTGTATTTGTGGTTTTAAAAATAATTCATGTATTTTTAACTGTCTACATGTCCGATACTCACAGCACTATGTTCTTGTTAACTAGTTCTATAGTCACTAACACTGCCCTGCGTATAAGTTACTCAAGCCTTTAACAAAAGCTTGATACTTTTATATAATATTGCCTAAATCTTTTAAAAATATAATTGCAAATGATTCTTGCACTTTTTCAGATCACAAAATATAACAGAAACATTTATATAACAATCTGTGACCTATGGTCTGCTTCTTATAACGTATTGCAACCTCATCAAAAATAGCACTGAGCCAACTTGCTTTATTGTCCCATGGATGTTGTTGAATGAATGCAATTCCAGACATTTCTGAAACTGCAATTTTATGACATTTTTGCTGCCTCTATATAAAACACTCTAGTCCTTTGATATGATCAAATAATGATCAAGGTAATATATAATATATTTATATGTTATAAAATCAAAAAGTGAATACTTCAATCACATGTAGACTGGTGTTATAATAGTAATAATAATAAGATACATGACTTGCTGTCAGTAACACACTTGTCTTTTTTTATATAGTGCTGCTGTATTCTTTATTTACCAGTCTTTTATGTACATAAGTCTGCTTTTTAAAATAATAATAATAATAAACAACATGATACAGTTTGCACTTGAGCACATCACCTCCTGTTTTCATTGTTTTGTATGTTTATTTTATTCACTAACTGAACTAGAACTCTCCGTTTTTATTTTTGTTCCCTTCAGTTGTTAGCCATACCTGGATTCAATTCACCGCTTTGCGAATATTTCGCTATTTTTTTTTCACACACCTCCTTTATTTTGACTTCACTTGTGATGTTTATAAACGAACATCTGCATATTGACACTTAAAATACAATATTGCATTAGAAATGGTTTGCTGGATAACGCTTCTGCATGATTCCAATGTAAAAAGCTGGCGCTGTCATAACTTTTTAAAATGGTTTCTATGAAAGATCCTGTAGTCTTTTGTCTACACACTTTAATAGAATTAAAATATGAGTCATATATAACGTGTAACGCCAGTACTGATCACACCTGGTCCATAAATCACAGTTTAAAAGCATTTCAAGATTCGAACAACGCTAAGAGATCGTCACTATTATTATTGTTACTATTATTATTACTGTTATTATTATTTCCATTTGTTCCATTTGCATTGTTATTTTGATTGGTCGAATCACTGGAGCCGTCTGGTGGCCCTAAATATGATAATAGTTCTAAAGGATCTCCAAGATTTTCAGGTAGAAGCTGGAAAGAAAAAAAAATAATACCATACAAATTATACTCTCATAATTACCAAATGGATAATTTTGCATACTCAACTCTCAAACTTCCTGATTTTTCAGGAGAGTGATATGTTGTCATTATCAACCATCTATCATACTAAACGTGGTACTTGCAATATTTCTGACAAATGCTCAATGTTTATCTCTCAAACAAAGTAACTAATTAAGAGAATTAAGAGTTTTCAAATGTTATTTTGGAAAAATGTTGAGGTTTACAAGATTCAACTAGTATAATAAACATGGCTACAATGAATTGAACTGGTGGTGGTGGGGGTGATAAATTTATAAGAATTTTGCTACTTGAAAAGACGGTTCATGGCCACTCGTTTCTTGTTAGTATAAATTTCTGGCGAATGTATTCCTTTTGTGTTTTGAACAATCAAACAAAACAACTTATTTGGTCAAGACTATTAATGTATTAATGAATCAAAAAAATAAATTGTAATAGTTGTTATAAACCAAAGAACTTTTTCTCCGGTTAAGCCATATTAAATGTGTATATTTAAATACAGTTTAATAACAAGAGCCATGTTTATATTAAGGTAAATCAAGGTAGGTACTTACTAAATTTTCTGTTTGCCCATTGCTGTCTATTATTGAAGATGGGTCAAAGTTTAAATCTGGTAATGACTGGCACTCCCCTGCTGGAGGGAGATGAAGATTATTGTTACCCTGTGATGGATGACTCAGAGGATGGCTGCCATTTGTCATAATTTGTGGTGATGGACAGTTTGGAATCATGTGACCACCATTAGGAATTGATTGATCTGGATGCCGTAATTGTTGACCCATGGGATCTCCTAAAAAGATGAAATCGAAAATTAAGACGTTCAACTAGTAAAAAGTTGTTATTTTTGATTATTCTGAATGACAATTCGAGAAAAGAAATCGTTAAAACCGAACAAAAACTGTCACTGAATTCATTAACAGTTCCAGGCAAGAGACACATGTCTCCAATCTGATGCAATGATCATTTATTAAACTTGATCGTCATTTTACTACCTGAATGTGTTCTCCCACTGGTGGGAATCAAACCAAGAATCAAATTTAAAACACATAAAAGAATTCAAATAGATAATAAATAACTTACCATTTGAGTTAGGTTGGAGGTTGTAGGGTGATGCTTGAGGGCCCATATCCCACGAGTTCATAGTTGGCATTTGTGTACTTGACGGTGACATTGCCTTCAGCCACCTGTTAGCACACTGATCATTTGCTGAAAAAAAAAGGGTAAAAATAAGACATCTAGTTCAACAGATTCTCAGTCAAGAGAGCGAATCATGCAATTAAAGAATCAATTTCACATACAAGTACATTACGATTGGATTTAATAATGGATCATCCATTGAGATTTATAATTATAGCCAACTCACTGCACCTTGTCCATCAATCAAAGATCTATTTTTGTACAGATATTTGGTTAGTTTTTTTATGAGTTAATCATGTGTTTTTTTCCTCAAACTGAAACTTACCACTCTCCTCTTCTTTTATTATAGATTTGATAGGAACAGGTTTCCAACTTGCTGACTGATCCATTGTTATTTCCTCAAACTCGGTATTATTCAGATTACTGAGAATACCCCAGATATACTGATCGATTTCTAACCCTTCCAGTAATGCTGTTTTACTATAAATACAAAGAAATATACATTTTACTTACAATAATTCTCGTATATTAAAAGGCCCTATAAATTCATCTTCTTGGGGATGTTGACTATTTCACATCACTCCAAAGATTTAATATTTAAGAAAAAAAATATTATTTTAACAAAAAATTATTAATATGAAAAATTAAATGTAAAACTTACTTGCAAACTGGACAGCGCCATGTACCTCTTTCACAGTTGAGCTGGAGATATGATTCCAGATCAAAACACTGAAACACAAATTCCAGAATATATTTACCATTTCATTCATAAGCAGTATAACATGGTGCCAACACCATTTAATAGATTTCTTATGGGATGCTTTCACAGAATTGCAATGAAACTTAAAACAAAAGATTTCATATCAATGAAATTAAGCATACCTGTATGTGTTTACAATCATGTCCTCTAGCCGGTAACGTTATACGCCGATATGTTATTGGACATTTTAGAGACACTTTTATAGCCGTCTGCTCCACACCATCTTCGCCTCCACCATTCATAGAATTACTCGTTGGCACTTGTGTAAAATTTCTTTTGACTACAACATAACATCAATATATATAGCTATAAAAAATATTTTAAAAATTTAAATACGAATTCAGGTGCAATGACTATACTCTCTTTAAAGAATGCTTCATATCTATATATAAACTATGCTGTTAGGAGCCAGATAAACATGTCGACTCATTTCTGTATGCTGCATAGCAAACCTACATTAAGGTCCCAGTATATGGTTCATGAATACACATTATTCAATGGTTTTTTTTTTTTTACTCTAGTTTTTTTTATCATATGCTTGTTATTGACATTTGTAGAAAATTCAAAAAAATACTGATAAACTCATTATTATTCAGATACTAGGAACAGAAATTTTTTAATTTGGAATTCAAATTCCACACAACTATCTGACAAAAAGAGAAAAAAGGCTCTTGTTATGTATCAATTATTTTGATAGATATTTACCATGAAACAAAGTAAACAAATTATTTCATCAACATAATCATGTAATCTATAAATGATAACGACAAACACAATACATAAATTGAAAAAAAAAAGGTAGTGTTCTTACTTTTGGTGATACAATGTTCTGCTGGCAATAATCGTTTCCGTAACAAGCCTTGTAAAACAGATCTGATACTCGGTCGATGGACCAATTGTAAAACAAATAAATGAGACTGAAAAGATAGAATATTGATGTTTTATATTAGAACATAGTTTTACATGAAAAGAAAAAAAAGCAGAAGACAATCAAGTCTCCACAAGTGGAATCCATTTTTGATGACTTGAGGTTGAAATTTTAATCATGTAACAAAACATTAAAGGTCATCTTGATTTAGTTCAGTATGATCAAGTCGTATTAAATGTCACATGATACGAGAATAGACAAGGATTTAATAAGAAAACTTACACAACAGCAAGCGGTGACGGTGATTTGAATGGTATTTCTGCCTGGAGCACAAACTTCTTTAAGATACAGAGGTTTATGAGACGATTTATTTTCCCCACGTTCGATTATAAGGGGTGTGGCGTTGACACTAACAGTGACGGATGCTGGCCAATTAGTGCTCATTTGACGATCTTCATGATGAAAACATTTTAATTGTAACTCTAAATCAGATCTGAAGATAAAAAAGATAATTTTCTTTGTGAAATAATTTGTGATGCAGTAACTGAGCAACGATTACAACATTAATGTTATTTTAACAATAAAATAATCTAACAAGTCATTTACTTAGCAGAATAAAGTATTGATTATTAATTTAACCAACCTATTTATGCTCTTCCAATGTATTGGAAAGAAATAAATGAGCATTTTATAACCAGCGAATGATGACTATCACAGTTAACGAACAATAGAAAAATATCAAATATTACAATGGAAAGTTAACATATTGATTATAATATGGGTTTACGCAGTAACTCAATCATTACTTCCACTTGTAGCTTACCTCCACATTAATGTCTGATAAACTGAGTCCCTGAGGTGAAATGCGTGGTTACTCACAGCCAGATTATGTTCCAGTCGGAATGGAGGTAAAACAACCCCATCTCGAACTGGGAACGTTAATCGCAATTCATCTTCTGAAAAATAATTTTCAAATGAATAAGAATTTATCTATTTTATTTTCAAGTCAGAAGTAGCTTTTCCTCTTTCTAGATTTTGGCTAAAAAATTTATACCTGAGAACAATGGAGGTTTAACATTCACTCAATGCAAAATTATGTAATTTTGGGTCCAACATATGATACACATTCAGTGATGGGAGGAAAGCAGAGGACCCAGGAAAAGAACCAACAAGAAAATGATAACCCTACTCATCGTCACATAAGCCGTGGATCACTTGACTTAATGAAAGACCTTTTCATCTGAAGATCTCCCCCCACCCCCTCCAATTATAAAGAAAACATTTATTTTATTTTAAAACAGTAAGCTTTTATATTTTCACTTAACGTAATACCGATCATTTACATACTAGTACAATACTTTAATCTTTTAATGTGGTATAACATATAACATTGCAATACTTTTGTTTAAAATGTTATTGACAATGGTAAGTAAATTAAACATATTCTCATATTATAATAATGTGAATTTCAATTTCATTTCTATGATATACATGTTGTCAGTCAATTATGCTGAAACAGTGAAAATGGCAACAGCTGTGGTGTTTTATTTAACTAATCAATCATTTACACCAGTTTAACTGCGCATGGACAAAGGTCATGTTTTATAACCAGACATTATTTATTATAAGTCACAATTTTTCCGCTTCAATCAAAACAGATCCATTGTATAATAACTGCCACATTTATAATTTAAATTTTTAAAATATTACCTTTTTTGATTGGTAAATGTGGTTTAATATCAGGGGGGAAACTTGGTTTGATATCCGCCTGTGAGTAAGCTTGAACTGCCCCAGGGGTCATGGGAGGTGTAGGATTACCTGGGATAGGTGAATGATGTTGATAATTTCCCTGCAATAATAAAATATTAATGGTAAGATTATTTAAACACTGGAACAGGAATTATTCAATTCCCCCTATTTTATACAATAAAACATATTTATACACATATACAATTTTATTAAATGTGTGGTAAACATTAATATCACAGATCAGTAAATTATAATAATTCATAAATATATAGAAAACATTTCGATTTACCTGACCAGGAAACTGTGTAAAGCCATGAGGTTGAGTAGGGGGTCGAGTAGGCATGAATTGACCCTGGCCCATATATGGATTCTGTCCATTTGTGTACTGGGTAGGAACATTACCCCGCATAGGTTGACCTGGGCCATAGGTAGGGGAAGGTAATGGTTGCTGGGTAGGAGGATATTGAGGCTTTGGTGGGTACTGCTGGTTATATTGTACCTGTCCAGGATGTCCAGGATGACCAGGGTGTCCAGGATGACCAGGGTGTCCAGGATGACCGGGATGGCCAGGATGACCTGGTCCAGGACCAAACTGAAAATCAAATATAGAATGTCAACACAAAGCACTGGATGACGATACAGTTTTAAAACATTTTTACAACTAGGACAACATTACAATTTACATAAAGCAGAGGTAAGAATAGGAATGTGAGGAAGCAGAGTATTCGTAATACTTACATTTGCACCATTAGGATACTGGACTTGCTGCCGCTGCTTTGACTGCATGTACTGTTGAGGATTTGGATAGGGTGCAGGTCGTCCTCGGTACATGCCCATGGAGGGTTTGTTAGACATAGGTCCTGGGCCTCCTGGACCCATCCCCATTGGCCCTGGTGGTCTTTGTTGACCCATCCCTGGATAATGGTTATTATATTGAGGTGGTGGACCAGGTTGCATTTGCTAGAAGGAAAAATTCATTAATTAACATTACAAATATCGTTATTGTTCCCTTACAAAGAATAAATCCTTTTGTCAAACTATTCTAAAATAAATTGATTACAAATTACAAATATCTTTATTGTTCCCTTACAAAGAATAAATCCTTTTGTCAAACTATTCTAAAATAAATTGATAAGATTACAAGAAAACCCCCAATGTACCTTAGAATCCCAAACTCATAATCATTTGAAGATCTAAAAGTCATTTAACATATTGAGTGAATAGTAGACACCAACCCTTCTTATAGTAGTGTCAAGACAGTTGGAGGTTTTAACTTCTGTTAGTGAGTTTAATTAATCATAATATGAAGGATGACGTGACTTTTTCTACTTGATGCTTTCTAATTGTATAAAGGTGATAAAAATAGCAATGCGAGCAGTGTATAAATTACGCCTTGAGGGGGAAAACAAGAAAGTTAAATATATACCCATATATAATCAACTAAAGGAAGCTTAGCTTAGATGTATAAAACTACAGTTCCTACCAAATTTTTGAGACCAGAATCGCGCCGACACGGCGAAAAAAAACACTCCGAATTCTCTTAGATTTCACGGTGAAATTTCGCTTAATTCCGCGGCGATTTTTCTCTAAGATTCGCCGTGTTTCTCTAGGAATTCGCCGTGTTTCTCTAGGAATTCACCGTGTTTCGATAAAAGTACATCTTGGTTTGCCGTGCTTCCCGCAAGGAATTTGCGAGTCTACCTTAAGCTAGGATCAAACTAATATTGTCTATAATACATTTGTAAATTGAAGGAGTTATAATATAGTAATGCTCCCGGGAAAACGTGTACATATACATGTATATGTATAAAGTACAGGCCGGTTTGAATAACAAATGAGTTAGGTAATCTCGGGGAGACATTTACCGGCATTCTGTATCGGTTAGAAATTTTTTTCCTAACGCGCGGACATGCATAACGTCGGCCAAAATGTATGCAACAATGAACAACTTACAATGTTTTAAACGTATCATTACATCTTCGTCTGTAACTTAGATGTAATGCATCAATTATTGGCTGCTATCAAATCCAAACTTTAAATTATATACGATGAGCTTTTACACATTATTGTACCGTTACACGCAGCTTCAATCAATCTAAAACAATCATACATAAATCACTCCGCGCCATAAATCACTCCGAATGGGACTATATTTTTTTACGCTATGTTACTATGCGGAAAATCTCCGCTGTGACAATATACATCTACTTTATGTCGCCCAATTAATTTCTGTGTAAGCGGACATTGAATAATGCCATTTCACACACACATACGTGTACATTCCAAGCGCATGTCATATATTTATACAATGTCCACGAGTATGTTAATTCTCGTCTTCACGCCGTTATAATTTGCTTATTTTTAGTACACTTTCTGAATGATTCCATTCTTTAGTACGTCCAACATCCCGATTTCCTACTGCATATTGCAATCTATAAGATTATACATTCAAGTATATGTTTACGTTTAAACTCAGGATATCAGAAGCTGTAAAGTTATACTAGACGGTGAGCACCCAGGTCTCGTGATTGAACCTGCATAGATATTGCATAATATCGGACCCATATTTATCTTTTCTACTCGTACCAACCGAAAGGACCGTTCGGACCAATTAAATTACATTATAAGGCTTGACTTAATCATTTTAAAAATATAATACAGATAATATGTTTTTTATGATTAAATCACAATACAAAGATGCGAATAATTTATAGGTGAGTATATACATAACTTAAGAATATCCGTTGCCGGTAAGTACATATTACCAAATATCTATCTTTATTACATCAACAATTTGTTTTTCTTTGATATTCTCTATGATGAAACAATACCGCGGGTAAATGCATAAGGCTTTATTATTTCAAAGAAAACAGATGCATATTAAAACAAGCACAATTATCAATTGGTTCGAGCAGTCCAGTACCGATACGTACGAATTAATCACTACTCAGTTATCGTTGTTTTAACTGATTTTCTTTGATGTGCTTCATAATGAAAAAATACGACGGGTTAGTACATAACACTTTATTATTTCAAAGAAAACAGATGCATATTAAAACAAACACAATTATCGAACGATTAAAACAACAATTAAAACAACATTTTATTATTGATTCGAGTAGTCATATTAATACAAACACAATTTTTAAAACAACAATTTATTTTTGGTCTGAGTAGTCTTTTTGTTTCGTTCGATTGGTCATGCATGCGTACAAAAGAATGGAATTATTCAGAAAGTGTACTCAAAATGAGAAAATCATAACTGAGTGAAGGCGAGAATTAACATACTCGTGGACATTGTATAACTATATGACATGCGCTTGGCATGTACACGTATGTGTGTGTGAAATGGCTTTATTCAATATCCGCTTCCACCGAAATAGATTGGGCCATACGAAGTAGATGTATATTGTCACAGCGGAGATTATTCTACGGCTGCGAAAAATCCCGTAAGAACATTCCTTGGTTGTGTGCATGAAAATGTACAGTGTTTGTAAAATAACATAAACATTGGGCTGTGACTTTAGTGATACTCACAGTGTATCGCCCGCCATTGATATCGTTTAAATGCGTCATAATTCATTATTATCATATATCGGTGACAGTCAAGATCTGCTAAAAGAAATTTCGCCAAATAACACAGCGTAATAATAATATAGTCCCAATATTTTGGCGCGTTTCTGACCACGTGACTTACCGAAAGTGATTTACTGAACTGTGGTGTCGTGTGCTGTATGGAAAATTGATTTAGATTATCTGAAGCTGCGAGTAATTAAGTAATGTGTAAAAGCTCATCGTATATAATTTAAAGTTTGGATTTGATAGCAGCCAATAATTGATGGATGAGATCTAAGTTATAGACGAAGATGTAATGGTACGTTTAAAATTTGTTTAAGTTGTTCAGTGTTGCATACATTTTGATACGTAGCTGCCTCGCCAACGGTTAATAAGCAGCCAATAAGATGAAATGATACGTTGTAAGTTATTCATTGCTTGCATACGCGTACATTGTGGCACCACGTTATACATGTGCAGTGTGTTAGAAATAAAAAAAAATACGACCGTAGCTGCCTCGCCAACGGTTAACATATCTTGTATTCAACTTAAATAAAATACATTTTCCGTCAACATGCTTACATCCGGATGATATCGGCACTCGAGCGATTCACCGTGTTCCACCGCGAAACACTATAATTCACCGTGAAACACCCTATTTCGCGGTGATTTGGCAAGCTGCCGTTTCGCTAGCGATTCTCCGAGATTCCACCGTGAAATAGAGTGTTTTTCCACGGTGTTCGGTGTTTCTAGTCTCAAACTCCAGACACGTAGTGTATACATGGTTGAGTTGTCATGTAAGGTTATGGCTGAGTGCAAACCGCTAAACTAGTCAAATAAAATGCTTCACTGATCCACCAATTACTTAAGAGAAAGACATTCAATGGGAATCTGTTCTGCTTGATATTTGACAGATTGATGTGGAAAATCTCTCATTATGCAACACTTGACATAGCTAATGCTGGTCATTCATTGTACATAATAATTATACTATCTTATTTTATTTCTAAAAACTTTTGTCATGACAAAAAGTTCTAAAATTTCATGATTATGAATTTTTTGTGGAATTTCGAATTCATTTGTAATGTCAATCTTTTCCAATCTTATTGGGTGTTTACGCTGTGTAAGTGTGACTGTGCAAGTTCTTACCTGCATCTGTTGCCCATACTGATTGTTCATATTCATATGAACGTTCATATTCATTTGTTGCTGGTTTTGCTGCTCTTGTAAAGCCACCATACTAGCTGTTGCCGTGGCTGTAGCAGTGGCAGTCGCAGCAGCTGCTACAAATGCTGCAGCGGATAAAGCAGCAGGCGGGGCCTGGTATTCATTGCCTTCTGACATAGCTGGATTAGAGCCTGGTGTGTTAGGTGTAGGGGGGTAACCACTGCAATAAAATCAAACAAACATTACTAATAATCAGTATGTTCACAGTTATGTCAAAATACAAGCATAAGTTAGTTTCATTAGTTTTATTAGTTATAAGATTAATTTATAAACATTAATACATTCACAAAATATCAGATTGTTATAAAAAAAAAATTATATCTAAACGTTAAATATCAATCATATATTACCTAGGTCGTGGATCTCTTCGATATGGCATATTTTGAGGGTTATAAGGAGGTTTTTGAATTTGGTTTCCAGGAAAGCCTTGTGGTTGTTGGCTATAATTGGTAGCTGTCATGGTGGTGTTAGTAAATCCAGGAGCGGGTGTGTTATGAAAGGAGGGAGCACTTTGTGTTGTGGGTGTCACACCCCAAACAGTTGTCACTACAGACAAAGCCTGGCCTTGATTTGGTCCACCCCATGAGTTTGGATCACCACTGAAAAAAGACATGGTGATTTATTAGAATTAACATTGATGGCAACATTATTTATGTGCATTTATCAAAAAAGGCAAATGTCTGTTTTTTCTTCTTAATGTGAAACTCTTTGTACAAAATATTAATCACAGAGAGAACAAAGACATAACCACCAGCATCCAGACCACATTTAGACCATCTTGGTCTGGGACAGAACATGATAATGCAAAATTTCAAATATCCAGGCTTTTAAATCATGATTTCTGTTATAGTAAACTATAAGATTTAATTTAACGCATTTATACATCCCTTTCATTTTTCTATTTTTGTCATCTGCTCAGGGTAGGGAGAATTTATGTCAATTGACTTGTTTGCTTGTTTTAACCAATTAAATCACATCATATAGATCTTAATATAGAAATGAAAAGGTCAAAGTCTATATTCAGGATACAAACTAGAGACAAACTACTGTTTTTTTATGTTGAATATTATTTGAAGGGTTAAAGGTCAGGACTTGTTGGATCATGTAACTAGACATATTTAAGTGAATTGACTATAAGTAGAGGTCAAAGAGTGACGGTGTTAGGATATGAAACAACATACTTATATAATGTATATCAACATTTCCTCCTTCTATATTATTTATCATCTATACAATAATGCTTTTTGAAATAATGACTTTCATTGAGAAGAACTAGATTTAACCAGTCTCCTTGAATATTTAGTTATGCAAATTATAGAAAGATACCTATTTCATTCCACTGCTTATCTTTAAATGATATAATCAGAATAATACATGTATTTTTGTATTATGTTAAATTTAAAGCATTCTAAGATAAGACTAGAATTGAATCTGTAGATAAGGCAAGTAAATTATTGATATGTCCAGATAGTTTTCATTCACAATAACCTAACTATTTGAATATATTATAACAATAACCTAACTACATTTGAACATATTATAACATTAACCTAACTATTTGGCCATTAAATAACATTAACCCAACAGTTTGAATATTAACTAATCGAAGGACAAACTACATAAATCTTCCATTTACTTGTCTTTTTACTTACACATCTTTTTAATTAGTGTTTCCTTAGTGTATTACATTAGTTACAATACATATCAATGAAATGATCCATTTTTTGTCAAGAGAGAATATAAAACTTGACTAGAATAACATGGAGTACATTTGAATAAGTTTAACCTGTTGGCGAGTCAGTGACGCGGAAATAAATCAATCTATAAATGGTTTGATGATTTAGTCAACTGTTGATTTGGTCAAGATGGTGTCAGCTTGACCACATTCATACACTGTCAATTAATATTATCAATGAACCATGACATGACTACAGCCTGATAACCCTCCATATTTCATATTCTACACATTGTCATAAATCATGTTGATCACAACATAAAAACACCTTCACACTCTATTATACTTTCTGTATAATTTATAGGATTATTAGTAAAGATAAGTAAACCTATTTGTATGGATTAACATTTTTTCAAAAAAAGATAAAGCCTACTCTATCTTTATAATACTCTCTAAATAATTAAATTACATACAAAACTCAGCGTAATCCACCAATATTAATCAAATATTAGGATAGACTTTCTAGAATGATTAATAATCCAAGTCAACAGTGGTTGTTAATTAAATAAATTACATTAGGAGCTTTTTGACCTTTTCAATAATGTCTTATGTACAAAAACTCGTATTTATATACAATAAAGATTAAGTCTATGAAGTATACTACTGATATAAACATCAACATTATGTAGGTTAAAAGTCAAGAGGTCAACTGGCCACATATTTTGGGGGTATAAATCTAACAGTAATAACTTGACATACAGCTGATTATATACATATATGTGTGTATAGATAAAACACACTTACATTGATTATATATACATGTATCACAATACATACATCACGTTACTTGACAAGTGTTCGCATATTATAAAACTATGTAATGCTGTACTGTAAACATGTTCAATTACACGACAAAAACACAACAATTTTACACTAATTTTAACTCCACTGGATGTCCAATTAGGTGACATTTACATGATTGACAGGATATCCTTTTGTGATTGAACCAAAAATTAATTTGACGAGTTCCGCTGCACATCATTTGGTGACTATTAATACAAAACAACAAGATGCCTTCTGAAATAAAGTGACTGCCATGTACTGGAAACATTTTGTGACTCAATCATTTTGTTGAGATTAAATTGTTTGTTTACACTTTTGAAGAGTTCACACTTTCACTTCTGCACCAGATGGTCTGACTTAAAACACCCAAATATAACTTTTATGCACAATACCGTGAACTAATATGACACAGTAATAAGTGTAAAAAAAGACACACACAAAATATTAGCCGTTATATAGTACCCATACAACAACCACATTAAGAGAAATTTAAAATAGAAATTAGCTCAACTTATAAATTCGAGTCTCAAATAAAATTATCTTCACTTCCCAGTAACAATTTACGCTTCCCCGTTCACTCAATGAGCAGAAATCCTTTAAGTACATATTCATTAGAAAAATCAGAAAGTCCTGTGTCGTAACATAAATGCCATCCTAAAATCAATATTATAACATCTAGGACTCAATCAATATGCTATGGTAAGAAGGAGAAAATAGCTTTTTCAAAGAGCATTCAGTGTCTAATGTCTGTTGAATGATTTTCATTAATAGAACAGAATAGTAGATGAAGAATAATGATAGTGCTGAAAATAAAGAAGTGGTAATATGAGTAGATATTAACCTAAATAATGATGACTCTAACGACCCACACAAATCATTATCTTCTTCATCATCACAATGAAGTGTGTGTGTGTGCACTATGCCATCGGCATGCACGATACTGTCCGTCTGCACCATTCCATCGGTATTTAAAGAGGTCTCTGTCTGTACCTTAGTTGACAACAGTAGATCCACCTGAGTCGTGTATTCCTGCATTCCCAAACTACTGTCAGCCAGTGGAACAACACAAAACCAACATATATATGTATATGTGTATATGTTGTGTTAATGAAAGCTGGTCTATACAGCTGACAGCATTCTCACTAGTGTCTATTTGATTGGTTGGCTGTTGGCTCGTGTAACAGCCTGATAATAACCTAGTTCATATACCACACATTAACGACATGCTATACAACCTCTCAGTCATAATGTTCAAGACTAACTCCTCTTTCAACAGATATCTACCTTCTCTCCTACACACACTATATTATGACACCACTATCATACATGTAGGCTTGGACCAGTCTATACTAGTACAGCATCTACCTATCCCCCCTACAGGTAGTTACTAGTCAACTGGCCCACCTACTGTTAACAGCCAATCATACTGACCCTTGTGACCTCACTGCCTAAGCAGTATGACGTCACAATCAACGTAAATCCAGTTCTGACCACTATTTTTAACAACAGAGTAGTTCACATACTGTACATGTAAACTAATCTATACTACTACCTACAGAAATAACCTTAGCTAAATAATATATCAAAACTACTGGAGTTAGACAAAGCCTCGAATTCACATTTGAAGAAATTATTTTCTTAAGATTCCTATGAAAAATTAAAAAGAACTTTTTTCCAATTAAAAAAATATCTGTCAAGTTTAATTGATTTATTAAGCCAAATACTGTTATTTTCTGCCTTCTGATTATAAAGCTGATAAGCCGAAGAGAGAATTGGGAAATAGCAATCTACTAACAAATATAATGATATCAAGAAGAAAACAATGTTTAACCCATATACACGACCAATTGTTAATCTGAAGCTAATGAAAATCAATACATATTGTTGGAGAGAGTAGGCGGTAAGGTTGGGTGCTATAGGAAGGAAAACTTGATATGTGTAGAACTGTCACAAATATCATTTGTGTAAATACCAACTTTGTTACACATTGAGTTTGTTATCATGTAAATGGCATTAACTCAATAAGAGGAGTTTTTAATATTACAAGTTAAAATAATGTTGATATTCATATAAACAGTATGTCTGCTATCATTTTCTTAAAATATCAAATTATACTCCTTACTTATAACCTTATTCTTTTAGCACCATACCTATTCTGTGCATGGGGTGGAGGGGGTCTTATGCCCAACATCGTGCGTTTCTGCCAAAGACCCGGTCGTGCAAACCAGTTATTCAAATAATTATTGAGATGGGCATACAATGAATGGAAATGCCGAAATATGAAAGGAATTGTCATACTTCTATCATACAAGGGATGTGGTCGAGTATCAATTGGCACCATGTTTTCTTGCCCAGGGGTGAGATGGGTGAGAGTTTTTCTTTTTTGAGGCTCTTCTGCTGCTCTCCATATCAACTAAGAGGCATAGTGTGGAGATCTACATGGTCAAGGGAAGGCTTGGGAGGCTCAGCAACTTGGGCCTGGTCTGACTCGCCTTGTGACTGCGTTTTCACTTTGACATCTCTTTAGAGGCATAGTTAAATAGTTAAACGAAGGAGGCAACTTTAGTAATATATTTGAATGTCGTGATCTGCACACTTTCTGGGCTAGCATGATGTATCACAATTCTTTTTTCTTAATGCTTTTTGTCACTCGTAATTATCCATAGGTATACAAATGCTTCAATTGTTTTAGTTCTTAGTTTTTGATCCACATCAACATCATGATAATAAGCAGTTTTATTTCTTTAACATTGGCAGGACTAAAATTATCAATTATCCATTGATTCTGTTGTTTTCTTTGTTGACCTGGTTAGTAAATGCGATACGAATCATATTGTTGCACCTGAATCACAATTATAATATCGTTATCACAGTCGCAATACCACTGCTCAGGTTAAAACCTTGAACAAAATGACGGATGGCAAAACAAGCTGGGTTTCTATAACCACCAAACCAGGAAGGGACAGCACATCAGGATGAACTGTCTCTGAATGGGGTGGTCGGGTTACAAACTAGTTAGAATAGGTTTAAACTTACTATATGGACGGGCTTGGAGTGCTTGGAAATAGCAAATTTACCCGATATGAAATGACTGGACAGGGTACAGATCAGATGGATACGTATAGATGATTGTTTACCAACAACAACCCATTTTCAGATTTTCTAGGACGGGTTAGGTCATTTTAGAGAACTTTTTAAACAGGTTTGGTGGATGGGAGCTTAACCAAATAGTTATTTGCATGCCATAACCTGAAACCCCTTCTTCAACCAGGCCTGGAAAATCTATGACCTACTCTGGCAAAAGGATCCGCATGTCGAACATATATTTATTTCTATTTCATTTTATTTTTACCCATGAGGATCCTTCAGCCAGAGCTGGTCACAAATATCAATAGGCAATACTAATGCAACAACATTACGTAACTCGACATATTCAATCCAAGATAGGATGTCCTTATATCATTTCTGAGCTGAAAGGACATTTCAAAGTTATTCATATGTCATGTCCTGGTTTGTACAACAGTCTATAGAGATATATATTTTTTTTTTAAAAAAAAAAACACCAATAAAATGTATTCTATTTTGGTAATCAATAAGTCGAAAGCATTGACAGCGATGATTTGACCTTGCAAAATTTCTTGTAACTACATGTTTTTGCTCCCATTAAAATACACAAGCACTCAAATTTTATGCATGTCATTGAACATGCTTTTAAAGTCGCAAAGCTACAATTATTAACTCAACAGCCAAAATATCTTTATCTTTCAATCAATTCCATTTTTCCAATAAAATTATATCAAAAGTTTTACTCTATAACTGTGTAAATAAATTCTTTTCATGCTATAACTTAGATCATTTTTACTGATAATAAAAAAAAGTTTAAACCTCATTGCGTCAATCCATACATAATAAAACATTTCTTTATGAAATGATCCATTGAGAGGATGTCCTATAATCAAACCTGTTAAGATCAAATCAAAAATGAAAGGAAAAGGCAACAAAACTCTTCAAATCATGATGGTAATAAAACATAAGTGAAGTTTTTAAAACTCACAAAAATCCACTGATTAGAAGAATAACATGATTCTATGTAGTAATAGCAGATGCTATGACAAAACCTAAAATATCACATATACCTTTAGGGCATTTATATGAAATCTCAAATATTCATAAATTGATATTTAACAAGATATTAGGTCATGTTCTATCTACATGTATTATTTACCAATAAATATGTTTTAATCATTTACATAGAGTATGCTTACACAGAGATATTGTCAATTATCTAGAGCATATTTCATTTTATATAAATCAATAAATATCAATTTAAAAGTATTCATTGAAATATTTTGATATTTTAACCAAAATGATATACATGTATGTTTAACTCAATTCTTCTTTCATACAGAATCAGGAGCGGATCTAGAGGGGGAGCACACGCCCCCTCTATTTTTTGAGGTGGCGAATAATTTTTAGCTCCATATATTCTCGCGAGAAAGGATAACAAAATAGTTTAAGTTGGAAATCGTAATTTACAGTACTAATATGAAATTAGTCCTTTTCCACTCAAAAATCACTGTTCCATCTTCGCACTCTCAAGTGGGTGCAGCACGCCGCCTCTTTCTGAAAATCCTGGATCCGCCCCTGAGAATTATCTGGGTTGCTTCTTTGGTTAACAAATTTTAATTCTTCTTCCAATTGAGAATTTTCCCGTATATAACAAAAATAGTTTTCTTGATTTTGTTTTTGTCTTTTTTTGTTGTTGTTATTTGGGGGGGATGGGTGGTAGACTCAATGTGTTTCTTTAATGTAAGAGGTTGTTGTGAATTTTGTAGCTATTTCAATGGAAAAGAATTTAAATTTATTACACTGATGTCATTTCATGCCTCTGCGCAGCTACATGTACTACAATGTTATTACTTGTAGTGTGAAGTCCTAAGTATACTGAAGATAGTATATATTTGAAAGTCAGGTTATAGCATACATGCAGGGTCTTGTTGAATGAGATAAACTGTCTCATGGCTGACAGGTTGTGAGGTATTAATGAAATGTGAAACGCCACAAAGTTCACCCCTTTTCTGAGCTAACAGATGATGACATAACACTTGAAACAACAGGTTATTTTTTTCCATCGACATTTTGAAAGGAAAGCAATGTGAAATATCTAAATCCAAGATATCTTTTAGGGCTCCTGAGGTCAACTGCCATATTGTTAAAGATAGGCTTTATTAGTTAACACAAAATTTTGTAGTGAAAACGCTTGCATGTATGATACCTATCTAATGACTTAGTTCTGAACTGACTTGCAAGGAAACCACAAGATTTCCACTTTTCCCTGTGACTTCATTAAAAGTTGTGGGTGGTGATATTGATCAATAGACGTCTACAGATCATATAACTTTTAATTTGTTGATATTGATGTAACTAGTTCCCTCGTTACAATGATTCATTGATAAATGTTTCTGTTTATAGCCTTGATTCAATCCTACATACCAGTATTTGGTCAGAAAAAAAGGTGCAGTTTGATAGTATATACGGGTACAGTATGTTTTCATGATAAAAAGAGGAAACCATGTCAAAATGTTTAATTTACTCTCATCTATTTCCTGTTTATCAGTGCTATATTTTGTATATTATTTGTGTTAAAATAAATATTATTCTAAAGAGCAAAAATGTAGTTTTATAGCCATTTAATGCAAACTAGGTCATTTTGGTACTTACATGGGGTATTATCTTATTTCTACAACCAAGAAATTATGTATATAGTTAGTTATATATGAATACTGTAGATCTATCCTATCTAATTGTATTAACCATATAAATAGTCCAATGTCTCACGTTCTTCCATTGTTTTTGTGAACAATTCTTATTCATAAAATGAATAATTGTATAAATTCATGGATTGTTTCAAAACTGACACATTTACTTTCCAGTGCATACCAAAAGGAAATCAGTAGCCTATAATTTGCCATGTGAGGAAATAAACAATATTTATTTGGTGTGGCCTATTATATTTCTATTATCTGTAGAACCCTTTGGTTTAAATCAAGCCCAGGACAAAAAGACAGCTTAGAATGTAAACACACACAAAAATCAATAACAACCTCAGACCAAGTCACCAGAGCCACATAAACTATCCTTGCCTATATATCTTACCATGATTATAGACAATTTAAACTCTTTTCTCTGAAGTCTTTATAAAAAGTAGGCTAGTGTCATTCAATGGCAAGTTATTAGGTTTCTAATTTATTTTTATCAATTTAAATTCAAGTTATAATTTCCATTATTGTATTGTACAGTATAAACTTTAATGTGAAAATATTTTAAGGTAAGTGATAACCATCATACACGAATCTAGATAGCAGTCCTTATAAAGTATTATCAATTCAAGTGTAATTTTACATAGGTTAGATTCACTAATCATAATCAACCGAAACGCTCAGCCATGTGAGGATACTATTATCAAACAAAGCACATGCAAATTTTTGGAGGCCCTGTAATATGGATAGTATATTTTGCTATCTGGAGTTATTTCCCTTTTCACATGTTCTTAATTCTGCAGCTCCATCGTCACACATGACTCCCTAGAAATTGCAGCGAAAAATCGTATCGCAATATTTGACAAAAGGTATTGTAATGTATTGCAATAAAGTCAGAGTTTATCACAAAGCACAGTTTTATTTTGAATAGTTTTGTTTTTACAACTTTGGTCTTGGGACACTTTTTGTTTACCACAAAGCCTATAATATTAATGATACACATTTCACTTTTATTTGATTTTAGAACTTTGGTCTTGTCTTTGCACACTTATTGCTTGCAAAGCCTAAATAATATTTCTTATTATATTAAGTGTAAATGAAGGACCTACAATCGTAGCTAAAAACATTCACATGCGATAGACCAACCTTTTAGCTAATAAAATTCTATATTGTATAGAAGGACTCTTAGAACTACCGGTA
This sequence comes from Patella caerulea, assembly GCA_036850965.1. Lineage (NCBI taxonomy): Eukaryota > Metazoa > Mollusca > Gastropoda > Patellidae > Patella > Patella caerulea. Next base: position 32,768,003 of record JAZGQO010000014.1, on the reverse strand, counting down.
CTAGATGTTTTCAATAATTGATAAAAAATTTTCTTACCCTGGATGACCAGGTGGCATAGGCTTCTGCATTTGAGGATGCATGACTGGTGGTGGACCCTTGCCCAAATCGTTTGGTCGATTTTTTTGATGCCTTAATAACAATAATCGGCCAAGTTCTTCACACCAAGAGGTTAATGATCCTGAAAAGAGACAATCAAAACTCAGTAATAAATTTCTATTAGAAATATCCACAGTTTCCCCAAGGCAATGCTATCAATATTTGACATTTGACAGCTTATATAGATTTTCTATAAATATAACAGTTTGACAAAGTAGGACACAGTGACACAATTTCCATTAATTTCTCCATTTTATTTTTCATTTCAAACAATATATGCAAGCCTGGAAATAAGGTACTTATCACAGACAATGTCAGGCAAACAGTATTTAGGCTTTGTCAGGCACAATCCCACTGGTGCCTGTAATTCTGTCCGCTGGATGTCATTTTTCTGTGTTTTTATTGATATAATTAATACATGTCTTAATGAGTTCAAAATATCTGTTATTAGTTAAATAGTGCTTGACATTTTCAATTTGTCAGATACAACTAAAACCTGTTATTTCCAGGCATGATTGTAGGCTATCCACATTCTAATCTGAAATGTTCCTTTCCAAATATGGAAAATACTGTCTTAAGTTAAATGGGCATCCATGATACTCAACAAATTGTATTAATGACTCCAACAAAAGTTCCACTATACAACATTCAAACAGCTTCAAACAAATTTATGAAAGATGTTTTTTTGATATGTCTTAAAAATATTAATGCATAAGCTTAAGTGAAGCTAAGAAAATTCAATTCACAAGCTCATTTTTAACATCCAAAAAGCTTCTAGTGTGGCCTGTAGCTGGTTAAACCAGATAGCTCAATGTGCTATGTTTTTATAGGCTACTTGCAAGTACAAAGTTACAAAAACTTTTTGAACTATTTATTTTCACCCCTACAACTGGTGTTGGAAGTATTTGTATAACCAGTGGTCTACAACAATTTCAAACAAAGTGAAACCTACTCGCCAATTTACAGCCAATTTTATCACTTTTACACACATGGCTGCCATATTGTTTGCAGCAATGAAACAGTCGCAGGAAAGCAGAACTAAATATAGATTGTGTTAACTGATATCAACCTCAACTATGTAATTGACTAAGCACCCTATCTTGTGCCACTTGCCCACAGGCTACGTTTTCTCTTTGCCAAAACAAGCTAAATCTTGCCACTAAGACCTATCTTCAATGATTACCAGTTAAAAGTTTCGATCTGTGCTATAACCTACTTGTTAAGTGTAATAGAAGAATAAATGGATGTCCACTTGCCATAATAATCTAACTCAATGTTTTAGAATGTGGGTTAAAATCTTAGATGGTTCATTTATTTCTTTGAAACCATCACTGTATATTTCATTATAACTTTCGATGAATTTTTTTTAATTTTGAAGCATTATATGAGGACTAGATGTTTATAACTAAAACCTAAAGATGGAAATAAGAACAATACCTATCTTTTACATTTTCAATAAAAAAAAAAATTGTGAGTTTTTCTGTTAACTGATCATTTACCTTTATCTTTTGGTATTAAAATAACTCAATTTTTAAATATATTATTTTGTATGAGATAAAAAATAAATTGTATACCTAAGCCCTCAGTTGAATTAATCTTCATAATGATTAATTAATATACACCGATAGTGCGATCATGTTATAAGCTTAAAAAAAAAACAATCTATTTATATCACTCTTTATATGCGTTGTTCACCTATTACTTATGTCTTATGAAATGTTTGTCTTATCAGTTTGTTTCAACTATGTCAGCACCTATCAAATAAAAATAGTACTTAGTAGGATTTATAAATATACTTTTAATCTTATATCGAGTTCAGTTTCAACATTTACAATGCAGCCATACATAGTCATAGCAAAGAAAAATCAATAAAGAATATACTAAGCATTTTAATCTTAAATGAATTCTAAGTAAATATTTTATTAGATAACATAAAATCTTGACAAGATCATCAAATTTTTATTCATGTTAAAAGTTAAATATACTCCTTAGGCATTAATTCATTCATGTTCTCAGCCCATCAATCACATTATCAAAATAATCTATCACTCACTTGTAATTACCATACATTACACAAGTAAGCTGCTCACAAAAACAGATTATAGCACTATATCACTTGCATGTCTATACAAATAATTTATTCACCTTTTATAAATATATTAGCTGAGCTATCTGACTATGAAATAGCTACCTCAATATCCCACAAAGCTTAAGGCCATTTCACCACAGTTGCTAACATATTTACACAATAAGTAACTTGTTCGCAATTTACTACAGGCTTTTATTCGGTTTATTTAGCGACACTACATAACCGTGCTTGGCTGGCTAAAGACGCTATCATATATACACCAAATTGAAAAGAGAATGATTTCTGCTTGAGTGAATATATAGATAACGCCCCTTTAGGGTATTCGGTTATGATTCTTAACAACACTGAAATATAAACTAACAGTTGTTAATATCTTTTGACCCGTGTATAATATAAGTAAATTCTAATAGATATATTATGTCCTAACTGACGAAGACTGTTATCTATCAATAAAAATTCTTTCCGTTTTATTATTTAGGAGTAAAATCAATAAGCTCAATTACACATAAAAAATTAACCTATATGTGTGAAATGGAATCATAGAAATAAATTTTTTTTTTTATCATAAATGGAAAGTACATTATTTAAAACACATAATTTAAAAAAGCAAAAATAGTTATAGGGTTTAAACTTTCTTCAAAATCAAAAAGTCACAAGATATTTCCATGTTAAATCTAAATATAATGAATAGATGCTTTACAATGAATAACTAGGATATCGAATAAAGATCAGTCAAAGATAATCCATTAAAAGTACCTCATTCAATCAGTAAATTCTGTTATAATTTGTTAAGTGACAGAAGTACAAACTAAATCCCACATAACGGCCCTGACGTGACATAGCCATATGATTTGTCTATAAATAGAGCCATTTAGTACTCCGGGGAAACTAAGAGTCACGCACATTCAAGTAAGACCAACAAAGGAAAAGTAATGTTTCAACTATTCTAACAAGAAATGTGTCACTCAACAGGTGTGTTCAGGGTAATCTACCTATAATATAATCTGAACTTGATTCATTTGCACTTCACACAAACAATCCAATTAATTAGTTGGTTATAAAATAGTCAATGTACTAAATGCTTTTTACAACAACCTGACCATAATTATGATATCAACTGTTAATCTCCCTTTTTTAGTTCTATTAGGAAAGGTATAAATGTATGAATGAATGATTTAATAAAATGGGTTGAACTTCCAACTTTTCTGTAACAACCAGGCTATGAGAGAAATTTTGCTCGGGCAACAATTGGATTCAAACCATCAAGGATTATTTTACGTGCACACCAACATGAGAAAATCCTGGGGATCTTTCTAGACCAACAGGTAGAAATATATATAAATACTAATAATCTCTATAGCATGTTTATATTCTAGGCATTTTTTTCTAAATAAAACATTTTCAAATGGTACCGTAGCTACTTTTTCCATTAAAGTTTAAGCTTTTGCTATTTACTCAAATATTTTCCCATCAACAATAATATCGATACAGTGTACTAGAGAACCTAGTGAAGCTCTTTAATCACTTGTCTTCTAACCCAAGTGTCAAACAAAACTTGTGTTAGTCTGAAGTTATCTGATAAATGGCCTCCAGCTAGTAATATGACCGTGTAATAATTTGCTATTGTAATGTAGAATAGTCAATTCTGTTTCTAGTGTCTTCAAGACAGAATATATCATTCTAAAAATGTCAACGATATTCAATCAATTGAAATCTGTAACATACTTGTATGATAACATTACTCCTTGAAGTACATGTACTTGTACAAGACATTGGAAAATACGGTTCTCCAAGACAAGTAGAATCATCGCCTGTATTTAATACCAAATTACCAGAACCTTAAATAAGTAGGCCTATTTGTGATATCAAATTTAGCAATTTTCTGTCCAGGTGAATATTGACTTGTTTTTAGCCCTCCAGTTTAAGAATAAATTATTTCTTTTAATATTCAATGTGATACAAGCTACAGGGATGAAAATGTTGGGTGTTATTTTTGACTATAGAGAAATAATCTTGAGACATAACTTGTGTGTTGCTAAAGATACCTGTTAACCTCTTTATACAAACTTGTCCAAGTTCCGCCCGATTTCTAACATCTCCACCTTGTTAGCCAACATATCGTGTTTAAACACTCCGACACACATACCATCTATTTGTCCACTTTCATTTTTACAGACTAGAACTACATTCTCTTCACTGCTTTGTTAAGAAGATCTGATTGAATGATATTTGTATCTTTTCACTATATTTAAACATAAATTGTACTATTCATGTCAACGCTTAACAAGTACTGCATATTTGACCCATTGATATCTAAAACTAATGATGTTCATTGAAGATAAAACTTTATTTAATATGAAGTTGTATGGTTTTAATCTAGGATCAAATCTACCGACCTACATCATATAAGTGCACGCTCTCCAATACTGAAACAAATGCACAAAAAAAAAATATCAATAAGCTTTTTCAGTTGAATAAGAAAATATCTACATTACAGCCAAGTTTATATTGATTATAGATCAGCATCATTTATTATTTACAATCACTTTCCAAATACAGTGTAAGCCAAGGAGCATTCATTATTAATTTACAATGGCCCTAAAAATTGGAAGTAATCAATTAAACAACTAGTGAACCTTGCTTTTTATTGAAAACTACCCTTGTGTATACAGTACGAGAGCAACAACTTCATTGAGTAACAATATGCTAATATACAGCATTGACGCATGTTTTAATTAGCTAATAATTTATGCATATCACCAGTAAGAGTAATGATTAACATTGGTTATGGTGCGGTGTGACCTGATTCAATAACCACAACAACCGATCAAAAACAAATAACCACAATTAAATATTGAACAATCGTTGATATAGATCAACACCCATCAATCATTGGCTGAGATAAAACTTGATATTTAAGACCAGCTAGCTTTGTTAGATAGTTCATATCATTATGTCATTTTCTTCTCATGATGGTTAATTTCATTGGAAGCAATAAATCTACTTCCTTAATATACAACACTGTTACACTGTTAATGACTTCATCGCAAATATAACAGGAATATCTAATTACATAAATTGATAAATGCAATATCTGATCATAGAAGAATGGAAATTAAATACTAATTTCAGCTCTGCGAAAATATCTGCAGATTTAACTGTTGAAATGGGAGTATGTAATCCACTCCAGTCATTTCATTCAGTAGCTTGGGTTTCAAGTTCTTAAAGTCAGATTTCATTGGGTCTATTCTCACAAAGTAACAGGCAGCATAGTGTTATCACTACAGGGTCATATCCAAATAAATAACCCCTCTATGACCCTACCACTGGACATCCACAAGGTCAAAGGTTAGAGAGTCATCTGAGAGGGCTTTAAAGCAGTCAGTCACAAATTTGGTCTAATTGCCTGTTTGACTGGGACATCACACAGAGTTCATGTCGATATGTTCCTTAGTTCTATTTCTTCTCTTTAAATGATAGCTCGGTTTCGGTATAAAACCAACAACTACTTGTATCTATTGATAATTTTATTTTCAACTAGAACTGTTTGATAGACAGTCAAATGTCCATATAATAACCACTTGTGAATTCATAAAGAAAAATCAGTAAAAGAAGTCAATCAATGAGTGTAAAAGAATGTGTGACGGTTCATACATAAATCATGTAGTATGATATTAACATAAGCATGTTCATATTATAATTGTTGTGTTGCTTCAAGCACTATTCTTCATTATTGATATAACACTTCTCTATAATTATTCAGTAAAGTGTTAGCAGTAGTCACACTACAATTACTTCATTTTTTATTATCATAAAAGCATTAGAAATAAATTTCTATAGGATTAATATAATCGGTAGCCATTTGATGTTTCAGCAAAAACTCTTATCATACATAATCCAATTGCATCAAGTAGAGTAATGTCTATAAAGTACATTTTATTTGATTTTAAGGAAAATAAATATTCTCAACTGATAATTTTTTATAACACAATTTTCTTCACTTTTAATTATTCAATACAACTTTGATATTAACTAAATATGATTTTCAACATAACATAATTTATCATTTTTTTCGTAAATTCCGATTTCATGGTAAAATAAAATGACAACATGAAATTAAAACTAAGTCTAAAGTAGTCAATATGAATACAGATTTCTTAATGTACACATTATTAAGTATAACGGGAACAAATTCATAAAATTGAAATAGATTCTACTTCCTTCCTTCATTGCAGGGGCCATATTACAATACATCCTGAATAACTCTTATGTCTTCCTTTAATATACAATTGATATAAATGGGAAATTCCCCCCAAGACGCTTCATTAAGCTCTTGTAAGTACATTATCAAATAACTTCTGAATCAATGTAGACATAAATAAACAAATTGTTTAAATATAGCACTAACTCAATGAACAATAATCAAAGAATTATTAACCTGAGCCCTGGGTATTGATATTTTCATTATTAAAATATCCAAGCTGAAGTTAAATCATACATCAAAATCATTCTCCAACACTCTCTTAACCAGTTTTTATTGACAAAAATTCAACTGTATTATGGTATGTAAACTCTAAATATTGAACCAAATGTGTTATATCAACACAATTTATCCATAGCTCACAAAAATACATCAATATCAAATATTAGTACTAAAATCTTGACTATGGACTAAGTCAACCTTACCATAGGACAAGTTTGTGCCAATTTCAGACAACTGTCTATTTAATGACCAGATAGTGTTTTGGTATCTATAGCAATAGCTTCTGAATTCTGTGCAACACATTACATGTATATAATGAACAAACACATGTATACTGTATGTATTTCCATAAGTTAAGTTATAAAATCAACCAATTTGATTGATGACTATTGGTTTCAGGAATGTAATTACAGGTGTGGGGTTATGAATTATTTAACTAGGTTATTATAGTTGTTGTCAAACTAGGTCATTAAACCTGTTGACGATTCTATCTGAAACTTCTCAACATTTAAGACTAATCAATCATAGACATTAATGGTTAATCCCATTTACTCCAGACCAGATCTGGAACAAATGTAACCGTTACATTTGTTTCAGATCTCAACCATGCCCGTAGCCAGCTTGTATAAACTGTTCAGTGAAGGTTTTCATATAAAACTGTTATGAGAAAAGTTTAGGCACAGATAGTGCAAATGTGTACCAATTTTGGATTTTTCCAGACTACATGTAGAGTAGATACAGTTGTCCAACGACATAGTTTATCTATGCACACTGGATTTATTATCTACCTTCATAATGAACATAGTAAATCAGTCTGCACCTTCTTTTTTATTCAATGAAACATGCTTGCAAACCTGTTTTTTTTTATTTTTTGGAGTGGATATCACATTAAATCATAAATAAAAACTGTCACACATTTATATCATAATCTTTCAACATGAATAATTAACCTGAATAATATTCATGTTCACAAACTGTGGGCATATGATATTTAGTACTATTGTTTACAACAAAACCACCACTGATTATTTATATACTGACATAGGAAGATTACCATAAACTATCCATTTCTCCATTCAAATAACTCAATTTGTATATCAGTTTCAAACGCTTAATTTATTAGAAAATAAATACTTACAATTAATTAAATGTAATATTATTCTAATCCAATAAATTTCTGCTAGTGTTAGTGTTGACACGATAATCAAGGCATGATACAAATAATTCAAATTTCAGGGGAGGGAGGGTTTCTTGCCTCTCACTTCTCCCCAAGTTCAGTCCACTTTTGGTCTTCGTTCATCCTATGAGAGTTATGTGTCAGCTTGACAAAAGAAATCACTAAGGTCAAATTTCTTTAGCCCTTTCGGATTATGTAACAGGCCAAGTAGAAACTGGTTTGCTACAGACTAGTTCATAGGCAGGCCAGTCAGATCTCCCCAGTCACACATGATTGAACAAACTGGACATTATGAACATCAACAAGCCCAAATGCTGACCTTTCCCATACTATATATATATGACATGTAAATATTAAGAAGAACCAAATAGATGAGCATTTATCTGACAAGATTTTGGCTTTATCAATGCTATAATCTTGAAAATTATAATATTTCGTGAATATTCACTAACACCTTAAAGGAGTCATACAAGATTTGACAGTTTATCTTGGATACAAATAGGTTAAAATATGCAAATTAAATGCCCCCCAAAAATGTAACCATTTACCAAGTCTGAAATAAATTATTGAGCCATTCCAATATAATTGAAAAACTGCTTACCATCAGACGCCTTTCCATCTTTGGCAAGCAGAAAGTTTTACAATTGCAAGGTATGGTTTTAGCACTTTACAAATCGTATTTTTCCCTTGAAAACACTAATTAAAAACAGAAGTAAAAGGATGGCACTGCATCCATGCATAACTTATATCCTCAACTACTACACAGAGTGAAAACAAAAAATAATCACCAACAACAGTAGTCTGACAATCAATGTTTCTTCAAAAGAGAATGACAAAGCTTTAGATAATCAAAGGTGGGTGTTGCTTAAAAGCATATCAAAATATAAAATCTGTATTTGCTAATGAATGGAACAGTTCCTTCAAGAAATTAATTCAACATTTGCACTACTGTCTTTTCTGGTTTTCCAAGTTATTTTAAAGGTGTGAAAGAGTTGCGTTCATCCAAATTGATATTTCCTGTAAAAATACTATTATTTGATTTGAAATATTCAACACATTATTTAGCAAATCTTCCTGTCTAGATATGACAATTGGGGCAACATAACCTGTTTTGATTGGTTTCTAACTTATATTAAGAACAGTTATGTCTCCAACTATAACAGTTCAGGTTGTACAGGGATTTTTTTTATATAACACACAGAGCAAGTAAATTTGACAGTAAAATGATTTATTACTCCCTGCTTGGTACAGTAGTAGTTAATATAATCAAATATTGTGCTATAAACCATCTGTTGATTGACAGAAAGAAAGTTGAACATCATCTATTTCACTATAACCTGCCTAATCACAGAACCACTAGTAAATTGTGCTAACCTGTTTGTTTAGCCAGTTGACACCAACTCTCAATGACAAAAGCTCATACCAGTTAATACAAAAACATACTTCTTCTTTGTGTTGTAAGCAAATCAGGTCATCTTTTCACAAGGTACAACACCGAGTCATTATATTAGAAAAGGGATATCATATATATTACAAATACACTTTATATTGCTACAATATACCCTGATCCTAAATTCATATGGTCTAACACACTTGATAGACTAATAGAATACCAAGTAATATAATAGTTTTGAATTAATAGTCACCAAAAGAGCTCATATATACATCATGGTGTCATTGAGTTCTTATCAACTTATCAATATAGAAAACAATCCAGTGACTGTTATAGAAATGATAACACTATGTTCAGGTGATAAAATTACTATAAAAGGTAGTTAATAACTATATCAAATTAATATTAAAGAATAGATTTGTAAAAAGTTTATGAATGTCATGTCGGTACATGTTGGGGTATACTACATATACATGCATAAACATTGGGAAATAAACAACTATATAGAGGACACTCTGAAAGTGGATACATATAGAGCAAAATCTAGATGGAACTGGTACCGCTCATACCACTGTCCTACCCCCATCAGCAGTAAGTTATAACACCTCCTACCCCAAAGCAACAGTTAGTTATAGCACCCATAGTACATGTATAAACCTCTTACCCCCATTAACAGTTAGTTATAGCACCAATAGTATTAACTACAAATTTTTATTGATTTATAAATGTCAGCTCCACATTAAGTAATTGAGAAACTAATTAATCATAAAATTATTATATATATACATCTCTCTCCAATAAACATTTCAGAACAGAAATTAACATAGTCACAATAAGACCATACCACCAATTAAATCAAGTTGAACAATCTACGATATCTTAACCTGAACATTCTAATCAATATTATACACCTCTTGCATATAAATATATACAGATATATATATATATATATATATATGAATATGATTACCTGAGAGAAAACAAAAAACTCAACATGCATTGTAGGCCTAAAGGCAGCTATCTCCGATTGCATAAAATATTTTCAGATTTCTCCTACAATTATATGCTAATAGACCAATCAACTGGGATAATAAAGATGGTGCATTATCATAACAAACCTACTTTTTCATTAATATTAGATAGCCTACAAAATGTGATTTTCATCAGTCAAGGGATAACGACTTGATAAGGTGTGCCCTCAGGTTCCAACTTCACTTCAAAACTTGTAATAAATATCTGATAAATGTAATGATAATCAGTTGTCTGAGAAATATTGAAAATAAACGAATAACAACATACAAGTTACTGATTTATACAAATATATCTTTGAATGAATATTTAGATTGAGCATTGTTATTATTTCTAGCAGATGATACATTCCAGTTGTCTGAATATTGGAATATAATAGAGTTACCTCCCTTCTAATCATATTTCACTTCTGAGAAGCATTATTTAAACAGATCTTGAAAAAAACTTATGACTGTTACTTATATCAAAACTGTTTGCTGTAATTTATACCACCAATGTGGTAATTTCATGCCTTTTCAATGATTTAATCAGTTTATTTCCTGCAAAAGCAACCGACATATTTATCATCTACATACATTCAAACATTATGACCAGTCAAATCAGTCACTGTGTGAACACACAAAAAAGACCCAAATTTTAAGGAAATGCAAAATTTAAAACAAACTAGGACATTAGTATTATCTGTGCTCAGTGAAAAGTAAAGAATCTCAGTACTATTTGCCAAGCTCACATTTATCCTATTGTAACTTATGGTAGCCACTGGGCAACAATAATGGCCTTTATTGCCCATTCAATTGGTCAGTCACTGTACACTAGTTTCCTATTCAATTAAACAGGTAGCTGTCAAGCTAGACAATAGAATCAACAGGCTACTATTGGTGTCAATTTGACGATCTCAACATAGTGGTCCACCTAAAAAAATACACCAAATCTGAACTAAAATAGACGACAATTTTATTTGTTATGTATTTATAAACATGGATATGTATGCCTATTGTAGCATATAAATTAGATATGTTTTCAATGAAATAACTCCACATTCATAGAAAATTCATCTCGAATATTATAAACCCGACCACAGAGCTAGGTCTGAAATAATATTAAAATATTTTATGCACTATTACATTCTAAAGAAAATCTAACATCAATATTAATTAAATATCAAATATAACTATTATGTATCTAAGTAATAGTTCATGCCTTCTTTCAATAGAATCACTTGAATAATAGAGCATAAAAACATCAACACCTTTTGCTTGTTACAGACAATTAAAACTTACATTTTATTCAATATACATGTTGATCCATTATAACACAATGATGGATTCTCTACTGATCTCTATAATCAACAAGGCTCTGTTTCAAACAAGACAGTGTGCTAAGTTGTCATGACAATAAGTGTTATTAAATCAATATCAATCTATGTTGACATAATTAATAATTGATTAGATACTAACCAGCCAAGTCAAGCAATCATCTCAATATTTTGTAATCCCTGTCATAAAACCATAATTTCTTCACGAGGGATGATATGGGGAGATAGACCAAAACATCTCTAAACAATGTTTGTTTTTACTCGCTGTTATCAACAAACAGTAACTGCATATACACGGTGTACGTGTTTAATAGCAACTTTGTTAACAGTCACTAGTTACATTGTTAAAATAATTATCCAGCCCTCTGCTTCATCCCTGTCAACTAATTATTGCCAAGTATTCATTCATTGGCATTGATTCACGACAGCGATTGTGTTGTCATCGCAGTTTGGGAGGGAAAATCAAAGTAAGATTTCAGACACATGACAAAATAACAAATAATCAATTGCCAGTCCCCATCTACGATCATACTTTGAATCTTGCGAACTCTGTGTACAAAATATATCGTCAAAGAGATATCGAAAACATTCAAAACACGCGTGTCGAAAAGTTATTGTCTGAGTCGACTACTTAGCGTGAATTATCTGTATAGCAGTCAGATCAACACTGAGTTGACTGAAGCGGCTGATATCGGATAACCAAATAATAAACTTGCTTACCGTTTAGTCTCCATCAGTAATGAAATCCATCAATTGAACTTTTTTGATAACAGGAAAAACTTGCAATATTTAACTTTTGACGATTTCTTTATGTTAAAATTAACGAAGAACAAGAATGAGTTGTGTTGAAGCGATGAAGAACAATCACACCGGAACAGTCTCGATAAGAGATTTCACACAATAGGGCCATCGACTCATGAATATTAATGATCGCCCCTGAATCTGGATTATTCGCACCCGCGTGCACCGCACGGGACTAGGCCCAGCTCCGTACAGAGAGCAGACAAACGGGTTGTTTGAATGAGTTTTGATAAGGCTACTACTAAAAAATAATTCAATAACAAATCCGTTTCGACCCGATTGCTGATGCTTGCTACAAACACGAAAAGACTGACGATTTGTGATTTGTCACAACACAACAAAGACAGACGAACAGAGCATCGAGCGCCAGTGTTAGAAATATTAGAACAGATGTTTTGTGCCAAACATTTCCGAGGCCAGGAACAATGAAGAATCGTATCTGATAGCGAACAAAAGCTATTGAAATTAAATCGAATTAAACCAAACAATGACGAAGAAATGTGTTTAACAAAAATTAATAGTGCCGTGTCCAAAAGTTTGTAGATGTCTTTAAGTCTGTATCTTTCTCCTTGAAGTCTACCGGGGTCTACTACATATCTAGTATTGACAGATAACTTTAATTGGAGCAAATATTAAAATTATGTTTTGTTTACAAATCTTCTCATAAAATCACATGACTTTGTTAACAACGACGTAGTTAGTACCGAGATTAACACGAGGAAGTAAAATCAAGACGCGTAATTAGAATATTTTTATTATATCCTTTAAACACGCTATTTATTGATAACAGTAATTGTTACAATTAATAAAATTTTATCGATAGATTTACACTGGAAAACTTTTCGCCGATTGCATAGTTTTCAAATCCCCGTAAGCTACATGCAAACACGGGGGGATGCGATGGCCACGTGTCCGGCCAATAAACAGTTTGTCCCGAAAAGGTGGGTTTCCTGAAGGCAAATTAAAATGACACACTGGACGACTAGCGCTCTTTATGAACCAATTACATCCTTGGGTGCTTGGAATTCGGTTCTGTTTTTGTCCGCGTGTCGTGCACGATATCCATAACAAAGTGACAGTCTGCCAAAAGCGGTCTATTTATACCACGTGGTCATTCGTGGTATTCACGGAAACTATCGTGATAGTTTCGCTTGTCGACGAAAAGCAAACTAACAACCACAATGGATCTAGGGCAACTAACTGATGACAAAAATAAGCCAATACGGTTGAAAGCAGGTCAATTTGCTGACACAGCAGGTATCGAAATATTGTACTTATGCATATGTCCAAGGTCAGGGGTGTGCGACTAAATATTTTACAATGCATACGCAGAGCTACCAAATGCGACTATTTCTACTGTTAATTTCTGCACCAACCAGGCTTATGAAGACTGTCATACAAAGATTTTTTTGCCGGGGCAGTATCGCTACCGCGACACTACGCCCTTCTCTTACTTCGAAATCCAACTGTCAAGGGCGCTTTTACCTGCACTCATTTATGTAATTAATAAGTGTTGTTGCAAAAAAAAAAAAAAGGTCGTTGCCATGAAAATTACGCCCACATTTGCACGAGATGGAAAGAGAACAAACTAAAAATGCAATTTTACGTACACTCATAATTTAAATTTGAGCCGTCATATGGTGTAACAGTGGTATATTTGGATTTTGAAATCGGATAAATTAATTGTGACCTCTAGAGAATCAACAAGCTAAAACACCATTTTTCGCACAACCCGTGCACTGTCTAATTCCAGCAAGTTAAGGTGTGATAAAAACATATATTTAAAGTTTTATCAAAATTGGGTACAATTATGACCACTATAGATAGTGGTTCCATGACCTTGGCAATACATGCTTTTACACTATTTGCGTTCGACGAGCGGCCATTTTGTCGAGCAGTTTTGGATCGATTTTCACGAAATTCGAACTCAACCGCCATAGGGTGCAATAGTGATATATTTGAACGGTTTTAAAAATTGGATTAAAAATAGTTACATCTAGAGGTCATAATCTAGACAGTTGATATACGCGAATATCGAAGGAACGAACCGAGATCTTTGGTTATAAGAGAGAGAGAAATGAGGTTTAACGTCCACTCGACACAAACTAGGTCATTTCGGGACTAGCATATGATTTTAATCTTATTTCAATAATTCGCTTGTGCGTATAGGGGTCTTTCGCATTGGGAGGAAACCGGAGTGCCCGGAGGAAACCCATCAGGTCCAGAAGACGCCTTTATCTCCATGCCATATACTCTCACACCAGGAATCGAAAACACAGCTGCAAGCCAGAGGTGACAGGCCAGCTAGAGGTCGAAGCGCGGCACTCTAGACCACTCCCTCCCCTTTTGGTTATAAACATACATTTCATTTTTCATCAAATCCGATAAAAACTATAGAGTGCTCAAACGCGAAAAACGTAATTTTTTGGTACAACCGGGGGCCATAATCCAGTAAGTCAGTGTCCGATACATGCCGATAAAAATTGGGACCTGTAGAGTGTCCTCATGCCCAATGTGGACGGACAGACAGAGGCGACAATAATACTTCCACGTGAAAATGTGGGCGCATAAAAATTGATGTCATGTGGCAACATGTACGCGTCTTGCAATATTTATGTCTTGAGACGCACTTTATTCAATATCGTGAGGATATTCGTATTCAAATTTCCCACCAATATTAATATGCACGTGTAAATATTTGTATTATTTAGACCCATGAAACCTGGTGGTTTATGTCTGGAACTGCGCCCGAGAGACAGTAAGAAAAGCGTGATTGGGCCGATTGGTCTATAATCGTTTTGGAAAGACACGTGTACGGTTGACCCAACGAAAATGTTCATCAAATCCTTACATGGTATGTATACGCGTTGATACAGATTGAAATATTATATATATATATAGATTTTTTTTTGTCTACGACGAAGTGCGGGCTTCGACTATACTCATGTAATGTCAACAGGTTATTTATTCAAGGACGGAGGGGTGTGTTATATTTATAAACTAAACGATATACGTATTGCTGAATGGATTTACACATGTGTAACGACATTATTAAACACATCCCTCGATTAAAGATAAATAGACGACACACCGCTACAATTATTTTCCGATCTAATTGCTATGCGAGAAGATGGTGGCCAATTCACAAAATTACTCCCAAATTGACTTACGATCCAAAAACTGATGAACTGTAACTAGTCTTTATGATTTATGCCACAATATTATTCTCGGCCAAAGGGGCTCGATTGCGACCCATTCCTCGACACTCATATAAAAGTATTGATTCAGATGTGATGTGTCGTACGATCGTCTTTGGCCGCGGTAATTAATAGTGGCGAGATTCCTGGAGATGTGATTATGTTGTGGCATGGATGCTATTTTCTCAGTCAATAGAAGGTCGCATTACAATAAGGCGTCAATACTGCGTAACAATATGAATAAATCATTCAAATAACAACTTCTCTTATGTTTACCGTTGTAATCATTTATTAACATAAAACATTTAACTTTAAAAAAAAGTTTTGAGAATTTAAGGCTCGTGGATAATTTCTTATTTTGAATGGGTTTTAATGGAATAAACTGAAATATCAACTTGAAAATCGTTTTGTCACCAGGGTTACCTTTACATAAAATATATTATGCAAAAACACTTGCGTAAAAAGACTTAATAACCAACGATACGAAACTCCATCAAAATTGTACCGCTTGTGGCGCACAGTTCATTGACTGAATTTATCAGTCAAGACGCTTCATACAACACGGCCCGTTAGAATGGATACGGCTGACATACGGCACGTGCAATTTACAAGCTCTAGTAGACGAACAATGAAAGCAAGATTCTAACTCGATGTTCGTCCTAAACAGATCAAGTATCCGTCGGGTATTCATGCATGAAGTCTATCCATTGCAAGCGCCATCTAGCGAGTTAAGCACCGCCTCTCTGGCATTCTCATCATCTTTATTTTAGATCTCCTATTACCCAGTCGTTTACCATCTTGTTAACTCCCGATTGAGTTCATTGAGAGTCTGGACGAACGTGATTAAATGCTTCCAGAACAAAGACCACCAACAATCCCTCAAGATGCAAAGCTTGTACATAAATTTGGATTGTTTAACCAACAAGAAAGGTGTAGTTTGACACATAAACAATAATTATAGAAAAGTTGAATAGAGAATAAACAGAAAAAGAATATCTTACTTGCAATCATGATGTGTCGCTTTGGCAATTTCTAAAATCTAAGATATTTCCTTTTTTTCTATCCCCAAAGGATATAAAATCAACCATGGTGGGCACTATGCGTATTAGTTTATTTACTTAGTTTTTTTCAGGTTATATTTATTGCTAGAATTTAGATTCACATATGAATTTTCATTTAAAGTTTTAGCGTTAGGAAATAAAACATTTGTCACAGATGTTTGTGCTCAATTAACCAGCTGTAGTTTTATCATCTATCAGCTCCAGATAAAATACTTAAATCAATTTCAACCTAAATAAAATTGAAATTTGTTGAACATAAACTACTTTTATATTTTGCTTTTTATGTGTGCACTGATTAACATATAATGTCATAGACATACCAATTTTAAAATCTGGGCCAGATCTATTATTTTTTTAAAATGTAAAAATTACTGTGTATGATGGCGCTAAGTTTTCCTCTTCATATAATGAAGTAAAAATGAAATGAAGATTTAGCGTCAAACTTTTCTGCACCCACCTGGGTAATGATGATGGCTTAATTTTATGTCTGGTTCATCGTGCTTGAGTGTCTGCAATGCACATGCTTTGTGTCTACATGTAGATTTATATAGATCAATCAATTCTTTGCTCAAGTAGCAAACCTTTAGGCCACTTACAGGGGAAGTGGGAATTTATGATTGATTAGCAATAATTTTCCCAGTAAACATTGCAACTTCACCCCAAAACATACAAATTTTTCCAGGTTCATCCTTCATCTAATGTACAATTTGCAAGCTTGGAGTAGGGGAAGCGCAGATAAAATGAGCATGTTGGAAAAGTGAGCATCCCCCTGTTTAGAACGTCCAATGAAATATTTTATTAAATTGTGTCCGTGACACTGACCTACTTCCTATTTCTGATTGCCGGACAAAATATCACCAACAAGGTGTTTCACATGAGTGTTTAAAATAAGATCTTCATTATTCGTTCCATCTTATGTAAAATATAGCTCTAAAATAACAAGTTATAACGCAACTACTACACATAATACAAGGTTTGTTATGATTTCATACGAAGCCCCTCCCTTTAAGGAGTTGTAGATTCCCTCGTTGTAAACTGCAATGCCACAACTTCCTGCGCTGGCAAGCCTTGGACTGACCCGACACGGTGTTGGTAATGTGAGCACCCACGCTTTTGCTAATTTGAGCACGGTGCTCATTTTACCTGCATGCCATGCTCAAAATAGCATCAGTGATAGTGATGATTCATAGGCCTATTGATCCATGCCTTTTACTTTTATGTGACGATGATGATCATGATAATGATGATGATGATGGTGGTAACGGTGTTGATAACTCAACAAACATATATAACATTTAAAATGTAGGCCTACATGTATCCATATGCCATATCCCTCTCTCCTTTTCTCCCCTCCTCCCTCTTCCTTATCTCTCCCCCACCCTCATATGTATCATGCGATACATCGCCGGATTAGGGGGCGACCCACAAATCACAGTGGCGCGCCTCGAGCATGGTAGGACCGAGGACTCCAACGGCCTCCAACGGAAGTCCCTGGGACCCCCTCTCTCCATGGTGTGTTGCGTTCGACATCCGAAAATTCGGTGTAATCCGATGTAACACATGGATTTTTTTTACCGCAAACAGCTGAAAGCATTACAACTGCACCACAAACCAGTGAATCAATTGCAATAGATCTGCCATCAGACACATCTGCTGATCCATCAAATATCATGGAGTTTTCACCACTTGTTCTTCCGGAAACATCTGTCGAACCATCAAACATCATTGTATCTTCACCATCAAATATCATGTAATCTTCACGACTAGTTCTTCCAGAAACATCTATCGAACCATCAAACATCAATGTATCTTCAACGCTAGGCTTGCCAGAATCATTTGTGGGACCATCAAACATCGTTGAATCTTCACCACTAGGCCTACCGAAAACATCTGGAACTGCGCAATCAGTCAGTGCCACCACCGCCAAACTGCAAACAGCTGAGCGTGATGCTCAAGGTGTCCCTAATTCTTCACTCTTACAGAGAAACAGAGAAGTTGAGGTCGTCGTTGATTGTGTTTATGTCAAACAAAATTGAATCATACTCTAATTTAAGTACTGATGTCTTAAACGCTGATCTTCCTCCTCAGTTCCACTGTGAAACTGTCATGGATAGGATAGTGCTAGCTGCGAAAGCTGACTCCTGTGTGGGAGAGTTGGAAATAATCGCAACAGCTGAGATGACTAACAAAACGATCATGGTTGTGATTAAAAAATATGAAGTTATTCGTGTGTACAACAACGTGCCTGACCGTCTACGACAAGATCTAATTATTTTGATCTTCATTAATCTATCTTTCTGATACCACTGGACATTTTGAACCAGTTGTTGTTACAGTGGAAACGTCAAATACACTAAACCCCCCATATTCAAAACATCTGTGTCAGAATGTTCAATGACGAAAACGAGTCATTAGTTAGTGCAAAGGAAATATTGCCTATCCCAAGAAAATCGCCCAAGTAGCAACAAGAAAGCGGCGTTGTCAAGTCGCCACAGTTTTAACGGCACGCCCGCATAAGAAACACATTGAGGGCAAAGCCATGACGAAAAAAGCGACATGTCTGAAAACAAAATTAAGCAAAACATGTAGGCCCAAAGAAAGAAAACAAAAACCTAAAAACGAATCATCAAAACCATCAGAAGACAGGTCATGTATGATATGTGGAGAAAATATTAAAGAGTCCATGACTCAGTCTATTGGTTGTGGAAGGTGAACTGTGGACGCATGTCATGTGCACAAATCAAGCAAATCTAAATCACTACATTTGTGATTTATGTGTCTAATCACATGCTGGTTTACAATTTCTAAAATCAGATAATTTGGTACGATACCGTATTTGTTTTTCTTTTTTATACACTTTCATTCCCTAAAAATTATGTGTTTTATGCTTTCTAAACAAGAATTGTCATGTTATGTTTAATTTAATGTTCCATAGCTCTGTTTATAGGCTACTACATGACCTTTGGTCTTTCTTTTAAAACTAATTCGACTTTTTTTTCTTTTGATTCGAACTGTTTGTAATTCGAGCATGCAGCTGCAGTAAATATGAGCACCCATGCTCAAATTCCATACACGGTATGCTCAATTTAACAACACGTGATGCTAATTTGAGCATATTTATGAATTTATATTTTCCCACATTTTGATATCTCAATGTTAATATTGGAGAATAAAATTTCTGGAATGGACAGTATATGTTGGTTTTCGTTTTCTGTGTGATTTAAAAAACTATTGACCTGGTAGGGTGATAAATATTCAGGTACTCTGTTAATGTGCTCAAATTACCTGCGCTTCCCCTAATCTTTATTGACTGTGCCCATCGTTATTTAACAATTAATGAAATTCTGACTGAAAAGCAGTAATTTCTTTGCCTTTATTTCTTTAACTGTCAGTAGCATATCACTCAAACATTCTGGTATTCTTGTTATAAGATTCATAATCAACAGCTAAATGTTTCTACATATAACATAGGTTTTTTTGTAAATCTCATCTGTACACTAAATACATGTAAAATACTTGATGTGGAAATGTGCAATGAGTGATGTTGGTAAAGGCATTAGGTTTCAGCTTTCTTTAGGTTAAGTACAAAGTTATCACCGCTTTATCATTGTGTTATCAGCTAATTTCATAGCATAGTTAACTTATAACTTACAAGTAGATGTTGAATACATTGTAGATTACTTCTTATTTCTATCTACACAATTCATTAAATAACTAACTCAGTTTAGACTAATTTAAGTAGGATTTCCATTAGTAAATTTGTCATCTTTCATTAACTGATAAGATTTCATATCCAAAATAGTCTTAGATTCACCAAATTTGTAAAGGTCCTTGAATATCACTTTAGGTAATAGGAACATTACTCATTCTTATGACTGGTGGTAGATATCAAATTCAGTAGCATATTTCACTACTGGGTTGGGATGTCACTGAGTCATACTTTCCCCTGTCCTTTGGGTCATCTGGGTTTTTTTTTTAAGCTTGGAGATCCTAACCACGACCACAGTTTGCACCCCACATGCCTGCAGTTAAACATTTAACTTTTTAATGTGTTTTGGCCCCCATCTTGTTCTGAAATCCTAAATAGATCACTAACCAGACAATCATTATCTTCAAACTTCTCAGCGCTGGGTGGGATATAACAATAAAAATATTGAGTTTTTTTTGTGCCCCAGGGATCCCGTTCCTCTTGCCAAATCCAGTCACCATGGCCCTGATCTCCAAACATTATACTAAAAGGAATATTTTTTTTATTTGTTGAAATATTATTAATTCATGATCTAAAGATATTAAATAGTTTCTGTATGTTTTCTTTTCAACCATAATCTGATGCTGGCACCTCCTAACCATATTTTTTTGGCATTAGGTACCAAAACTAAAATAAAGTATGTCACATATAGACCAAGTTACTGATAAACAAAAAGAAATGAAGCCTACTGGACTTTAGCCAAAAAAATGAATGAAAAAGCACTCAGACATTTAGCACCTAAGAATAAAATATATTTGGCTAAACCATGTTTTAATAAATTTTCCACATTCCATAATGCAAAATATTTGTTTTCTGGGAATTTCAAATAAACATTGGAACAATTACAGCAATGGATTCCTAATGCAAACTGCAAAGTATCATATGGAATATCTGGTTACTTGACCGCCTGTAGTGTGGTCAATATTCCTGCAATAGTATAGTCAATAGCTATTAATAAAGTACTTGGAAATGTTTGCAGAAATCAGACAGCTAGACAGTAGAAATGTGTATCTGTTGCTAGGGAATGGTAATAGTATACACAGATGACATAATTACCATTCCAATAGAGATGGGTGCCAAGCTATAGGCTTGTTAAAGCATTATAGACCAATGGCTGCTGATACATCATATAGCAGTAAATATTGCCAGACTGTATGGATAATCTGTTACATCATTAATGAGGTTAAGTGTTTCTGGGTTCTATGAATATTTCAAGTGTTAAACTGCATATTTTTAGCTTTGAATTCAAGTATGGCATTGAGGACAACCACATTTTACACAAATTCATGTCATTTATTTGTAGATACACATAGTTTTTTCTATAATATCCAAATTCTAATGCAAGTTAATTTTGCCAAGGCACCATTTCTGGACATTTATAATCCCTCATTGAAATTTGGCATACCCAGTTACATGGGTTTTTAGGTAGTTTAACGATCCGTTGAATGTTAGATAAATACTTAAGTGCATTAAGAACATCTACACTCACTGTTCCTATCTATTATATGACACGTGAAGATCTTGCCTAAAATCCATCGTCTCTGTAAACACATTGACTAATAGAATGCGGGATAGCTAAATAATGTTCTTGTTTGTGATGCAAACGCAAACTTAGAAGTCTGGATGTTCATCTTAGACGTTAAGTTTAAAACCTGCATCTCCAGTCTTAATAGTTGATGACCATCATTCTTGAGACATGAAGCATTTGATGAGTATAATACGGTTATTTTGTTCTGTATTTGATTACGATAAAAGGATGTGAATAATGTTAATGCTAGCTCTGTTCATCATCTTCAATGTTTTCAAATAAACCTGCTTGATCTTTCTTTTGAGTCTGTGAATTAAATATCAATTATTTACAGCAATTCCATTGCAGCAGATCTTATGCTATTGCAGTCATAACTTTCCCCTATAAATCATCACAGCCAACAAAATCTGGGGTCTTTAAGTGCCCACCTGCAGCTCGGCACTACCAAGGCCTTCAAACCTTGTGTTAAATAATCACTTTGTCAGCAAGACGGAAATATCATGTCAAAATTATACAAATATATTTATAGCATATAAAGAGAGTATATTATAACACTGGCTGCAAGTAGAGTATGAAATAGCTCAACACAACACGATACGATAGGTTGGGTTGTAGTAGTAGATACATATCTGTGTGATCACCATTTCACTTTAATACTCTTGTGAATAATTTAATAAAGATAAACATTTCCAGATACAATATGTAATACTACAACAGACTTTATACATATTGTTTATCCCAGACTAAGGACATAAAACTTTGAACTTATTTAAAAGCCAGAACGTCCAGTAAATAAATATGAGTTCTTTCATATGGATATAGGACAGTCCTTCTTTGTTTTCTTGAAAATATATCAGATTTGGTGAAAGTTGTCTGATTTATTATATTGCAGATTTGCAATCAAAATTTCACGAGGATTGGTCTATTGTTTTATGGAAATGAGTTCATTCACACTGGAAAAAAGTTATAAATTGCTATAAATTTTTTTTATCACATTATCTAAAATATGTCTATATTTTTCAATTATTGACAGGGAATACGATTTACAATTTTTCAAACTTTTATTATAAGCCACCATCCTTAAGAATTTTCTTTTATTTCTAATAATCAAATAATTTTGTTGGATTTTGTTATTCACTAACAACAATCCTTTAAAATTCAACTTACATAATTTGTTTTAATATATTTCACTCAATACAAGTCTAAAAGAAAATAAAAATGACTCCATCTTTGATGTTTGTGTGTTTTTAAATGCTGCTATTTCACACCATTTCTAAATTGTAACCCAGTGTTGGATTGTAAATAAGTCACGTTTGACATTTTTTTTTTAAAACTTGAATTGCAAGCAACTGCACAGCGTTTATATGTAAATCAAGTTTTAGTTTTTAAATCTGTTGAAGTATATATTAGTGTTATTTTTTACACTAACATATTATCATATGACAGACATGCTGAAATATTTGGCACAGATAAGGCAAAAGTACAATTAATATGTTCTTAATGTACACAGGTTTTTAAAGTTGCCAATATTTCATATCTGATAAGTTGTCAATATGTTTTATTTACACTATTCGCCTAATTTTATGTAATAGGTTGCACGATTGTCATACTAACCTTTTCCTACCTTTGAATGAGAGTTAAGTTAGAGATTTTTCATTTATTTATTTTTTTTTACTTGGTATCAATTTATTGACACTTCATGGCTCATAATCTGCATTATCAGTACAATCAATAGCTGTTATAGTAATGGGCTGTTGAAGGTCAGAGGTTATAAATCCTATCCCTTTCCAATATCAATCAATTTTAAAATGGACCTGAGGCTTATTCCACACAATTCAAATTCCAGCAGGAAAATTACTGCTTGACTCGAAGAAAAACAAAACGTGCATCTTTCCATTTACCACAGAAATTAGATCTGCTATAAGCCACTTGCTTAAGGTTGCAAAATAAATCAGGATATAAGTGGCTATTGGGTTTGATGCATGTTTATAACTTGATTACAGTGCCAAATACGTCACAATAAAAACTTCTATGTTACATCTGAGTAAGATCTACCGAAATAAACACAGTCTATTTCTAAAGATAAATATTGCTCAAAAAAAATGATGAACGCATTGTTTATTACTTTGATGCAATGTTCACTTATATCATTTTCATTTTAAAAAAAAAAAAAAAAGCAGCAGTAAGTTCAGGAAGGGAAAAATGAGTCACACATGAAGTTCAATGGCCTATCATTTTGAATAACATGCGCTTTATATTTTTATGAAAATTATTTTTTAAAAAAAATATTACAAATTATGTTGAGGATTTGTTTGGATTTTTTTTTTTTTGATTATCGGAACATTTGTTTAAGCAGGCAAATCATTGAAATCACAGTGTCACAGAACTTCTGGAACTTGCACAGAACTGGGATAAAAGTCTAAGAGAATCTATATTAGACTGTAAAAATCTTCAAATATGTTAATAAAACTCGTACAGGAAGGGAAATGAAAGAAACAATTTTTTTGGATTTGAAAATCTGCAAATGGAAAATCTGTTCATTCAGTGTGGCCTTTATCTGATTTTATAGATTTTTTTGTTTACAAACAAAGCAGAAACTTTGTTTGCCCAGCTCTTTACAATTTGCTGCTCTACAATCACATTGAGATTCACTTCTGCTGATCCCCGACTGCTGACAAAAACAGTAAGTTGTGTGTATCAGATACAGATATACACAGCATGTTAAATGGTGTAGTATTTCATTACATGCTTGTTGCTTTATTCATTTTATATAGGATGACAGATAAAGACCAGCTCTGACCTCTCTATACAATGTTGTCTGTTGATAGCTAATCTAGGACAATAAATGGGGGATTATGTAATGAGTAAATTTTCTAGTGTTAATACTGAAGTGAATGTTTGTGAAACTGGTGTATTGTAGTTAAACTGATAGTTGTATAAAAGTTGAAATCAAATACACAGTAACAAATAGGCCATTCCTTGCATTCAACAAACAAATTTGGAGGTGATTTCAGTGTAAGCCACAACCCTGTAGGTTAACATAGGCTATGTCTAAAAAAAAGTTTGTTTCTTCGCTATGATTAATTGAAAAAAATGTGTTGTTAAGTCTTGTTTTATCTGATAACAACCTAAAATCAATTGTAGTGTTTTGTAAAATGTGAGTTTCTTCTTTACTTTTTTCGATAAAGTAATTCTGAATATGAATATAGCGTTTAAACTCTTTTTGATTCCTTCTACTGGGTTATCAAATTATTTAGATTCATATATCGACATTTGATTGCCTTTTTGCTGTTAAAATCTGAAGCCATTTCTTAAAGGGACAGTCCCGATTTGGACAGAGTCTCAAAAATAAAAGTCTGAGTATGTATGAAATTTATGCACCCAAATATAGAGGAGTTGCGTATTTACTTTTTCTCAAAATTTGAGCTCCAAATATTGAGTTGTTTGGATATGAACGTCAAAACTGCTTATCCGGACACGTAACCTTTTTAAGAATTCGGATAAATTTTTTTGTTGGGTAACATTTTAATCGATTCCCGTCCTTTTAAAGGTCTATACAGTGATAGACCCATGTGCTGACTTGATAACGAAAGGTAAATTTCACTTGCACATTATTTTTTATACAATAAATGTCTTGTTTTATTCAGACACCGCATTATACAGTTTGGGAGACCGGTCTCCATTTCCAGATGAATACTGTCAGGTTTAAATTCTTAGAAAATGTATTATACATAATTGAGTTAGTTGCTCGGCCCCACGGTAGTTGTTTTTTTAAGGGATTTTGACACAAAATTCAGCATTTTTATTCTCGTAAATATTATCGGGATTGACCCTTAAAGAAATATCATCCAATGAGGTCATGCAAATACATAAATTCTCAGGTTTCAATTTGCATATCTTATGTTTTATTTTATTTCACCACTATATTTCAGAGTAGTCATTCTAAAGTATTCTGGTTGATGTTCATAATATGTTTTTCGACACCCCCCCCCCAAAAAAAACCCCCAACATTTTGACTTAAAAAAGATAGTTCAATAAGTTAAAGACATCTTCCTTCAATGTTAATTACGTCATCTGGTGCAACCGCAAAACTTTTTTTTTTTTTTTTTACTAAAAGAATGTTTTTCTCTGGGAACTAAATTATATACCATAACGGATGACAGACTAGCCTGTGAAGATCAACGAAATGAGGGTTAAAGTCCTAATTTTCTAAACGAAAAGAGCTAATGAAGATGGACATACATCATACATTGTGCTATGAGGCAAATTTTGCCTGCACAACATAGCTATGGCCTACTATTATTTCGAATTCCAAGTGTCAAAGGTTCTTTAAAGTGCATGCCAATGTGTACACGGGACCGTCGAACAATTAAGACGCTGCTTTCACCTGTCCCCCGGTGACAGGTTACTCATATATAATAGCAGAATTTTAAAGATTTCTAGTAGAAAATGATCCCCTGGTCATAAATTGTTTTCATCAACAAATAATTATATAGTTTCCAATCGATGGTTATGTAAGAGAAAGGTATCTATCCTTTAATTATTTTTAAAATAAAAATAAAAAACATCCCAAGGTGGGTTGAATAACAATATAATCAATCATTCATTTATTGTATTTTACATAATAAAGAAACGAGTTGATATTGTTAATTGAATACTCTATATGCCAAGATTAAAACCATGAAAGTCTAGTAACAGACGCTGAGAAAAACATTGAATCAAACATTATCTCTATCTTTTTCTTTAATTCCCGGTTTAATAACATCTAGTATCTTGAATATTAAATTCTAACTGGAGAAAAGTCAAGACTGCTATAATCAATTTCAATACAACAATCTAAATTTTATTTCTAAGTATCGTAAATACATATTGTCAACACAGAATAAAATTTGTTTTAACCTTTACTTTTCCGTGACAAACATTCAAGCTTGACCAAGCTCTTGTTAAACATACTAATGATTGACGTGGCCTTAGACTTTGCTCAGAGTGTGAAATAGCAAGAAACAGTTTGGATTTGTGCCAATTGGAGGGTTGGTTCAGAAGTCACTTTCTAAATCTTGGCCAAACAATTAGCATCCCGCTTTCTTCCATGTCTTAATACAGTCAACATTTCTTTCTTATAATACACTCTGTGATCAATATGTAGTATTTGTTATGTAATCATTTTCTCTAATGCTCAGCTTGTTATAGAACTTAGATGAAGGGATTTAAAAAAGGTTGCCAGGCAATGAAACATTCACAAGTTGCTTTGATATCTGTGTGTGAAACAATATTAATAATTCTCCACAGCCGCTGAATATTAATTAAGAAAATAAGCACTAATTTAGCAGGATTCATCTGAAAATAATTATTCGAAATTTCAAGAAACCACATCCCTTAGTTGTTCAAAGAATCCTAGATCATAAAAAGACTGGACGATATATTTTTTGATACAGGGGGGGGGGGGTAAAGTCCATTCAACACAAACTAGGTCATTTTGAGACTACATATGGTTCTATTTTATTTCAATAATTTGTTTGCACGTAGGGGTGTTTGGTTGTGGGTGGAAGAAAACTGGAGGACCGGGAGAAAACCCAAGATGTTGCACTTCTTGGCATGTGCAAAACCATGCCAGTTGACAGACCGTATTTGTTGATACATATAATCATTACTAAAGCTTCACATTGAGTCACTGCATCAAATCTTCAAAAATCATTGATATTTGATTTGGTTGTTAATCTTACTATAGTGTTGCAATCCATATAACTTCCAGCAAGCAAATTTCTGAAAACAGTGAAATTCGATAGGCTTCATGGTCTCACTAATGTTGAATATTATATAAAATAATGTTTAATCTAAAGAGATAAGATCATAACTTGAACAAGGTTTCCTAAGTTGTCATGGTTGTAATTCCCCCCAAATTTTCCAAAATTTGGCAAAAAAGTTGAAAATATTGAGGTGGCTTCCAATCAATATACATGTACATTAGAAATTGAAAAATGAAATCAAACAAGGTTTAATAAGCTACTTTTCAGCTACATCCCAGCTAATGAAGACAAGCAATTCTGAAATTGTTGAAAATACCTGATTCATAAAAATAGGGATTAATGTCCCATTTTTTTGCTCCATCCAGTCAATTAAAAAAAAAAAGAATTAGGTCAACATTTATATAGTCCTGAATGCTAGACAGACTGCCAGATTTTTAATTGAGGGCATAGAAAAATATAATAATGATTAGCCTACAATCAGTTTATACACATGCCTTCCATCTAATGGTAGGTTGACAACCTCTAAATTAACTTGCTTCCGATCACCACACAAACTAACGGTCAATGAGATCTTCTGTATGAACTTCACGATCTTTCAGCTCTCTTGTGGTTTACTTTTCTTTTAGAAGACAGGTTTAAATGTTCATCTGTACTCTGATTCTTTCAACCATTTTTCATGTCTATCATTGCCTATATATATTGACAAGAGTTATTCTTTTCCAACGGACAAATGTTAATAGCTTCAATAACTACCATAGTTTCAATAGTTTCGAGTCATGCTATCAGTTCTCTTGGCTGTGTGACAACAGTAGAACTGGCACAATGTCAAAATATTTGGAACTTCCTCATATGAAAACAACAACATGAAAATCTCATTGAAAAAAAGGTGTAACTTGAATAGAACAATTTTATATTGGCCACTTGCCACTATATTATTTTTTATTACTAAATTTATAATGTATAGTAATGCATATTTTTCATTTGATGAAAGTTTAACTACCCTTACTTACTGCACATGTTTAGTGATTTATTTTTTTTCATTACTAAGTTTTTTATGCATAGTACTGTATACTTTAAATTTGGTGGAGCCTTTACTACCCCTACTTATTGCATATGTTTTAGTATAGATTATTATTTTATTTACATTCTATACGGTTTTATCAACTTACTTTATTTCTATCATTGCAACAATTAGAGATGAAAGAAAGGACAAATTGAGATACAATTTACTCAAAGGAGCTAGACTTCTTTGATTTGAGTTAAACAAAGTATTGAACTTGGTTCATCTGATGGGTTATTTTCATTATTGATTAGAAAGTCTTGGAGGCCAGCTTGTTTACTAATTTTAGTTTTCATTTTTCTGTGTTGACAGAGAAACACAAAATTGGTTATATCTCAATAATAACATTATCTACAGACCTAAATATTCAATGAAAACAAATTGTCATCCAACAAAACAAATCAGCTCATAAAATGAAAAAAATATCAAATTTAGACCCAAATAAAATGAAGGAATTAATAAATTTATTATACGAAATTAAACAAAAATAAATTGCTGAATAAAACCTTAACAACATATAATGATTGAAATTCTCATTTTTTATAAACCAAAACTGCAACCCAAATACTTTGTGCCCTCTTGATCTGTTGTGATATGTGCAGGTCAAAAAGAAAAATTCTTGTCAACAGACGACATGTTGTTTGTTCTGTAACCGACTTCCTTCCCAATGGCAGTTGTCCTTACTTGTTTTATTTGACAAGTTGGTTACATCTAGTTACACTGTTTGACATTAGTTCTTCCACAAAAATCATCTTACTCCGTCAGCTTGATCAATACATCACTACACTACTAACATTCCAATCATGTAAAATGGGCTTTAACATCCTACTTTTCTACAGAAACTCGGCTAATAGAGATGCGCATATACCTGTCAGTATGCAATGAATAAGGGAAACTTTCTGCCTAATTGAATTCCAAGCATGTAAGGTTCTTTTACGCACCCACTATCGATAATTATATTTGGAAAGTTGTATTTCTAAAAAAAGCTGCTTTGACCCCTTTAATATTGGGAGGGCTATAAAGTTAATTTATGAATAATAATTTGCCTAAAGCCTATAACCATTTGCAGACCCTCTCCACCTTTTTTGTAAGGTAAAGAAGTAACATTACGAGGGCTATCAAATTGTTGCCAGAATTTATGAAAATAATAATTGCTCAAAAATCTCTGATTACCATCAAGGCCATATGTAGGGTTTCAAAAGTGGGGGTGCAGCAGAGTGGTGGGGTGCCAAAGTAATGCGCAAGTTACTGAGCACCGGGTGCCTTTTTTTTCTGGGGGTGCAATGTAATCCCTGCACCCCCTGCTTAATACAGCCCTGATTACCATCTAAAAATTGGTTATTAAAATCTTCCCCCTCATCCCAAGCACATTTGTCACACATCAACCCAACACCTAATAACTATACTCCCCTTGCAAGTCAAAGAGCTACATTGCTATAAATACAATAGATTAACAAACCAGTTCAATAACTAAATGTGTTATATAATTGATACATGGTAGAGTCTACATACTGATATACAAGGGTAGTCTTATAATAATCAATATCAATATATCAATTATTCATCACTATAATAAACACCAATCAAAAACATACATCCTAATGTTCCCATTAACTAGGAATCATTTATTTATTCTTTGCTACAAATCAATCAAGTTTATCCAAGAGTTATTCCCCATGGTTTGAGTTGTGCACATTTGTATGTTAACATTGCTGTCATGGCACATGTAGCAGCATAAAACCAAACTACATTTAATACAATAAAGAAATACTGATAGAGGGAATAAAAGTATGTTTTATATTTTTTTACTGAGGAATAATTTCTCTAATGTAGCCTAGTGTTGATATTATTAATGAGAATATGGAGATAAAAAACAAATTTAAAAAAATTCAACTTTTACAAAAAAAAATAGATAACAAGCAATCAATCAAATTAATTGTTGGCAAAATAATTTATTCTATCTTATTATATATGTCTGTTTTGTTTATTAATAAGAAGAGTAGGATCTTGTTGATTGTGTATATAAACAATTTCAAATATGTGCAATGAATTAAAAGTAATTAATATGTGCTTGTGAACAAATTTGGGTATAAAAAAACATAATTTAGTGAAGTTTAATTAACATAACCTAATTGGTGAATAATTAAATTCATTTTAATACTTACTTCAAAAAGTGTTCATACAACAAAAGAAAAAAAAAGCCAAATAAATAAATGGAAAAGAAAAGTTGAAAACAGACCACAGTAATAAAAAAAACTAATAAAATTATTCTATATACTCTCATCTAAGCAAAAGAAAACTGAAGCTGTTCTCTAAGGGAAAATATAAATAAAATTTTTAAAAAAATATAATATGAAATTATTTTTTTTTTCAATTTATGTATTTATGAAATTGTACCAAAGAAATTTATGTTTTTAATTCAAGTCTGACGTGACAGATTAACTGGATAGTAGACATTATTAGAGGGATTATTAAAAAAAGAGAAAAGAATGGGGATTACCATAAATGAAATATAAAACTGTGTAAGACTTGAGTAGGATACATGTATGTATATGTTTGTTTCCATATAATTAAATTAATAATATTCAAACAAACCTTGTGCCTTGGCACTGAACATTTCTTTGTGGGATGCACATACTGCGAGCAGACGGTAACCAAGATCCAGATCATAACCAGGTTGGGCAGAAACTTTGCTTACAATCTGTAATGACAGAAAAGAACAAAAAATATATAACATAAACATCTTAAACAGTGTTGTTATTGTTAATAAAGAAAGACTTTTCTTTTCTTTGTGCATAATTGTGGCATGATACATGGAGTGAACTAAATTGTGAAATATATGTTAAATATATTATTAAAGGCTTCTTTTACTTCTTCTTTAAAACCCATCAGATGTTACATTAACAAATATATTTGATTTGTTTCTTCATGCAAAAAAAAAACAAAACAACAACCTGCAAATCAATGTTTTGCCTTTAAAAGAAGGAGACAATGTGCTTATTGACAGTTCCGTGAGCCACACTGAAGCTCATCATTTCATGATCTTTCATCACTTGACCCTTGGTTCCTCGTCACTCCCACCCCCCATGTCACACCAATCACCAATCAAATTTCTGCCTAGATTACTACTTATTTACAAAGTTTATTTGGATTATCATTTTATTCAAAATACTGTCAGCCATCAGTTTATTCTTATTTCTCAAAGAAATACAACAAAAAAGTTGCAATAATAAAAGATGGAGTGAGTATAGGTTGTCCTATTACAGCCTCATATCATGACATCATTTCCCCCCTAATGAATCTGTGGTAGTGAGAACTGTTAAAATATTATAGTAGAATGGGAGGTCAATATGGATATGTTCTGCTTGGCAATGAAGCATGTTTCTCGTGATAATATCCGACAAGAGAATGCTCTGATGGCTTCCATATGTAATTGTAACACAATCAAAAAATATTTCCAGCTTTTTCTGCACTTGTCTGTTGATGCAGGTGATAGCTTCTCAAATAAATTGGCACAAAGCGTATATCTGTTCTTGCGATCCCTATTTAGCTTCTATGTAATAAAAAACATACCAGGGCAAAAACAGCTTAGAAAAATCAATAAGTGTTGGTTTGATTTTCCATTTGGCTAAAATTAAACAGACAGCTTTGACATTTTCACAGATGTATTTATAGGTAGACTGATGTTTAATTAGGCAAGAAGATAATTTAGTCATACGGTTAGCACAAGATAAAAAGTATGCTAGTTTTCTTGTTTTGTCATTATTGTCAAGCAGTTTAAAGTAGAATGGATTATTCACTGCCTCAATGATTATCTTCTACATTATTTCACACTAGATGTCTAAGATTGTCCGTCAAGTTAACTACTCATGCCACATTTATTCTGCAATGCCTACAAATGTCAACAATTTTGTTATGAATTGTGCAGTGTCTTTGTACAATATTAATAAATTTTTTTAATATGTGCATTTTTGTGAAGGTGTTTAACTTTGTCCATTAAGGTACAATTACACTGCTCCTCCCCAAATTGGATTAATCAACTTCAAAAAAACAACACAGCATTGCCAGGCAACAAAAATACACCAACTATCAGTACATGTACTATGAAGGGAGGCACCAACCGTCAGCTTTGGGAAGTCACAGTTTGTGCTTCATTTCAAAAACATTAAGATTTATATGTGCAAGGTGCGTCAATGGCATATTAAAATATTTTTGAGAAATCATTGGGGTTCTTCCTTGTTAACCAAACAAGTATTTTTTTCACATTCCAACAAAACAAATCTGAAAAACATTAAATTTGATAAGGTTCCTTTGAATGACCTACATACCCAAAATGTGGATCTGTAAAACTATCACAATGTTTTGGG
The DNA here is from genome assembly GCA_036850965.1 of Patella caerulea. NCBI lineage: Eukaryota > Metazoa > Mollusca > Gastropoda > Patellidae > Patella > Patella caerulea. The sequence goes on along the minus strand of JAZGQO010000014.1, from coordinate 32,734,911 downwards.
AACAGATGAAAATACTTTGATGGGCGACACTAAATTTCAAACAGATACCACTGTATGTCTAATCAACTAGCATTTACAAAATTATAGTGACAAGAGAAGAAATATCTGGATGGACAACTCATTTAGATAGGGTTCCTCCTTGCCATAAGCTAAAGATTCCAAGAAAGTTTGACTTGTGATATGGACAGAATAAAAAGTCGTCTACACATTAGGTCTTGGTAATATCTATTATCTAACTTGGAACTGCACAAAAATAAAGATTAAAAAAATACCCTGTATTAGTTTTTTTAACTTCATGACGTTATCAATCAATAACAATAACAGTACATGTACCAGCAGATTTTAGAAGAGAGTCAGAAAAAAAGTAATGATATATTTTGACATACAATTAACCTAGTGTAAATAACTATCATGTAGTGTGTTTACTGGTTCTAGGGCCAATAACTCCAGGAAAAGAAAGGTCTGTCACTGTATGCTGACCTAAAAGGATGTTTCGATGCCAATTTTTTAATTTTAATCCAACCTCTTCTCCACAAAAAGGGATATGTGACAACATTATGCACGTGGGAGAAAAATATGTCAAAGAAGAAATGAGTTGATTTACTATAAATATCTTCCAAATAATGAACATCTCTCTTGTTTTATTATAGTATGTCAAATGTATTCCTGTTGTTTTGACCAAAAAAAACAATCCAAAATCGATATGAAATATGAATTAAAAAAATGTCTATATAAATATCAAGTATATACTTTTGACAGTATTAATAATATATCCGTGGATTGCCTGTCATTGCCATATAATTGGTCATCCAATACTTGTTTATAGGACTGTTGTTCAGTGTGGAACCTTCAACCAGATAATGTCATTAATTCTGCTATTAACCTTATTCACAGTTCACCTGACTGTCACACAAAACAAATTAACTCCCTAGCTGGTCATTTTAGAAACACATTACAATTACAAAGAGAAATCTGGTAATCAAACAACCCAAGACATTAGAGCTGTAATAAAATGTGGAAAACAGCTTCTTTCAATAAAAATAAAAAGAAGGTCGACCATTATCTTACATAAGAGTCCAGATCATTTACTTCATGAAAATTTCTTTCCTTATTTTAAAGCAGATGATAATTGTGGCGTTAAATTTCAAACAGAGCATTTTCAAACTCTGAATTTAACAGAATTACCTTGTAGACAAATAATCCTTGTAAATAAGATGTGTTTATTTATCAGCCCATCCTGATTACATATATAAAACAAGATTCCTGGACAACACTGTAGACTTTATTTTATACTATACAAAGATAACAGAAAAAAAAAGATGCATGTTGTGTATAAATTTACTGCTTTGAATACAAACAACAATTTGGTTCCCTTACAAACTTCTCGCCACATTACTTAACATATTGTTGCTCAAGTCTGAAAATGACAACACAAAATTCAAACGAAACGTGATTTCTGTTAAAACGGATTTATTCAATTATTAAACAAAATATTCAAATAATAAAAACCATTCTAATCAAAGAAATCATTTTGTTTACTTCATTTCTGTGTTTTGGTGGAGGTCGATTATCTAATAACAAAGGTAACACATTAGATATAATCAATGTCTTATACAATTCCTATACATCATCTATTTGTATTAGCTCTCTAATAAAACTATTACAATTCACAATTCCTGGTGCATGACCAATCAACTATCAGGCTTGGATATTGAAAAGGGAAAAATACCATTCTATGAAAAAATCAATAACAATATGAGTGACATTCATCAGAATGGCTTATTTACGACTCATGATATTCTTTCCTAATGTCCGAACTGACACTGAGTCCGCACAGCTACCAGATTCAATTAACAAGCAATGATCTATTTCTTTCACTGCTTCAGTATCAACACATAGGATATTGATATTTTCATTTCCGAAGCAAGGCAAAGCTTTCTGCTTGGCTGCCTCACTCTGTTTTCAATATCTGATTGGCGTCACGACCTTCCCTGCTTCCTTCAGAGAAAGTGATCGCAATTTCCTGCACTATGGAATTCACTCTGATATTATTTGTGACAAGTATCCTAATGATTTTTATTTCAAGTTTTTCCTTAGGGAATGGAAAATGTTAGCTGGCTGACTAGTGACAGATTATTTGAGGAAAGTGGAGCAATTTAGAAAATTGAATGTTTCCAATGAATAATGTCTTTTTTAGGTAATAACATTCTTCCAGACTTAGTTAAATCTTAACCTTGGGCTGACAATTTTATTTCCTTCTGCTTAAATATCACATCTAATTTGTTGATCGTTACGAAAGAAACAAAACGGAAGGAACATTTTTATCAACTCATCCTAAACTGCACGTTTATGAACATCATCAAATTAAAAAAAAATGATTTAACATTAAAAGGTACATAGTTACATTAATTCTGTTTAACATGAAGCACGAGAGCATGACCAGGACAGGTGGGTAAGTTGTTTACATAACACAAACAACATATCCCTCTATTTTGTTTATAAATAAATGACAGGTGTCATGCTTTGGGGCAGAGTTTGCTTTTTTCCTTGAACACCAGATACTACTTCTCATAAGATGGCAAGGGTCATTATTGAAAAGAATAACCGATTTTTATCAGGTTAAAATGGACAGAGTGAGAAATGAGAGAGAGAAATGGGGTTAAATTTTATTTCAATAAGGGTCTTTAGATTAGTTGTGGGAGGTAACATAAGGACTCAGAGGAAACCCACAAGCTTGGCCACACGACTCTACCTCTTGTCAGTTACAGCCAGGGAATCAAAACCACGCCAGTTGACTAAATGACCTTATGATACAACGCGCATCTGCTAACCATTTGCCCCCCCCCCCTCTGGTATTTAAAGTCATGCCAGGCTAAGAGAGACATACAACATCTAGTGTGCTATGAGAGAACTTTTGCCCAGACAGTGGTGTTTCCGTCTATTCTTCATTGATATCCAGACGTCAAGAGATCTTTTTCATGCACTTAAAACTTGTACATTGGACCTCTTTTCTGTCCCATCCAAACGACTAGACACTGTACTTTGCCAGACCTTCCACTCTTCACTGTTACTTAACAGTTAAAAAGGTAAGTAAAAAGCCATAAAGATCAGCAGGTAACCACTTTTTATAACATGATTTAGATAAGTATACTCTAAAGCAATTTATATGCTACATTAGTAAGGTGTCTTGTGACAAGTCGGGTGTATCATGTCAGTAAAGTTAAGCAAAGAATACATATCTTTCCCCCTCCTGTATGTCAAGGCTATGGCTCACCATTAATTCAAGAAACCATTCAACAAGACAAATACTGTCTCTTACATTATCCCATTTATTATCTGACTTTGGTTCAGTACATGAGTAATACCTGTTAATGTAGAAATCAGATTCCTATTTCATTGTTGGAAATAAAGACTCTTTAAAATACCCAGACAACAATGGTTGTAAAACTTATCATTTTGATAAACAAATTGCAGCTTAACCATAAGAAAAAGCTTCTTTTTTGTTAAAATCTTAATGATCCTATAACATTTTTGTTCAGCATTTGATATTAAGATTTCTAAATGAACGGAAAAGAATAATAATGCTGCATAAAGATAGAGCTAATTCTTAGCAACAAAAAGAAATCTTAACCATCCTATAACAATTTCTTTTTGCATTTGATATTAAGATAACTAAATTAACAGAAAAGAATATTTCAGCATAAATATGGAGCTCATTCTAAGCATAAAATATCAGATATTATCTGTTATCGTAAATCTGTTAGAAAATAAATCGTTAATGGCATAATGTTACATAGACCAGGTGCTAACACTTTTGTCTTCCGTTCTTTTCAATTAACGCATCTAAATTATATTTTCTCTCATTGCTCTTCATTACCTAATATTACCATGAGGAAAAAGAAATATATCAATATGGGTGATTACAGGTTTTACGATCTGAACAAGACAATCTAGGAAATGAGAAACGAGATTAGAAAGCAACAATTATTTATAATTATGATTTATCTTTCAATTACTGAATGCCAAGTTTAGTTCAAGATCTAGCAATTTTATATTAGTGATCGCACTACATTAATTTTATATCATTGATTATCCTTTCTCTCTATAAGTACATTTAGTATACGTCCAGCAATATATTACTATTACAACAGAGAACTAAGACCTAGACATTGGCATATCATAATATTTCAAGAGCAGACATAAAACAACCAAGAGATAATAGTATACCAATCTTAATCCTTGAGTGGCATTTAGCCATTGAGCACATTAGAAAAAAAAAACACAAACGTTGTGCTATATGTGTATAAATTGGTGATTGTTATTTCCATATAAATTGTGTTGTTTTTTCTATACCAATCTTATATTTTACAAATATACGATAAAGGCTCTTTATTGGACTTTTTTTGTCAGTCAATGCCCATCTGAGAAGTAAAACGTCTGTCTAGCAAATTTGTTAAGCTCTGTTGTGTCACATCTTACTGATCATAAACCAAATTGCAAGCATTCCTCAAAAATTGTTACATATTTATTCTGTCATAGGGAGAAACTGATTTAATCAAGAGTAACAGCCCATGAAGCAATTATCAGAAATAATCAAAATTTGACTGGCTTCTAATTCTGATAATATACAGCCACATTTCAATGTTGCCTATAAAAATGACTATAGTACTTTGGTGCAAAAGAAAGATTATCATTTTTTATTAGCATGTAACCAAAAAGACACTGTACAAAATCATACAAATTAGCCTGTAATAAACAGTTAAAGATATGTTATGTAAGATTTAGATAAGGAGCTGGCCGTTCTAACCATAATAGTTCAAAAATTCATGAAGCAAAATGAAAATATTGAAAATTTCATTCAAATTCTTTTATTATGAGCCAAGTTATCACTGTTTGTAGTTTTGACAAGATGTGTGTATTGATTGTGTATTATCGTAACCACGGTACTGGTATATTCCAGACTTAACCTCACTTCTCCATTAAATCAAATCATTAAATGGCTGAATCGTTCTAATCTAATTAAAATCTTGAAATTTGATCATAGTATTGTCATGTTAATAAATGTCTAATTAATAATTTGTATAACAGTTAAGCATAAAAAAAGATCTGCAATAAGCAAATTTAGTTCATGAATAATGTATCATTAATTTAGCTCATAAAGATCTGTAAATATTTTCAGTAGTAACTCTAAATACATTGACCCATCAACCCTATCTGTCATTTGTGGTCAGGGTCAGTTTAACAAACTAACAATGTCATGCTTCACCCTTAATTTATGATAACAGATACTAATGTTAGCTAGTTATCACTCATGGCTTAAGGCTTCATGTAATATTAGTGTTTTCTAGCTCTTTAGTAGTTATTATCGTTTGTTAGAATGATAACTATATCATGTTAATTGTGGGGTACTTAACTTTTTTCTTGATAGATGCCTCTAGCTCAGTGATTGATTAATCAATGAATTCATTAATTATTCTAATAATTTGCACTCATTAACCTATTTTAACACCGTAAGCTGTATTATTATTATACCACTGATCTAAACAAGAATTGCCAGCCTCATCATCCTATGTGGAACCAGATGTTAAGCCACACAAATGAACAATCTGAACAATTTGTGATACAAGCCACGATGGAAGCAGACATAAATCCTTATCTCCTGCCAGTAGCAGCCCAGAACGAGAAAATGTTTAAATTATTTGCCACAAAGACAAGTGGAATCATTTTCTAACTAGAACAATATTCTGTGATTGTCTGTCTGTAGATAATTTAATAAGTACATGTAAATGAAATATAAAACTAATACATCACCCTGGAGAATTTGATCAGTACAAGAATTATATGCTATATATATTTTTCAGAATGCAAATCTTCCAGACACTTGATTTAAATTCATAAAAACAAGGTATTTTATGTAAATTAATAAAAAAGAATGGTTGCCAAACAACCCATATCTCTTTAGAGTATCTGTATAAATATATAAAAAATCAAAAGCCCAAGAGATCTTTCATGATTTTTCTAGCACACGTCCATTTCCAGACATCAGCAAACTTAAAGTTATAAAAGATATAACTGATATAAGAAGAGATAAATTTTATTGTATAATTGGGAATAAGCACCACATAAGCAACACTGATAAATATTTAGAAATCTGTTAAGTTATTTTGGAAAATAAGTTACAAAATGTAAAACACCCCCAGCACATTCCAGCCAAACGATAGACATAAAACAAAACATTTGGAAAAAGTTATTTTATAGGCTATCATTGTGGAACTTCCTCCTGAATAGCCTGTGTCCAAATTGAACTGCATAGGCACTTGTAGTTGTACACATGCCAGGATATGCTGACTCTCTCCAGAACACATGACACCACTTGCGCCATTTGCGGAGGAATAATGTGTAAGCTGTATTCATGTATGTATTTTTTTTTATCATTTTTCCAGCATTATTTTTCAAACTATGATTAAAGATGGAATTGGTTACTGGGGCAAATAAATAATTATTTTTTAAAAGCTCTGATATTTCACAGTTTGTTGTTGAAATAAAAAGTGTAAAATGAGGCGAGTGTATGAAGAGTTCTAGATTACATGACCTTTACAGTTGATACGATCACAAGGGATGGTTGAAGCTATGTCTCTAGGACCTAATCAATAAATTACATTGAATGAGAATAGATTGAACACTGTTTCTGCTCTCCACTGATACACCATTTATTAGCTTGTGATTTCATTGCTTTCACAGTGAATTGGTCCAAAGTGGCCATACTCAACCAATCCACATCTAATGACCACTCGCTGGTCGCACTATTCCAGCACGGTTAATAATTGTGCCCATATTTCTTAATTTACCAGTCAGTCTGCTCAAATTTAGGTAGGAGTTATTTCCCTTGAGACATTCAGCTTGCAAAAGTCTCATGAGTTACAGCAATAGACACTGGCCTGCATTAGCTGCTATGATGTATTTATTGGTCTGTAATCTTGGATTTATTATCTAGATAGCTGATGTGGGAATGCGACTTCAGTTGTTGACTTTAATAGTTTATTCCTGCTGTCATATGATCACGTAGTTGTCTTTCATGATTTACAGGAATTATTCAGGTGATAGACATGTGAGACAAAAGGTGGATGATTAAATTCGATATTGATCTGCACATAAAGAAGAAGAAAAACAAGAAACTAATCAAATATACATAAATAAATCATTTCTTCAGCATCAAGTAAAAAGTGAACATAGCTTAATACTTTACCAATGAATTTCATTTTCTACTTCACTAGCTACCCTAAAATTATCTCTACAATTAGGGCATCAGACCACCCACTTTAAATTTGTTAAAATATAATGTCTGACACAAACTAGAAAAGCCAATTACCAAATCTCTTAAAGACAAGTCGACATCAGCTCAAGTGTCGTAAAAGCCCCAACTTGTCACAACCCAAGAAATCAATCGTATTTTATTGGTTTAATACTCTTCCGTCTTGGCGTGTTATTTGGGGGGATACTCAGAGTATTATGCGAGTAGATTATCTATAAAACTGATAGGTCTCAAAGTCCTTAATCGTATTGCCAACCGATTGCTGCTTGTCATAACACATAAACTACTAAATTTCACCTAACACAGGTGAATGTAGTGCTCAATGTAGAAACATTGTTAACAAGGCCTTCTGCATAACAAAAGATGTCACATGACTGGTGTGTCGGGTGGTAACTTGGCAAATAGACTGTCAATCAAATGGGATAAGCGGGTATAATAGAGCAGGGTATAAGTTATCACTGACACTTTGCCGCTCATCTTTCCAACTCAAATTATTAAACAATTCTTTTGTATCGTCAAATAGTTGACTTCATTTTTTTCTTGAATTGTTAAATTGAAGTTCGAGGCCCTCTATGTCAGTGAGTTCATATTTCAAATTTTTAACTCTTTGTCAGTTAAGAGGAACATATTTAAAGATTCAATTTGCACTATTTTAATGTATTTTCAACATAAAGTCTTTTTTCAATGTACAAAAAAACTACCATTACATAAAAAGTTAAATGTATTGCAAAACGCCTTTTATTGCCTAAAAGAGAAGCGGATGCTTAGCGTGAAGAAAAGATTGAGCAATCACTCCATCATTAAGTTTAAATTTTGATCTCAATTTCTTGAATAAAATAAAATCATAATTTTTCTGGAAAATTGCATCTCTTTTAATGGGTTTTTTTTTTCTGAGAAACAAAAAATCTGTAAGGTATAAAATTGCATAAAATGATCAAAGCACCCGATTTCTTTTTTCTCAAAGCTTTCGACCATTAAGCTATTGGATTTCAAACAAATCTAAATACTAAAAAATATATAAATTTACATAATAGTTTTTTCTTATTAAGGTATCTTATTAACTAACACCTTGACAACAAAATGTCAAAGTCTTTATTCAAAATATACAAAAAGTATATGAAACCCTTAAATGTATATATATATATAAGGTATAATTTGATGATAGAAAAGTAGATATATTATCATGTATAAGCTGTTTATGAGTTGTTTTGAAGAGTGTTATATGTCAACAAAATATGTGAGGATTATTAAATTGGGTGAACCCTTCACCACCCACTTGGTTTATATGGATACAAGAGGTCACTATTCTTGACCTTGTATACCATAGGTCAAAGGGCATATGGTCAGTTGCAGCAATAGGTTGTAAACATGCTGGTATGGAATGGCTACTCAGTCTGTAAACACCTTTACATGAAAGAAATAGATCAGATAAACATCAAAATATTGAGCATGTTATAAGAAATTATGTATCAACACATACATTGGCCTGTTCTTCAGAAAACTTTCATTCAGATCAATAGGCCATCCATAAAAAAATGCATCTCATCAAAATTTATGATTCAAATCATGGCTACAGATTAGTGCTACCAATAGCACAAACAGACGGTACATGATTACATATACGTAATTCAATTTAATACCTATCCTAAGCTCTTCACAGAATAACATATTATTTGATTAAAGGAGCTGCTGTGATCTGTTTTAATTAATTACTTAGGATATTTTTTTTATAATATAATAATTCATATTTCAGTCAGACCCAAACGGCCCAAAGATATATGTGAACATTTTACATTGAGTTGTTAGCTTAAATTTAAAGGAACAAAACGTTTTTAATCTAGGTAAAAGTAAAGTCTTGAATTAAGTTCATCTAATGAGTTATATCAATAAACTATGAACAAACCTCTAAGAATGATCAATTTTTTGTTCTGTAGTTTTTATCTATTAAATCTATATGCAGAAATATTTGAAAACAAATAAGCTAACATTTCAATTTTTTGCACTGGATATTGTTTTCATAATTAGAAGATATTTTTTTCTGGAAAATATTTCCTCTATTTGTGTATTAACAAGATATATGAGAATGAAATAGTCGCGTCATTTGTAATTATAAAACATAGTTATATCTATAAAATCAATATGGCAGCTGATTTCATTACATCATTGTCATTCATCATATATACTTGGATAGAATCAATACTGTCAATTTTAACAAAACAATTCACTCATCAACTTATGGACAAAACTTACCTTTTGATTATAAACAAATCTGATAATTAAATAAATCAAGAGTTCAAAAAACACAGGTTGATTATATTGAAGATTAAAGAAATTAATCTTTTTATTATTTCTATAATAATACATATAACAAACTTGTATTGACTCCCCTTAGAGCTTTAAAATAAAATCAAATCTTGTCTTATTGTTCTGTTTTGTTTTCTTTTTACAAATGAAGACAATTAGTAGTGTCTCATCATCTCTAAGACAAGTAAATTAATCAATAATTGATTTTTTTATACCAGTAGTGTGGCCATATAAAATTTGAATCCCTAATAAACTACAATATTATGAAGTCGAATTTCAAATAGAAATCAGTATAAACAAATATATGGCCAATTGAAAATTCTCTCAATCTATGACGTATCCTATGTTATAGACAGACGAGAGTATCGTGGCGATTGAAATTCACTAGCGATTTGTTACGGCCAATAACGAACGGGCACACGTAGCAATTTTCTCCAGAGTGTCAATCATGTGACTTGAAAAAAAATGGCAACCATTTTGACATCATGTGACATCAACGATGTTGGTGATTGGCTTATACAAATGAATTGGCCGCAAATATACACTGGACACGGGCACCCGAGTGAATTTAATCGCCAGCCAAAAATATCTAACATGCTAGATACAAGCGATTGACCCACAAATGGTTCGCCGAGGAGAATCGCCTTCGCCCTGAAGGGGCACATGGGTGTATTTTTCAAGCAATTTTAAAAATTGCCGCGATGTGGCGAATAAAAATACGCTCGTCTGTCCCAACTTATTTAACGAGATGGCTGGAATACTTATTTGCCTTGAACCAAATTGATGGGTTTGTTTTTAAATCTGACTGAATCCAATGTTTTACGAAAAATGTAGATCATGCATTCTTATTTTAAAGAGACACACTCACTTCAGGGATAAGTAAAAGGTTTTTTTGATATGATTTGATTATAGTTTAATTTTAGTTCAATTCTATATTCATATAATCAAATTATTAAATGTACAAAATTGAGACAACTCTGTCAATTCTTGTGGAGAATATGCAATTTAAGACCAAAAGTAAATGCTCATGAAAATAGCTTTGTCCTTGTAAGTTAATGCTCAGAATCTTGATAATTAGGGTTAATATGAAAATAATTTTATATAAAATCAATGTCTTTTTAAAAGTTATAATAACTCTTTAAATAAAAGATTAAAATTTTTTAAATTATTCGTTAATCAATAACATTGAAAAAGTTCCATGAAACAAGAATTGTGTTTCATTAAAACTTTATATAAGGAGATAGATTGTTCACAGTATCCTGATTCAAATAAAATCCATCAAGTTTTCTATCTATGTGTTATATACATCATTTATATGTATACTTGTGTGGTATGAATAGAAAATTAGTCTAACATTTGCTGTAATCATATACATCACTGCTGCACCAAATAACAGAAAATTAGAGAAACACATCTCTTAATTGTTATGATTATTTTCAAGGTAATATATACTTCACTGACAAAGATCACTATTACATAAGTGTATTGTGTTTTCCTCATAGGGGGTAATAAAGTGACGCCTGTAACAAGTGATTTATGGTAAGGATTATCTATTTACAAAATAACTGATCAGTGCTAATGTGTGCAAACAGATTACATTGTAATTAGTAAAACAAGAGTGTGTTACACTTAATCAAGGCCATCACAGTAGTAAGTATACAATTATACAAAAAATGTTTATATGATTAAAATATCTACATAAATAAATTGATATAACTAAAATATCCTGATGACAATGTTGATATATCTACACCATTATACTGATATAAGTAAAATATCCACACAATTATACTGATATAAGTAAAATATCTACACAATTATACTGATATAAGTAAAATATCTACACAATTATACTGATATAAGTAAAATATCTACACAATTATATTTAAAGAAGTAAAATAAGTTTAAACATATCACATTTAAAGGCTAAAACTGACGAATGTAAATTTCAATGTGTTTTTCTATAATTATGGAATATCTGCGAAAAATCCTTTCTGTAAAAAAACATTAATCAAAGGAGAAAAGCTATCAGAAGAATAGAGGATGATCTAACACAGATTTCAACTGTCTATCTTGATGTCATCAGTGTGCTAGTGCGTTGAAGACATCAAAGGTTGTATGATGTGAAATTCATATGGAACGATTCATTGAATTCATCAGAAAAGTTAAATTCATTGTAAATTTAGGTATTTTATCAAATTTGTATTGTCCCAATATATTTAAATGAAGAAGGGTTGAATGTTCTACAAATGGTGGACTTAACTCTCAGTATTGTGAAGATGGACTATACTCTCAGATAGTCTAAGGTGGACTTTAATTCAATATAGTTTAAGGTGGACTTTACTCTCAACATAGACTAAGGTGGACTTTACTCTCAACATAGACTAATGTGCCTTATTTCCAGGCTTTATGCCTGCTGTGGGATAATTTGTACTGTAAAAATTCTATGATGTCCAGACATGTCTAAGGCAGACTTTACTCTCAATATAGTATAACATGGACCTAACTATCAATACAGTTTAATGTGGACTTTACTCTTAATAATATAACCCATGTGATCTATAAGAGATATTACCATTTTGAAATAGCTGTATATTGGAGCTGCAATTTAGTCAACAGATAAAAGTAATCTATTACACTACAGGACAATTTGGATTATTCAAGAAATCCATTTAAAATTTTTTTGTGGAAAACCATCTTTATATATTAACTTAATTATGTACTTTAATGATCCCCCCAAAATACATGCAGAGGAATGAATGAAATAAGAAAGTTTAAAGTTTGTGTACATATCAAACAAATATATAAAGAATATTTTGTGTTATATAACTTAATATAACAGTGGGTGAAAATGAATAAGAGAATTTAATTGAGTTATGATCACCAGTAAATTAATAAATGGTACCAACTTAGATATAGTAATATAAAATTATTGATTACACAGAAAATACCTACTAACATATGTTGACAAAAGCCATTAATAATTGACATATCTACAAACTGTGACTGACAAAATATATTCAGTTGAAAAACATTAAATTTAATAACAGGCAAAAAAGAACAATAAAATCAATGTTAAAAGAGGGTGTTAAGTTTCTAGTTCAAAATAGGAGAAAACGGATCTAATTTGTTAATGAGTATTTGTCTACTGATAGTTCCTGTATGTGTTTGTAAGTTTTCAAATAATTTCAAATTTGCACATACATGTATATAACATATAAACATAGATTGTCCGGAAATGCTGTTGTGCAAAAAAATATGCCAACCAGTATTTATGATGACCGAGCAGTTATATGACCTTGAGTCTCTAAGGTGCTATTAAGGTTTTGTAACAAAGGTGAATAACTCTGTAAGTATTGTCAGAAATTGTTGAAAATCAACTGGATGGACAACCAATGAAAACATGAGAAAGACTGGCTATTAATTACATCATATAAAGTGACAAAACTCTGGAGGTGATCAATGAAAGTCGATTTTTAAAGTCCATTTGACACAAATCACATCATTTGGGGACTAAAAAATTGATAAAATGAAGTAAAACTAATCAACATATAACTTTGGTCCATTTCAGTAAAAAAGAGTAACTTTCTTCATGAAAAGTGGGCACTGTCCACGGTGTCATTCGACAACTTGCCTTACAGTGGCCCAGAGAAAAATTACTGGGGAATAGTTACAATTCTGTCTAAATAACATGCTGAATTAAAAAGAGAATTAACAAAGGAAATCTTATTACACTAACAAGAAGTTTTAATAGTCCAGACTCAACATGCAATATCTTGTAGATGTAATCAAGTAAAGAGAAAATATCTCTGACTTTATCTTGGCCAGTTGATCCAATAGAATATGATGTGGAAATTACCCAATGTTATGTTTATCATGTAATCGGAACCTACATCTTTTAGCTGAAAAACATGAGCTGAAAGTTCAAATTGATGCCGGGGCTTGGCAAGCTAAAACGGTCTCATTTATAATAGACAAATCCAGGTCTAAGGTCTAGACTTGTGGAATATTAGCTTGTTGCTATGCTCCCTTAACCCGCCACAAAAATGCAGACACACCCCTATTTATTTTCAACCACTTAAGGGTCCTGCGCCTTTCAGCTCTCATGCTGCAAAAGATCTCCAATTCATAGATAATAGGCTATTTATTTGTAATTCAATTCAGTCTCTTTCTTTCTGCAGTGTAAGGTTCATTGGATTAAGATAAGTTATGCCAGGAGCATCAGTTCATACTTGTTGAACAAGTTACCTCACTCCGGGGTCAGTGTATAAATACAAACCATTGATAACTGGTGGGCTCATGATCCATTTAATACTCTATCATATAGCTTTCTATCAACTTATAATACCTTATAAAATAGGGTGTTAAACATTTGATAACTGGTACACTAAAGATTATCCTCAATCAATAAACAAAGAATCTTGACCTACTCGTGTCCTATATCTACTATCTTATTGACTCATTGCAAATTTTAAGTCAACAGTAGTTTTACCTACATAAATCTACTGTATATATCATTATAGCTCAATCACAAACTATTCAAGTGTTTTTACTTATATTGCTCTAGTTACAAAAGTAATAAAAACTTATATATAATATACGTTTACATGTTATTGAAGGATCGTAAAGATAAGTCTTGAATAAGTGACGGGTGAATACCAAGAGTTTGTTTTAGGACTTAATAAGATAATACATCAAAATCAAATTCACAGCTGGCTTTTCATATCTTTCCTCCTTTGGAGAAATCTTAAAATGTTTAAACGTTTTTACACTTTTATATCTACAAGATACAGTAGTTTTAATAAATCACACAGAAAATAAGCTTATAGCATTGTCATGTCTATATCAAGTGTGCTAATCTCCAATAAATTAACAGAACTTGTCAACCTTGAAATGTTACAGAAACCTCTATAAATAATCAAGCGTAGGCCCAAATGATCTGTTGCATAAGTTAGACAAAAACAATGTACGAATGAAGGTTGTTTTTAATCAATAACAAAATGCTTTGTAAGCCAGCACAGAATCCATACAATAAATCATATATTACTAGCTCAATGATTATAAACCCTTGAATAACAATTGCTACCTCGCAGTTATAAAAACTTAATTTGAAGCTCTATCATACAATTTCACTTCTGTCATCAAGCGTGTAGGAGTTGCGTCTTTAAGCGTCCAAATCGAAAAACATATCAATAATTGCGAGAGGCAAGAGTTTGACAAAGAGTAAGCGAGTTGATCATCAATAAAATTAACACAACTCTGAAGGCTGGTGGAAGAATCACTAAAGCTGAGCGACTGATGTGAACTAATTACAGACTTCAATTGTGGTCGATAACAACCATTATCTGCCATCCAATACAAATGGCCGACAATAATCAGATTCATTCTAAGGTTACCATATTGTTGATTTCGGACCAAATCGTCTTAACTTGCTTCAACTCACATCTTCTACATCGCTTGTTATAATATTAAGCACTTAACAGAATTCTTATTCAATACGCATTATAGATTTATATCTAAATGTATATAAAACATGTTCTCTTTTTAAAGTTGATATTTCAAATTCACCTCTCAACAGCAGTATAAAAACAAACTCTGGTGGAAATGAAAGAAGGTTTATTCATCTTCATAAAGTTTCGAGTTAAAAGATCCAAAGTCAAAGTGTGATTGCTAATATTAATGAAATAAACAACAGATAATCGAAAATGAATTAATTTGAAAGATTTTTAGTTTCTTGAAATCTGAAATTGCACCAAAAAGGGCTCAAAATTGATCATTTCAGCTGAATCAAAGAAAATCTTTTTAATTAATAACTGAGAAGATTTTGATAGTTAAAATCAGTACTGGGATATGCTGTGACCCCGGGAAAGAAAGGGTTTAACGTCCTTGTGATGCAAACTGTCATTTTGGGACTAACATATAGCACTAATATATTTCAAAAATTTGTTTGCACTGTAGATGTCATTCAGAATGATACTGCCTTTAAAATCATATCTTTCTATCAGTGACTAAAAAATCCATAAGAATAGTTTATTAGTATTGTGATTTAGAAAGAATAAACCAAATGGAAAACAAGCGGTTGTCATGCAAGATATGCCCACATTTTGCAAGCGATGGACAGAGATCATGCTAAATTTTGTACAATCAGGGGCCATACCCTAGGAAGTTACCGTCCGATATATCCAAATATCAAAAGGAACAAAGATCTTTGGAATACAACCATATCTGTTATGTTTCATTGCGGTGTAATGGTGATATATTTGAATAGTTTTTAAAATCGGATAAAAACTGTGATTTCTAGGGTCTCCAAGCTAAAAACATGAATTTTAGACAAGCAAGGGCCATAATCCAGAAAGTATGGTCAGATATGCGCAAATATCGAAAGGAACCAAGATTTTTCGATATAAAACATTCAAGTTTCAGACAAAATTGGATAAAAAGTGTGACCTGTAGAGCTTACACAAACAAAATGTGAACAGACGTCTGATTTTCAGAGCGACAACAATATATGTCAATATGAAAATGTGGGCATATAAAAAAAACATGGAGTGAATAAAATCTCAGCCTCAGCACAATCTATCTAAATCATTCTAGCGAACATAAATTTTTACCGACAATATCAGGCGATTGTGTAAAATAAAAAGTGATTCAACACAATATCTATTATTTTATGTCTGTAACTGGATCAATGTGTGTTAAACTATAGAAAGTCATTACAGCTAGTTTTATACAAAATGACAGTTTTAGTAGGAATAGTGGAATCAATAACAGTTTAGAAAGATTGGAGGTGAAATGTTATGAAATACATTATGATTTGATCAATAATATCATGTCTTTTATGTTACCAATCAGAATCTAAATGCTGAATTATTTGCTAGTGTAAAAATAAGCTGGGTTATTTAGTTCAAATGGAACCGGAGTCATTTATTACATTATCCTGCAGAGAAAGTCAATTTAAGGGGTTGTGTAACACATTTTGATAGCACTTCATTTAAATGAAAATTATACAAAGACAAAATGTTCCTCCCGTCCAAGATGTTTAATAACTAAATATCTCTAAATTTCTCAAATACACTCAGATCAGTCCCAGTTTTTACATTTAATTTTCGATCAATCTAAAGCATTGTAATATTCATCATTGCCTGATGTACACCAAGCATTCATTGTTTTCTAACTAAACAAAATATGTTTGAGACAAATATTTATTAAATAATGAAGATTAGATTTTGCTCATTTTACAAGGTGATGTGATCCACACTTAACATTAACACATCAAGCGTGCCGTGGCTCTGATTTTACACACAGACTGTTAAGTGTACTTTTGACAAGTTTATTCAATTTCATTATTTGTATTAGATCTAATGCATTATTCATGATCTGATTTGGATACAGGTTTAACTAAACAGTTCTAACATGTACAATCTTTTCAAAAATGAGCTAAGCAAATAAAACTAGTAACCTTAAAATGTATTTGTTGAAGAATAATCAAATACCCAGATTATATTTTGAATACATCTGAGGACATACGCCAAACTTCATCTACTTCGATGAGCGTCGTGAATGGTATCGAAAAGCTAGAAAAAGACATTTATTCTTGTGTCTAGTCAACTTCACAGCTTTGAAATCACTCTGCTGATATCCATCATGATGTTATTTGGTCAAACCGGTCTAATACTTTAATAAATTTAAGCAAACCATATTTTACTAGTTGAGAATGTGTGCTTAAAAGGTAGTATATCAATCAAATGTTTTTGCAGACGCACAGAACACATTCTGAATTCAATCAGAAGATGGCCTGTCAATGAGGCTTTTTCTATAATATATTACTCTCTACTTTACGATAACTGAAAACCAAGAAATGTTTGTGATTAACTTTTTGAGATCAATGGTGAGTCTCGTCCCAAGAGATCATTATGGCATATTTTTTTAGCAATTTATCTGGCTTTTCATTTACATCAACAGGTCTGAGAGAAGATGCAAGAACTTTAAAACCATAAAAAGCATGGACTAGAATCAAGGGCTGATGATGAATTTTTTTATACTTTAGTAAAAACACCATTTTTGATTATTTTTAATTTCCTTATCCTTCATGATCGATCATTAAATTGCTACAGGCAACTTCTCAAAAACCCATTCATTTGTCAATTATCTCAGCAAAGTATTGAATTCATTGTATCAGTTTCTACCTTACAGTACAAAGTTCAGAAGTTGTGACAGAAAAATGCAACAAGACTTTTGACTGTCTCAAATAATTGAGAAGTGGTGTGAGGTGTTCTAAAAAAAGAGAAAGCACATAGCTAAATATTTAAATATTAAATTTGCTTGAGGCGGCATGTAAGTATCTTAAAGACAATTTCAGTAGCAAATGTAAGACTTCTGGCAAAGTGATTGTAGTGGCTTGAGGGTTGAAATAGATGAGGGGTGTGGATAGAATTTTAAATATTGATACTACAGGGGATTGAAGGCTCAAAAAACAAACATTTGAATGAGTTATTGAATCGGTCTGGTAGAAGCAACAATTAATGACAGCACAAAGAGGGTGGGGTGGGGAACACTTTGTACATATTACTATTCAAAAACTACTTTTACTTGGGGGATTTAATTAATTCTAGGCAAATTTATTTTTTATTTTATTGTCCTCATTCACTTGTGTTTCGCATATTAGTTTGTACCCACACAGTTAATATATCACTCGGGCAAATACATCTAATATATAACATCTACACCAGACTTAATATCTCATGTCTGTAGTTTTTCTCTTTTTAAGTTAGTGAGGCTATTACAATGTGGTATTTGTAGACACTGTCATGTTAGGTTAATGACTGTGAAGCAGAAGAAGTTGACAGCAGACATCATCTAAGTGACACAGATCTCATCTACTATCTCCTATATTTACTTCTTCTCTACATTCTTCAGCTTTTTTTTATGATTTATTAATACTTTTCTTTATAATTCTTGTTGAAATAATTATAATTCTTGAGAAAAATCACTTAATAAGCCAATAATGTTTTCAATTTCTTAGCAATATATACAAAAATATTTTTCAATTCTATACTCATGAAATCAATTATCCTACTCAAAATATATGTAAATTGTTCTGAAAGCTTGATAAATGTTTTATAATATGGAAACATACAAATATTTCGAGAATGTATAAACTAAGAATAAAAACCTCATCTTGCTTACAATAGTGAAAGCTAGATTACTATCGTTAGATTCGTAGCTAAACATACAATTTACTTGGTTCACATCTCAAGTGAAGCAAGCGTACAAGACGAGATGAGTTCTATGTTTGTCAAAATAAACTCTTCTTCTCCTTTATCCTGTTTATCATCTCCATGCTATTTATTAGGCACAAGACACAAGGTGATTTGTTAACCAGAGATGCTTATACTCACTGCTAATTCAATTGCTTGCTAAATGTGTTAAGTATTTTACACTGGTCTAAAAATATCAAGGGGAGTTGAAGGTTTGTTAATACCCTAAAGGAGGTATTTACATTAGCTCCCAGTACCATAATTACATTTAACATACTATAATTGTTCTGCTTTCTTATTCTTTTGCAGTTATTTTTAAGTGGCTATATTTTTAATATGTGCAAATCAAGATGGGGTGTTTATATTAGAGCTAATAATAAATGACTTATTTAGAGTGTTGAGTATAATATTGCACTGGACTGATGACTTATTAACTCCAAAGGGAGATAACTACAATAACATGGAAAGAATGGCAACATATATTGGGTGCATAGATTAAAAGTATAACATGCTCCTTCACAACTTAAAAATTGTAGCCACAAGATTTTGATTAATATGCCATCCATTCTTATGTTTAGGCAAGTTGGGTATTTCTGTTGTCAAATGTTTTAAATATGACCTACAACATATTGATTACATCTCCTAAAAATATAATTTCTTTCAATTTTTTAAAATTTAACTTACCGTCAAACAGGACATCAAACTCTCCTCAAACTGGCGCTGAAATGCTCGTAGATCAGAGCACCATTCTAGCAGTTCCCTAGCTGCGTTTTGAAACCCTCCTGGTGTCAGCAAATGCTGTGAAAAAAATGAAAATGGTTGATAAATTTAGAGAAAAAAACATACCAAACTTAACAGTCTGAATTCGGGTAATATTTTAAAAGTAAATGACCTTTTTTTGGTGTTCCAGTAATTTTAAGTGAAAGAAATGAAATTTTTGAGAAAAAAAAATATACATTTAATAAAAAGACAAGATTAGTTTGTGATTTTATTTAAGATATTAAGTGTAGGAGTGGATCGTATATTTTTCAACAACACTCAACATGTGATAAACGTCAAGTGACATACACTCTTCACGAATTAAAAGGATATATTTGTGAAAAACTCAAGAATGATATAATAGCTCTACTTGTTCACTTCTGATGTGGCTTTTTCTCTGGCTACAAAAATTCAGATAAATCATGATGTTATTGTTAGCCTCCAGCCGAGTTCTTTTACCTAGAAAAATGTTTAGTGAGGAGCTAAGCTATCGGATATCTTCTACATATTGTTGTATTTATAGATAGAGCCAAAAACTTGCAGGCTGTCGACACGATTATTATTAGAAAGTTAAATGGTAAATCTGCACCACAACAGCTCTAAGTATGTTGCAATCTGTTTAATTTAGAAATCCTGTCGAGAGAATGAAGAGAAGGATTTAGTCAACATGCTAATTAAGTAAAAAGTTTCTGTATTCTGTCACAGCACAGCTCCATCTTGTAGGTTGAGTGGTAAACATGCTTTACTGATCTCTTTATTATACCCCACTTCTGACACCATTAAACATACATAGTACAAATTGTTTTAACATATTGTACCTTATCTATCATTTCCTACACTTCATGCAAGCTGCATAAATATATATATATATATATGTGTAATTCCTAAACAAGTCAATATTATCGAAATGCTATTATATATGAAATTAAATCGGGTTAAATATCCTACTATTCTGCATCAACCAATATAACAAAGGTGGGCATAGACCATGCAATGTACTATGAGGGGAATTTTGCCCAGACAGCGGCACTATATGATTTACACTTATTTTGAATTCCAACTGTCAAATGTACATTGGACCTTGCAACACAGACAAGGAGAATCCACATTATAAAATCCTGAGGAACTTTCTCAGCCAACACCAGGATGTCGAACGAGGGGATCTACAGATTAGTGAGCCAGCACATTGCTTACCGATACTTTGCCACTCCCATATATCGGATAATTTAGTTATAAAGGAAAACCAATCTGAAAATTTAACTTAAAAATCAGAATCGCTTTCAGTCAATCAATTGCTAGTAATAAATTCAAGAAACTTGTATTCCATATAATTGTGTCATATTTTGTACTGTGTCAGCTGCTAAATGCCATTTCAACAATTCAATTTAGTACGCTGATTAAACTGGAAAAGATGAGCTAGCTTAAAATTCCTGGCAAAGATGAGCTAGTTTAAAATTCCTGGCAATATCAGGAGAGTGCATCATGCAGTCAGACAGTGAGACAAGTCAGCTTAACTAATCTGACAATGCTCACTTTGTCTGGGAGATGATATAGTTAATTATGCATTCAATAATCCTACATAAGACCGTCAATTACCTCAGAAGGGGATAGAAAGTGCAGAACGAGGACATCCTAAAGATGGGGAAGTTAATTTCAGCTGGATTAAAGTTGTTGATCACCTTTTGTATTTTTTCAACAAAATCTAATTTTTCCCAGCTTAATTCAAATTAGAATGTATTCTTTTTGATTAATTAACAATTTTACCCAGAAAACAAAATCAAAAAGTTGATATCTCCTGCTGTGGATTCAATAAGATTTCAAAGACGACCATCAAAAAAATCTCAGTATAAACCATAGGCCGGGCTGGCTTGATGCCAATGTTGACAAATTTTCAATTCGTCAAGTGTTTGTAAATGTTGAAGAGAATTGAACCATCTTTGGAATAATATTATTTCTTTAAGAGATTCAACTTTAACAAGATTGTAGTTTGACAGGCATTAACAATCCCTGATCCAAGACTTTAAGGCACATGGACTTTAGGTCCTGCAGCCAAAGGGGATCTTGGTTTCTGGAAATCAGATTATGACATTGTGCTATAAACAGTTTGTTTTAAAGCTTATTATTGAATAAGTATGTATTCAGCAATCTTCAAGACATCATTGACACTTTATTTTGTTCATTTTACAAAGAAAGCAGTATTTTCTAGACATCAACATGATTTTATTGAGTTTATTAAGTTACATAATGCAGCAGATTCGGAGTGGACCTATTGCAGTGTGCAGTAAAGCAACAGACATCAATGATTTCTAGTTCAAACAAATGTAACATATGGAATACCCATATATTTAAAGTCCTAGTATTACTAAAATTATAGTTTTTCACGTCATTAAAAATTACCATCTCCTCGCCAAAACAGATTTCATAGAAAATTGATGCAGATAGCATACCTTTTTTTTTTGTTGATAAAAATAGAAACAAGGGTTATAAAAGTACACATATTCCCTCAAAACTAACTTTATAATTTGAGTAACAAAAAATAAGGCCAACATTACATTTCAGACATAACTAATATGGGTATAGGGTAATAGAATACCACTTGCCCCCTGGCTAAAGATTATTGTCACCATTAGTTGAATTATAGAGCAGAAAATATTTGAAAACTAGTCTTTAAGGCATTACAGAATGGGTGCAGCATTACTACTACAGCCAAATCAATAATAAAAGGTTAAAAATGGCACTGCTGGGCATGTAACTGAGTTTAGGTGTTTGTGAACAGGAATATGATTCACTTAACCCATTATTCAAGTGCTTTTGTGTCTTCAAGCAGAAATCTTATCATTTTCTTTAATTTACCTCTTAAATAATCTTTAAATTTACCTCTTAAATCAATAATTGTACACTTATCAAAAGTTGAAATTTGCTGTCATGATGAACAGCTACATTACATTATCAGCTTACTGACTTCAAAAACCATTGCAAAATGTTTTAAAATACATCTTGGGGACTTAAAGAACATAAACCACTACGATTTAAGTCAAAATAAAATAAACAAATGAATTAATCGGATGCTTTATTTCAATTTGGGGCTTTTGGTTGGCCAAATCATAAGGTCTGTCACTAAGTTACGTGCAGTGGTTTCGATCCCACATAAGGTTTTCTAACTAACCTCATGGGTTTTCTCTGGGTCTCCCATGATTCTGCCCACTGGTAAAGACCCTTACTTGCAAGTGCATAATGGAAATAAAATTGAACTAGATGTTAGTCCCAAAATGTTTCTGTCAAGTGGATGTTAAACCTGATTGGTTCAGAAAAATAAGTAAGACATAAACCCCAATTTCCTTCCATTAATAATAACTAACCATTACTCTGCTTTTCAACCTAATATAACTCTTTTTTCCTGAAAGTTAGTTTTACCTATTGACGGATCATTAATGAATTTACAACCCAACTTTTAACACACTTGACATGATTGGTCACATTAGCTTTCACAATTATGGCTCTGGTTAATCTTGTTTAATTTGTTACCAGATCAATGATTGGTTATCAAAACATTTGTTACCAGATCATTGATTGGTAGTTAAAACATTTGTTAACCAATCATAATTTGACACTGAAAATGTTATTCAAAATATATTGTTTATCTATCTTGTGTCTCTCCTTTATGGCACTAATAGAAAAGATTTTTCATTTTTAGGGTATCCAACTATCAGTATTTGGGTGTAACATATATAATTACGTTTTTTTTAAAAAGTATTTCTCATGTGTTTTTCCCCCGATGATTTTTCTTGCATTGGAGTTGAAAAAGCAGATTGAATACTTAGATTGAAATTTTGTAAAAAAAAAAGTTTGAGGATCTCACCAAAATCTAACAAAACCTAATAAGACATTTTTGGGTTAGTACTTATTGTTACATTAGTATATTAACGTTTAATATTGGCGTTTTCGACGTCAAATACCATGGATGAAAATTATAGCCATATGTTGATCTTTATTGATTAGTTATTTAAATAGTTTGTATACTAAATTATTTACATATAATACAGAGTTGGGAAAGAATTGTAGTTTTAATATAAATTATTGATGTCAATAGCTTACAATAGCCTTATCCCAATATGCTTGTGATTTACAACCAAAAGACCTTTTTATTATTTTTATCTAAAATCTTTAAAGTAATATAAAATAGAGACAAAAAAATATTATTTTCGTATGTATCAGGGATAATTAGATTAAATGAGAACAAAAGGCTAGTGAAATAAAAAGTATTTTTTTTTTTTTTTAAACAATATTTTATTCAGAAAATTTTGGATTGGGGAACAGGCTTAGCCTATGGACCCCCTCTCCATTAAAAAGTATGTTCTAAAGGTCTTAAAGTGTATGCAAAGTCATTATCTAATCTGCTTCAAATTTACATGCTTCGTTCTGATTAGTGACAGGCCAAAGACTATTAAACTTCCATTAATTAATTACTGTAATAGTTATTTCCCTTGATCACTAATAGAGTATTGTGAGCATTCTAGAGGTAAAGGTTATCATCATATTTATTTTGTGTATTCTATCGCTCAATCCATTCGAATTACTAAGATGAAGTAATATCTATAGAAGTGCGGGACACAAAGAGTTGCTTCAAGCTAGATCTACACACAGGGTCTGCTTCTTTCTACGGTCATGACTGTAAAACATTTAGCATTCAGGAACTGTAAAAGCCAAATGAAATGGTTCAGTAATTTTGTTGGGGTAAGAATTGAAATTGTCCGAGGAAACACTATAACCTGGCTTTTATCTCGTTCAATATTTACATTATCTTATTACTAGCTAACTATTTAGTCCTGACTACATTGATTAATGGTTTATTAGATGTCTGGCTTATCGAGGTTATTTTTCTGTTTGAGAACAAGATATTTGAGTAGAAGCATGAGTTGATCAGCAGAGAATCCCAGGAAAAGCTGTGCCAAAGCTGTGTTTGGAAACAGCATTGATCTAATATTAATTCAACTAATATTGATTATCATGAAGTTATACCTCTTGTATGATAAATTTTTATAACAAATTCTTTACTTGCCGGGCAGACCCCATTTTTTGTTTCACTCAAAGTTAGATTACCAGGCAAAGAAACATATGCTCCCAGCAGCTAAATTGTCTGAGCAGTTCATGAACATTGTCACATTTTTATTCTTTTGTAGGTAATAGCAGCATTTACATGGCACTAAAAACTGGTCAAGGGTAACAACAACCATCAAGATCAATAGGATTTTTTGTCTTGCGAATACTAATACTGTGTGTAAATTTGACATCAATAAGTTAGCTATTGACGATCACAAGATTTTTAAAGTAATCAAGAGCCATAACTCTTAATGTAATTATTGGAAATTGTTGAAAACAAATAGACTTTTGAATTTTATGAATTAAAAACCCACTCCAGAGCACAGCCTTTAGAGTCTTCCATAGGATTTTTCAGAGTTTATATTCATCAAATATTGATGAAAATTCGTAGGCTTTTTTGTCCCTTTGATATAAAGACAGCATATATAACTCTGCAAGTAATTACTGAAAATTTGGGGAAAACAATAGGATTCTTCACCGTGGGACTATGAACAATATGTATCAATCTAAAGTCAATTTGGGATGACAACTACTAGCTGGACATAGGTGACAACAATATCTTAAAAAATATTTCACACACTTGTACTAGATTTGTAGATCAATCAAATTTTACGCAAAACAAGAAAAGCATTTCTACAATATCTTTATAATAATTACACTTGATACTGATGAAAAAAAAAACAATTTGTAGTTCACATTTAGAAAGTGAAGACGAAAAAAGATTTGATAGACGTCAGAATATGAAGAAGATTAATCTGCCCACTACCACCTCCTACATGCTGTGACATCAAGACAATAGTTACAGCAATTCTACCACAACTAATTATCACCAATATCTACCCGAATGACATTTTCCACTATCACGCTCAGTCTCTCACTAAAAAGTAGGCAATAGAAGTGACCCTAGGGAAAGACAAGTTAATCAAGCTAATGCATACTAGTATGCTTGCTGTTTAACCAGTATTGCTGGCAATATTATTACAGAACTAGTGCTAGTATTAGCTCATGATACAATATAATATTAGATTAGTCATGGCACATTGAATACAATGCTTTTCTCTAGATATCATTAATCTATTTCTCCAATATTACTCACATGTCATTTATGACAGGCTTTCTAACTCTTCAATCCTCCACTCTCTTATTTTTCACAACCTTTATCTGCTTTGCTTGGTAATATTTACAAGCAGCGTTTTTAGATGCTAATTAACATTCTATAATATTTCAGCAAACGGTCCATTAACTGCCATTATTATCTGGTTGTACCACAGGTATCATTACATATTGATGACATGATCACATTTCATAATAAAAAGCCGTCAAAAGCTAAATCTACTAAAAGGTAATAATCAGCAACCTATAACTGTTAGAACACTCACACCTTGGGCTAATGAACAAATGAACTACAGGCTTTATGAATACTCACGGCTAACTATATATTGGTGGAGATCTACTATAAGGGGATAAAGTAATAGATATTTTATTAATGCTGATTAAAAGATCATGTACAAGATTTTTCAGACACGTAGATTTCATTAATTACATTTTTTCTGCTTTATTTCATACCTTGTGCATGATAATTAACAGTTTTCATCCTGCTTGTTCACATCTGTATTTTGGAAAATATGGGCCTCCAGTTTCAAAAGAAAGTTTTAAATAGGGAAAATATTTATAAGTCCAGTTAATTTGTTTTGCTATTACTTTACCACTATCAGTGTGATGACTGTGCAAACAGCAGGTATCAATATACAACCACCTGTATAATAGTCGCATTCCTTTACTCAATGAGATCATCATTATTACCAGGATATTATTATCCAACTATCAATGTGATCATCAATATTAATTGTGTTTTATTATCCAACCAGTGTGATCATCAATATTAACTAGGTATTATTATCCAACCATCATTGTGCTCAACATTATTAAATGGGTATTATTATCATCAGTGTGACCATCATTATTACCTGGGTATTAACCTCCAACCATTAGTAATATCATCCTAACATTCATTATTAACTGGTATTATTATTAATCCAACCATCAGTGTGATCATCATTATTAACTGGGTATTATCCTCCAACCATTAGTGTTATTATCCTCATATTCATTATTAACTGGTATTATTATTATCATCCAACCATCAGTGTGATCATCATTATTATTATCCTCCAACCATCAGTGTGATTGCTATGCTAATTGGTGATCATTATTTAACCACTGTGTTAACTGGTTATAATTATTATCCAACCACTGGACCAACAACATGATTGTTATGTTAACTTTTTATCATTATTCAAACATCAGTTCAGTTTGTTATCAAACCATCAGTTCTTTTTATCATTATATTTAAATGTCAACTGGCAGCTGTGTTACCATCACTGGAACAACAGTATAATATACTTGTTTGATCTCACTATATACATAATTAATACCATATATATTATCCAATCACAAACCCAATCTTAAGAGTTAACTGTCACTGTATTATTATACAACCTTCATCGTTATCTTTTCAACACCAAGCAAATCTCATCAACTATGACAAGATTACCATGCAGAAGATCACATTATCTCTACACAATCAAATCTCAATTGCCAAAAAGAAGATCTTATGTTAACAATTATCCCATCTCCACCAATTAAATATGTCATTCCATTTTACCACATAGAAGACCTTATTTATGTTAACCATTATCTCAACACCACCTAGTATATCTGATATTACCACTTTAATGTACAGAAGACCTTATATAAGTCAACCATTATCTCAACACCACCTAGTAAATCTGATATTACCACAAAAGATCTTATTTTAACTATTATCTCAGCACCACCTAATAAATTGCATGTCAATTATTATCTCTACACCACACAATAATCTTAATGTCAACTAGTATTACCTCTTTATTAACCATTACTCTTATGTCAACCAATATATCTGCACCACCAAACATAAATAAACATTTTCACTATCAAAATGTATTTCAGGTCAGCCATTCTCTCATTACAAGGACACTTTGCCACACTTTTAAATCTCATATCAAATCAACAACACCTCCGTTTCAATATTACTACATGTATAATTATCTTTACGCAGAAATTCTCTTGTCAACTATAACCATGTTGCCATCCAGTCACATTTCATATCAGCTATTACCATTTTGTCATGCAGTCAGTTTTTCATGTCAACTATTGCCATTTTGCCATGCAGTCATTTTTCATGTAAGCTGTTACCATTTTGCCATACTGTCATTTTTTATGTCAACTATTGCCATTTTCACATGCAGTCATTTTTTATGTCAACTATTTGCCAGACAAACTGTTACTTATCCCACCATGTGAATCACATATACTGTGACCCCGATGACAATTAACATAATATAGCTCACCTGTTTAATGCAATGCAACCTGTCATTGGTCTGGTTGACATGTCTTTCCATTTCTATCATGGCGTCTTATTGTTGAAATGGCCACACTGGAGGGTTTACATCCTTTCGCCTTTCACATCATAAAGATCTATTGCTCAATTCTGGCCGCTGAAAAAAAGAAAATAAATCTATATATTTAACGAGAAAAAAAATCATTTAAGTGACAATGTAATGACTTAAACCTAACCACCATTTTCTGTTGTCATACCTGTACTTAATAGAACCTGATAAATACAAGTTATCAGTAAAAATCATTTTATCTTGTTGACATCAA
This sequence comes from Patella caerulea, assembly GCA_036850965.1. Taxonomy (NCBI): domain Eukaryota; kingdom Metazoa; phylum Mollusca; class Gastropoda; family Patellidae; genus Patella; species Patella caerulea. Next base: position 32,706,474 of record JAZGQO010000014.1, on the reverse strand, counting down.
TAAGTAATAAATATTACAATGCAGGAAGTCTATCAGTGACATGAGCATGAAATAGGATTAATAGAAATCAATACCTGCCAATGTTACCAGTGTATATATGTACACGATAAGGATTGATAAGGATTAACTAATTGACTATAAACGTGTTAAATCTGCCAGTGTTCACTCTTAACTTTGTCACAAGTCAATACATAATAAGTTGACAAAACAGAGCACCTCATTACATGCAATTATTCTAAACAGCATATGTAGGCAAAGTAATGTTTAAAGAAAGAAATATATTGGTTGACGGATAAAGCACATAGTAACATGTGGTTTCAGTAATATTTAAACATGTAAGCACCTATTCAGGTCTCATATTGATCTGATAGTTTTATTCAGCTCCAACTAACTGCTGTTACACTAGCTTTCATAGCACTTGGTCCTTTAACAATAACAAATAAACAACAGATTTTTATTGAATATGACTGACAATGTAAAGAGAGGTATAACCAACAGTTTCTTCCTGTAATGACTGCTTATTACAAAAATATGGCAGGTGACGATACAATTCAATATTAATATAGTACAAATTTTCTGTATAAAGATTTGAATAATGCAATTCTAAATGCGCACGTCCTATGCAAAATAAACTAAAAACCCAAATTTCATATTAAACATAAATTTAAACAAGATTAAATCTCAAAATACATTAAATATTATCGCTATTTTGTATTCTTTAAAGAGAAATAAATGGGGCTTAACGTCCAGTCAAGATAAACTTCGAGACTGATATATGGTGCTATTTCAATGATTCACTCGGGGAAAATCGAAGGACACAGAAAAACCCTACAAGATTGGATGTACTCTGTAAAGAGCAACTAAATATCTCTCTTTGTTTGATGATTATGTCGGCAATATTATTAAGCAGGATTTTACTCAAGCAGCACTATTACTGTCTTTGCATTTTTCAATTCTAAAAGCTTTATTCTTGGGTAATCTGTGGAGTTTTTATCTCATTGCAACATACAACAATTTTTCAACCTTTCAATGACTGGGAGCCACTTTGATGTGTTTTTTTGCAAGAAGGAAGAAGATTTGAAGAATTCTTAAAGTAGACATATGAGATATACTGTGACACAATGAAAATGCAGTGCTGGATGACGACACATGAGAATGTCTTGACAAGATCAACCACATTATCCGGCAACACCTACAACAGTGTCAGGGCCGCAAGTGTTCATCAGTGCTGAGTCTGACACTGTCCATTGCCAAGTACACTATGCCAGACAGCCCTTATGTTGGACTAAACACAGTTACTAACTTTGATTTTTACTCTGTGTCCTAGGTATCGCTGTAATGTACAGTTGCTATGGCATCTGTCGGTTGTTGTTATTTTCTTGTGTCGGTACAATCGTCCCAAAAATCACAATTCACCTGCATTATGTCTCAGTATATTTCTTTGTGGAGGCTTTTTATTCAAGTCAAAAGTAAACATCTGAATTTTCCAGGATATTGCTACATATATATGATCTCTTTATTGTATCGTCATGATTATCACGTCACTCAATGAAAAATTTGAGTTATTGCTATAGAAGTAATACCATTCAATATTTAGGGAAAATAGCCGTCAGCATGTGTTCTCTAAGAATCAGGAGCAAATAAGATCAACAATTAAACAACTTACAACTTCATATAAATGTGACCTCCAACTAGATTATAGATTCTCTTAGTTGATCTCTCCAATTAATAATTCATCTTAAATACATTTGTCTTTTTTTTTATAAAATAGTGACTATGGCCAAAGTGTTGACATAAACATATAGTTATTGATGGATTAAGTCTTAAGGTATATAAAACAATAATATATGACTTAGACTTTGGTCATAGAAGAGTAGTGTAACTGCTATAAACAGTTTTGACGATCATTTCCAAACAACTCAATACTTTTAGCTGAAACTTTCAGACAAGGTAAATTACTTCACATTTTGACATTTACTTTAACACTTTTATAAAGACCCAATGAAAACCATGTCCGTAACTCACTAAAATGTGGCTTTTAAAATGATGATAGTAATGATTCTAAGCCAGCATGTGTGGTGCAGTCCCCCTGCACTTACTAATAGAATTAACATTGGCCTTGTTTATTGAGTCAAATCTTAATAACCTAATATATTAAAATTACATTATTCAAATGATAAATATTCAATATACAACAACATCTGCTCTTTACAGCATTCACATTAAATTGAATAGGAAAGTTAAAAACCATCACTAACTAATAAAAATATTTATTTCTAGTGTAAAAATGACACAAAATATGATTTTTTAATGTCTGTTTATTTCATAATTCATATCAATTCTACATTTAGCTATAAATCAAAACAGAAAATAGATCTGTAGATCTGACTAAGTAAAGTTTTTGATTCCAGATATATTCCAATTATAGTAGCTGAGCATTTTTTGTATTAAAAAGGAGAGAGGTATAAAGAGTCAATAATCTGCTTATTTGTAATGGTCTTTAGGAATGGAGAAAATCTAGAGTACTGAGGGAAAAACATGGTTAGACAGTTGACCCTACAGCCTCAAGCCTTTGGCTGTACCATTGGCTTGCACAGATAACAGTAATGATTTTCAATGCAATAAAGACATTCATTCATCCAATAACCCTTTTCTTCTGAATGAATATGAAATTAAGTAGTTGCTGATTTTTGAGAAACTCCTGACTGAACAGGAACTTTGGGCTTGCTTAGTATCAGTAAATGCATAGCTATAGATAGATGTTTTAAAATTCATTAGGAGTCGTTATAATTACAGCTTAAACTAATGACAAGCAGTTCAGTAGCTGCATGTGCACAATGATTTCCCTTTAAATCTTAACTCTATGGATGATTTTAGCAGCCCTTGCAAACTTCAATATTGTGACAGTTGATTCCCTATAACCAGGCAATCATCATGTTTTTTGATGGGAATCAAAGTGATGGACCTGTGTAAAATTCATTTGAATCCAAGACGTGTATTATCAAGCTGTGGCATTTTCGTTTCTTAATTAAATGTTATATTATCAATCTGAGTAGATATTAACGTGGATTAAGCCATGAAGAATTGATATTTCTGAAAAATGCAAATAACACATTTTTATTTTAAGTAGGTCAAGGCTTTCATTTTCAATAACTAGGTGAGTACACAATAATTATTGTATATATAATAAGTATCATATTTATTTCTGTGTTAAATATCATAATGCCTTTATTTAATTCTGTTTTGCTGTCAGCAGTGACATGCAAAGGTGTAGTGATGTTTGGGGCCTATACCACTTGATCACAAGCCCCCATGACTCATGTATTGGTCCTTGCACTCAGACTTCTTTTAAATCTTTAAAAACCGATGGAATAACCTTTTTATTCAAATTAAGTAGGGCAGCTTAATTGTACAACAAAGTTAACAGAGATCATTCCATATTCTAAAAATATCTAATTTTAATTTCACCCTTTGACTGGAAGCTCCTCTGAAATGGATGACCGAGGCGATCAGCCTGATCTGCACACAACTAGAAATCAGATATATTGTATTTGTTACTGGACAATTAAAAACAAGATGTAAATATAAGTATATGAAACAGATGTGACATATAATATGAACACTATAAATTATACTAAAATCAATAGAATATTCAAACTGTTTTTACTTTCTTTCTTACTGTCAATACAAACAGCTTTCATGATGTGCCAGACGTATTATCAAGTATTGAATTGCATTCAACATGGCTCTCATAAATGAAAATCTGTCCATATTTATTTATTTTTCAAAGGCATACCTTTCAACAATAGCACCTGTAAAATATTGACTACATACTTATTTATATACATAACTTAATACTGCTTTCATTGTCATTCACCATATCTACAGAATATCATGAAATGTGAATAGCGAATGAGAATTCTCATCATAACGCATTAAATTCTCTTTGATAGAACCCACATTGTGTTCTGCTACTTAACAAAATCACAATAAATGTAGCTACAAAATTGGTTGTCTGCTGTTTGAAAAGAATAGATTTCTATAAAAAGAATTAAACCTACGCACACATAAAAAGCAATAAGTAGCCATTCTTTATCCAATTCTTTAATTGAAAATAAATTAACAGGTAAAAATCTATATAGGTTTTGAATGTGATTTATCTGTTTTATCCTGTCAAGGCAAAATAACTCCAAAGATAATGTCAATGTAATACTAAGACAAATTTGAACATTATCTTATTCATCAGCAAGTGTAGAAAATCTTTATTTCAATATTGTGGCTCTATCAATATTAATAATGATAACATTGATAGCATTAATAGAATATTCAATTTCTATCGGTAAATCAATACGCTAGAAAACGATCGACTTTGAACTTGATCTGCCCGAGCCAAGAAAACACGGCAACAACTATCACCTTATCATGCATGATATGATGTAATGCAAGAAATTCGCCAGCGGTTCAAGTCATAAACGCTGAAGTTGGTGTATAGAGAGCATTGGACAGGCTAAGTAAATATTAACTTTGTGTTTATAAGTGAAATACAAAGCTTACTCACGAAGCTAATCAATATTACCAGCAAGTAATGAGCGATGTTGACTGTCAAATCCACATATGTGTATATCTATAATGAAATGTGTCAATATCGTGGTTATACATGATGAATTACTGTTTCACAAGTTGTCGCAGATCAATACATTTCTCTAGAAATCCACAATAACCAAACTTGATCGCAGCTAGAGAAAAGTTAAAGAACATAGCTTAATTATCAGTGGCCATTAAATAAATCTAACTTGGAAATCAAATCTTATTTTGGCCACAGAAGTGTTGCTTTAGAAAACATTCCATCAGTTAGCTTTAAACAGATAGTGATTTAAGTTTGTTTTTTCACAGCTAAATCTGTCCATAAATATAACAGCATGTTTAACTCATTAGGCAGATCACGTACATCTTTATCTGGAAATTCTATAAACACAGATTAAATAACTCGATCAAGCGGCAACAATCAGTGGTGTATCCATGAGGGGGATTGGAGAATTGGTGAGGAGGGATTTCCTTGAGATTCCCATAAAATGCAATAAAATTGGTATCTGGTTGTGGTAGTGGTCACCTAGCGTATTACAATGCAATTAAAAAATGATATATGATCACATCAAAGTATTTCTAAACGTGAGTTGTTCATACTGTCCAAGCCCCTAGAAGGCACCAATACAAATGATTTCTGAGGTCTTTGCCCCTTTCCCATGTTTCTAAAGATCTGCGTAAGTCTCTGGCAACAATGGTAAAAGTGAAATGACTGTAATTTGCTACCCGTTCTTATTTCTTTTAATCCTGCACAAGCTCTACATTAAATCTTTTTATTGACATACCATTTACAAAAGACCATAAGTTTATTTGATCTATAATGTCTTAAAGCCCCAACACGCCAAAATAAAAGTTGAATATTAGTAGTTGCAAAACTGACTGGTGCTGCTCTGAAGAAATCCACCAATTTATAGAATGAGGCATTCGACATGATTTAAAGGTTATCAAAATATAACCCTGCTTTTTTAAGAGGTTATAGGATGACTGAGCAAAACTCAGATTAAAAGTATTACTATAAAACTACTTTAGCCTCATAAATGATCAATATATTAACAATCCTTTACATCGATTGAACTGACAATAATTTGACGAAACTAATCACATAGAGAAACAGACAGTAAACAGCTGTACGCACATGTAATTAATTTACTCACTTATTCATTTTATTTCGCTTATCATAGTACACTTTCTGAACTAGGTAATTAAAATAACATTATATTATTATATGTATTAGCTTATCTCGAGCATAAAAACTTCCATTATACAAACACTGCACATTCTATAAATTTCCTGGTGCAGTTCACATTATATGAAAATGTTTGGCTATAAATAGTATGAGATGTACTGAGGCTGAGAGATTAATTCATTGAATATGAAAGAAGAAATAGAAAGTGTGTATGTTATGTTGTGATTGGTTCAATTCTTGTTGCATTTATTCAGTGTAATAAAGTATTCAACACTGCCTACTTTATTCCAGACATGTATAATTATAGCCTTGAGACACTTGTTTTCCCCTTACTAAGATTTACATCATATAGACACTACTAGGGCAATTGCCTACTATCGTCACACTGTTACTACACAAAAAAAAAAAAAAAAACGATCCCAAAGAAAATAAGACGGTTCTAATTCAATAAATGATTGGTTTTCTAGACTGAGTAATTCAATGAAAAAGGTCAAAGATTTACATGGAGGCAAGTTAATATCTATGTATCTTTGCTGAGCTTGAAAAAATATGCTGTACCCATCCCTTAATCAAATCATTCTGTCTGTTATTTACATAAAAACAAAAGATTTTTAAAACTTCAGTCGAATTTGAAGCAAAACAATAGACTGGTCTGTCAATATTCTACAAATATTCCAGATAATCATTCTTTAATCAAATCTCATCTGATCAAATGGCCTTTCTGTTATAATATGAGCTGCCAGGAAACACAACTTTCATTCATCTAGATTTGATGGTAAGTTTGCTGATAGGAATTATTTAATAATTGTCATTTTTCTTGGACAAAGTTGAGCTTATATGTCATTAAAGGAGCATTGTCAAATTTGGTGTAATATTTAGTACTATCCCTTTAACACTTTACCTAAGAAGCACTTGAACCACCCAAAACAAGTGCTCCTTAGCGTGACTTAACTGTGTAACATGTGAATAGCTGTGGTGCTCCCAAGAACTACTATACAGTCCTACGATATGGAGAGCTATTCACTTGACTCAGGTGGTTCTAGGTGGTCTAGAGAGCTGTAGTTTATCACTTTTATATCAATAGTTACGTGTTCCAAGTGTTAAAACGTTAAATAAAACAGTGTGTTCAAATAAATTATCAGATCATGAAACTGATTTGTCCCAAGGTATATTAAATGGATTTATAATCTAATTATATATTTAGAAATATCGATTATAGGCAGGTTCCTTAACCTATAAAGTGGTAAAATGTTGAATCTGTAAAAAATCACACTTTAAGGACATATTATGCATCCTTATAGACATAACAGAACAATTACAAAAGGTCAACACCTTTAACCAGTTGGTTTGAAGCGGGCCACAGTACATTTAAAACACAAATATTTAATGATAGATTACTGATAAATTACAAAATATTGTTCTTTATGCATTGCAGTTATAATTGGAATTTTAAGAATTGGATAGAGTACCAGTATTTGTTAAAATCATAGATTGGAGTTGAAATTTCATCCTCTGATAAGTAGACATGCTCTCTAAAAATAACTCAACATAAAAAGTAGATTGATTTCCCCCTCTGATAGTTGTGGTTTGGTCTGACTGACCTACACCATTTTGTAGAATATCTTGATCTTATATCAAAAAGATACACATAACTATTCTATTTAGCTTATACTAAGATAAAACAGCGTTATAAAACCTCATATGTTTGCCAAGCTATGTAATGGAATGTACAACCTTTGCCGAAGTAACTTTTTGGGATATTTTCCCAGTTATCACATTTTCACAGACGCTATACTTTCAATTACGCCATTCTGACTATGTTAACATGTGTACATTATCATCTGCTGGGAGATTTGTGTGTTTTGTTACTGATGCCTCCCAAATGTTTAGAACATGTTGAAATGCATCCGCTTGCATCATAGAGATGTGAGCCGCCCTATGATTGCTCTTAAAAGGCAGGAGGGCAAATTAAGTGCCAATAGATTTATTGTACTGTTTATTTGACAATGGCTTTACTGTAAGGTATATTTATCTTGTTGAAATGTCTAATAGATGGTATTAATTTGTAGACTTATAAGAAATACGATTTATACTACATGTTAGCTACTGATGGTACAGGTACTAAACAAAAACACATCATACTAAAGCCATGTTTACACCTAATCAAGATTAAATTGCTGTGGTATTTGTTTATCATCCACAGTTTAGCTACATATCAAGCATGTGACGTCTCCGTCTGCATGCAAAATACAATGGCTACAGAAGAAAATGCATTTGGAAAGATGACTTTCTCAGAACCAAGTATTGATATGATTCCAATATGGTGCTCAACGCATTTACTACACTACACAAAGTATGAGAATAGAATATACAAGGCCGCTAGCACTGAACTGGACGTGTACCTATTGTAGTATATTTCTTGATCTTGTCAGGTATTCCATTGTAGTGGTGTAAAGGCTTATAGTGCCTTACCAATTCTAAGTGTAAACACCTCAGTAAAAATAATAAGAATTCCACAGTAAGAGTGATAATGACAAGCAGTATGATGTTTTGCATTATTTACAATAAGCAGGTGATTAAGTAATTCTATAAATACTGGGGTAATCTTATTGATGAGTATAATTTATCACCTGCTACTTCCAGTCAAAGAAACCGTTGATGTTTTCGACATGTATATACATCTACAAACATATTTATTTTTCACAAACATTAACACTAATGATATGTTAAATGTGAAATGGGTGAAATCAAAAAGGAATAAGAACCTGTTACTCTACGGACACGTGTGCAAAACATACCATGGACAAATAAGAAGGGAATGGAATTGGTTTAACATCTTGTGAACACAATAATTTGGTTTATTTGCGACTAACTTACATTAAAATTCCTTTCAATGGCGGACTGATAATTATGGCTGCGCAGTTGCATTTCTACCTTCTCTTCTCTAAATTCCAATTTTTATGTGCAACCGTAGGAGCGCACTGATGGACCTTGGTTTTCTCCTTAAAAGTGAGAACCAAGCACTACAAATTTTAAAGGTACTTCTCAACAGTGCAAGGATCATGAAAATCCATCTTGTTCTTCCTTTTTTCACGTCATATAAAGTCCAGACTTTGAGAAAAACAGACAAATAACTCGACTAAAACCAATCAACCAAGTTTCGTTACAATCAACTCAGACCTTATTTTTATCAACAAAGAAAATAAAATTGCACAACAATCACTAATCAGTTAATCTTGAAATTTACATGTGCTACTAATCGTATCAAATTATTTTGTGAAATTAAATCCAGTTTTTCTGTTAAAGATAAAGAAACAAGTCTTGTCGTCATATCTAAAAATGATTAAACCAACCAAAGAAACATCGATGATAATCTTTTGCATTTCTCATTTCTTTCCACCTCACGGATAAAAAAATCAGATTTTTATTACATTCTGTAAGATTTGTTTCAAGTTTTTATCAGAAGTTCAGGGCGGCTGAGTTGTAGAATAAATCAATTAGCCTATATATGAGTGATATAGAATAAGTAATGAGTTGTAGTTTCTAGGTATATATATAAATCAATGTAGTAGATAAAGACACCATGTTAACATATATAACACATCTGTTTTAACCATCGACATTCACCTGAGGAAAAACAACACCTCACTACTTCCATTATTAGTGGCAAACTAAGTGTATTTTTAACACCAAACTAACTGGAAACACAATATGATACAGACGACAGATACATATAATAACCCTCTAGCTACATCCCACAATCCTCTATTTAGATTATTGGCCACCCTTACCGCCTCTCAATTAGTTATCACCTAAAACTTTATTGCAGACATCTCATTGTTTATTATTAATTCTCCAATGATATTTCCATCTGGAAGTTAGAAAAACAAATCTATTTGTATTTTTGGCAAACGTAACGCTGTGGCGTGTAGTTATAATCTCGTTGTTCTGTGTTTTGTCTGGAAATCATGCAGAGAAAAATAACAATATATCTTCTACTTATATTGGCAAATCACTTACTTTAACAAATATATTCTACTTATATTAACAATATATTACAAGTGATATTACTCCCCAGGAAAAGGTGCTAGCTACAAATGAGTTTGATGTCTTCTTAACCCAACAGTTCGAAAATTTGATACTAAATTTGTTTTATTTATTTTTCTACGATTATGTGTACAGGAGAATTTTGCCCTCACAGCAGTGTTTCCACCTATTCTGTCAAGGGTCCTTTATATCCACCACAGTAAGCACACGTCAGTTTTATGTCTCATCCGAATGACTAGATACACTTTCCTTGTTAGCCGCCTAGCTGCTACCCGATGGGTGAGAACCAGGCTTGTAGCCATAAAAGCCATCATAAATTGCACATTGATAAATATGAATCACATTTTCCGGAAAACGAATAAAAGTCATGACATTTGGAAAGTAAAAATTTCATTGAAAAAAAGAAAGACAACATGATGGAATTAATCATGAATAGGTTAAAAATATTTGTTCTTTTACAATTAAATACTGTTTAAAATATATTAATATTGCCAGAAATGGATGGTTTAGACAAAAGGTAAATTTAAATGGTCTTTATAATGTTTTGGACAAGAATTCTTTATTTGATTGTTCACAATAAACATAGATGGCACCAGAATGTTTCAGAAAGATTATTCATGGATGGATGCCCTACACATAAAACTTGATACAATTACTGATAATAAAACATTTGATACCATCTTAAATTTCCATGGGAAGCTCTCATACCTATAGATGTTTTCTTTCTCTCACAAATCTGCTTTAATAATCTGTTATTATACACTAGTGATTATCGAATGGCACCACAAAGTGATTAATAGTACCTAGTTGTCTATATATCAACTTTCAAAAATGTCACAGCAAAACAAATGATTTAACTTATATAACAAAATATTTAGAATTGTAATGAAATATTTATCAATTCATTTCTGAAAAATAATTACATTGTATCCATCATATATATTTACAAATATTCAAAATTTCTTAAACTATCTCCTTAATCTTTACGGTAAATATTTGGGTGATCAAATAAATTCTCTTTGGTAAGACACCTATTTCACTTACAAAACCTTAATTTATCTGAAAATATAGTTCTTCTAATGAATGGGAAAACTAAAATCACACCGAGAAAAAGTTTATTCAGCTTGCGAATGATCTATGAAAGGTGGTCTCTATTTGTCAACTCTTAAAACACCACCGATTAATTCCAACATAACATCATCACATTTGAGGCAACTTCACTGCACTATTTCTAAACCATTTTACTTTTATTTCTCTGTTCAATAATCATTATTCCTCATCTATCAAATTTATGACAATGACAATTATTCCCTCTGTAACTTTAAATATATATTCTTGCAAAAATAGTACCTTTATTGCAGTTCCAATTGTCAAAGGAATATATCTTTAACATGTTCAGGATTTTTTTCTTCACAGTTTGAAATAGCTTGGACTATAAATTCTATATCAACACAGACATTAATTCCTAGAGTATCAGACAATAAAAATCTGAAGGTGATGGGTTCTAGACAGTTTCAAGCCCAGGTGATAACCAATAAACCTTTAATTCATTCAACTAGAAAAGATTTATCTCCTACTCTACTTTCATAAAATAAACAGCAAATATGGAGAGATCTTCAAATACCTTAAAGGTGCAGCCAAATGAAACTTGCAACAGTTAATGGAACAGACCAAAAACATTAATGTCTTCATAATATGTTACCTCGAATACATTGTACTTCATTCGATGTTAAAATAGGAAAAGTAATTCTCAATCTTATTTGGTCATATGTACAATGATGTAAAAAAAAAAATTAAAATATCAAAAACACTAAAACAAAAAGGTTGAAATAGGTCAGAAAGCAAATCCTAAGGCGTTATGTTCTTTTAAAGTCAAATTACAAACAATGCTTTTGCAAATAAAGACATGCAAATGGTTATCATTACCAATATTTAAACATTTAAAACCAGGTTGAAAATATTAAAATTTTACCATGAATATAAAAGTCACATTATTGTTTGGTTAAAATGTTAAAAGTAAGAGAATATGAAGAGCCTTGTTAAATTATATATGTATAATATAAAACAAGTTCTACACTTACACTGCCATCCTATTATAGAATGTTGATTAGAAGAAAACTAGACAGATTATTGATTTATAAGTAGGCTAGCCATACACTACTGTAATTATAGGAGAGAAAATTAAGTTGTTTTCTAGTTAATGAATATTATTTGCATTGAAAGAATAAGAGTTGAGAGATTTAATCATATCATTTGTATAAATCATAAACTGCTAATGATAACAGATAAAATCAACATAAAAACTTTATTAAATTTGTTGACAACTCTTATGAAAATCCAGAAACTTGTAACCATGATCAAGATGTTCATATAGCATAAATTGAAGAAGTCCATAAAATACTCACATAAAATTATCACTTCCTTGTTCCTAGGTCTATTTAAACATACTAAAATCTAAAAGCAATGGGGGACTGACAAACTGAAGATCGGAACAGTATTCATCTTATTCTTAAAGATGCATTAAAAGAGCTAAATCTGCCTACTGCAGGTCTTTCTTTACGCCTTAAATGTTATATAAATTATCAATTAAACATTTATTGTGTGTCAAATAGTTTTATTTAACCTCCGCTTCCACAGAGGTGATATCGCAGACAAGAAAAAACATTTATTAACTTGCCAAGATTATTTATAATCAATTCTGGATGCCATCAGATGGTGAATGACTTTATTAAAAAGTGGATAATCAAGACTTTGTTTACTATCATAACAAAGGTAACAATGTCAATCAAGACCCACTCAGAATGAAGTAATTTGACTAAAATGTTTAGAATATTCCCTTTTGATTATCTACTTTTTAACTATTGTAGCGAGAAATGTTAGCTCTTTATCTGTAAAGGGATCTTTAACATGCACCTAACTTGACCTAACGCAGGCTCTAACCGAAAAGTGGAAATCACCCTGCAAAAAAAAAACCTGTGAATTTTACAGTCAACACTGGAATAAAACCTTGGTGCTACTACTCCTAGTTGGTGAGTCAACGCCTTACTCAGAGGAGCACATGGTGGCCATCAAACATTTTCTCCAGATGCAATAGCCACAACTATGACAGGTATTGTGTTCAAAGGGAGTGTATGCTTACTCTTTCTAAAATACATGATGTCACTTCTAATTTTCAGGAAGGATTAATAAAATAGAACAGAAGCATACTCCAAATGCATCATCAAAACTCTCAGCCTCTTTAAGTTAACCATTTTTATCAGAACCTTATTAAATGCCAATGGGCTTTTCTTAATTTCCATCTCAGTTGAAAGACCTTGCATGGTTTGAAGAATAATAAAATGTATAATTTCACAAGTATCTGTGAAAACTGTAGGCAGGTAATATTTTTGGAATACATGGATATGTTGAAACATTATCCTGAATGTTATCTAATGCTACTGAGCTTCATCTGCCATTACTATAACAACTTGCGCAATAAACCATGTATGGAATCATTAAATTGAAAACATTAAATCACCAATAACTGTGAAACCTTCAGTAGGAGTGGTAATTGTCTCAACCCTCCAGCTTTGAATCTGTAATAAAAAACTGGAATGATTATTTGTCGGTGTATATTAATATCATATATCATGTCACTCACAACCTTATAGATAGATGAAACATGTTATTTTACCTCTGGTATGGTTTTCATATAACACAAATTGTTTATTCCCCTCAAGACCAACAATAAAATACAAATATCTCTTTTCATTATCAAAATGATCTCTCACTCAGTGAATGCTATTTCTGTTAGACAAGGAAATGAACAAAAATGAATGGTATTTTATGACATTTTAACTTAAGTTTTTGTGTCAATCAAATGAAAAATTTACTTTCTTTAAAGGCACAATGTTGCAGAAATCATTTTCAGTATTTAAATTTAACAAATATAAGGGCTGTGAGGTGTTATTTAGATGGTAATATAGATGACATTGGTTAGATACCATCTCTGCGTTGGTGTTAGAGGATAGAAATGAGTTATTATTCAGATATTGACAAACAAATATAAGATTAAAAAAGATAAAGATGTAAAATCAATAAACAGTAAGTGAACTTAATATTAACTTCTACTAAGATTAATGGATTTTATAGTTTTTGGATTTAAAGGCTTTTGGGAAAGTATACTCTTTATTGTGTAGGATCTGAAAGTCTATATTTTCTGGAATGGTGGGCCTTTAACAATGGTGTATAAGTCTTGCCAGGACTCAGACAAGCTGTGTTATATTTTTAGCTTATATATAATAATTATGTATAAGTTGTAGAAGATTACAAGACATATACATGTATTATCAATGTGTTTTAAATTAAAATATGACAGTATTTAAAACGATATGCTGAAACTCGAGAAAGTATAGACCATACCAACTGTTTAAAACATTATGGCTTTAATTAAGGATAGAAAATAAATCTACAGCTTGTACGTTGAACGGGTTAAATTAAATGTGTTATGTCTTTCTTCAAAATCAATTTTCCCTCAAAATTTTTAGTCCATGATGCAGATGTTCTTATATTGAAATCTTTAAGAGGGTTCATTTCTTAAAGAACATTTTAAACACTTTAATACAAACAGCTGTTTAAATGATTTTATAGAAAAAAAAAAATAAATTGAAACTTCTCGAACATTGGAATATTAATGAGAATGATGAAGGATTTATGTTCAATCTCTGTATATAAATAATTACAAGATCTATTAGTATTATAATATAATCTTACAGAAGAACAACACAGCTTTCAATTATCTCTTTTACACTACGGTACCAAGTGAGGGCCTTCGCCAGTCCAGGCCAGAACTAACCCCCTGAAGAGAGGTGGTCTCAATACGGTATTAAGTATGGCTCCATTAAAACTTCTTTAAAAAGCCTCACTTGTTGATGAATGCTGGCCGAAGGTAAAAACAATATGCTTATGAAATGGATGTATCAAAATTATGAAGAATGAGCTGGCTAGTACAACTAGAGTGTCCAAGGGCTATAATTCTGGCAGTAATTTTTGGCAATCGCTGAAAACAATAGGCTTCTTCGTCTCATGACCTTAAACACTGTGTGTAAATTTAAAGTCAATCGGATTTTTTTTGAAGTGATCAAGGACCATAACCCTGGCAGTAATTTTCGGAAATTGCTGAAAATCAAGTCTTCTTCGTCTCATGACCTTAAACAATGTATATAAATTTGAAGTCAGTCGGATATTAAATTTAGCCTCTTGTGGACGCTAGACAGACGGACCGATGGAAGGACGGACGGGGGCGATGACAATGTACGACCATATTTCAATGTGGGCGTATAAAAATGAAAGCATTATTTTTGTGTAAGACACATAGTAAATTCATGAAGAGTAAGACACAAAAAGATGGTGGTATGAAATCAATTGAAATCATTACAAATTTAAATAACCATTATTCATGTTATAATTGACTTAAATAATTTTTGGTCCAATAAAGGGACTATTGAGTATATGAATTCCTCATCTCAATAGCAACCGGTAATCTTCTTTCAGGCAAATTGGGACCTTAATATGCTTACAATAAAATTTCATTGTATAATTTAGAAATCAAAAGTATTATTTAAATCAATGTAATTGGCTGTGTAAAATATAATCCTATCTTGTTGCTGTTAATCATTTGCTTAATTAAATTTATCACAATACCTTTTTTCAGCTGATGTCATTCAGCCTCTACGTGTTACATAATAATAATAACCAGATTAGTTTCAAAAGACTTTTATTAGTTGTTATGAAGAAAAAGATTAATTAAGATTAGATATAATTTCTATTTCAGAACCTTTTTAATCTAATTTGATCATTGTATATAATAAATGTACTGTATAAAAACATCCAAGTGAATTTGTCTTGGAAATAAATCTATAACAAAGCTGTATATTATTTGAGAATGTTTAAGAATATTGAGTTATTTCTGACCAATAGAAAAAAAAGTGTTCAAAGTACATAACACAGGCTTCAACGAGAAAGCCCCCAGATTACTTGTCAAATATTCTAGATAAGTATTTCATATGGCGTCATATATTGTAGATAAGTATTTCATATGACATAGGAACACCTCCATTTTCAATGAAGTTACAAGAAAATGTACCCACTTAAAATGACAATTACATCTTTGTAAGACAAAAATAGAGTTTTCTTGACAATCACTAAAATCAATTGCATCAATTTTGCGGGGTCCATATAAATGGATGAATCAAATACCTCTTACATAGTAGGCTAATTAAGTTTCAAAGTGATCAAATAGTTAGATAGTAAAAAGTGTCCCAAAATGTAAAAGATAGGTTGCCAGGCAACAAAACAAACACCAACAGCAGCCATGTTGTTTGAGCAGTTCACTAGGATTCTGCGTTTCAAAAATGTTAACAATGCATATGAATTTTAAGCAGAAAGTACAGTAACTTTTGTCGTGATTAGCGTTGCAGCAAGATTTTACAAGATAAACAAGGGTATAACACTCAAATAATTTGAACAATGAAAATAAATTTCAAGCAGAACATTGCTTTGAAAATTATCAGAAATCGCTGAAATTTAATAGGCTTCCAGGTCTCACTGATGTAAGCAACATATAGTCTGTAGCATTATTATAAGAAATTGAGGACAACGGATGGGCAGGGGTAACGACAATATACAGCCACATTTCCAAGTGGGTGTATAAAATAGTCCTCCATCCTGATTGAATAATATAAAATCTACCTGTACCCTTACCAGGAAACCTTAACACCTCCCTGATCTAAAATTTCTTAGTTTTGGGTGAGAGAGGAGGGGGGCTACATATGATATTCTGTTTATTTAAAGATGTATTAACAGCTAAATAAGGTATGCCTAATTCAAGTCTTTATTTTTGTTTCAAATTTTATATAGACTATTATTTAGACAACTTTTCACATGACAGGACTATAATCAATTCGCTAAGCTATAGGATGACTAAGAATTAAATGGATTAGTCTCAATTGTCAAGTATTTTTACCCAGAATAAAGTAATTTGAATAAAATTTTCAATATATTCATTTTGCATTATCATTTTTTTAATTATTATAGCAAGAACAGACAGCTCTTTATCTAGATATCATACTAAAAACAACAGACTTCAAACTTTAAATATGAAAAGAAATGACAGTGTTCACTAGATAAATGGAGTCCTCATTTAAAAAATACACATTAGCAGCATAAAATATATATATGTTTGTTGCTACTATTTAAATGCAACAATGGGCTGTTTATGCATTAATTAGATAAAACATGTTTTATGTCATATATGCATGAATAGGGCCTATTCTTTCAAATTATGTATCCAATCAAATCATTCCGTTACTTAAAAAAACCCAATCAGATGTTCTGTTGCTAAGTAGTGTCGCTAAGCCTTGTTAACACTACTCAATATCTTGGTAGGCCAATTTAACATGTCCTCTAATCTTCTGGTATCTACATTTGTCACACCTCACCCAAGCTTATTGACATAACTCTCTTCAACCAGTCACATTAACTGTCTAATTATATCGCACAATGATATCTGAATTATTTAACAACTGCATCAAGATGAAACCATCAAATATATTGAATAGTATTTAGTATTGACAGGGAGCAATATCTTTTATCTTGGTTATTGGTTTTGAATAAACTGTATTGATTATAATACACAAAACAGATTTCAATAGTTTTATTCTTTCAAAATTTTAATGAATAGAAAACGCCTTTGAGAAATTTGTAAAGAATGCAGAAACTTTAATTAAATGTCACCCATTTATGGGATATATATTGAAGAAATATTATTTAATATTAGAATAAAATAAAATGCTAATAAACCTTACATTACACAATTATTGACATATCATTATTATAGGGAGGGAAACTGCACACAAGCAGATGTTCACTCTATACTGTAAATCCTTGTATCCTTACATAATTTACAATGGCAGATTAAGGAGGTCGCTGCCTGGCTGAAGCTAGAAGTCCCCAATCATTAGAAGGCCCCCAAATTTAGTGAATATAAAAAATAGTTTGTGTGTAAAAATAAATTTCATATCAAGATAAACCAGATAAGAGGGAAGGGAAGGCGACTGTCAGCAATATGACTGGGATAACCATGATCTTATATAATGCTGCATTGTACAAAAGTGTGACTTGGATTTTGTTCCTTAAATTCTTCCTAATACTATAGCATTTATAGCAAATTATTATTTCTTTGACCATAGTTTTTGAATATGAATAGATAAAATCACAGTTAATGATAAATATGAAATTTTCACAAAAAAATCACTTAAATTAAAAGATTATTACAACCAGGGGTCACAAGCAACCTCAATCCAGTTCTGCTGGAAGGAGACATTTTGCCGCTTATCCAGTCTTCCAGGTAGCAGTAGGATGGTTATGCACGGTAAATTTAATGTACACCTAGTATCAAAACTGTGGATCTGCTAGTAAATAAGACGCTTATTTTCAAACCAGTTCAAAATTGGCAGACGGCCAAGATGAACCAGTTTTAAAAGATAGGTTGCCAGGCAACGAAACATACGCCCACAGCAGCTAAATCGTCCGGGCAGTCAACAAGGGTTGTCGCATATTTTTACTTTTTTTGCTAATGAAACATTTGTAATACACTAAAAATTGATTAAGAGTAACGGCTCATTATGTAATTATCAGAAAATCATTAGAATTTGATTGCCTTTTATAAAGTGTTACCCCACACTAACAATTAGTATATACATGAAACATTTAATATCATGGATTTAGCTGTTCAGTTATTAAAATTCATTGAAAATCAAAATACTTGTTCGTTTCAACACCTTAAACTCTGTGTATCAATCTAAAGTCAATCGGATGATAAGTTTAGCCTCTATAGCGTAACAAGATTTTTTGAAGTTATCAAGGGAGATAACTCTGGCAATAATTATTTTAAATCTCTGAAAATCAATAGGCTTCTTCGTCTCATGACCCTAAACACTGTGTGTTAATTTAAAGTCAATCGGATATTAACTTTGGCCTCTAGAGCTTCCACAAGATATTTTGAAGTGATCAAGGGCCATAACTCTGGCACTAATTATCGGAAATCGCTGAAAATCAATAGGATTCTTCGTCTCATGACCTTAAACACTGTGTATAAATTTAAAGTAAATCGGATATTAACTTTGGCCTCTAGAGCGTCCACAAGATATTTTCAAGTGTTCAAGGGCCATAACTCTGGCACTAATTATCGGAAATCGCTGAAAATCAATAGGCTTCTTCGTCTCATGACCTTAAACACTGTGTATAAATTTAAAGTCAATCGGATATTAACTTTGGCCTCTAGAGCGTCCACAAGATATTTTGAAGTGATCAAGGGCCATAACTCTGGTAGTTATTACCGAAAATCGCTGAAAAACAATAGGCTTCTTCATCTCATGACCTTAAACACTGTGTATAAATTTAAAGTCAATCGGATATTAACTTTGGCCTCTAGAGCTTCCACAAGATATTTTGAAGTGATCAAGGGCCATAACTCTGGTAGTTATTACCGGAAATCGCTGAAAATCAATAGGATTTTTCGTCTCATGACCTTAAACACTGTGTATAAATTTAAAGTAAATCGGATATTAACTTTGGCCTCTAGAGCGTCCACAAGATTTTTTGAAGTGATCAAGGGCCATAACTCTGGCACTAATTATCGGAAATCGCTGAAAATCAATAGGCTTCTTCGTCTCATAACCTTAAACACTGTGTATAAATTTAAAGTCAATCGGATATTAACTTTGGCCTCTAGAGCGTCCACAAGATATTTTGAAGTGATCAAGGGCCATAACTCTGGTAGTTATTATCGGAAAACGCTGAAAAACAATAGGCTTCTTCGTCTCATGACCTTAAACACTGTGTATAAATTTAAAGTCAATCGGATTTTAACTTTAGCCTGTAGAGCGTCCACAAGCAATTGTGGACGCCGGACCGACGGACGGACCGACGGACGGACGGACGGACGGGGGCGACGACAATATACGACCACATTTCAATGTGGGCGTATAAAAATCCTTCTCAAAGGTTGCGAGCTGGGGATTTTAAACTCATTTATTTTCCCCACATTTGTAAACTGGTTTAACAATTCCCAGGGTTTACAAACCAGTTCAACATAAGTGTCTGAACAGGCTATTTAAGTGACATGTTCTCCAGAATACGAGATATTCTCATCCTTTCTTGAACAACTAGTACAATTTTAACGACTGCATTTTCCTTGGTTGACATCGCAACTATAAATCTCTTGAAAGGTTCATAGTTGATATTTCATACTGTTCTATAAACTTATCAAAATTTGTAATTTTAGCCAATCATAGAAAATCATTCATACAGACCTATAACAATAATAATCATTGTTATTTATAACCTACTCCTTATAAATAGTGATATGTCTTTGTCTTTCCTTAACTTATCAAATGTGAAAAAAACACATGATCAGTATTCTGACAGACACATTTACAATCTTGGCTTGACAGCAGAAGTGAAGCATAAAAGGTTTTTACTTAATGCACTCTACCTATGACATTCAAATCCTAGGTAGACAATGTACTTGAAAATAGCGTGAAAACAATTATATGTATCAGATAGACAAAGTTCTGTGTCATCTTTAAATAAAATGATTTGATCAATGCTGTTTTTACTTGAATAGAGTAAACCAAAGTAAAATTCTATTTTATAGTGAAACATGTGTCTAGACATACATATGGTAATTACCAAGCCTGGATGTTAAAAGATTGCGGAAAGAAGGCAGGTCCAAAACAAAACGGATACCAAACACATTCTTTAATATATCTAACAAAGCACTTGTATAATATTTTTGCCCCTCCTTTCTTTAGGGGTCAGACTACATACTTGTAGAAATCAAATTAAAAGTATAAACCACTTTAGCCGACAGTAGGACTCTTCCTACCATATGATTGGTTAATGACTTATCACCGGGATCAAGAATGTGAGGATCAAATCTAGGATTCAATTTCCTGTACATGTAACTTTTTACATGTTGATTAACAAATCACTGGGGTCGGTACTTTTGTGCGTAGTGGGTGTGGGGAGTGTGTTGGGTGGCAGCCAAGTTGTCTAATGCACAATGCAGATCAAAAATTTCTTGACAAGAAGTAGGATCACCTGTAATTCTTTCAATTAGAATTAAGTCTTAAAATAATTGATACTAGTTTCATTACTTTCAAGAAAACTCATATTTATATTTTGTAATAATGATTTTGATATTGTTGTTTATCTGAATATAATACTTTCACACTAATCAGATGGCATTGTCATCTATAGAAGTTATGGGACGGGAGACACAAACTGCTGCCCAACTCAAACATATTGAGGCATACATGATGATTTTGTTATCTCATAATATAACTTGCATGCAGACTCTTAATGAGTAGTGGGAGGAATGATAAGGTTTCATCGAAGACCATTATTATTCTTGTCACATACAATTATGTTGGATCAAACTATTAACCACACAGGTAAATATGAAGCATAACGATACAAAATATGTATAGTGTAAAAATATATATATATACTCAGCATTTTTGTTTAAACCACAAAATACCTACATGATACCTACATACCTGATGTGATTATTTCAATTTTATTCTCTTAAAAATCCTCCACTCTCTCTCTCTTTATATATAATATGATAAGTTGATTTAAATATCATATAAAACTTGTAGATAACATATTTTATCTTAGGAATTGACTGGGTGTTATATATCGCGATAATACCTCTCATATGTACACATGGTGGGGTGATAAATTATTTGATCTATACTGTCTATCAAACATTGGAGACTACAGATTTATCTCCAAGAAACAAAATGACAGCAATTATACTTGTATACCATATAGAAAGTTGTGATTAGACAAGGTGTCGTATATTTATTACATGATAAACGATTATGTACTAGATAATCTAAAATAGTCAAATTCTAAATCAACTAATGGTGTTTTGATAGCCAATACATGACTCTCATTCTTTTAGCTCTATGTAAGAAAGATAACTTGTCTATTAAATGTCGCCCTTTAAATCATAGCTGGTCGTATTATCGACAAATTGAGTTACAGTCTTCCTGTTACCACAGATCAATACCGTAAACATTCAATCAATTTTCAGTGACGAAAAGAATTTTAAATATTTTAAGTCGTTAATCTTGACTACCACTTAAATTTGCTCTTGATTTAAAAACTCTAGTTCTTCAATTTAAAGCTGCCTGAGGATTATCAAAAACACAACCAAGCCAAATCATGCAGGGTACCTTTAATAAGGAATGGGGTTTAAAATCACTTCATTTTAAATCCAATCCAGAATAATATTATAATAAATTGTATGGCAGAAAATCTGATATCCATTTAATATAACATTCAGATCATTTTTTTGAGACAAAGATTATATATGAAAATTTAATTTCTATGATTATATTTATGTAAAATAGGAATTGGGAAGGAGGAGAAAATTGCCTTGACAGCGACATTTCTGCCTTCCCCGTACTTTTAAAAAGTATTAATATTACTACAAAGCTTTTATGAGAGAGAGAGAGAGATGGGGTTTAACATCCACTAGACACAAACTAGGTAATTTCAGGACTAACATATGGTTCAATTTTATTTCAATAATTCGTTTGCACATAGAGGTTTTTGGCAGTGAGAGGAAACTGGAGGAAAACCCATGAGATTGGACAGTCGACTCTACTCCGTATCATGTACAAGCGAGGAATTGAAACCATGTCACCTGACACAATGACAGATCTAATTCAACTTGCGCGCTGCACACATTAAACTTTCAGCCATCCCCCCCCTCCCACACACAAAACATTTAATTGCGTTTTAATAATTCTAAAAGATTATGATGAATACAAAACATATAAATAAATAAATAAACATCAATTCTAGGTCTCTAAAAAAATAAATAGCTTTTGAATTTTTTCTGTAAAAATAGCTATATATATATATATATTGGCTATTGCATAAATTAAGAAGAATATTTTTGGAGTTTGTGCACTAAAAGACCTGTTGCCATATGATACAAGTTTTACTTAACAGGCTTTAATAAAAAGGTGATCAGAAGATGATCTGAAACTTCTACTAAATGAATACAATCCCATAAGTTCAGTAACATAACATGGCGCCATTTAAACAGTAAAAGAGAAGAGTCTTAAAATTAATATGTATAAACTTATTTGTTCGATCAAAACAGGAGAGATGTCCTCTTTTAAGTTTTTGCCAATGTGTACATCTGTGGACCCTGTCTTTTTGTCCAAGCACACTCCTTGCTGGCCCATTAGGCACCACTGATATTTAAGATAAAAATCAGGGACTTACTCTTTAAAAATACTTCAGACTTATTTCTATCATTCAATTAAATTGAATCCTGATTCTCTGAGATGCCAACTAAAGATAAAAGATTTGAAAGTTGAATGACTTTAAGAGAAGCCGCCTAACTGGTACATATTTAACAATAGGAGTAAGAATGATCATTGATTAAATGATAATCATCACGTCTGTCTATCCAACTGCCGTCTGTCAATTGTCATTCCCCATGATAACCAACAATCATCAATAGCAAGCAAGTGCTGCTGCTTACATCATTTCACCCGTTTGTTAACTTAATCATTTGAAACAAATGAGCTCCATCTATAAAGACAAATCAATGGAAATGAATAGTAAGTCCATTAGAGAATAGCACACAGAAGGAACATCGACAGACAGTAATTATCCAAGCAAATCACCGATATAAGTTTTATAGCATTAATATAATATACTACATGCACGTCTTGCAAAATGTCTGCATCTACCTGGTTAAGGAAGGGGGGCATACACCATGCAGTGTGCTATGAGAGACATTTTGTCAAGACAAGGGTCATTCTGCCTACTTTTCATTGCCTCAGAGCATCTTCGTCTTGTCTTTTGGATTGGATGAAAAAATGAGATCCTGTGAACACAATTGCTCTTGACAGTTGGGGTGCATGAAAATGAAACATTGTTAACATTTGGAATTCAAAATAAAGAGCAGGCTATAGCGCCACTCTCCAGGCCAATTTCTCCTCATATAGCACACTGCATTACGTTATGTCTGTCTTCATTAGTCAAGTTGATGTAGACAAGTAGAGGACCCCATTTCATTCATTTCATGTTTAAATGTGAGTGCACCAGGATATGCCTGTTTCATAGGTTAACTGAGTAGATTTTATAATAATCATGAATGGATTGTCAACACAACTCAACAAGATTTACTATTAACAATATAGCAGCTGTGAAAAATCATAATTTATAAACCCATGCTTCAGCTTCAATACATAAATTAGCCACAGTGGCTAGTTGAGTATGGCCAAAACTTATTAACCAGGAGTTTCCATGTTTGAGAAAGTTTGTCAAGTTTCACCATGCCAGATCCAAAGCTAATGGAGGTACAACCCAATCCTCCCTGGAAAAATTTGGCGTGGAAGTGGCTACCATCGGAATAGAAAGGGCGCCTCCAAACTGCCCATAGCAGTATGGGCATCCCTGAAGCATCTAATGAATCACACTATTAACACCACAAGTCTAACCTGATTACGAACTTTTCGTTTGTCTCATAAATTATCAATCTGATTCAAGTACAGATCTATATTTTTTTATACTTTCGATGGTCTGGAAGGTCGTGTCAGAGTACTCAGAGATAATACTGGTGGTTTTTGATCCAATGATGTCAACGTTGATGTTTCTAGCGGGTTCAGTGCCAAAAACTTGCTGTAACAGACCATTTCATTGGCTTATTCCTCAAATCATCCAGACCGCAGACAAGTAAAGTGAAATTTGAAATATAAAAAAAAAAAAACCAAGTAGGATCTATGTTTTAATCAGATTGATATATCATTAATACTACACTAAAGCTGTATCCATTCCTTCATATTTTTATATCATAAAATGCTGATATCACAAATTCTGTCCCAAAATTGAAATTTTCCTTCATTTTCATAGTTCCTCTCCTCAGGTGCAAATCCTATTTGCCAAAATTCTTTGGGTGGAGAGCAGCACAGACTCTTCTCTGAAGGGAGGTGCATCCACTTTGCCACTCGCCGTGGATCGTCAAGTGTAGGTAAACCACGCCCCCAGACCAAAATTTTTGGGCTTGCTGCAGGCCTGCACTCTCAGTCAATTAGAATCAAAGTTATTGAGATCCAAAGTTTCAACCACTCAAATTGCTCATTGTTGTTTACCATTAGCATATAGAAATAGCTTTCCAGGCAACGAAACACACGCCCACAGCAGCTCAATTGTCCAAGCAGTCAACAAGAGTTGTCGCATATTAAGTAATTATCAGAAAATCATTAGAATTTGTTTGTTTTTTATAAAGTTCTGCCCCATGCTAACGTTTAGTATACGAAACATTTAATATTATGGATTTAGCTGTTCAATTATCAAAATTCACTGAAAATCGAACTCAACCATCATTAATGTTTAAAAGGAATTTAGTCAAACGTTTTTTTTAATTCAGAATAAAATTGTGACCTCTATAGGGTCCACAAGATAAAAAACATGATTTTTCGTAAATCAGGGGACATAATTCAGTAAGTTATGGTCAAATGTGCCTGAATATCGAAAGGAACTGCGATCTTTGGGTTATAAACTTACATTTCAAATTTCATCAAAATCCGATTAGAATTGTAACCTCTACAGGGTCCCAACCTTGATATATCATATTTTTACACTATTTGCGTATTAGCGGCAGCCATTTTGTCCTGCAGTTTTGGTCCGATTTTTACGAAATTTGACCTCAACCTTCATGACAGCCTAACGGTGATATAATCAAATGTTTTTTAAAATCTGATAATAATTGAGACCTCTAGAGGGACCACAAGCTATAAAGGGTGATTTTTCAGACAATCAGTGGCTAAAATTCAGGAAGTTACGATCCGATGGGTGCAAATATCGAAATGAACCAAGATCTTTGGGTTATAAACATACGTGTCCAGTTTCATCAAAATCATTTCAAAATTGTGACCTCCATAGGGTCCACAAGCTAAAAACATGATTTTTCGTACAATCAGGGGCCATAATCCATGATGTTTTGATCTGATACATGCCAATATTGAAAGCAGCCAAGATCATATGGGGATAAAATTGTGGACGGATGGACGAACATGGGCGACGACAATATAAAAATGCTCATTATCAAACTTAGTCAGTGTATTGATATAATAAAACTATACACCAAATTCTAACACTATCACTAAATGAGAACCAAAGTAATTGTGTCCCAAAGTATCAACCAATCAAATTGTGTATCTTACTGAGCCTAAACAGACAATGCTCATCTTTGAACGTAGGTAATCAATGCATTGACCTAATAAACACTTACACCAAGTTTGAACATTCTAGCTCAATTAGGAGGAGAATCATTGTGTCCAAAAAAAGTGTTCAATAAAAACTATGTCATTTCAGGACTAACATCTGGTACAATTTTATTTCAATAACAATGTGGAGGGGGCTTGAGAAAACCTGCAAGGTTAGGCAAGCGATCCTCCCCCTTTCCACGCACACAATTGTGGGATGGAAACCATGCCACTTGACTCAATAACAGACCTTATGATCTAAAGATAAATAAAGGAATTTAAACAATTATTAGTGTAGTTAATCATCTATATATGAATGACATTGCTGTCCCTGTCAAGGTTTAATCATCATATTACTTATAATATAAATAATATATCTACCTGACCTAAGACATTTACTTTATTACGACCGCCTGCTGATATCAGCAAATTCATAAACAAGCTTATCAAAATACATGTCTTTTATCCCATCATATTAACCACTTGTGGTCTTATTTTCTAAATTTTTAAAATTTAATTTAGTTCAAAACAAGACAACAGTGAGGCTGATGTCCCCTGCCGAAATCCCAAAATAAATAGATGACACATATTAATTAATCGCACATTTATTTTTTTCAAACGTATCGAGCAATCAAACTGTACAAGAAGTGTCATCCAAAAGTGTTTTATAAAGAAAAATGCTTAAACCGACGAGAAAAATGAAATTGTACCCTAGTTAGGGGGACCCTAAAGGCAGACAAAAGGGCCCCCAAGCTTGACAAAAGGGCCCTCTGGCCAAGGGAAAGGGTCCTCGTGTCCTAGTTAATCATTTCTATACACTGTTACTGTCGAATCCATTACTGAATGAGAATACAGTCATTGTATTGGCATAAAAATCATCAATCAAGATGAACCTAAGTTATCTTGTCCCAAAGTATCAACCAATCAAATTGCTTATCTCTGCCTACTCTAAGAAGAAAATGCTCATCTTCGAACTCCATCAAGGCATTGACCTAATAAGCATATACACCAAGTTTGAACATTTTAACTCAATTAGAAGGAGAGTTATTGTGTTCCAAAGTCTCGACCAATCAAATTGCGTATCGCTCTGCTTACCCTGAGCAGAAAATGCTCATTATCGAACTTAGTCCAGGTATTACTGTAATGAAAGTTATGAAACTATACACCAAGTTTCATCAATCTCACTTAATTAGAACTAAAGTTATCGTCCCCCAAAGCATCAACCAATCAAATTGCTTATCTCTGCTTACCCTAAGCGGAAAATGCTCATCTTCGAACTCCATCATGGCATTGACCTAATAAACACATACACCAAGTTTGAACATTCTAGCTCAATTAGGAGTAGAGTTATTGTGTCCCAAAACGTGTGACGGACAGACGGACAGACAGACAGACGAACCCATTTTAATAGTCCCCCAACTTTCTTCGAAAGGCAGGGGACAATAATTTATTACAGCTCTACGGATTATTTCACTAAAAAAACAAGATTGCATTATTTTAAAAGTTATTGTTATTTCGATTGTATTTTTAACACATGGTCGACAGATACTCTGATTCAATAAACCCAAACTCACGTCTGCCCATAATACAATTTCACAAATCTCAAAAGAAAAGCAACAAGACAGTTGATTGCATGCAATGTTAAAGGAAATATTGTAGTAATAATTTCTGCTAACGCTGGCCAAGGCACATAAAACAAATAAACCACAACAACAAAAGGCTTTGAATAAAAAGACAAAAGATAAACAAACATCACACATGCATTTTCAAAGCGTACAAATGTATTTGACTTTAGCCAAAAGATATAAGGTAAATATTATTACAAAGCTAAAGTATAACTGTTCATGTATGCGATGTATTATGTAGCCGATCAGAGACTTATGTTGTAATGTATTAAATTAACAAAGACATGTGCAGTAGGGTGTTCTATCTAACTGCTTGATTCACATGTGTGAAACCCACGTGCCAAACACAAACAACACAAAAACCCTGTTAGCATGACTTTTCCCTTTTACATGCCGTAAACAAGCCGTAAACAACTGCTTGTACAAATTAAAGCTTGACTGACACTACTTACTTTTTGATTATCACCAATTATGAAACCATTACACAGCAAGCGAGTGAAAACCTGCGAGGAGATCTTCTTTAAACTTCTTGTTTCGCTTGTTAAGTCTACATCAACAGTAGTTTATTTATAAAGCCCTACAAAAAAAAATGAAACACAGCTTTATCACAAACTCAGTGATGTGAGTCAGTTTTGTTGTAATGTTTAATTCACAGAATCACCCTGATGACAGATTCATAACTAATAGTGCATGAAATAGTTTCAAAGCAAACCAGTAATTTGTGATATGCACGGCAAGCAAATATTGATATAACGCAAGTTAAGCTAAGTGTGAACATTGTATAAGTATATTTATGTCAATGTATTATCCAATGTAAGAAAGCATGACAGTAATTTCCTAGTTTTTCAACTCAAGTAATATGATATTACCATTAAAATAGGATTATTTCCGAGACACAGTGAGTCTGAATCACAGATTTGACATGGTTTCTCAATCCAGTAGAACTGTCAAAGGGCGGTTATCCTTTCAATCAATGCAAATTTGTCTACCAACAATTAAAACACACCATGTGATTGTTTACACTTGACAGTGGTAATAATAATAATAATATGTTTATTGCCTCACTATTTAGATTATATCAGTTGATCATCAACAAGGTCTCACGTTGTTTACATTAACACACATAATACAATCTAGAAAACAGCTGACTATTAACACATTGTCACATAATACAGCACTGGCATAACAAAGTTTACCCACAGTGTCACACCCTCCAACAAAGTACTCAGCTCTTTAATGTGGCAGATATAAACACAGGGAGAAGAAAGAGTAGATTTCCGTGTGTCTGTACATGCATGTAATTCTATCCCAGTTAAATGTATAGAATAAGACCAGTTATCAGCTAGTCACCAGTTAGTATCAATCAATCGGTGGTGTGCCAAGCTGAGGATCCCGACACTAGCAATGGGTAGGCCAGCTAGCAGACAACGGCACATTCCATTTTTGTCTGGTGTTAGGCAGATCAGCTACTGTTCAAATAACAGCACAAGTCAGTCAATTGGAGATAAACTTCACGGAGAGACCTAGCAGGCCACTACAGTCTATGACCTAGAGTAAGCTATTCTACTGATTAAGTAGTGTACATTTACTACAAGAGTAAGGTGTTGTATTTGTAGGCCATCAAGGTCTCCTGTTGAAAGAAAAACTACAAAAGCCAGAGGGTGTAAAAAAAAAAAGGTATAAAAGCTTAAGCCACCTGCATTTACCCAGCGTTTGTCTTCCGAGCCAGTTAAATCTTTATCCATACCATAAACGATTTAATGTTGCTTGTTAATATATTACACTTGTTAAATTGGATGAGCTTATTTAAGACTGATCGAGCTGATTTGATTGAGGCACAAATCTCGCTAGTGATTTGCTACTGTATTGGATAACAAATAAAAAGCTGAGCTATTAACATCACACTATCTAACATCCTATCTTATCAATCTGACTTATTTTGTTTTGACAAGCTCTGGTATTAGTCTAGTGGTGTAGAGGCCGTTTCACATCAAATCATTCAGCTTTTTACAAATAAGATGATTAGATTACAGGATTATTATTTACACTAAATGTAAATTTGGACTATGAATAACTAATTGTTTGTACTAGTGGTTTATTTTAGAATAGGAATAAAAATCATCAATTCAATTATTTTGTGTGTTGTTTCCCTTTGAATAAGGTACTTTAACCCTTTAGCCCCGGAAAAATGATAAAAAAGTGATAGTTTTCTAGCTCTTTTTCGAAAGTACCCAAATCACCTAGACTACCACAAACTGTTCGAGGCACAGAACTAGTACAGTATCCAATCCTTGTATAGTTCACAGCTACTGACTTTACCCAGAGGCAATGGGGAACGCTAGTTTCAGGGGATCTAAAATTAACAAATTACAAATGATCAAAATGGTACTTTTTTTGTCTAGAATGACTGAATCATGTAATGAGAAATAATGAAAAGAATTATATTGAAAATTCTCCATCCCATGTGTAAGTGATATGATTCAAGTCAAACAAAGATTCTGTAATATGATCTTCTGCATTAATGATTTTTCCCTCATAATTAAAAGCCATCATTAATCAATGAAACAAATAAAATGATGTGATTTGATGGCATATTAAATCCTGACCTAGGGTGTTTTATAATGCGTATATTTATCTATATGTAATAAATAAACAATATTGATGAATAGTGCCAATGTAGTGTCAAGGCAGCATTATCCATTATACTCAAATTCCTACAAGTAAATACGTTTTTATTTTAGATAATGTCTTATACCCCGTTCAGACGCTTATAACTAAACTGGTTTAACTTATCCGGCGATTTTTATCCGGCAATTTTTGCGTTCATACATGTTTTAAGATACTGCCACTATACTGGATTAACATTCCTGACCATGTTCCTGACCTCGTCGGTCAAGGGTCAGAGGTAAACGCGCATGAGCACTGATGAAGAACAAGAAGCCGCCATTTTTCTAAGATTGTTATTTACTACGCACTGCACATGTCCAGAGTGAAAATATCCGGATATTTTAATCCTACCCGTTCAGACGCCGAAAGTTAAACCAGATAAAAAAAAAGCTGAATTCAATTCACCTACGGAGGTGGATATTTTAAACTAGTTTAAAATCTCCACATATGCGTTCAGACTACTACCCCGTTCAGACGCTTATGACTAAACTGGTTTAACTTATCCGGCGATTTTTATCCGGCAATTTTTGCGTTCATACGTGTTTTAAGATACTGGCACTATACTGGATTAACATTCCTGACCATGTTCCTGACCTCGTCAGTCAAGGGTCAGAGATAAACGCGCATGAGCACTGAAAAGAACAAGAAGCCGCCATTTTCTAAGATTGTTATTTACTACGCACTGCACATGTCCAGAGTGAAAATATCCGGATAATTTAATCCTACCCGTTCAGACGCCGAAAGTTAAACCAGATAAAACAAGCCAACAGTGAGGCTGATGTCCCCCGCCGAAATCCCAAAATAAATAGATGACACATATTAATTAATCGCACATTTATTTTTTTCAAACGTATCGCCCAATCAAACTGAACACGAAGTGTCGTCCAAACATTGCTTATCTCTGCCTACCGTAAGAAGAAAATGCTCATCTTTGAACTCCATCAAGGCATTGACCTAATAAGCATATACACCAAGTTTGAACATTTTAACTCAATTCGAAGGAGAGTTATTGTGTTCCAAAGTCTCGACCAATCAAATTGCGTATCGCTCTGCTTACCCTGAGCAGAAAATGCTCATTATCGAACTTAGTCAAGGTATTACTGTAATGAAACTATACACCAAGTTTCATCACTCTCACTTAATTAGAACTAAAGTTATCGTGTCTCAAAGCATCAACCAATCAAATTGCTTATCTCTGCTTACCCTAAGCGGAAAATGCTCATCTTCGAACTCCATCAAGGCATTGACCTAATAAGCATATACACCAAGTTTGAACATTTTAACTCAATTAGAAGGAGAGTTATTGTGTTCCAAAGTCTCGACCAATCAAATTGCGTATCGTTCTGCTTACCCTGAGCAGAAAATGCTCATTATCGAACTTAGTCCAGGTATTACTATAATGAAACTATACACCAAGTTTCATCACTTTCACTTAATTAGAACTAAAGTTATTGTGTCCCAAAGCATCAACCAATCAAATTGCTTATCTCTGCTTACCCTAAGCGGAAAATGCTCATCTTCGAACTCCATCAAGGCATTGACCTAATAAGCATATACACCAAGTTTGAACATTTTAACTGAATTAGAAGGAGAGTTATTGTGTTCCAAATTCTCGACCAATCAAATTGCGTATAGCTCTGCTTACCCTGAGCAGAAAATGCTCATTATCGAACTTAGTCAAGGTATTACTATAATGAAACTATACACCAAGTTTCATTAATCTTACTTAATTAGAACTAAAGTTATCGTGTCCCAAAGCATCAACCAATCAAATTGCTTCTCTCTGCTTACCCTAAGCGGAAAATGCTCATCTTCGAACTCCATCAAGGCATTGACCTAATAAACACATACACCAAGTTTGAACATTCTAGCTCAATTAGGAAGTCCCAAAAAGTGTGACGGACAGACAGACGGACAGACAGACAGACAGACAGACAGACAGACGGACGAACCCATTTTAATAGTCCCCCAACTTTCTTCGAAAGGCGGGGGACAAAAAAAAGCTGAATTCAATTCACCTACGGAGGTGGATATTTTAAACTAGTTTAAAATCTCCACATATGCGTTCAGACTACGAAAATTGCTGAATTAACTATCGCCGGATAAGTTAAACTAGTTTAACTTGCGCGTCTGAGGGGTAAGAGACTGCACAAACATAAACACACCAAGCACCAACACGTAATTCAAATTTAAAAATAAATCCAAAGTTAAACTCTGAGCAGGGAGCCCCTCAAATGAAATTAAATGAAATGGGGTTCAATCTCCTACTTTTCTGCCCCACCTGGGCTCTTCAAGATATACACATGCATTATGAAAATATTGCCAGGACAGTATTCTAAATTCTGTCAAAGGTTCTATTATGTGCTTGCCAACATGTACACCTGGGCCTCAACTTTTCAGTCCACCCTAATGACTAGACACAGTTCCGTGGCACTTTCTCAGTTAACATCAAGATTAAATCCTGACAAACTCACTGAACCACAACGGCTCAACATTTATTTGTCACTCAGCAAATTAACAAGATGGGAATGGAATGGGTTACATGTGCCATGTGCGGTGCATGGATGGTGGTGTTTCTGTTTACTCTCCTTTAAATTTTAAATGCCAAAGGTATATTTCAATTTACACCACAGTTTTCATCCTATCTCAAGGGGGGTGGGGTGGGGTGGGGTGAGGATGGCTGAATGGTAAGCTTGTTGGTGTTGTATTGTAAGGTCTGTCAATGAGTCAACTGGTGTGGTTTTGATTACCCTGTCCATCCTTGTGGATTTTCTTTGGGTCCTCCGGTTTCCCCCCCACTACTAAAGACCCTTACACGCAAGCGAATTATTGAATTAAAATTGAACCATACTTTCAATCTAATTAAAATATAGATCTATATTTCGTTTCGTTTTATATACTTTCGATGGCCTACACTCATGTTGATCTAACAAGTTACAGTGGGAGCTCACGCTCTATGACGTCAGATATCAAGCAAGGGACATTTGACCCGATAACATCAGTCATTCGATTAAAAAATTAGCAACCGCCATGCTTTTTAAAATCTACTTTTGTTTTGTTTTGATTTCTATCCGCTGGTAATATCTACCCACAGTTCCACTCATGAAAAGGTGATACGGTCAATTCGACAGGCCATTTGATTGGCTGACCCCTCATTTCAGGCAGAACATGAGTTAAATAACAAGTCCTCCATATCCAAGAGTAGTAAAGACAAGTAAAAACGAAATTTTGAACTATAAAAAACGAAACGAAATTGGGTCTGTGTTTTAATCAGATTGACCATACTTTAGTCCCAAAATGATTGAGTTTGTGTCGAGTGTTCGTTGAACCACATTTCTCTCTCTCCCTATCTCAGCAACTTTGCACACTTTTTTTGTCAGCCTCATAGATGCCACCGATGACAAGAGAAGACTGGGCATCAGTAAGAAAATGGAACTATTACCGTATAAGGCTCATACAGTATATTGTTTCTTCTGTGTCAATATTTAACATCTTGTAATTTTAATTTATTCATTTAAATAAATATATCATTTTGATTGACCGTGATAAATCATACAAAATATATCTTCTTACAAATTACTTACATACTTAATTTATCAATCATAAATTTGATAAGACACTCATCTATTTACAGAAAGCTGAATTGGGTGAATGAATGGTCTAACAAGTGATTTTAGGTCATACTCTGTCAATGAGTTAAGTGTTTGTGGTTTTGATCTCAGACTTGTACATGACAAAGAGTAGGGTCGCATTGCCTAACCTCGTGGGATATCTTTATATCTTCCTGTTTCCTTCCACAACTAAAGATGCCAGTGACCAAGCAAATTATTGAAATAAAGATATACCACGCAAAATGACCTAATTTATGTTGTTTGGGCATTAAACCATTTCTCTCTCCCCATTTACAGAAATCTAATCCAAATAAAATATTGTATCCATTTAGCCAGTGTTTACCAGTGGAGTTAAGAAGTCATTAATGTGTTGGATAGGGGAATATTTGAGGCCCAGCTCATCTGTCTGTTGATGGGATCAACTGAAGATACACTGACTTGATGAAAATCAATAAACCTTTCAAATAGCATAATTTCCACTGAATGGAACTTGTATAATAGTAGAGATAAAGGCAGTTTTACAACAACCACTCGCAAAAACTCGATTCAAGTCTGTCATTTCAAAATGTCACACTCGATTTATTACATGTAATATATCTGCTAGTGTGTGAGTCTAGCAAACTTAGAAAAACACCAATCGTGTAATACTTTACATGTAATACATCTTTATTATTTATAACGTAATATAAATCAATTAATTCATGTGATCAGGAGTAATAACAAACCTACATAACAATTATTATTCAATTGGAAAAATACAAATCACTGATTTTGAAAACAGAATTGTAAACAAAATTCCAGCAGTTAAAATCATTTCATATTATTTTCACAGTACAAAACGTTACAAATATTTTTGTTTTCTATGGTTAATTGTGCAATGTAAAGGGTTCTTTTATGTGCACACAGTTCACAGGTGAACCCGTTTTTTGTCCCATCTGAATGACTAGACTCCTTACCTTCCCTAGCCCTCTTTCTGGCGCCACAGACAAGGGGAAAACAGGCTG
This sequence comes from Patella caerulea, assembly GCA_036850965.1. Lineage (NCBI taxonomy): Eukaryota > Metazoa > Mollusca > Gastropoda > Patellidae > Patella > Patella caerulea. The sequence goes on along the minus strand of JAZGQO010000014.1, from coordinate 32,671,410 downwards.
GAAAATCAAAGGCCAAAATTTGGATCAAACTTGGGATATCCTCGTTTAGTGTTTTGGGGGGTTTCTTTCTAAAGGAATTATATAGCTTGATGACTAGAATGTTGGTTGACTAACCTGGAGGTACCATGTTTAGTCCCAGTTTTACCGAGGAGAAAGTAACATAATTTTTCCGGAGGGGGGGCCACTCCTTGTCAGTGGGGCAAGATGGATGGCCTGGCAAGAAAGGGTCTTGTTGGGATGGCAATGGTAAAGCAAGTTCCTGGGTACATTTGCGTACGTGTGAAAAAGAACCCATAATATTTGCAATTCAAAAAAGAACAGTCTAAACCGTCAATGTCTAGGCAAAATTTCTCTCATAGCACACACTACATGATATACATGTATGCCCATCTTAACTAAACCAGTTGGTGCAGCACAGTAGGACATTAAACCCCATTTCATTTTATTTCATCCATAAGAAAAGGATCATATGTATGAAATCTGTTCATTTGTATGACAACATACTTTAAAAATTGTTAAAACACGCAGTTTATAGATAATAAGTATATCCCATATTACACTCATTAAAACTTATAATGAAATCAGTGAGTAATCTCTTCTAAATGGAAGTTGGCTTGTAAAAATAAATTAATTAAATGAAAACCTGAGAAGAAAGTGAGATAAAGATATTTAATTCTAGGAATATACAAGTTTGATTAATTTGAAAATCATACAACAATAAAGCCCTTTGGTTTATTATCTAAGATATTCAAATTAAAGGTGGTGGGCACAACTAGCTTTAAATCCAAATCTATTATAGAGTTTATAACATAATTCACTATAATTAAAAATGAAATGAAATGAAATGGGATTTAACTTCCTACTCTTTTGCACCTAACCTGGAAGAGGAGCATATACGCCATACAGTGTGCTATTAGGGAAATTGTGTCCAGGCAGCGGCACTACGGCCTACTCTTATATCGAATTCCAACTGCCAAGGGATCTTTTACGTGCACTCCAATGTGTACAGAGGACAACTATTACCAAAATATTGTATACATGTAATGGGATTTAACATCCTACTTTTCTGCACTGACTCGCATAACAAAGATGTGCAAATGCCATATAGTGTGCTATGACGGAAACAATCTACTCTTATTTAAAATCCCAACAAGCTGTCAAGTGTTCTTTTTACATGTAAATACGTACACAAGAGCATTGTTTTCCTACCCATCCCAACTACTAGATACTGTTTATGCCAGGCCCTTCATCCTTACTCACTGAACCCCTGTGGTTCCACATGACAGAGAGCCAAGTATCATTAAATGAACCATTACAAAGTTTTTTTAAAAGTTGTTCTACATTAGATGTAAATAAACATCAGAAATCAGTTTGACTAATAGCTTGATAATGACCTATTTAACGATTTCTAAGTCCCCTTTTAAAATAAAATTAGACATGGAATGGTGAACAGATGGGACGATATTGCTCGTTTGTCTGTGAACATTATGTTAGTAATTTATATCATATTACAGTGAAACAGTCTTTAATCAATAAGTTACCTGCTTTAACTGATTATCATGGTAATGTCTGTGTATTGAATATTTCCTAAACAAACTATTCATACCCCAATATCAACTTTTAAATACATGATCATAATCCAATCAATATTGTGCTTCATGATAGACTGCAATATCACATTCCAATATTTTTACAATGCATCAATCTATAGCATTATCATTTATAAATATCCGATAAATGAATTTACTGAACATGATGCAAAAAACAAGAACAACTTGCAGTAAATTAAATGAGACAGAGAGAGAGAAATGGGGTTTAACGTCCACTCAACACAAACTAGGTCATTTCGGGACTAACATATGGTTTAATTTTATTTCAATAATTCGCTTGCGCTTAGGGGTCTTTAGCAGTGGGAGGAAACCTGAGTGCCCGGAGGAAACCCACAAGGTTGAGAAGGCGCCCCTATCTCCATGCCACATACGCTCATACCAGGGCTCGAAACTACAGCCGCAAGCCAGAGGTGACCGGCCAGCTAGAGGTCGAAGCGCGGCACTCTAGACCACTAGGCCATCCCAACCCCCGTAAATTAAATGAAATGAATAAGAAGAATTTATAAGATGTTCATTCCTTATCTTTACACCCAAATTACCGAGCTATTTCTTTTTTCTAGCGTTATAAACATTATAAATAAAAAGACAATAACTGTTAGCTATTCTCCATCTGCTCTTTACAACATACAATCGCCATGGTTCCAATAATGCATATAAACAAGTTAAAGGAGAACAGCCATTGCAGATACTTTATTTATCTTGTAATATTAACATGCAACCATGCTCAACCAATCAACACAATGGCTGTGACATTAAGAGGGTAACTGTCATCACCTGTAAACAAAACTAAAGCCACATGTTTACAACAGATTTATTTATTACTGGGTGACAGTTACCTTGATTACATCACAGCCGGGGGATATGCATAAATTATAAAGAATCTGCAAGAGCTAGATTTTCGTTTCAACAATTGCCTCTTTTGGCACCAGAGTTTAGTACACATATTTTCTGGGTAGTAGGCATAATTCCTGCAGGTTTTTTTTTTTATTAAAAAATAACAATTGGCTGGGTGACACATTTATATTAGCATTTAATAAGCAAGGATTTACTCTTACCAGTTGAGTTCTATACTTCCAGAAAATGGGGACCTAAAAAATGTAACCAAGCAATTTCGCTTCCCCACCCTCTTTCCATTTTTCAGTTTGACTAAAAACAGTGGGATTCAAATGCATATCTGTGCATCGCGATTACCTGTCAACGACATAAACTGTTTTCAAATGAGAACAAAAGACAAATACACCATCATCAATTAATTAGAAATTAATAGTTATTAATGCAGTGCTAATGCAACTAAGGCCATGTTTCTAACATTACAGGAGATCCAAGTGCAACCGAGAATCAATACTTATCAATGTATAAAGGCATGTGTTAACTGACAATATTGATTGAAACAGCAATGAAAATGCACAGCTAATTGATGATATAACACTCCTAGATTAGTACTACAGCAGACATAACACAAGATTCTTTAATCAATCTCTATTATACACATATCGCTCATTGCTTTATTCTCCTGGGCTGAGATGACAAGATCGTTTTAATCAGATATCTAAATATAAATTGTAATTAATAAATGTTGTATTGAGGTTTGAGAAATTGAACTGTTTTTTGGGGGGCGGGTCCTTTGATTAATAAATATCCTCTTACATTATCAGGTAAAATGACATTAAAACATTAGAGTTTTATTTTTTCTGTCAATAGAAAATTACCATGAAAATAAAGAAGGAAGCAATCTCAAAAATACTGTTGATGTGACACCGATGTAAACAATATCGTTAGCAACATCTCCTTTTCACAGATAACCCAATGTTCTTTAATTACTTTACTTTAAGAACAAGGATCAGGCAAGCATGATATTGCAATTACCCTGAGCTGTAGTACAATTGTCAGTGATGTGGGACTCGGCAGACGCCAAATCAATAGGCTCACAAAACCATGATTTCATTAAGTGACCAGGAGGACCTAATACAAACCAATCATGTGATGGCTGTCATATTGAAAACCAATGAAGAGAAACCAGACAGTGAGTGAAAACTTGACCATTTGAATATCAGCCATATTAAAAACATTTACATTTGAACAGAAATAAAATGGTATTTAACATCCAACTGATCTAATGAAGACGGGCAAGGCTTTGGATAAATATATAGAGGATATTTGTCGTTTTAGAGTGAATAACATATTTTTATTTTCACGAATGCGTAGCATGAGTGAAAATATAAATGTTTTCTTGCTTAGAGATGAAATAAAATATGTTATTCACGACAAAATGACAAATGTTCTATTTATTTTATGATTTTACAATCATTTTAGGTAAAACAACATGGACTACTTTGCTAGTCAGTGGAATAACACTTTTATTTCACTGATAAAACACGGTATTATAACTGTGCAGATTATAATTATCAAATCTACAGATATCTAATATTGATTATGCCTCTCCCTCTAATAGATTTTGAAGTAAAAAATAATTCAATACAAGGTCATGGTTCTTAATCTGTTGATTTCAAGCAGAGAGATGGGGACTACAAAATATTTTGAGGATTAATATGCACGAACATGTACAACAAATTCAATACTGATAATATGCACGAGATATATTTTGAAGCATACTGACAACTTAAATTGTCAGGATCTTTTGTTTGTAAGATAAACAATCTGATTAAAACACAGATCCAATTTCATTCCGTTTTTTATTTTTATAGTTCAAAACTTTGTTTTACTTGTCTTTTCTACACCAGGATCTGGAAGAGTTGTTATCATTCTTGTGTTCTGTATGATGTATGGGAATAACCAATTCTTTTACACTGAGCTTTTGGCATGAGGAGCATGGAACTGTGGGTAATCCACTAGAAACATTAATGCTGATTGGTTAATCAAATGTCTGACATCACATAGCGTCAAAAGCCACTTGTATGACCTCTGAAAGACCTCTCAGTTCAATTAAGGTGGGCCATTGAAAGTATAAAAAAAAAAAAAAAAATGAAATACAGATCTGTATTTTAATCAAGTTAACAAGAAAGAAACAAGCCACCCGAGTTGAAGATGAGTAGATGTTGAAAAATTCTCTCGCTTACTGTTAATATTAGATACATTTTGCAGTGTTGACTGCTTGTGATGATACGACAATGTCTGCATGCAGTTAAATATATTTAAGGAAAATCCTTTTCAAAAATTTACTTATTTCAGCCAATTATCAAACGAGTTAATAAAACTTAAAAATACCTGGAAAAAATCGACATCTGGAAAAAATCAAAAATTTCATATCTCTTACCCCACTTAACAATATGATGTTAATTTTACGTTAAGTTTACGTAAAAATGGTCAGTCAGTTTACCATCATTTTGCTCATCTTTTTAACGATAATTTTACGTCAGGAAATGACGTTAATCTAACGTAAACTTTACGTCATTTTTACGTTATCTTTACGTCATTTTCTGATGTAAATCTAACGTAAAGTTTACGTCATTTTCTGACGTAAATCTAACGTAAATTTTGCGTAAACTTTACGTCACTTACGTTAGATTTACGTCAGAAAATGACGTAAACTTTACGTTAGATTTATGTCAGAAAATGACGTAAAATTTACGCTAGATTTACGTCATTTCCTGACGTTAAATTGTCGTTAAAAAGATGAGCAAAATGATGAAAATCTAACCGACCATTATGACGTAAATCTAACATTAAATAAACATCATTTTCGGATGCAATTCTAACGTCAAATCTATTATTTGCGTTTGTAAACATGACATTCAGTCAACCAATAACCAAATGTTCTTTAACCATAGGAAGGGCTGGATGGTAATGTGATCTAATGAATGCACTTTAGATCATAAGGTCTGTCAGTGATACCTAGTGGACTGGTTTCGATACTAGACGTGAACAGGGAATTTCTCTGGGTCCTCCAATTACTAAAGACTCCTAGCGCAACCAAAGTATTGAGAGAGAGAGAGAGAAATGGGGTTTAACATCCACTCGACAGAAACCTGGTCATTTCGGGTCTAAAATATGGTTTAATTTTATTTCAATGATTCGCTGGCATGTAGGGGTCTCAATTACAGGCCTTATGATATAGCATGCATGTGCTAACCATTCAGCCATCCCCTCCCTCCTCAAATTATTTAACTTGTATTGAATTGCAGGTTAGTCCCAAAGTCTGTCTATTGTACGTTAAAAACCATTTTTCTCTCTAAGCGGTGCATTATAAAATCAGTCATTGAATCAGGTGGCGTGGTTTCGATTGCTGACTAGATTTTCTCCAGGTCATCCAGTTTTATCCCACTGCTAAAGGCCCCTACGTGCAAGCAAATGACCTAGTGTGAGTCGAGTGGATGTTAAACCCAATTTCTCTCTAAAAGTAATTGTAACCAAATGTAAAAAAAAATACACAGTTTACATAATTATATAACAAAATACACTACAAGTATCTATACTTTATTTAAAAGATAAATATATAATGTAATAAAGTACAAAACAGGCATTTAAATTGTCACAGTTTATCCACAGCACCAAATTAGTGACAATTTAGGAAACAGCTCTATGAGAAAAAGATCTGTATAGCACTTTGAAAATGTGGAAATAAGGCCACAGTCTGTCACATATTTGGAAGGAAAACTGTGACATTGACCAAATTTGATAAAAGAAAAACTACATGTATAGCCTATCACCTTTGCATAAGGTTTTCAAACTAACTTTGGAAAGAAAATTTGTGGAATACTGAATATTGATACACGTCTGAAAAATTAAATGTGATTTAGCGTCCTACTGTTCTGCTTCAAACTGGGCTAATGAAGACGGGCATTATCATACAGTGCGCTATGGGGAAAATTTTGCCCAGGCAACGACGCTACTGTCTGCTCCAAATGCCAAGGGATTTTGTTACGTGTATGCCAATGTGTAAACGGGACTTCGGTTTTTCATGCCATCTGAAGGACTAGACAGCTGTCCTTATCAGTCCCTGCATAACTGACAAGGGGGAAAGAACGCCAGAAAATCTGGATGAACTTTCTCGGCCAATGCAGGGATCTACACCAGACCTCCAGCCTAGGGAGCCAGCATGTTACCCACTCAGCCACCGTGATCTCCGAAATGAAAAAAAATATAAAGCAGTATTCACATGTTTTGCGGTAAGGGGGGGGGGAGAGATATGTTTTTAATAAAGAAATAAACAAGCTAAGAAATGTCGACAAATACCTTCATCCATATATAACTTGATGTGGAGTGCAAGACAAAGGCCCAATTTCAGCGAAAAGGGATATAGACTTATGCCCCAATGAATATAGTAATCCCAAACGAGAAAGTCGGGAAAAGCTGAATATTGAAAAGATATGCCCACATTTTTCAAGAGATGGATAGAGAACACGCTAAACAAAAAGCTGGCCATAATTGAGGAAGGTACGATCAGATATCGAAAACAACCAAGATCTTTGAGGGTTATAAACATGCATTTCAAGATTCATCAAAATCGGATCAAAATTGTGACCTCTAGAGGGTCCACAACCGTGATATACATGTATACAAGATATTTTAGGCTTACTGCTTGTAAAGTAAAGCTTTTGGTCTACATTCTGTGCTACCATAGATACAATAATATATTGGTTCGGTACATATAATATATTGGTTCGGTACATGATTAAAAAGTCTTTATTTCTTTGACATCTTGACAGTTCCGTAGATGAGTGCTCTGATAAATGTGCTTTCGACCATGAAGACGGTTAATACTGCTCTGATAAATGTGCTTTCGACCATGAAGACGGTTAATACTGTTATTGAGTTCAATGCATGGTTTCAATGCCAAGTTGGTATGATAAGCAGTGATGTCATCTAGTTTCCATATATAAAGCCCATATCAACCTTCTTATATCTTCGACCGGATAGAACGACCTGACCAACCAAATTAACAAAATAGATATAGATATATATATATGTTCGTCCACCTTCATGTCTGTAAAATGTATGTATACAAATGTCCCTGTCTGTGTAAATGTTCGTCCATGTCAATGTCTGTTCTATCATATGTCCATGCACCTGTTACTCACGTCTCGTCTCTGTATATTCGTTGCACATATATATCTATTAAAACACCTAATTAATCCACACTAATCCACTAACCACGTTGTAAATATTATCACCATGCACATATAACACGTAATTGTCTGCGATATCACCTCGGTGGAAGCGGACGTTAAATAAAACTAATTCACACACACTCTTATATCTTCCTCGACATGACTTCCACCAATGATGCTCAAATTTTCCTTAAATATATATGGGATCTGTAAAAATAACAAAAAAACAAAATAAAAGCAACTTTTATACTCCAAAATAAAAATGAAATTAGGTTTAAGGAATTCCTTTCTCACATTCTGACTACATGTAATTTACGCTAAAAATTACATGTGAAACAATGATACTACAAGAGAAAAGAATACATAGATCAGTGATTAATTTTAACTGTTAGATTATCTGGCCTATTTACTTAAATGTGTAAATACAACTTACAGAAATCAGTTCATTTTACAGTTTGTCGAAAAAATAGCAACAAAATATTATGTTGATGAATCGTAAACTTCTACTTGAAAATAGTATTGGATTGTTAAAAAAATTCGTCAGATGTTGTGACAAATGATTCCTTTCGGAAAATAAATAAGAATTACGGTGACAAAATATAAAATAGGGATATAGAAATAGTTTTACAGCAGAAATATATAGCTTAGGTGTGGTCGTGGAATTCTTTTCACATCACTGAATTTGTAAGCTCAGAATGCATCAGCAGTTCGGGATATAAGAAAAAACTTACTTTCAAATCCAATCACTCATTTATCTGGTATATTCTACTTTTCTGTTTCTCTGTTTGTGTAATCCAAGAACTGTATATTGTACATTTATCATGTAATTTAGGAAAAAAATCCATTCCGCGCGCCATCTTGCATTCCCAGGATACCTAGCTTCCTGGTTCATGCTGCGTTGAGAAAAAAATGCGTATAGATATAAAAGAATAAAAAAATTATTTAATAATGATTGTTTAATCAGTGTGGACAGCATACGGAAAACGACAACAAAAATAGACCACCTAATATTGAAATACGTTAATAGATATTACATTTAATAATTTAGAGTAATTTATCTTGACCTTGACCCCTGACCCAAAATGGCGCCATATACGTATATTTCTTCTGCGACCATCAACTGTTCGTTCGTTCGTTCGTTTCTGGAGTTTAACGTCCACTTCCATCTGGGGTGATATCGTAGACAAAATTAACTATACGCACTTCAATACTTTATATAGGCTAAACTATTTTAGGTATATGAATAGTAAAATTGAAGAAATTATTATTTGATTTCGAGGCATGATATAAATAATACGCCGTACGGATCACGATGGATGTAGCCAACTAGCTATAGTTAGTTATTTTGTTGATGTTTATTGAAATAGATCGACAACAGTCACTTTTTTCAGTTGTATCAAATTCAATAATCCCGATTTTTAAACTAATATTTCGATTGCGAATATATAAGTCTCTACTTTTAAGTTGTTGGAATTTGTTAATTTTTACTTTCTCAGTGTAAAATTAATCTCGGTCAAACTACACCATATTCGTTTGACACCTTTCAAACGTGTGATAGAATCTACTAATAATAATATATAACACTTAATTAAATATATTTTTGTGGTAACAGAGCTAATTATTTCTTATTGAAAAAATAAAATTATCAAGAAAAGGCAAAAACGGCGCTCGTCACTGAAAATAAACATATTTTCTCATAGAATGACCCCTAAATCAATTAAAGGAAATAAATTATATAGCCCAAATTTGAAAATTACAATAAATATTTAATGGTTGGAAGGGTATTTCCTGAAAATTTCATGCCTATGTCTTCAAAGGTTGCTGAGAAATTATCTTCGGTCACCTTTTTGGCTAATTTTTTTAAAAAATTGTACACGGACATTGATCAATTTCGGGCCTTAAAAGTGCAATAACTTTCTTATTTCTTTATTGATTTTCAAAATTTTTTGGGTTTCTTAAATGTGTGAGGAATTGGAAAACTAGTAAATATTCAATTTTAGTCAGATTCAAAAATTTAAAAAAGCTTTTGCATTAATTGCTATATCTTGTTGAACACATTGAGAAGGTATATTTAATATTCAAATAAGCTTCAAGTTAAGAACATTTATTGCTGAATGTTATTAGAACGTACACAGCATATATGCACGGGACTTCAGTATTTCGTCAGATCTGAACGCCCGGGCGGTTCTGCACCACTACCAAGATGAAGCCAGCCATGAAAATCACTAAAACCTTGCTCGGCCAACACATACCTATGTGAACGTAACTAAAATTGTTGAGATATACTGATGTGTTTGCTTCTAGCTATGACTGGATTTTTAAAATTAGCTTCACCTAACAAAACATTCTGCGCAGGGAGATCCATCTACTTCCTTCCTAGAGAATATATCTCTGCCCTAAATGGCCGCCATACTCCGTTTTACATCTGTCATACACACATTTTCAGTTTTATTAAATGGAAGCAGAATAAATACTCAACAAATAAAATGAAATGAAATGTTGTTTTATTGCACGTTAGCTCCAACCGGGCTATATTGCGCCAAACATAAGGTGAATTTAACGAAACAAAAAATACTCCACAAAGTTTTAGACTAAAACCGTCGATTTAGGACTTAAAACGTCCGTCAACTACCTAAGTGTCTATTCTCAAGCGGGACTGACTAATGAAATGAAGTGGGGTTTAACGTCCTACTGTTCTGCTCCTAAACTGGGCTAATGAAGACAGGCATACGCCATACAGTGTGCTATTAGGGACATTTTGCCCAGGCAACAGGGCTACGGCCTACTCTTATATCAAATTCCAACTACCAAGGGATCTTTTACGTGAACGTCAATTGTTCACAGGACCTCGGTTTTTCGTACCATCCAAACGACTACACATCATCACTGACATGGGTGAACCATGCCAGAAAATCAGTGGGTAAGAGGTTGCAACTGCCAAAGTATCTTATACCTGCACGCCAATTTTTCATGGGACTTCGGTTTTTGTACCATCCGAACAACTAGACAGCTGTCTATGTCAGGCCCTCCATCCTGCATCACTGACAAGGGGGAACCACGTTCGAAAATCAGTGGGTAAAACATTGGCTCACTAAACTTGAGGTTGGGTGTTCAGAGGGCCTGTGTTCAGTGATGCAGGTCAGAGGGCCTGAAAAGTGACAACGTTAAGTTGTTCGGAATGGATGAGAATCCAAGGTCCTGTGTACACTTTGCCATGCACGTAGGCCGTAGTGCAGCAAGCCGGGCAGTTTTTTCATCATAGCACACTGTATGGTGTACATCCTTATTTAATTAGTCCAGTCAGAGCAGAACAGTAGGACATTTAACTCCATTTCATTTCATTTCATTTCTTATATCGAATTCCAACTGCCACAGATCTTTTGTTAAACCCTTTTCTTAAGGAACTGTTTCCTAAATTGTCACCAAATTTGTGCTGTGGATAAATTGTTTCAATTTAAATGTCTGCTCTTATTCCATTACATCATAATATATTTATCTTTAAAATAAAAATACTTGTAGTACATTTTGTTGCAATTTTTTGAGGAATCACATGGCGAGGTGGGTAAGATGCTGGCTTGCTAGTCTGGAGGTCGGGTGTTCGATCCCTGCATTGGCCGAGACAGTTCATCCAGATTTTCCAGAGTGGTTCCCCCTTGCCAGTGAGGCAGGAGGGAGGGGCTGAAAAGTACAGTTGTCTAGTAGTTCCAATGGGACAGGAAACCAAAGTCCCATGTACACATTGGTGTGCACGTAAAAGATCCTTTGGCAGTTCGAATTCGATATAAAAGTGGGCCGTAGCACAGCTGCCAGGGCAAAATTTCCCTCATAGCACACTGTAAATTGTGCTGTTTTGACATTTGGTTGCAATTACATTTTGAATTCTGAATGGTTATTGGTAAGTCGAGAGAAAAATGGGGTGCACATAAAAGATCCTTTGGCAGTTGGAATTTGATATAAGAGTAGGCTTTAGAGTCCCTCCCCTGGCAAAATTTCCCTCATAGCACACTATATTATGATGTAGACCCGTCTTCATTAGCCCAAGTTTATGAGCAGAACGTTAAACCTCATTTAATTTCAGTTCACTTTTTTGTTAATATTTTGTCTATAACTAGAAATTAAATGGGGGTTAGAGAGAGAGAGAGAAATTGGGTTTAAAGTCCACTCAACACAACCAGGTCATTTCGGGACTAACATATGGTTTCAATTTTATTTCAATTATTTGCTTGCGCGTAGGGGTCTTTAGCCGTGGGAGGAAACCGGAGTGCCCGGAGGAAACCCACGAGGTTGAGAAGGCGCCCCTATCTCCATGCCACATACGCTCACACCAGGGCTCGAAACCACAGCCGCAAGCCAGGGGTGACCGGCCAGCTAGAGGTCTAAGCGCGGCACTCTAGACCACTAGGCCATCCCAACCCCCTAAATGGGGGTTAACGCCCTACTCTTCTGCCCCTAACCTGGGCTAATGGAAGACAGGCATATGCCATACAGTGTGCTATGATGGAAATTTTGTCCGGGCAGCGGCGCTACAGCCTATTCTTATATCAAATTCCAACTGACAAGGGATCTTTCACATGCACCCCAATGTGGACACAGGACTTCGGTTTTTCGTAACCATCCGAACGACTAGACCACCGCCCTTGTCAGGCCCTCTGTTCTGCATCACTGACAAGGGGAAACCAGACCGGAAAATCCAAATGAACTTTCTCGGCCAATGCAGGGATTGAACACCAAATCTCCAGGCTAGCGAGCCAGCGTCTTACCCACGCGATCACCCGTCTGTAAATAGTCTACATGTTGCAGTTAGGAACAGTTTTTGTTCTTTCTCGGTATGATCCACCATAGGGTTATACCTATTTATTTTGTTTCATGTCTGAGTCTCAGGGGCAGAGCCACGCCAACTTTTTGTGGGTTTTTTGTCAATTCTGAATGGATCATTTTGGAACTTGGTATATTTATTCCTTATACCGGAAGGATATTAACAACTATCAATTTTGTTGCATGGCTTGACCCCCGGGCTGGTGCCACACCCACTTTTTTAGTTGATATTATACAGGTTACAATTATAAACAGATTTTGTTCAAGATGCCCAAAAGAATGTTTAAAATTTAGAATTTGGTATTTTAATTGTTGGTATCCTGACATTTTAAAACTGATATTTGTTTTACGTTAGACAACAAATATTAGGTTTATGTTACATTAACGTTAGACAACTAACGTTATATTAACGTTAGAAAATTAACGTTATATTAACCTTAGAAAATTAACGTTATATTAACGTTAGAAAATTAACGTTATATTAACGTTAGAAAGTTAACGTTACATTTACGTCAGAAAACTAACCATAAACTAACGGTTAGAAACCTGACGTAAAATTTATGTTAGATTAACGTTAGAATTATCACCAATAACACATATATAATTATTTTGTCTGAATTCCGACTATTAATCAATTGTTAGAATGTGCACACACTGGTATGATTATTTAATGAAGAATAATTTTTACGAAAAAAATTGGTAAGAAAACCGTCATAAAATTTATGTTAGACTTACGTCATTTTCTGACGTAAAAGTAACCATAACCATGATGACGTAAAAGTAACGTCAATTTAACAGTAAAATTTTACCATTATTGGACGCTAACCAAAATCTAACCATAATGACGTAAAAGTAACGTAAATCTAACCATCCATGTTTACTGGGACTACAGCAATCTCATTTCAACAAGCTCAGCGTCATATATACTCACAAATAAGGATTTTGTTTGTCCACAGTAGCATTAATAATAGCTCAATTTCTCTTTGAAAGTATTAAATAAATGAGAAAATATAACATAGTGGCATAATCTATACTAGACAAAAAGAATCTATTTGGTATAACAATATCTTATAAATACACAAGTCAAAAGATATGTAAATTTTGATGATCATTTATAACATTTTGGACAGTTGATGGCTTCATCAAAGTCTATATATACCTATCTTATCTTTAGTTAATATATTCTATATGATATGTGTAGCTAAACATGTATTTAATGTTAACTAGTCTACCCTCCTACTTGTTTAAATCCAGTAACCTGTCATACTTTATCTATCGCCTATTTATTCTACCAACTTATTAACAGATAAAAAATAAATAAACATAAATAAAATGGAATAGGGTTTTTAGTCCAACAGGACTACTGCAGACAGGACTATGTCATGGAATGAACTATGAGGAGTATTTTGTCTCGCCAGGGGCATTTCCACCTCTCTACTTCCAATTCCAACTGCCATGTATAATGTTATGTGCATGCCAGTTTAGTATCCCATCCGAGTGACTAGACATAATTCCTGCAAGGACCTCCATTCTTTTCATTCTGTAGGGGGAGGGAGAGAGACCCGGATGGAAAATCCCATGGAACGTTCTTGACCCTCAGCAAGATCAAATACAGGATCTCCTGGTTAGTGCCATACTCACTGCACCATCATGGCCTCTATATACATATACAGACATTTAGCTAGAAATAAATCAATTCAAACTTCACAAATAACAAACAAATCATCAGATTGGAATTTTTTAAATGACAATGAAACCTATCTTCAATCAAACTCTCAATCATTGTCAACCAACGCTAAACAAACCAGCATGACAATGCATGGATAGCTTTCCAATCAATTATTGAATTCTTAATCTTCATAAAAGCACAGAGACCAGTTAAAGTACTATCAGATAGTATTTGTTTGCATAAATAAATAGAAGATAAATAGAGTAAAGTGGTATATTGTTTACATCTATATACCAATACTTGATCAACAACATCATACTGCCCATAATAATTTACACTATGGTATTTACTAGTATTGTAAGTAATACTGTGACAAGACTAGTTTTTTTTTCTAATATATATGATTTATATATATAGATAAAATCAATAGATAACACATATCTACCGTATATTTCAACAACAATAAATCATACAGCTTTATATGGAGCTCTCCAGTTTCAATTACTATTCACTTAGAAACTAGGTATTTATTTAACTCATAAAAACAAAAGTACTGATATTTGATCAAGTCACGTTAACTCGATTCCTCCGTTCATCTACCTATATATTTGTAAGTGTTATTGATATGCTAGATGATTGTTACTTAGTTCAACACTAAATAACCACCAAGGATTTTGAGGACAAATTCTTCTTATCCCTTGACAAAAGTATAATAAAATTAAAATATCAAGTTGTGGAAAATGTCAAGGTTTTTTTAAACAATAAATATCTTATCTTTTTATTTATATATTATGACAACTTTCAGGGGCGGTTACAGAGAGGGGTGGGGCTGGTGTGGTCCCTAATATTATCATCATCAATTGATTTGTCAAATCTATATAAACTGACAATGACATATTCTACATTTATTTATCCCTATTTTAGGGTTCTCATAATGTTATTTACGCTTACCCAAATAATCTAGACAGTCAGAACAGAGCCTTTTTCGGTTTTGTACGATTCAAAAAGGGCTCGTGGCATGGACAGTTCATTTAGAAAATTAAAATTTGATCTATTGTTTAAGAACACCTTGGGTTCTTTCTTTTGTTATATACCTTTGTCAGGAATGTGAGAAATAAGAATGTGATAAACTGTTTGAATTTAACAAATTGTCCTGTTCACTTAACTTGCAGTGGGTGTATTCTGTTCAAAATGGTAAGAAAAAAATCCAAAATCTATGCACCCCCTTTTTCGAAATTCCTATATCTGACCCTGTCTTTGATTGATAACATTACATTTATCTATTTGAATTCAATGTCGTTAGATTTTATCAAGCTAGTTTAAAAATCGCTGTTGTTTATGCCAGGACAGTGTTGCAGTCACATAGATTATAAGTCAAATCAGCTTTAAGTGTTCTGTGACGATGCAAGATATTATGGAATCACACAGGTGTATTTTCTACTTGAAACACAAATTTCCACAAAAATTAATGAAATGTATTAAGCAGACATGTATAGAAGGCCCGCCAATATAAGCTTGGTTAGAAAGGAAACACTACAAATTTCTGTTATCTTATATAGGCAAATTTTCACAATGTCCCTCCTTCCTCTTTTAATCCGCAGATCAAAATGATAAGGAACACTTTCCCTTATTCAGTACAAGGATTTTCAAGGACAAATATCTTGCAATTAAAGAATACTGTTTGGTCCTTTGTATGTGTGTAGCGAAAAAATAATTTGCTAAAATAAGTTTGCTTGTAATTTAAAACATGGCTTGCTTCCATATATATATTGGATCATTATTAAATCTATTGGCAATGATACCTATAGTCAAAGAAATAGTTGTAAGCTTGGTATGTCTTATTGTTAGTATTAGAGAGCTACCTGATGGCTAGAAATAAATACAGGCCAATTATATAGATATGTTATCATCTATCTAACTAGGTAGAGATGTAGTTTATTGTCTTAACATCTCGTTTAGGTCAGCTGACAGTCTTCATCATATAAACCCTTTCCTCACCTTCAACAATGACTTCTTACATCACCTCCATATCTTTTATTGGCAAAGATTCCCACATTTATACAAGCCGTCTGCTTGTTTGGTGTGTCTGCTGCACTTTTGACCATTATATTATTATCTTATTTTTCTTTAAATAAATCCCATTTTATATTTAACATTTAAATCTGGTTAAAGGAGCCGTTCCACATTAAAAAGAAACACTGCAGAATAGTAGTGAGTTCAAGCAGGCCCGTAGCCAGGGGCTGGCAAGGGGGGAGGGGGGCAATGAAAAAAATGTTCCTCCTCCCCCCCCCAAGGAAAATTTGCCAACCATAACTCTAAAATACCTCCTGTAGACTGTAACGGGTGTGTCCCTCCAAAAAACTTCACTGACCCTCCAAAGTCAAGTATGTATAACACCAAACATATGGTGATATATGCTATTTGAAATAAAAAAAAGGAGTCACAGTGGATCAGTGAGTAAGAATCTGTATGCCTATCCAGGAGATTCCTATTTTTTATGGCAGTGAGAGACAAAAAGTCTATTTAGACTTTCCAAAGTGGTTTTCAGTGGTGTTTGGATAGAACAAAACAAAGTCCTGCGTGCCTGTTGGTTGTGTACATAAAAGAGCTCTTAGCAGTTGGAATTTGACAAAGACTCATCTCCATTAGCTCACTTGATGCAGAAAATAAGGAGTTAAAACCTTCATCTCATTTTGAAATCAAAATAATGCACCGTGGCTTGAGGAGGAAATGTTTTTTCCCAATGTTCCGTTATTTGCTGGTTTTATTCTTTCTTTAAGATACGTTTTTACAAGTGAAATATTTAAAACAGATCCTTAACTAAATTTCCTAGCCTTATGAAATAAAGATGTCATCTTTTTTTATTTCTACTCTTTGATGTAGAAAACATATTGCTCTAAACATATTACTTTCTGTATATCATATTTAAACAAGATTTATAAAACATAAGCCTATAGTCTGTGTTAAAACTATCTTAATTTCTATATGCATAGCTAAAATGCTGTCAAAATTCACAACAAATTTCAAATTCTTTATATAAAATTGAAAAGTAACAAGGTTTCAGTTTACAAATTGCGCTGATTTATGAATGTTTTGTATATTTTCTAACTTGTGTAAAATATGGAAGCTCTCTGAGGGCAATATAATATATAGACTATCAAGATGTTACAAATATTAACATATCAACATATTTTAAGATGTTCTTTATCTTTCCTATACTCCTTGGTTTATTTCAGCTGTTAGCACTGGCAAACAGAAAGGCTGAGCCCTCAACACCTTGTCTTGTGCTTTCAATAGGCCAAAACAGAAAATATTTATCTTGGCGGGATCAAATGGACCTCTAAATGGTTTGGTATAATAATCTACAGCTTAACGAGGTGTTACAACAAGGGAATCAGGTTATTTATGGATACTTGACTTTCATTTCAACAAATGTGCCATCAAGTATTATGCATACATTTTTTAAAAACAAATCATAATTCATGTTAACTGGCTACATATTTTATTTTCTGTTGACTAGTGTATAGTTGAATACTTTTTGTTTTGTATAAAGTGTGTTTTTTCAATCCAGGAGGCGTAACATAATAAATTGCGATCAACTTAAAATAAATAACAGATTTGTTATATATGAGCTGCCAGGTGACACAACATATAATGCCGCCTAACAGTAATTAACAGTTGTTTGAAGTGTACCTTTTTAGTGCACCGCACACAAACCAGTGCCTTTTCTTAAGAAAATGAATAGAAGTCATTGTTATTTTGCTCACTCCCTAATAAAGACAAAACATCAAATTCAACTAGCGCAATCATCAGTTGGACATTAACGAGTCTTAACACAATTCATAACCGAGTCTTAACACAATTCATAACTGAGTCTTAACACAATTCATAAGAGACAATCAGGAAGTTATCAATTAATGTAAATATAAAAGGCTCTTTCTGCATCTTTGAAATATTTATGGGTCCATATTTTTGTTAAAACGACTGATTAGTTGGTCAGTATAGTGTGCTAGCCAATGAAAGTCTAGAAATAACCACTGCAACTGTAGTGCATCATTTCACTAGTTTAAGTAGAAGAAATTAAACCCAATTTTTTGAAACCAATATCCATATTAACCATTTTAAACCCCCATCCCCACATAAACAAGAAATGGTGGTAACTGATCATGATAATTTCTCAATAGGTCGTACAATGAACATGTACTGGTAAAATAAAGGGGTAGTCTTGTAAATATGTAGTGAATTGTGTCAAATATTCCTCCA
Organism: Patella caerulea; assembly: GCA_036850965.1. Lineage (NCBI taxonomy): Eukaryota > Metazoa > Mollusca > Gastropoda > Patellidae > Patella > Patella caerulea. Next base: position 32,652,985 of record JAZGQO010000014.1, on the reverse strand, counting down.
AAATGTAGTGGAGCTAGATTGGAGAACTTCCTGCACATATTATATGTCATATGTGGATTATGAGTTAGGGTAAGGGTTTGGCTTGGCCCAGGGTTGAGGTTAGGGCCAACCCTCTTTTCATCTCAAGACTCTGACAAAATCTGCAGGTCCTAGCTCTTACCTTAACCCACAATCCACATATGACATCATATGTGCTAAAAGGTGCAGGACAGTCTCTAATCTAGCGTTCTCCTCAGATTTGATTCATGTCATTAGAAAATTCCAGGACCAAAAGTATATGATTAACATATAAACAGAATAATAAAGGATTATTTGGTATTAACACCAGATATTTCTGATGCTTGGCCTACTGGAAGAACATGCGAGAGTCTGCATATGTTGAGGGGAGTTGGTACTTAATCGACAACTCCCTAACTACTTGATCATGTTAAACATACCTTTCTACAAATAATAGCTACAACATCTTATTGCTAACATAAATACCTGCTCAGAGCAGTGTGCCGACTGTGCAAAGGGTTAAATAAAACACTAGAACATCTGTTTAAAGGCGGTGGAACATGTAGGTAGACGAATAATTCAAGTAGTCTTTTCCTATTGTAGTTATTCCCTTCACCTCTATTGTTCCAGAGTTTTTATTTGCTTCCTAGCTGCAATACGTATTTCCTCTCCACATATACAATATACACTAAATGATAGTGTCATTATTTCTACATAAATCAAAATCATAACAATACATCTGCTAAGAAAGGAAGCAGATATTTTTCAGTTTGAGAATACCTTCTTGAGTTACACAACAGATACATGTAAAATGTACACACATTTAACCGCATGTGTCTTTTTGTCTAAACATATGGATTTGTTCTTTTTCATACAATACACATACATGAAATAGATATGTATAGTATATACTTGTAGCTTCTATAAATCTCTATTACAATTATATTGTAACAATAATAGTTTAATTTTATAAGCAGAACTTTGAAGAAGGGAATCAATGAAGCATTTCTATTTAACTTAAAAACTTGATGAACCATCAACCGTCCAACTCGGTGTTGCCCAACCATTTTGGATATTTTACAAATCTTTGGAGACTCCCCCGTCCGCCTTTCCTATTTAAAGTGAGAATTTCATATTTTCTAAGAAAGTCAAAAAATAATTATTTCTATATCTTTTGCTCAATAGGTTGTCAACTCACAATTATACGATCATGGGCATTATTCCCCACGCTCAAAAATCATTGACACAGGAAATAATAACACAATTACCTCCCTTGTTTTTCTATTCTCCCCCCCACACACACACACATGGAATAGCTATCTTCAAACGTTTGAATTTGAAGTTGAAAATGATAAATTTTCCAATTTCTCAACTGGCAATAGTGAATTATTGGATTAAGAGGATTATTCTTTGACAAGGTAGCGCTGTTTATATACTATTCAAAAAAAGAAGGGGATATTTGATTTTGGGGGCATAATACTAAAATATGCAAATGACTACGAAAAAAGTCACTAAAGAACCTAACAGAAGAAACATTTCAAGTTACATGTGACGCCCAAACGCACCAATAGCTACCGCATGGAATGCAGGTGATGCTTGGGATCATCGTGAGGGTCCAACCCAAGATTTGCACGACTCTGACTTTGAATGTTACAGTCATTGTGGCATTGAATTCCAGGGTGGAAACATCAGTTTAAATGTTTTAGTGACCAGAAAACAAATTTTGATATGCGTCGGCTTACCCAAAATGAAAGGTTACGTGTCCTTGGCATGCTACAGATCGGCACAACACAGGCGGTTGTGGCGCGGACGATGAATGTTTCTCAGTCTGTCATAAGCAGGCTATGGTCCAGATACCGTGATACACAATCTGTACAGGACAGACCACGCTCAGGTCGACCAAGGGCGACAACTCAAGCCCAGGATCGATTTATCCGTACCTTGGCCTTGGCGGACGATGAATGTTTCTCAGTCTGTCATAAGCAGGCTATGGTCCAGATACCGTGATACACAATCTGTACAGGACAGACCACGCTCAGGTCGACCAAGGGCGACAACTCAAGCCCAGGATCGATTTATCCGTACCTTGGCCTTGAGAAATCGTGTCATCACAGCAAATCAGATCAGCGCTCGTCTTCAAACAGACACTGGGGTCACCTTCGCGCCCGACGTCATCGCGTGATCCCTTGTTTGAGAGATCATCACATTCAGGCAAGACGTCGTTGGTGTAGGGATCGTCAACACTGGGATAATCGACGCTGGAGCAATGTGACGTGTTCAGATGAGTCAAGGTTCATTGTTGATTTTTTGGACAGACGTAGAAGGGTGTGGCGTCGTCGAAACGAGCGCTTCCAAGACGTTAACGTCATCAGACATGATCGATTTGGGGGTGGTTCTGTTATGGTGTGGGGAGGCATCACTGTTGCTGGAAGAACGGCTTTACATGTTGTTGCAGGGCTTGTTACAGGCCAGTACTACCGGGACAACATCTTGGCAGTCCATGTTGTGTCGTTCGCACGACATCATGGCCGACGTTTCATTTTCCAGGATGACAACACAAGATGTCACAGGGCCAGGATCGTTACAGGTTACCTCCAACAACAGAACATCACCACATTACCTTGGCCAGCACTGAGTCCCGACCTCTCCCCCATCGAGCATGTCTGGGACATGCTTGGACAGAGGTTACGTCAACGTCAACAACGTCCTGCCAATGTCCAAGAACTTGCTGCTGCGTTGCAACAGGAATTGGACAATCTGGTCCAAAATGACCTTAGACGTCTCATTAGGAGTATGCCACGTTGGCAAACAGAGGAGGATTTACCCGTTACTGACTTTGTTGTGATGCTGTGGTAACTTTGCTGTTTGACCCCGGGTATCATTTTACACTTATAATGGTCAGTCTGTGCCTTACTTAGTCAAACGATCATTTGGAATAAATCGATGAATGTGAACATCATTTCATTTTGTCATTTGTTTCTTCGTCAGTTTCATTAGGTGACTTTAATAACACTTAAAAATCAAATATCCCCTACTTTTTTTGAATAGTATAGATACCATCTATTCCAAGGCTTTATCTTAGTACATTTTAAAAATATAACTTAAAAATATAAAATTGTAGCTTTAAGTTGCGCTAGAACTTATGCATGTGCCACCAATTTGTACATCAATCTTTGATAAACTCCAAAATGTTTGATGAGAAAAATTAAATCATGAAACAAATATGAATAAAACAACATGTATTTTGATAACTTCATATAATATAATGCCATCTCTGTTTTTCCACATGTCAGTCAACTCATAGCAAGATAATTACCATCCCTATTAATGTAAAATTGAATGTCTGAATACCAACAATTTCATGCTAAATTTTACTTGGCTATCTTTTTTTCACAGACTCCATGTTTGGAAACAATTGTTTGAATTGTTCTGGGAATTTCGATCAAAATATCAAGGTATATCATGAGCCAATAGAATGAAGTGGGGTTTTAACTCCTACTTTTCTGCACCAACTGGCTAATAAAGATGGTTGTGACGAAATTTTTGCCTGGATAGCAGTGCTACGACCTTTTCTTATTTTGAATTCCAATTGTAAGGGTACAACATGTACACAGGGTATCTGTTTTTCATCCCATCCAAATAACTAGACACTGTCCTTTTCATCCTCCACCACTGACACTGAGAAACCATGCTGGAAAATAATTGGGGACTTTGTCTGCCAACTCCAGGATCAAACCCCAGATCTCCGGGATAGCTGAGTCATAAAATAATACAATAGATCAGAACAGAACCATTAACTCATGTTGCTGTTTTTTAAACTACTGGTACACCAAAGAAAAAAATTATAAAAAAAATGTTTATAATTGCCTCAAACTTGGTGATTAAAGCCTCAAGTTTATAGTAATTCTGTCATTAAAATTCTAGAATCTAAAGATGAGTAGCACAGTTTGTATAAAAATCCAAATGCTTTTAAAATAACACTATATGATCAAGTTTATGTTATATTAGCTCGCGAAAAACATGCTTACCATCGGAACAATCCATGTATAGAAAATTAGTTGTGTTTTAAAATAATATCCTTGGGCATAAATTGATAAGGTAGTCTGCTATATACATTTCCTTTCTATATATTCATGGTCAGATCCTGGTCTTTTATTTATACTATTCTATTATAGAGAACAAGATCTATACTTGTCAGTTTCTCAACTAAAACCTTAATGACAAACAGAGTAGTCTTTTCATCTTTAACTTTTTTTTTATGCCTGAAGCAATGGTTTATGAAAATTGTGTATATCTTACAATGAGCCCTGGTAATGACATATATTACTCACAAATTTCATTACAGACAATAATATTTTTCAGATTAAGGAGAGTACCAGTATCCACTCCCTTTACTGATATTCCCTGTGGTACCAACAACTGATCAGTCTTAAATAAAGAAGCAAATGTTGTTGACCATTGATGGATGACATTCACAGGTTATCTTGGATCACATAATTTTTGCCCAGGATGAACAAGGAGGGTCATTTTGTATTAACCATCCGGATGCAACGTCTGAGTTTTTAACACACATCAAATAAGTAAATAATATGTTTTTGTACTTTGTTAGGTCAATAAATAGCAATGAAATGAAATGAAATGGGGTTTAACATCCTACTGTTCTGCTCCTAAACTGGGCTAATGAAGACGGGCATACAACATACAGTGTGCTATGAGGGAATTTTGCCCCGGCAGTGGCGCTTATATCAAATTCTAACTGCAAAGGGACCTTTTACGTGCATGCCAATATGTACACAGGACCTCAGTTTTTCATCCCACCTGAATAACTAGATAGCTGTTAGACCCTCCTTTCTGCATCACTGACAAGGGGAAACCATGCTAGAAAATCTGGATGCACTTTCTCGGCTAATCCAGGGATCAAACACCGGACCTCCAGGCTAGTGAGCCAGTGCCTTACCATCTTAGCCATCGTGATCCCCTCCAAAAATAGCACAACATATATAAAGGTATATGGGTGTTTGGAGGGGGGAGGGGGATCTAATGTTTTTCTGAGATCAAAAATTGTAAAAAAATAATCCCCTTTGAAAGTATACATATTAAAGACTTGATTATCATATTATTGGCTATACTGGTATTATACATGAAGAGACTTTCAGAGTCTTTATTGATTTTTTATTCTGCGGCTTTAAATGGAAGCTATACTGTATGGCCATGTTTAATACTACAACCTAAAATAATTACACAAACGCTTAAATATTTATACATGAGCACTGAGAGATTCTCTGTACATATATCTTTAATATACTATACATAGATTCATTTTTTATTCCCTTAAAAAAAAGTGTTCACATGGTTCGAATAGTTTAATAAACTGTAAATAATTATGTAAATAAATTCTAATGACATCAAATCCAGCAATAAAAAGTACCGGTAATACATAGTTAAAACAAAATTATGCTATGAAAAGATAGAAATGTAGGTTGCCAGTGATGCAGTTACCTTCCATTGCTACATTGGTGATGTATTGTTGCATTAGCCTTTAATTATCTATCTCGTTGCTGTACATTGATATAATCATGTGGAAATAGACATGTTTTAGTATCTGTTGACAGTTGTTATTTTTGCTAATAAAGAGTCAAAAATCAATTTAGTGAAAAATGATTATGAAATGAAATGACCTTGCCCTGAAGGAATTCAGAGAGGAAGGTAACTCCTTACATCTTTCTCATATTAGTGAAACTTCAAGCATGCTAAGTAATTCAGACCTTTTTTCTGCACTATTTACGGATAAATTTGATACTAGCTTCTTAGTATGCAGCTCTGATCTCCAGCCAAGAAAATATTGGATTGTTTTTTTATTCCATTTTAAAAGACAATTAAATAATAATTTTATATTGCAATAATAATAAATATTTTTTTTTAAAAAAAAAGGGAAAAATATGTCTGCAAAGCAAATATTTGGACCTAAATAAAATAAAAATAAAAAATGCTGATGAATAAGATTTATCTTGGTTAAAAGTAATTTCATAATAACAAAAATTATGATCAATTAAAACAAGTAGTCTTTTATGTTAAACCATTGATTTATATATTTATATAATACTAATAATTACAAATTATTCTTTCTTACAACTTCTATAATAATGGTACATTTTAAGATAATAATAGAAGGCTTTATACTTCCGAAAATGCTTTCTTTTAGCCAAGTACATTTATGGGTATATAGATCTATATTATTAATGTTGATATATTTAGCTAAATCAATGAATATTTGTAGTCTTTGTTGACGCAAACACACATTTCTTCTTGTATTGTGTGCTAATTAACATATCAAATAAACATTGACAAGGCAAAAGTTTGATGAAAGGAGTTTCCTCGGTAGACCAATATTGATTAGAACAGTATTGCTATATCAGTGTTTAATTAATCTCGCTAATAGCACAACTATTCAATAGATAAGGTTTCCATCACTCATATTCATTTCATTATTATTAATATATAATCTATCAGCTATTTATATTCTTTATTTCTAATCTATATTTAAATATATTCTTGAAATTAAAAGGTGTTTAACATCCTACTCTTCTGAATCTGAATCAAACTGCCTAATATGCCACACAGTGCACTATGAGGAAAATGTTACCTTTGTAGAAGGGCTATGGTCTACTCTTATTTTGAATTCCAACTGTGAGGTTTTTTTTCATGTGCAGGCTGTCATGTAAAAAGGGCTTAATTTTTTCATCCCATCCAAATAACTAGACACTGTTCCATGCCAGGTTCTCTATCTGCACCAATGTTGGAAAATCTCTAAGTGCATATATATATATTAATGTACATATTTTCCCATTTAAATAATCATACATATTTTTGCAATTTTAAACATTCTGACCAGAAAATAAAACACTAGCAAAAAACAAAATCTCATAAATATGTGAAATACCGCAAACCATAAAGACATAAATAAATACTCATTGTCATCAATCATCACAATATAAGAGCAAGAATCATATAGTAAGAAACAAAACTCATTTTTCACACATTTAATTGAAAGCCGACAAAAACTAAACAAAAAAGTAGCAATATGGTAAAGGAACTATAATTACTTTAGCTGAAAGCAATGTGCCGCTTGTAACACATATAAGTTTTGTATAATAACTCCATTAAGACCAAATCTAATTTATTTTCTAGACTCTCATCGTCTTTGAATATAAGCTAGATGAAATCCCAGTGGCGAAAAACAGACCTAAACAATTCCAATAAAATATAATCTGTTTTCATGAAAATGTCATACTGTCTCTCCTGGGGAGGGCAAATTACTTTGGTATTGAGTCACGTAATGAAAGGAAAAGCTCAACCTGCATAAAGCGTAAATATGTTTGCCTTGTAAAACCGAGTGTCTAATCAGAGAGAGAGAGAGGGAGAGTTATATTCAAGCTTTCTGTCACCTAATATCTTATGTTTACCTTGTTTACCTGACAATAGTCTGATTGTATTGTTCATATAAACATCTAATGTCAGCCTTTCACCTAGTCAAATTCCTGATGACTCGTGTAACACAGGAATGTCTTGTAGAATATATTTTACACTTGTAATTTGATGGATTAGATTAGGGCTAGAATAGAGTAGTAAAACAGATAGTTGCATAACTTGATTACTGTTTAAATAGACACATGCTATACTCGATCAATAACCTGTTTATCAGCCCACTAAAAAAACCTGGCCTTCTCATAATCTTACATTGTAAACATTGGAATATCTTAATACAAATAAAAAAGAAAGTAGTAGAAAAAGACACAAGTAAGTGTCACTACTCTAGTAAAACCAGTACCATGGCTAGTCTCTAGACCTGTAACTCAATCTTCTCAGAAAAATCACAAAATGTCAAAATCATATTCAAAATCAGAATATTTTTCTGATACAGTGAGGTTTCTTTTGACTTATGTAAAATGCTGGTATTAGGAAGAACAATATGATGGGGTAACTTATAAGAATATATCACATTTAGGAATATATGAATATTGACAGAACAAGAGAATATAATACAAATAGTGTCCGGAAGATGATGGCTCTGAATTAAACAAAAGAGTTCTGTGGAAAACAATTACTATATTTTTAATAGAAGAATTATAGACACGTATAGCTCTGATTAAAAATAAGATAATTGTTGTTCATGGTAATTGTTTAATTTAATGTGTTCATGAAACTCTTGTGTTTAATTTAATGTGTTCATGTTAGTAAATGTTGTTTAAACAGTATGATGGCTCTGGTTAGACATCCATCTTACCTGTCTGTTTTTGGATTTCACTTTAAAGGAGTTGTTCTTGATTAAGCAGTAACAATTGATAAATACCACATTGTCAGAAATATCATTCAATATTATATTCAATCAGTCATTAAGTATTCAATTAGTTTAAAATTTTAAATACATCCCGGCATAATCAATTTATTTGATCTACTTTATATATGTAATGACACTTACGTAATCACACTATGGCAACCTAATAGTAATAGATATAGTTATCTTGATACTAAGGAGACTAAAATTTTTGTAGCATTCATTTTCTTACATTAAAAATATGATAGAAATGAAAACCTTGGATAAGGAAGACTTTTTGGGGTTGTGGAGGTTTTAGATAAGTTTTAGTGATTTGTCATTGTATCTGGTAGACTGATTATGATCACTGGAGGTTTTTTGGATGACAATATCTCAAGTTTTCACAAATTGTTGGTATTTGACAGGTATACAATAAATTGAATACTAGAGACTGTCACCAAATAAAACTAACTGACTTGTGGTCAATTTAAAATAAACTAACTAAAAGAACTCTTTTTATTGTGCTTAGTTCCTGCATGGACCTTATAAGGTCCATGGTTCCACCTCCAATGCAAAGTTGAGATCTTTGGTGGTCTAGTGGTCATGACATTTGGTCCAATCCTAATAGCACTACTAAATGTGTGTCTCTGACTGAGTTATCAAACATTTTTTTGCATACTGCAGATTCCGATTGGTAATGTATATTTTCTTGCATTAAATGTTATTAAGTGAAAACAATATCGGTCTTTATCCTGCAGGTATCAGTTTCAATGTAATCAGATTATTTGCGTCATAGATATCTTAAGCATTCAAGAGTAAATATCCCTTAGCAATGGTTCAATTTTTTGAAATAAAACCAAAAACTGTGATAAAAATGTGTCCAATGTTTAGCCAATGTTCTGATTTCAATACCTCTAGAGTAACATCTGAATAAACAGTTTGAAAGCAGTTGAGGTAAGAAGGCCACAGGCAGATTGGAATTATAGGCATTTGGCTGGCTTCATATTTGCCAATTTGTGTTCTGTAGAGGCATGTGGTTAGATAAAGTTTAGTGTTACATTAACTTCAAGTCAATTATATACATTATATACTTAAACAACATGAAATATTTCTAACTCACTAAAAAATGAAATAAGTTAAAAACACAGAAGTGTTTCTATTAATACTATAAAACGTTTAAACACACAGCTACTACAAATATTGTTTGTGGCTAAACTATGACCTGTGTGATTATTTTACAACTATTACATAATAAACAAGTCAACAGTGAGGCTGATGTCCTCTGCCAAACTGAAAAAAATGAATTAGATGACTCATATCTTTTAATTACATATTCATCTTTTGACAAGGAAATGTGGTGCATTATCGAACTTTGTCAAGGTATTGATGTAATGATATACGCCAAGTTTTACCATTCTGACTCAATTCACTCAATTATAATCAAAGTTGTCAAACTCCAACAATCAAATTGCTCATCACTGACCATTTTCAAGGCATTCCATCTTAGTTAAACTATTGATGTAAAGATATGCAGCAAGTTTCACCATTCTCAATTAATTAGAATCAAAGTTGTTGAGTTTTAATGTTCAAGGCATTCACAGAATAAAAACCTACACCAAGCTCAATTAGATGCAGAATTATTGAGTCCCAAGAAGTATGGTGGACACACATGGAGATAGACCCATTTCAATAATACCCTGTTTTCTTTGGAAGGCGAGGGACAATTAAATACAGCATTATAAGTACTGAAATAACTTTTAATCTGCAATAATATAACGTTTAAAACTCAGGTCATAATAACTTGTGGAGGAAATGAGATTTTATTGTTTTAAAATTTTTTAAACATTATATAGTTTTAAAGTGAAAATCTATTTTTGACCCATTTTATGATTCAGCCCAAAATAAATCAAAGGTGAATATAATAAACAAAAAATAAATGTGATAAATTTTATAAAGGTAAATCAGTTGACAAATTTCATAAACATAAAACTGCTGACAAATCTGCACCCATAAAAAAGGAAAGTGACATTTTATTATGACTGTAATATCATACTCTTATTAGAGTTTGTTAAGAGAAATTGCTTTCCTAAAATAAAACAGATAACAAATTTCATATTTTGATGAACATTCAATCAGGATATAAGCTTACAGATTTATTTCATTCAGACTGAAACCAATTTCATAATATGCCTTTGGGAACTGTCAATAGATCTCGCCTTCTGAATATTATATCTCAATAACAATAAAAATGTCAAAGCCTTATCCTTTACCGCCTTTTTATACTATACATATAATTTTCCGTATATTAAGTGTTAGTTCTAGAATGTATTATCCTTGATATACACCCTGAATATAATCAAGGTGTACGACAAATAATAACAAATGTTTTTTATTTGTGAAGGGGCATTAATATCGGAAGATTGAACATAGAAGGCGAGTGAGCCTATAATAAAATAAAGTGTAAGAAGTCAATAAAAGTTATTAAGAATATCTGGTAGCCTAACAACCATTTACAATAAACAGATAAACAAATCGTGCCAATGTATAAGCATTATCGACTTATTGGAATCAGACCATTTCATAACACACTCAAAATATCTTATAAGTATGCATTCTTTTTAGACACCATGAACAAGAACATATTTTCGAAGAATCAGAGCTAATGTATCTTACATTAAAATTGATAAAATACAATGGCTTTACAATTCTTATCAATACAAAATCGCTTAAAGATAAACATTACACGATATTCAAGTATTAAAGTAACCGCCTAAATTACTTAACTGTATTTTCTTTGCTCTTATCTCCCAACATCAGGAACACATTTAATATAATCAAAAAACCTCTTGCTTGTAAAACTTATTGTAATGTTCTAATTAAACAACTGATGAGGGATTTATTGAGAAATAATAGTTGTTGCTAGGGTTTTATAAGGAGTTTATTGTCATTCTATTTTAGCTTTATTTATTTCTAATATGTCAATCTCATGAAAATCTTCAAAATTTCTTTCTAAGACATATAAAATTGATTTTTTAAAAAAGTCATTAAGTTCAGATTGGCATTATATTGTTCTTCAAATTCTAGGGTGAAATTGATTTTTTTTTTAAAGAAAAATGTTTTGTTGAAATGTACAGAATATGTCCTCAAAATGTTATGAAAATGATCAAAAAAGATTTGACACATACAACATGTCTACACCTAGTTTACAATATTAAAACAACATTAAGTAATTTGACCAGGGTGAGTGCATTAGTCTAGTCTATCTTGGATAAACTAGATCTATTTATTTTTTACCGATTATTCAGTAATTGTGCAAAAAATATCCCATTTTAAAAAATTTATAATGTTTACGATTACATTTGTGAAACATTATATATATACAGGTCATTAAATCACAGAAAAAACTGACATGAAATATACATGCAGGAGAGTTGAAAACATGAAGTTTGAGTGATATCTAAAAGTTTAACTTGGACCACCCGGTCTCCTGAATAAGAAAAAAAATGTCAAACAAAGCCAAGTATATCATGGCACCACCCAAGTGGAAAATCTGGGCTTGTTTCACTTAATCCTTTACACCATTAACATAAATTTCAGAAAAATGACTTGAAAAACATTTAGTGAATAAAGTTAACGCTTTACAAATTATTTGGTAAAAAAGGTTATTTATCAAGGTTATTATGAATAGTTAACATATATGTTAAAAATTCTATTGTTACATTGACTATTTGTTACAATAATACTAACTGTCTACCTATTTATCACACAGTGCCAGTCTGTTCAACATTAAACTCATTTTATATAAAAACACTATTTATCATTCTCACCAAAACAACAAACTCAATCAACTGATGTTTTCAATATTTAGTTTTCAAGAAAATCAGCAAATACAAAAGTACAAAAGACCTATAAGCTATGTGAACATCTCAAATGAATAAGAAGTGGTACTTGGTGTTTGTTTTAGTCTAATGTATAAATAAAATATATACAAGTATTAATTTTAAAAGTTTCATACGGAACACTATAATAACATATGCCAAGGGTGATGTTCTGATGTCCCTTGCCTGCTTGCCTTAATCCTGAATAAATAGATGTCCCTTGCCCCCCCCCCCCCCCCTTGCCATAATCCCAAATAAATAGATGACACTCATTAATTACTTGCACAATGAACTTGAGGTATGAATGGTAAAAAAAAAAAAATATACACTAAGTTTTATCACTCTCACTCAATATTTATCCAGGTTATTTTTTTCCAAATCATCGACCACTCAATTTGCTTTACCAAGGCAGAAAACGCTCATGATCAAACTAAGTCAAGGTATTGATGTAAGGAAACTATATAGTATACCAAGTTTCATCACTCTCACTCTGTAATAATCATAATTATGGTATCCCCAAGATGCTCAACATCAAACTCGGCAAGACATTCCCCTCAAAACAGGACACCGAATTTGAATTTTGTACCTTAATTAGAAGCAGAGTTATATTTGTTCCAAAAAGAGAAATATACAGGCAGGCAAACCCCTTTTTCTTTCTAATGGCGAGGGGCCATTCATTAATATAAATGTTTATCATATCATATTTGGGCAAATAATTTATTTAGTTGAATTAAACACCTATTAGATATGGAATTCAATGAAATACAACAATCTGATTAAAACACAGATCCTATTTCATTTCATTTTTTATAGTTCAAAATTTCGTTTTACTAGTCTTTACTGCACTAGGATCTGGAAGAGTTGTTATCATTGACGTGTTCTGAATGATGTGAGGTATTAGCCAACATCTGTTACGACAAGCAATCGCCGTGTTTTGCACAGAACTTTGCGTAATCCACTAGTAACATCAATGCTGATTGGTTAATCAAACGTCTGACATCATAGGATAGGTCCCCAGCTTCTCGTATGACCTTGGACCTCGCAAAAACCAGTCAGATTTTCATGTAGTAGTGTAGGCCATCAAAAGTATAAAAGATAGGTTGCCAGGCAACGAAACGTACGCCCACAACAGCTAAGTTGTCCGGGCAGTCAACAAGGATTGTCGCATATTGTTTCTTTTGTCAGTAAGGAGAACATTTACAACACATGATAATCTTATTACGAGTAATAGCGCATTAAGTAATTATCAGAAATGATCAGAATAGTTTTGATGGTTTGTCTCAAAGCCTTCATTCCATAAGAGATTTCAAAGTAATCAAGTGCCATAACTCTGGCAGAAATTATCAGATATCACTGAAAATCAAATAGGATTCTTCGTGTCCTGACCCTAAACACTGTGTACAAATTTAAAGTCAATCGGATATTAACTTTAACCTTTAGAGCGTTCACAGGATTTTTCAAAGTGATCAAGGGTCATAACACTGGTAGTAATTATCGGATATCACTGAAAATCAATAGGCAGTAATTATCGGATATCGCTGAAAATAAATAAGCTTTTTTGTATCATGACCGTAAACAGTGCGTATAAATTTAAAGTCAATCGGATATTAACTTTAGATTTTTCAAAGTGATCAAGGGCCATAACTCTGACAGGATATATCGGATATTGCTGAAAATCAATAGGCTTCTTCGTATTATGACCTTAAACACCGTGTATAAATTCAAAGGCAATCGGATATTAACTTTAGCCTCTAGAGCGTTCACAAGATTTTTCAAAGTGATCAAGGGTCATAACTCTGGTAGTAATTATCGGATATCGCTGAAAATCAATAGGTTTCTTTGTCTCACGACCTTAAACACTGTGTATAAATTTAAAGTCAATCGGATATTAACTTTAGCCTCTAGAGCGTTCACAAGAAATTGTGGATGTTGGATGGATGGACGGACCGACAGGCGGACGGACCGACAGACGGACGGACTGGGGCGACGGCAATATACGACCACATTTCCATGTGGGCGTATAAAAATGAAATGAAATATAGATCTGTATTTGAATCAAGTTGTGAAATACACAAGTATGCACAACAAAATATTTCTTTGGCATGTACTTAATAAGCTTAATTTGTTTAATCAAACAATTGCAAGGACCTAATAACTTAACCATGACAGCACACCTTTATTTGCTCATGTAAAGTAGCCAAAGTATCTAACAATAAATCATCACAAGCCAACTTCACGGCTAATTCCATCAATGGCCTATCATATTTAGTGTGCTACTCAAATCCGATTTAAGGTAGTGGTAGAAAATCCTGAATCAGGAAGATGTTAGATGAAGTGCTTGAAACATATCTTTTGTTAGCCAACTTAAGGATGTGATACAAAGTAAGGCTAGAGAATTCCTATAATTTTTGTGGTAGTCTGAAGCCGGAGAAGAACATTCATTAAATTTTCATCTTGATTCCTCTTACAAAACTAAAGAAAAGTTAACAGGTTGTTTAAGTTGTACAATATAAGACAATCATGACAATAGTAATGGCTACATTCCATATTCCCTACGCTATGGGCATATTGATTGATCCTCTGTCAAGAATCATTGTGAGAAACATGAAATTGCTATAATTTTAAAAGTAAACATATAACAGTGTACTGGATAAACCAATCATAATCTGCTAGTGTCAGGATTACTGCCCTGGAAGTACACAGAACAATCATTCCTGGAATGGATCCTCTAAGGTTGATCAGCAGATGATGCCACTCCCATGGTCCAGTAAAATACCCATTCACAGAACATTGATAGATAATGTGGTTGTACTGTTCATCTACATTCTGTAAACATCATTGGTCACTTTATTCCAATGACTACAGTTTCTTTATAAATTACATCACATTCAACAATATTAAATGATGTCGCTTCTTAATGGACAATTGTATTATCAGTTAATCTTCAGCGAAAGATATCCCAACCTAGCATATAGCACATAGAACGTAGGTGTATTGCAGTTTTAACTAGAAAGAAACAGTAACCTGAAATTAACTTGGCTGAACATTTTTCCATGAATTTCAAATCATACAAAATACCAAAAATATCTGCAAACCTATCTGAAATTTATTTCTTTTGTCAACCATTCTGAAATTTATTTCCTTTGTTAACATGTTTTTTGATGCAATTTGAGGTTTTAGGTGGTCCAACGATCTGATTTGTGTGCTTTAGATCATAAGGTCTGTCACTGATTTAAGTAGTGTGGTTGCAATCCCAAACTTGTATGTGACAAGGAGTTGGAACACTGTCTAATCTCATTGATTTTCCCCAGGTTCTTCAGCTTCCTCCAACCACTTAAGACCCCAATGGACAAGCAATTTTTAAAATTGTACCATTTGCAAGTCCAACAATCAGATGGAACACCATTTCTCTCTCCCTCTCTTAATGCAATTTGAAAAACATCAAAATTCAAATGAAGACAAACTTCAAAGATGGCTGCCTAATTTATCTTCATAATTATGTGAATAATTAATTAATACCATGTTGTTAATTCAACTCAACCAGCTGCAATGGAAGAAAGGGAAAATGTCATTCTTTTTTGGGGGAATCAATTTCTTAACAAACAAAAATATTTCATCGCCATGTTTCTCTTGTTCATTCAGAGCTTTACAGATTGCTAATAATTAAGACAAATAAATTGAAGCATCAAAGCTGTGACTGGAGTTAATTTTTGAAAGGGATCCATGTTTAACCATCAGCCTTGATTTGATACACCCTAATCTCTTTTAGCCGTGTGCAACATTTCACAGCCAAGGATATAACAAAGAATATCTAACAATCCTTTAATAAGTCTATATTTTATGATATTAATTTAACTGCTTTTTTTTCTATAACATACATCAAACAATACAAATTCTATCAAAATTATATTTCAAAAATGATTTATTCAAACATTTTAATATATAAAATGATTTATTCAAATGATAAATTTAATGATTTAAACAAATGCTGCCACATTTACATACGCTCATAGAGTTTACATTTTCTGTGTAAAACAATCAATAACAATACAAAAAATCATACATGCAAGCACTCCATTACATACAGTCTTTGATTTTGTTATTAAACATGTTTCAAGTCTGTCTGTTGTAATTTAATCTACTTAAATACATCATGTATGACTGTTGTGTGTAATATATCAACTAAAAAATTCCCCCATTTGCTTCACTCGTAAAAAAAGTTTAATCTTTGTTTAATAGTCTCAGCAGGAAGACAGGGCAGGACAACACTATCAAGTAAGATCTACTAAACAAATTTACAAGAAGTGGCCTCAGACTAAATAGCAGATGGCAATTTGATACACCATACAACAGTCTCAGCCATATTGAAAACACTCATCAAATAAATGATTTGTATACTCAACATGAATAAAGGCCAGTTATAGACTTAAAATAGACAGTGTTAAAAGCTGTCTTTGTTTGTACGGGTGGCCCACCACTAGTCTAAGGGAGATAACTGATCCTTAAAATTAACAGCACAATTAATCTTCTGGGCAATTAAACCCAGGCTGTTGAGTAGTGAGTGACAAAGTAATGACATCAAAAATTTATTTACAACTGGAGTTAATAAGGCAGTTGCAATAAATAAAGAATGCTATCAGTTAATATTCTAATTTGTACATTAATTAAAATTAATATCTCTTTGTAAATTATTTTATGTAACAACTGCAATAATTAATAATTATACATTTCTCATTTTGAGAAACAAAAACTACAGTACATATAAATATAATAGAATAAGGCTACTCCATATTTCAGAAATCTTTTTGATTTCTTCTAAAAATTTGATGCAGAAATAAGTACAGGGTATTTCGTATCAGATTACAATAACCTGAAAAAATGTGGTGTATTTCTGCTGAAAATTGTTTTCCCACTGTATAAGCGGTTATAAAAAAGTGAAGTATACATGTGTATATAAAATAATTGTCAACTCTTTATCTTTGTCATCTTGTGATTGTCTGTCGGAGTTCAAAATGTCACCACTTAACAACTGAGTGTACCTCAGCCCTCTATTTTGCTTTGTGATATTCTGTACCATTCAACCATAAAATAACCATTGTCCATTACACCTGGAAACAGATCTGCTCATCAATAGTAAACTAACTGACACAGAACTACAGGCAGATCAAATCACTATCGCTGGGGTCCATCTAATCTCATTAGTTTATCAACAGACTGGACAGGTCAGTTAAGCTGACCAACAACATAATAAATGGCTGTAGTTCATTGACATATAGATACTAAATCAATTGCTCGTTAACCTATTGTATTTATCTAATATTAATGCATAACAAAAACATTTTATGATTAAAAAAGGAGAGTTATCACTTCCAAAAGAATGCCCCCACGATATTAATGCATAATAAAGAATCTTAAAGATAAAAATAAGTAACGAGTTGGTACTCCCCCCCAAAAATGCTCTACCACAAAACTTTTTAAATTACAAAAACTTTCATTGAATATTAAAGATAAAAATATGTAACAGGTTGACACTTCGAAAAAAGTGCTCCACCACAAAAATGTTTAAATTACAAAATCTTTCATTGAATGTTAACCATGACTTTACATGTTTATCGCTAAATATCTCGATTTACAAAATAGAAACTTGACAAAAGATGGACTGATGTACTTGAAACCATTATTTACTGCTTTAACCAATAATAATCTTGTTAACAAAAACTAATATTGTACTTTTCACTTGCATGAATGAACCTAGTCAAGCACGAAGAACGAGAAAAAAGACCAAAGAAGTTGGCCCGATTAAAATGGTAAAGCAGACTAGTCTTTGTGTGAGGATTCTGTTTTTGCGCGCTTATTTTAAAATTTCAGACAAAGCAATAAAAAGATGATGTGGAAATTATAAGGTGAATTGTGTCGTCCTCTGACCTGCTACTCCTTGTGTGTCTCCATTGTGACTCTTGTTTCACCTCCGTGTGACAGATGGAAGAAGGGATGTCATAGCTTTCAATTATCTTAATACAATAATAGACCCACGCTTAACTCTAATCAATAGCTGGCCCTTGTACTTTATTTTGTAAGGTGTGCAATATGGTAAATCTAACAAACCAGCAAAATAATGAATAACTTCTGTCAAAACAACAATAATGTGATAGTCTCATTCTTCACAAAACCACCACAAACTTAATATTGAATGTACTGCAAGCACTGAAAAGAAGTTTTCGTTTAAATACATTACACATTCATTTTTCAATAGTCACTTTGACCTGCTGGGTATATCGTAACCTGACATAATGTAAAACATCATTTTTTAACTACTTGTATTAGAGTGACTTTATTTTTATATAACATTGACTTTTAGATATGAAAACAAATCAGCCTCAACATATGCATAAAAACTGCATTTAGCTCTCCTGTAAGCAGACACAACAGATTCCTGTTAGGAAGTAGACCTCCACATTATGTATTATTTTACTCAAATCACTTACATTTTTAATGTTTTGTACACATAATAAAAACAAAAACATCTATAATCTTTCAGACAGCACACCACGAATTTATGAACAACGTACACTCATTGAGTAACTTTAATTTTCGTTTGTAAGTTTTATTTTTTATGAAAGACCAGTCTTAGAGAAAATGTGAACCTCTCACCCAGGAACAAATCATTACCATATGAATAAATATCAAACGAGTATCGGAAGATCACAATGGTCTTGTCCAGACACTAGGTTAACAATTAAGATGTTCAACGTTCTGGAAGGTCAAGAAAAACTTTTGGGATTTTTCCACACATACCTCTATTCATGGATGAATTTTGTTTACATACATGGAATTGGTAAGGAGTTTAATGTTGATCATGACGAAAAAGGCAGGTGGAATAATATACGACCCTAGTATTGTCTTGGTAGACATATTTATTCCACATAAGGAAAATGTCTGTAGGGTAAGGGGTAAGGATGCATTGATTAATATACAAACCCAGATCAAGACATCCTCAGCGATCAACAATCATTTCTTAACACTTTGGCCCTTGAACTGACCAATACTACTGATTCCTCTAATTCTTCCAAGTCACATGAATAGGTGGGAGCTATTTATGGACTGTATAAACTCCATGCAAAAAAGATAAATTTTCTGTGTTTTTTTTCCAGGGATCTGGGGTAGTCACTATCTATATGTACCAGGTGCTAAAGGGTTAAACTATAATTAAAATGGTTATTTTGAAAGTTTCATAATTTCTTTCTATTAGTATCTTTCCAGATTAATGAGGACAGTACATGATCAATTTTTGAAACATTGTCAATTTTGTAATCTTCCACGTTGCTAGACATTAGAACTTTCCCACTGACATCACTAGTATTATACCCACAGTGAACAAAGGTTAGGGTTAGGGTTAGATATAGTTGTCAGAGTAAATTGATAGCATTTCTGATATTGCACTTTTAACATATAAATAACCATGTCTGTTGAATACACAAATAAAAAAGTTTGTAGAAAAAATCTTTTATGTTATTATTTATTACAATATACCATTTACTTGATTGTCTAATGGTTTTGTGATAAAAATATTTTAAAAAAACCTGAATTCTGTTATTTGAAGTATTTGGCTATGTGTTTTTCTTTGTGAAATAAGAAATGATATAAATCTAAAACTTTATTATACTCTACAAGATTTAATATCTCTGTTGGCTCAGCTTGAATCCATATTATCTCCAAATAAAATCTTATTAATGTAATGTACATATTATACTTCTTGACAATGTGGAATGACTTCACTGTCGGACTGCCTTGTTGAATTTATTTGTGTTAAACTATCTAAGAAATTTGACATACTAACCTGTATTCACTGAGGTACATTGCCTGAACCATTGAATCATACAAGTGTGAACTTGATGTAGATACTAGGATAATAAACATAGTTAAATACATCAAAGCCTTATGAAATGACTATACACAAGATAATTTTCTTCTGTTGATGAGTTTTCTACGCATTTAATTGATTTTACGCTGTATGATCACTTATTGAGAAGGGATGAAAATTTCTGGTAATAATGTTAGCAATTTTTCTTCCATTAAAAAGGAAGTTTATATTTCTTTTTTTTTTCTGAAACAATTCAAAAACTATACAAACAGAAAAGAGGATTTACTTTGGCGTGATCATTTTTTATCTTTAATGACGTAAATCGTAAATGATTTTATTGAGCTCACACAAAGAAAAAACTATGCGAAGTACAGAAAAATCTATTTCTATAGTGAATGCCTTTAAAATGTTAATAAAGAGTTTTAATGCTAAAAGAAACCTTAAAAATCTATGTATCAATGTATAATGACGTCTAATTGACATACCTAACAAGTTATACTATTTTAATATCAGTACAGAATTGTTTATTCCGAGGACAAAAATTGATCTTGTAAACCACAGTACTAAAATTGATTCCAACTGAAAAGACTTTGACACAGTTTCCTGTAATTGTTAAGATTATTATTTTTACTTCCTTGTGTAAAGTGAGGGAGTAGAATTTTTCACAGGCAATGGTATTACTAATTCCTTTCTTAATTTTAGAATTTCTCACTATCAATTTTTTCCATATTTGGAATTAATGATGTTAAAGTATGAATGATGGCACATGTGTATATATGCCACTGGATTCAATGTTTAAACTTTCTACCTGTGTTGTTTGCATTGTCTATGTTTTGTCCTGCAGTTTTCCTGCATTATCTATCAGAACCTGTTTTTCATACTTATTTGTTAATGCCTAGAGAAGCTAAATACTTTACAGTTTTATTGATTAAATGGAGACCTGTTGATTAGAAATGAGAACAGACAGGGCTAATGGTATCTATGACAATCTGCAGGAAAACAGATTCACAATGACATTACTGCACATCAAGTTTTTGTAGCAGCAACTAAAGACGTATTTTGTAGCTAACAGCAAGTCACTGTTCAGACTGGCCAATAACAAGAAATTATTGATTTACCAGCAAGAAAACAATTTTCTCACAAAATCAGACTAGCTACATTACTGGACCATTGATTTGCTTGGTAATCAATTTTCCCCGACAGGACAACCTTCTGATTTGGCCTAGCAATCTTATTCTCTCAAGTAGCAATGTTGAGTACTTAAATGGCTACGGCAACTCAACCAGAATCACAAATAGGGCATCTTCCTCTGAAGAGCGTGGCAATGATAATTATGATTTATGGTAAACATCTAAATCAAACAGAGCTAGAATTGACATGGCAATGAGTAATATCAGGAACAAGATGGCCACATGATGAATAATGTAACCATACACCAATGGTCTCCACTGATAATCTGTGATCATATAAAACGAACATTGATTAAACTTGAAACTTGACATGTTTGACTATCTAGAAACATTAACTACAAGTCTTGTCCACAAACTGTCTATCAAGTTGTAGTTTGAGATATTGTAACCTATTCTAAAGTTGTTTGCTATTCTTGTCTCATCAATCCATGTATAGATTAAAACTGATTGGTTCAAATTATACCAAAGACAACTCTATCATTACACTCCTACAAGATTCCTGCAGGATCATCTGTATCGTCAACAGCATTTCTTTTGCAGTAGCGTAGCCATTATTTTACTGAGCAGGGTGTTGTGTCTGTGAGACTGATCTCTGACTTCATTTTGGGGGTCTAACCAGTGCATTAGCAGTCTCTAGTTGCAGTTATTTGAAATTCAAGGGCAAAAGAACTTTCCTGAAATCCCTTGCATCCTGAAATCCCTTGCATCCTGAAATCCCTTCATCAAAAACATAAGCTCAATGGGCTAGAATAACTTGCAAAAAATATACATGTACATTATAATAAGTCCCAAAGACTTTCATGACAATTCTCCAGAGTCTACATTAGCCTGGGACTTCCACTTACATTTCGCACCCTGCTAGCAACCTTCTTTGGCCATGCTAATGTTTTTATAGATAATCTATAATGCTAGATAATCTATAATGATCGATGCTGGTTGAACCAAATATCATACTTGATTACGATATCACAAAGCTTAGATTTTAATTCAAATTTCAAAATGCTTTTGTTGAGCATTTACAGTTCTTATACCCCAGCAATATTGTATGCAATGCCAGGAATAATACCAGTACCTGTCTGTTTATATGGCAGACAAACAAAAATAACCAAAAGTAAAAACTGATACTCAATAAACTAATGTAAAGAGGAAATTAAATTCCTTAATTGGAATTAAAGTAGTTTCATCCAGGACAAATTTATCCCAAAATCTGCATAGTCTTAAATTCTTTTTTTTACTAATTTATTTGACAAAACCAGAATTATCAAGTCTCATGGTCAGATTTGGAAAATCACTAATTATCTCATCAAAATAAAATGAGTTACGAATATAAACCTCTGCACTGGCAATCTGTGTTTTCTTAAAAAGGTTAATAATCTGAGTAGGAGACACTTCTCTTAATCAGATCCTGGTTGTCTCACCTCCTTATTTCTTTAAAGATAATATGTTTAGGGAATTAGTTGCCACTACATAGTTGCTAGTAAACAAGTGTTAACCTGATAGCCCCCATGTTGTATAAAGACCACAAGAGTCAACATTCCTGTAGATTTTTAACCTAGTTATACATGATGGGCTTTGTATCAGCCTGGCTCTGGCCCTGTAACAAGCATGCTGAAATTAAGAATGGTGTAGCTTGCTAACTAAAGAGTAATTGGTCTCATTGGTGAACCAAACAAATCATCTTTACTAGCCTTAAACATTCCTATCACCTACAACTATCAGACAGGGGTCAAAGGGTAAATTTGCTCAGAGGTGAAAAGGTTAGGGCTGGGTAAATTCTCTGCTTTCTCTCTCTTTAATGGTTTTATTTGAGAATTAATTCATGGTCAAACAGACTATTAAATAACCTTCAAAATGCAGACAGCAGAAACTTTGGCTGTTTAATGTTATGTGCGCTTTCATGAAAAAAAAAAAGTAATTGGGAGAAAAAAAAAATATTCCAAAGATTTGAGGCAGATTGTATTGCTGGAAAAAAAAATATGAAAAGAAAAACTTGTACAACTAGTCTTTAGAATTGGATGATTGAATTAAAGAGAATTTATTAGCGGGTTTAAAGTAACAGTTGATTTCATCCAATAATGAGAAAAAGTGAAAATAAACATGATTTTATTTGGCCACACCTTAATACTGCTCAGATTTCTAACTTGAGACATAACACGCCTATTTACACTTTACAATACAGATATATTTCACTTACGAAAATAGACTATTTGTATATGTACTAACAGCCAGCTAGAAGGCTATACTGATAAGATTTTACCACTCGCCTCTGTTAGCCAGAAATATTGCCAAAATTTCTCGCCAGGAAAATTTATGCCCCTATCGCTGTATATAATCATGGTTGCACTTAAACTAATATATCTATGACAATAAAAAACACCCCTCCTATAATAAAAATTTACCTAGCTTACTGAATACAGATGGTGTTATATAATTTACAGACTTAATTCTAAAATGTTTCTTTGATCTTTTTGCTTTTTAATTTATGAGGCATAACCCAATATGTGTAAGGCATCTTTCAGTTAAATCATATTCCTTCCAACTAATTCACAATATAATGGCTGGTGTTTCATATTACCTAAATAGTTTGATTCGATCACAGCAATATTGGATGAATTTATTATCTCTTTTTCAAAGATATTGTATATTTTATGAATTTACGCAAAGGCAATAAATCAATAAAATATTTAAGTTGATGAATAGTATGACTAATTTTGTAAATATATGTTTAGAAAACCCCATATAATTCATTTCAGTTCTGACACATGCTTATGCTCATAATTCAAACAATTACCCATTTGTAGATTAATAGCCCATTAATAGAGTGATTCAAGTTTATAGTTATAATAAAATTCTTCAGAGAACTACAATGCAAGGGAGATAACTCTTGTTGAACATAATTATAACCCATCTCCTTCCATAATTCATATGGTAATTAGAAATATTTTTTTCAAAATATGAACAAATAATGTGTAAAATAAAGATTTAACTTCAATAACTTCTATCGCACTTTTAATATTTAAATGTTTTTTGCCAAATGGCCGACGATGATCTTCAATACTGAAATCTTAATCGGGCTTTCTTTTGTCAATATTGAATGTTAACAAGATTTCCTATCCTTGGTCATGGTACAGACTGATACAAGCATTAAGTACAGTTAGAAGAGCTGACAATATCATTTGTTAAACAAAGTCACACGTAAACAAACAAAACTCACCTGAAGAAATAGCTGAATTGTTGGTGTGTTAGCAAGTCCCCAATGACCTGAAATAAACAAATAAACATGTATATTCTCTACTCCACATGGTGAAAAAATTACTGTCAAGTTCTTACAATTGTTGTGGTTCCCAAAAGGCAGTTGAAATCTTGCGAAATAAAATACAGCTTATCTCCTGATGATTGTTTATGTTCAAAAAATCTTTCCTTTTCTCAGATTTTATTTTTTCTCTCACATAACACAATTTATAGTTGACATTACTTCAGATGATTAATGTTTGCGTCTGCAAATTTATTGTAAAATGTGTTAAGAGCAAATTTAAAGCATCACCACTAATGTAAATATCTTCTCGATACACACAATTGGCAATTTGACTTTTTTTTTTAAAATACATAAATATATAACTGGAATTCAGCAAATTGACAGAAATACAAAAAATATACAATTTGGTAATTCTTATTTTTATTCAGTTGCTGTGTGGCTTCGAGGTGTACCTGGATGTGGCCTACTATTTAGACATTTTTCAGATACTTTAGATAATTACATCAGCTTACAGAAACCACACTGAAGTAAATTAGGTTTCAGCCTAACAACTCATGAAATATTAAAAGCCATGACTTAATACTGCAATGTAGTGTAATTTGTTTGCGAGGTATTGACACAAATCTATGTGCATTCCATCCATAAATCAATTTGACTGATTGAATGAACAATCACATTATAGGTTTCATCAAGCGAACAGATACAATCATTCTTTTCTAATAATATCACCATTATCTTACTTATGGTCTACAACGCTCATTAAAACACTGGATAATCAATACTACAATCAATAGACCCAGAGAAACAAAAGACATTTGAAATAGCATTCACCGATTTTCCTATTTTCATCTGACATTTATACCAAATTTCCAACAAACTTACATCTACATCAAATAAGTGGAGGACGAGGTGTGGGTGGCACAGATTAGGAAACACTTTGTCGATTTTTTATATCAAAATCCTAGTCTTTTATCAATGGTCTTGAAAATATTTTGGTCGTGCATGCAAGGTTCAAATCCAACATTACTATAAAGTATAGTTGCCTATAACTTTTCTTTTCAACACTGAATCAATATCTAATTTCATCAAGTCTGCGTATTTAGATCAGATATGTCACCGAGGAACATTATTTCATTTGGCCCGAGTTACCAATAAATGATACTGATTTAGACGACCTTTGATAATTGGGACGGTTGGAAAAGATAGGGAGAAACCTAGCATCTCATAGCACCATGAAAATCAATATGTCCGCTGTTAAGTATGCCAATCTGACTGTGATTCGGGGTGTATGGTGAAGGAAGAGCAGACGGACAATTGGCAGAGTTATTGACAGATAAAGTAAAGCTGACTATTGATTTTTCAACAACTCTTGTATGAGCCATACTTAGTTTATTTGTTGTTTTGTGGATGTGCCATTTGATCATAAAATGATAAATTAACACAAATTGATCACTCAAACTAACAATTGAGACTGACCAATATTAATATGATAAAATGAGTTACCGGTAACTGACAGCAGTTCCAAGCTACATTTAATACAGTCCATTTATTAATCATCAAGGGTTACGACTGCAAAAATTTTATCAGTTGGACATTTTTTGGCTTACTTCATTAACTCAGATTTAACAAGACATTTTCCAAAAAAATTTAATTATTCATAAAATTCTTTTGCAATGTCTGTAGTCTTTATGCAGCTTTAACCTGTAACATCTTGAAAACACCCTTTTTTATGGAATGTAAATTGGCTGTTAAGAATAATTGTCAGCCAGTCAACTATAATGCCAGTCGGTTCAAACAGGCAAATATGACCAAAACATGAACCCTGAACTAGAATAAGTTTATGTCTTAAAAGACATGAGAGTAACAATAATTAAAATTTAATTGGTCTCTTCTGAGAGTTATTATACAAAACATGTACCAGTAATCAGATAGGGACTTCAGCTGGTAATATGGTGAAAATAAAGGCTGCGTGCACAGAGGTGGTAACTTAGGAACTGAAGGCTATGGAACACTAAAAATCAATAGGGTACGTCCTCTAATGACCTCAGGGCTTCACAATCACAGCAAAGGGGAGGTAACTACCGAATGGAAGATTGTGTTGTGCTGAAATTTGATTAGAATACATTGTAAGGTGACTCCAAAATTTTCCCATTAAAATCTGATAGGAAATTGTTGACGGACGGACAGGGGTAATGACTCAACTGAATGACTACATGTATATAACGGCAAAACTATATGTACATGTGAGCGTACATGTATAAAAATGAATACATGAACAGAATACAGCTTTAAATATAAAATGAAGCAAACAAACCTCAAGCAAGGAAATAATCACTTACTGTAAACTTGTTAAGTTCAAAAAATACTTTTTAAGATAAACAAATAAATCTTGATGCAATCAGTCTGTTACATTATGTATTCTAAATGCAGATTTAGACTTGAAATTAGAGGAGTGAAAATTATCTATTGGTATAGAGATTCCATTCAATGTTATTTAGAAAGAGTTTTAGTGAACATGATAAACAAATCTACAGGTTATACAAACAGTAGAATCAACAGAATGTTAGTCAAATCTTTTAAAAAACAATTTCACACAAGTGTTACATCAGGAACATGGAGATCAAACAAATAAACCGTTTCTTTTTATTTTCATTTGGTAGATTACGATCACCTATGATTTCATCATAATAATACTCCCAATATCTTTCCATGAAAAATATTTTTCCTCTTTTGAAAATGAATTTTGCAATATGAACCGCAAATACACTTGCAATATGGATGTATGGTTGGATGGATTTAAAGACCATTTGGAACAGAAGACCTAACCATCAACTGCAGTAATAATAAGCAAATTGATTATTGCACAAACAAAGCAAGCAAAGCAAGCAAAGCAAACAGTTTCAAATAATATTAAAAGATGTTCCAAAGCTCAACATCTAGCCTAAGTTATATATTACCTACATATTTTAGTATTTTCTTTTTCTAGAAGGACGAATTGTCACCTGACACTCCCAAAATTATACACAAAAATTTTCTTCAGGTAGGTCTTGCTCATAAGGTACAGGTGTTATTTTCATTGAATTAAGACAAGCAGTTTTTTTGAGGTTATTTAGTTGACTATTCAGTAATGAATGAAATTACTTACAGAAGATACAAATCTTATCACTGTATAATTACTACTGTAACTTGAGATACTTGCTATTTCAATTTTTTACACCTCATACACAAACACTTATATACAGGGTATTCACACCAGATCATATTATAACCAACTTTATCCTTAACAAATTTAATGATTATATTTTAATATAATATATAACATGTGCTTCTCACTTGAGTGTGTATGTACGCCCCTAAATTTTGAAAATACTAAGATATTAGGGTGTATCAATTGCACCTTAAGAAAAACAAATACACCCTATATAATGGTCAATTTGGGAGCTTTAATACATTTTACCTACATGTGCTTCGATTACATTTCTTTTTTACAAATTAATAGTTCAAGATGCATTATGTAAGAGTTAAAACTGCCTAATAAAGTTCTTTTATCAAGTTTCAAGTGACATATAAATAATTATTTAGTCATTTAATCACATAATAAGCCGATCATCAACTCTCTAGACCATCAGATGGCTGAAATATTAAGTGGATTAGACAATGTTTGCCATATCTTCATTAAGAGGAAAACCAAGACTTTATTTATTATCACAGTCATTATATAACGATGCTTGACAATCAAGACTATACTATTTCCTGTCTAAACATTTCACAACCTTGCTCAGAATAATGGAATTTGACTAAATATTTCAATATATTCATTTTTCATTATCTATTTTAAAAGCAAGAACTAGTTAAATATTACAAATTTTGGGTAGAAATCCCTTTTTAACACTTTGCAAAATTATTTTTAAACAAAGAGATCATTCACAATTTCTGACTAAACTGGATAAAACTTGTCTACCAGTTTCTATAGGATTGAAAGATAATGAGGATAAGAGTAAAATATTTTAATGATATAGCACTTTGTCAACCCTCAGTAATTTTACAAATGATTAAGTTTAAAAATTGCTCTTTCTTCCTTTATTACGCCTGTATGAAAGATTTTATTTAAAACTTGTTTATAATACATAATAATAGGAAAGACACCTGCAATACCTTATCTTAAAAGAATATACAAAACTTTCTATGAAATAATGAAGTGAAATTACATCATACCTCCTTAGTAAAAAATATCTGAATCTAAGCCATTTTTATACCCTAAATAGAAGAAGCTTCATGAAGTTTTGGGCATTGTGATGATTAACTTAAAAAGATATTCCATAAAGAAGTAACCAGTCCAAATTAGAATATGGAACCATACAGAGCTGCCATTTGTCACAGAAAATCTATTACTTAGGTTAAATCTTTTCGAATGTTACAGATTAGTTGCATACATTTATTGAGTGATGTAGGTTGGAACACCAATGATGTCATTATGGTTGGTTTAGGTCATGTGACAGGCGAAAATGTCAACCTTCTTATATGCCCTAGTGAAACAAAAGATCTACAACTGGCTGAAAATCTTAAAATTATTACTATAACAAATAAATTAAATGGCCTTCTTTAAAGCTTCTTATGATTTTGACCAATAACAATAGCCTCCCTTTAATGCGATTTTACAAAGGGCAGTTACTTTACATGCAATTATTGAAAATTAATGTAACTCAACAGTCTCTCTAGTGCAAAGCTATTAACTTTGGCCTCTAGAGCGTCCACAAGATTTTTTGAAGTGATCAAGGGCCATAACTCTGGTAGTTATTATCGGAAATCGCTGAAAAACAATAGGCTTCTTCGTCTCATGACGAAACACTGTGTATAAATTTAAAGTCAATCGGATATTAACTTTAGCCTCTAGAGCGTCCACCGACGGGAGTATAAAAACGAGTGAAACCACTACGTGCTCGTAAGCAGTCATCACAACGATGAGGCATGCTATCGATCAGACGTCGAAAAAAACTTCTGGGGAATGACTGAAAGAATTGCACCAATTCTTGAAGATTATCAGGTTGCCTATGATTATCTCTCACACGTCTGCAGAACTCACCCCATGCATGCGCAATTGGTGCCAAGTCAGGAGAGTATGCAGGCCAATCCATTCGTTCAATACCATTTTTGGTGAGAAAATCATTAACAACTCGTGCTCTATGCGGTCTAGCATTGTCATCTTGAAGAACAACCTGCTCCAATATGACGAAGACTTGGGATAACAAAAGGTTGTAAAATTTCGTCTCTGTACCTGGTACCTGTCAAATTTCCTTGGACGACGAAAAGCGGAGTCCTGTGATGTACCGAAATTCCAGCCTACACCATTACCGTACCACCTCCAAAACAATGGCGTTGCAAATCTTTCTCCTTGCCCCCTATAGACACGAAGTCTGCCATCTCATTGAACTGTAATGCAAATCAGGACTATTAGTGAAGAGTACCCTCCCCCATTGTTGCTGTCTCCACTCTCCAGTCTCTATGACGTGTGCACCAGTCACGACGTGTTGCCCTATGACGTTGAAGAAGAGGTGGTCGAACCGCTTGTTGTCAAGATCGAATGTTGTGGGTTCGCAGATGATTTCTTATTGTCTGGTCCGATACCTAAACACCACTTGCATTTCGCAGTTCATCTCGCAGACATCTTGCTGTAACAATGCGCTGACATAAAGCCATTATTTGAATGACATGCCGGTCTTGAAGTTGCGACGTTGATCTTTGCCTACCAGACCGTGGGTGATTCTGAATTGCCAGTCTCCCAATCACACCGGGGCTACAACCGATTCTCTGTGCCACATTCCTCTGTGTAAAACCCTGTTGAAGCCTGACCATGTTGAAATTTCAACTAAGAGCAGCACGGTCATGGAAGGTATTTTTAATGCCAAAACAGTTCATGGAAAATGCACGTGCAATGACATAATCAACTCCAAAAAGTCATATCCTACTGCGTTTGGGCAATGCAAACAGTTTTGTGGAGCCTTGTTTTGAGCTTCGGTTTAAGGTTTCTAAGGAGACTGTCAAAATCGTTTTGTTTGAAAATGACATATGCCTTGTACACAGGTTTTATCGTCAGGATATCGAGAACCAATTTTGACACGATTTCCGCCAATAATTTTATTTATATATATATATATATTTATTTATTAATTTTCTTTAATCTATCTCATGATAATCTTCCATTCATTGTTCTCGAATTGAACCCATATACTACAGATTAACACACGTGTGTACATGTTTTGTATTAGTTAACGATATGTAACCATGGACAATGGTGGTAACTATAGCTAATTAAAACCACAGTGTTACTATGTAAATATGTATAAATATACTATAATGTCCATCCTTATACAATGACATTATTTATGAATAGTCCCAAGACAACGAAAAGTACTTTAAAATGTTAAAATGTTATTAAACCAGTGTTGAAATCAGTTGGGGTCGGCATACCTTTTACCTTTTTATCATTTACCGTGAAACAAAGTAGTGCAACTTTGCCGTTGTCCTAATAATTTCGGATATATATATATATGTGCATAGACAATTACCTGGTAGAAAAAAAGGTTTGACCCTTAACACTTCTTTGGGTAGTATAATGTACAATAACCACATTACAATTTTACTGTATAAAAAGGATCAAACCTACTGATCACATACCTTACACTGATAAACACTTTATCTGAATTATTTTTTCTCAAATATACCACACTGAACATAAAGACATACCATTAATACTTTTAAGAATTAGTAACAAATAATGATGAGTAAAGGATACTTATAGAAATGATAGGGAGGGTTTTATTAACAGTGTGTAGTAGAATGGAATGACTACAAAAGCAAACGTGACTAAGTAAATACAGCAAGATTGTCAAACAGAAGCACTTCCAGATTTGCCGGGGAAAACATTTATAAGGCAATTACATTTAGCTGCTTTGATTGGCTGCTTTTTAAATTGCACTTTTACTGTCGTTACAAATCATTTCTGCTTTGCACTAGAGGTTGCTGCTAATGTAGCCTTCCCCATTCTGATTACTTGCCTTCAGTTAAACAATTTTAGCTTAATCCGCATTAAACACCCACTAAAAGCCTGGCTGCGCTCAATAATTTTAAACAAGGTGTCTAACACTGTAGAAACAGATTTCCATTATAAATAATTCACAGTCCTTCCACACTTAGACACTGATTTTTTAGTCTGATATTGTATAGAATGAGTTTGCTTTATTTGAACAAAGAGTCTTTGTGGTGAATATATATTAAACACCTAGATCATTTTCCACTGTATGTATAAATATAAGTATTCTAAAAAATTATCTGTTATATAAACTGTAAAATTTGCTCTAGGCAAGATCTTAACAGAGAAATTTCCAAACCAATGACAAAGAAATAAATATTGTAGACAAAAATTTGGACGAAATAGAATTCATGCTTCCATTTAAGCTTATAAAATGAAATAGCAACATCCTACTTTTCAATAGTATAAAAGGAATAGAAATTAACAGATATTTTTAAAACAACAATTATTAAGCAGTGGACAAGGGTTCTCACATATCTATTCTTTGGTAGGTATTGGGAGCATTTACAAGACAATTTTATCCAGATAGGATGTTAACTTTTATCGTCAGAGCATAGGCTTTACAAAATAAAACAAGGGCTACAACTCAGGCAGTAATTAATGCAAATTGTTAAAATTCAATAGGCGTCTTCATTTCACTAACTTAAATAAATTAATTCATATAAATTTTGTACAGATCTGAAAATACTGTTTTTACTAATATTTGAGCATTAAATATGGTTGGTTGTATAAGGTGAATGAAGACAACAACTCTGGAAGTAGTTGGCAGAAATTGTTCAGATTTGTTAGGTTTCTTCATTTCACTAATTTTAATAACACATATATAAATCTAATACAGAACAGATGATATATTTTGTCATTAAAAGTTCACAGGGCTTTACAAAGAAACACAAGTACATGTAAATCTCTAAGTAACTGACCAAAATTGTCAAAATTTTATGCATATAACTTTTTAACAGATTAGATGATAACTTTTGTTTGAAATTAAGTAGGCTTCTTCATTTACTAATTTCAATAATGCCTATCAATTTCATACAGATCGAAAGATAACAGTTGTCATTACAGTATTCAGAGTGTTCTACGTAGTGGAAGTAAATGTTGAAGTAAATGACAGAAAATTCTAAAATTCAACAAGCTTTTTTGCTTCACTAATTCTAATTATGCAGATGAAGATAACTTTTGTCGTTAGAGTGTTCACGATTCACAAGGTTCTACAAAGTGAAACAAGGGCAATAACACTAGAAGTGATTAACAGAAATTGTTGAAATCTAAAAGGCTTCTTTATTTAACTGTTTCAATAATGCTTATAAATTTCATACACATTGCCATTGGGTGATAAATATTGTCATTAAAAGGTCTGCAAGATCCCAAATTACATGTACATGTGTATGTCCAAAAGCAGCATAAATAAATAGTTTTAAAAAGATATTGATTAACCAACAAATAGAATAGGATATATAACACCAATGTTTCCAATTAGGTCCTTGTCTGTTAGTTAAATAAAGAGAGGTTGACTGGCAATGAAACATACGCCCACAGCAGCTCAATCGTCCGGGCAGTCAACAAGAGTTGTCGCATATTTTTATTTTTTTCGGTAATGAAACATTTATAATACACTAAAAACTGATTAAGAGTAACAACTCATTATGTAATAATCATAAAGTCATTAGAATTTGTTTGCTTTTTATAAAGTTTTGCCCCACACTAACAATTAGTATAGGAAATATTTCAACACCTTAAACTTAAAGTGATCAATTGCTGAAAAACAATAGGATTCTTTGTCTCATGACCTTAAACACTGGGTATAAATTTAAAGTTAATCGGATATTAACTTTAGCCTCTAGAGTGTCCACAAGATTTTTTGAAGTGATCAAGGACGCCGGCCGGACGGACGGACGAGGACGTCGACAATATACGACCACATTTCAATGTGGGCGTATAAAAATTGTAAGCAAGGGCAATAATTCTGTTTATCATCACCAACATTAACATGGCACAACTTTATTCCAAACTTATCTATTTGATTTTTCCCACTAAATGTAACACATCATTATGATGTAACAAAACTTAAAGTCAATAGGATATTAACTTTAGCCTCTGGAGCATCCACAAGATTTCTCAAAGTGATCAAGGGCTATGAAATGATTATCAGATATCGCTGAAAATCAATAGGCTTCTTCGTCTCATGACCTTAAACACTGTGTATAAATTTAAAGTCCATCGGATATTAACTTCCACAAGATTTTTAAAAGGTATCAAGGGTCATAACTCTGACAGTAATTTTCGGATATCAAAAAATAGATTTCTTCGTCTTGTGACCTTAAACATTGTGTATAAATATAAAATCAAACAGATATTAACTTTAGCCTCTAGAGCGTTCAAAAGATTTTCCAAAATGATCAAGGGTCATAACTCTGGCAGTAATTATCTGAAATCGCTGATAATCAATAGGCTTCTTCGTCTTGTGACCTTACACACTGTGTATAAATATACAATCAATCAGATATTAACTTTAGCCACTAGAGCTTTCACAATGAATTGTGGAAGCGGGATGTACGAACTGACAGATGGGGGCAACGGCACTATACGTCCACATTTCCATGTGGGTGTATAAAAACTTGTCTTCAAAATAGCTTTGTCTTCTAGTTGTTCAGCCACATTTGATTGATAAATACATTGTAAAAGAAATTTGGATATATTTAATAATCTGAATTGTTTTGTTAAGTGGTTGATAGATGTTTAAAGGAATTAACTAAATCTGGATTAGGACAGAAAAGTAGACAAACAGATCACATTATCAACGCCAAAAATTTCACAATAAATTTTATTGTTGAATATTCATCAGGGCTCACACTGTCGGTCGCCAAAGTCGCAATTTGCGATTAAATTTTGAAAGTGGCGATTAAATTTTCATTTTGGCGAAAATTTTTGCGATAAAGTTTTGGGGTACTGGCGATTCTTTTTTAGAATTGGCGAAAAAAAATTATAAAATTCTAACCGTATTTATCCTTGATTAACCATATAGCGGCATACTATAAATCAATCAA
Organism: Patella caerulea; assembly: GCA_036850965.1. NCBI lineage: Eukaryota > Metazoa > Mollusca > Gastropoda > Patellidae > Patella > Patella caerulea. The sequence goes on along the minus strand of JAZGQO010000014.1, from coordinate 32,618,352 downwards.
CTTGTTGATAATCCCGAACGTGTCATGAGCAACACTAAACAATTGTCTAGGATTAATGGTTTCAACTGATTGATAATTGTCGATCATAAAGCCTATATCTAGCCATTGTTCATCATTAATTAACCCTAACAAATAGATTAGCGGTGGCTATTTGATATTGTGTAATGAAAACAAAGGGGAGTAATCAAAATAGCTGATCATTGCCGGCAACTCTTTTGAAGGAGAGTAACATGATTTGATAGTTGAATTTCGTTTAATGTACGTGGCTTCATACATCATGTATAAATATTACAGCATGGCTAATTGGACATTATTATTCCAAATCATATATCGGATCGCAATGGGTCGAAAACGAAAGAGCGAGTTGAATAGCGACGATTCTGGGGTGAGAAAATTGTCTGCTTTTTTTTTTTCGTTACGGCCGCCGAAGTGTTCTAAAGTTAACAAAGAGTCTGACGTCGGCTCCTCTAGACGAAATGAACTTGATGCTATGATTAACGATTCAGATGCTGATACCGTTACCGTACCCGAAATCAACAATAGGCCTATTGTACACACGAAACGGAAATTCAAAGAAAACTGGAAATATGGCAACCCTTGGTTTGTCAAATTTGATGTCAATCACATTAACAAAAAATCAACCTGATCTCAATACATCATTTAAAAAATGGGCTAATGTAAAGCAAAGGAGAATCTTGTAAATTGTAAATTAAAGAATGTTAAAGAAATAAAAAAAAAATGTTATGTTATTACAACATTTGTTTTTTATCATATATTTTTGGCAGATAAAATATTCAAGTTGGCGGGAAAAAAATATTATCATTGTTTTACGTAAAAATTAGGATTCATTTTGGCGGAAAAAAAATGAAAGCCAGTGTGAGCCCTGATATACATGTAATAGTAAGAAATGGCCGTGTATTATTATTTTTTTTGCATGAATTTTTTTTTATGTAATAATGACCTCTGATAATGTCACAACGGATCATTTTCAAAAATAAGGATCATGGATGGAGATGAAAGATACAATGGCACCATGGTTTGCATGACATAATAAAGCCCTGCAAGTTTCATCCAAATCAGTCAATAACTTCAAACAGTTAAATTAACTGGCGAATGAGGTTGAAAGGTCTGATGCACGTGCATTGTCGGTTGTAGCTTTTATTCGCCTATTAACAGCCGAGGCACATGATAAAAGATCTAATGTTAATGCGTCTGAATTACAGTATTACAGTAATATTTGGATTGTCAGTACCAAAAATCATGTTGTGTCAATTTTTCAATTTGATATTTTATTAAACATACATTATGCAAGAGTTAAATCTGCTTATTGCAGGTCTCTCTTAACGCCTGAAATGCTATATAAACTATTGATAGACATTTATTAAAAAAACAAGACCATAATCAACTCTTGATGGCATCCAATACTGAGATTTTAACTAGATTTGAACAGTTTGCCATTTAAAAATATAATTTAAAAATGGGAAGCGAGGCCAAGTCGTGAATATTTCAGTGCCCTGGTTACCACTATGCACACATCTTGTCAAAACTACAGACAGTGATAATTTGGCTCAGAATAAAGTAATTTGACTAAAATTTTCAATATTCTCTTTTTTTTATCATCTATCTTTTAATAACCAACTCTTTATTAAACTCTTAAGTTATGCATCTTTAACTATTAGCAGTTCAGAGCAGCATGTTTTGGTTTAGAAGAATATATATCTTCCTTTTACATGGCCGTTCTTAAAACTTTCGGTGAATTGCTGTTTTCACAAACTTTTTAATTCAGATTTTTGAGGTTTGGTCTACTCGACTTAATTAATATCTTATATCATCTCAATTATTGAAATTTTAATGGTATTACACCTTTCAGTATTCACATTGGTATATTTTTTGGATAAACAGGGTTTATTTAACTGGGACTAATCTAACTTTAATTAATGATGAAAAGCAGATGATAAGTATGATATAAACATAGTATATATATATATAAGTACCGGTAGTTGGGTATAATATGCATGTGTATTTATGTAATTTATATGATTGCTGCCTATATACATGTAGATTCAAGTATGTCAACACTTGGTGTTTGATAGCAAATGATTTGTAACATCCTACATATGTTTACATTTCCTTATCAGAATTAAGAGCAGCTGTCTTGCAAAAACTATTCCCACTTTCATTATGAATTAATCAATGGCTGTGAATCAGGTTTATTTTTGTATTTTAATTTCTTGGATGAAATCATAAAGATTACTCCCTGATGACTGACAAGTAGTTTACTATATTCAACATAAATGTACATGTAATACTAGCTGTTATGTACAATATCCAGGCACATGTTCCTGTTAGTTTTTTGAAGTTACTCAATAAATTAATCTTTTCAGATATTAAATCTCCTGATCATCATTTACATTATGCTGATGATATTTAATCTTTTTACAGCTTTATCCATGCTAAAATATAATCAGATTGATTATTTAACATTTAATTAAGAACACAAATCAAAATACAAATGCTAGGTAAGCTCTCGGATTATGTTCCTTTTTGACCATTTTATGTTTATATAGTCTACAGAATATTGAATTCATCCTATTTTTGTAAATATTGAATAGAATTAAATTTTATAATATTGTGTACTTTGCAGGAGATTCAACATCCCTTAAATTACAATCAAAGACACTAAGCTACCTAAATATAAACTTAACTTGTCATTTATCTAAAATATTTTCAACATTTTTCATTTCATTCAAATTCTTTTTCCTGAAGCAACATGATGCAAATTATTTTTTATTTTTTCTGTTTTTTTTGTATTGATATATTTATCTTGATTTTTATATTTTGATACTATTTAAACAATTTTTTTAAGTCTGTAACTTTCCAGATCTTCGTTTTTTCCTGTTGGCCAACAGCCTCTGACGATGGTGTCCATTAGTAAATTACTGACAACCGTTTCAATTTAAAGTCGTGAATATTTTCATTATCGATGATGCTCGACACCACTTTTTCCACTATAGTGCATCCGGAGTGAAATTGAAAGCTTTGAGAGAAATGAAAAAAGATCGGAGATGATTCGCGCGAGAAAAGGGGAGAGATATTTCTATTTGATATCTCCCATGATAATAACACTGATTAACCTTGTATCTTTACCAATAATGTGTGAATCATAAAATCATTTGGAATAATAAGTCTGCTAACGAATGACCTTGTCTTAAACGTCAACCAAGCCACCATCCAATTACACAAATTTGTTTATTCAAAGGGTAAGATGTGATCAATTTGGACAAATGATCTTCAACAAGCAGGAGGGTAAATTACAACTAATAGATTGTAGGCCAGGAATCGTATCAAATGCCTGCCTGCGTTAGCTGTCCAACAAATTAACTAATTGCGTAAGCATGTTTATTTAATGCTGAACAAAGACTGAAATAGCTTCTTTGTCTCAGTAAATTTATTGACTCTTTGCTACAAAAATTATTAAACCTTGGTTTAATACCACGGAGCAGATGTAGTGCAATTGCATTTTCTGCACTGGGTGAATTAAAGCTTTTGCCTCTGGTTTTTGATCGATATCAAACCAGTCCTGGTGTGGGTCAATGACAGATTGTTGACATTTACATTATCTGCTGAAGTTTGACTCAACCTTTTTTGGAGGAGAAAAAATCATGAATACCAAACAGAATTAATTGAGTCTTGAAAAATTATCTAATAATTTTTGCACTTCTATTGAATTTCTAACATAATTTAATGATTAGATACCCAGTGTAGCATTGTATCAAAGATGACATAATCAAATATTATTTAATAATAAAAAGGCATGTGAGTCATTTTTCTTCTTCAACTTCCACAACAAATCACATTAAATAACCCAATCATTCTGTTTAAAAAGTTATTTTGTACTCATTCATAACCCAGGAGCTCAAAGAGGATTCCCACTTTAATGCAATTTATCAAGAAAAGAGCTTCTTTGTATGCTTAGTTTAATAAATAAGCCTCAATATCCCTCATAATATTATCATCCTTTTATTTTCTAAATATATTTAACCTCTTGAGTGAGCCGCCAGTCATAAATCAGTCTGTTTTGTTAAGGTGGCTAAGTAAATACCACAGACAGACTAGATGTGAAAGAAAGCTCTGCCCTATTTTATTGAAACTATAGACAGCTAAACTATGTGCTACAATAACTGAACCAGCCAGAATATACAACTTCAGATTGCCTTTTCAGGTCAGTAGATAAAGGGAGACTACTCTAGTTTAACACTGAAGTATGACTTCATGCTGCACATTTTTTGATACTACAACAACAAATAATTAAATTTAAAGCGTATCAGAAAGAGTTCAACTTTTACCTGGGCAACAAATCTGCACCAAATTTATCTTAATTCAGACAAGTTCTGTCATTTTCTACAAAAAATATTTCCGACATGGTCATGGGAACAAATGATACAAATCTAAAATTCCATCTAATTAAGGATTCAAACCATTGTTGTGGATGGCATAATCGTATGTTCCTTCCCCCTACCACTACATGTATAATAGACAGATAGAAGAAAATGAAATAAAATGAAATGGGGTCCTACTGTTCAGTCTGTTCTGCTCCAAACAGGGCTAATAAGGACGGGAATACCCCATACAGGGTGGAAATTTTGCCTGGACAGTGACATTATGACCTACTCTTATACTGAATTCCAACTGTTAAAGGGACAATAACACTCTTGCTGGCTTGGCAGCTCCAGAAAAAAAATAATAGCCTTATACCTGTTGTGTAAATTATCCATTACAACCTATTTTACTTGTCCAGAGGGTTCGAAAATATTTTAAATCAAAGTCCCATTTGAAAAGGTTTACGTTACTTTTCAAATCAATAAGATGAATTTTTCCAATTTTTTAAATTAGGTGTGTTAAGATGAAATTTATATCATCAATTAATTGGAATATTGTAAAATAATACAATTTGTTGACCAGAATGAAGATTGGGACATATTATTCAGTGTTATTGGGGCTTCAAGGGGTCTTTTACGTGCACACCAATGTATACACAGAACGTTGCTTTTTGTCCCATCCAAACAACTAGACACTTGTCCTTGTCGGGTCCTCCGTCCTGCATCATTGACAAGGGGGAACGGTAACAAACACTTAGCAAAATATCAAATGAATCTTCTACATTAATACTGTTTCTTAAAAATAATAAATGCTATACTTAAAGATAAATACTTTACTTTTGGTAAACTAAAACTCATTTAATAAAGACTTCCATAACAGGCCCGGAACAGGATTTTGTCGGGGGGGGGGGGGGGAAGGGGGGGGCACACATTGGAGCAAAGGGTAATATGTCCCCCTCGATCTGCACCTGCATACGTTACTCTGTTTTTAAAATTCATTATGAATAATATACATCATGGTGACAGGAAATTAAGGTGGGTAGGAAAATGATAAAGAGCATAGTTTAGGACTAACTGGGCTATCAGTTTTACACAAGTTGTCGTATTTTATATTTCATGTCTATTGCAGGTCAAATTCGACAGAAACTATTATTATTATTTAAACATTCATTTACAACATCACAAGTCCATAATTGCTCTGCTTTTAACTTCACAGTAGATTAGAACACAACAGTCATTTAAGAGTTTAACAATAAAATATATATAATAAACACTCAACACAACATTTTGTCAAAACTTCAAACAATCATAACTTTTGTACAGAATAAAGTAACTGGACTGAAATTTTCAGTATATTCATTTTTCATTATCTATTCTTAAAATAATTTGGTTACAAAAACCATTGCATTTCAAAATTTTCAGATTTGAAGTTTCGGTGCGAGAATAATATGTCGTAGCCATTTGGGTCACTCCTAATATGTTCCTTTGGGAGCAGTTCATTTACTTAATTCTATTGATTCCTATTAAAATGACAAAATAAATGAAACTAGTTGTAGCTTCAGGCATCATCAGAAATAGACACTGTTGGCTGATATAAAGTGAATAGTTATAGATTATTCAAGAGAATAAGCCATTCCTAATGGATAAGTGCTTAGGTCCAAATATTTACATAGCATCCTGAAATCATTCTTTCTAATGCTGTCACTGACTGATAATAGAGTTGTTTAATCGTTATTCCAATTTTCTGTTGTTGATAGAATCATAATTATTGAAGAAATAACCGCAAACTTAAACAAACATAGTATTTGATGAGGCTTTTTAGTGCAAGACAATTATGTAATGCAAAAACAAAAGCGATTATTGTACTCTTATGTGAAAATTCTTTAATTATCTTCAATTATTTCTTCAATTATTTCTTCAACAGAACTTTTCCATACTTTTCTTAAGAGTGTCTTTATCTAAATCTCAGCTTATAATTCTGTAATTCTATTAAGTAATAACGCTTCCTTTTATATATCATGTTTACATAAACTGATTTTTATTTTAAGCTTGTTGAAATTAGTTAAATCTGGCCCATTATGAAGGCTAAACACCGTTTTTAGCATGGCATTATCAGGATTTGATGGCGCTCAGTCCATAAATAGCTCTAAATGACATCAGTCCCTGGCTAATAATATAAATTCCCAATATCAATCAGACATGCTGAAGAAGAACTGACGAAATCAATATGTTGCCATGTTATGAAGCCCTGATGCCTACTTGACTCTCTATTACAACCAACGAAAGATAATCTCCTTCGATCCAGACCCAAATACTCACACACTGGATAGAAGATTGCGGGCAAGAAAATTGATGGTTTATCCAGGCAACTAATAACATTTTGTCTACTGCCACACTACATAATCAATATGAACCATCATCTAAATAATATGACATAAAAACAACCATAATACACTTTTTCCTCTATTCATTTTCTATTTCCATTCAGAATAACTTCTTTAATCATCTAGTTTGGTATTATTTTTATTTTTCTATTTCCTTCTAATCATTTCTGTAACTAGCTGCATTGCCTCTTTTAGAATGACACATTGTATGAGAAGATTACGAAATGTATGGGAAAACATGTTTACAATCAGCATTATAACAAATAAAACCGAATTTTACTCCAAAAAAATTAACAAAAATCACAGGCAAAACTAAGCAAACCATTTTTCTAGAACATATTTTTCACTGAATTTCACCGATCCACTGAAGTGGTCTTAAAATCTGAAATTGGTCTTAATTAAAATTTATACAACATAATGTCATATTTATCAAGTAATCAATAAGCAATATGAGTTAAATCTCCAACAATATATATTGCATGTTATTCAATATGACTAAAGAAGTTTTTTTTTATCGCTGGCATGACAGACTTTTATCACTAACTATATAGTGTTCTTGTGTAATTTCTTGAGTTTTTTGGTTTCCTTCCACTGCTAAAGACCCCTACATGCAAGCAAATTATTGTGCCATATGTTGGTCCTAAAGTGACTTAGTTTGTGTTGAGGGGATGTTAAACCCAATTTCTCTCTCTCCAGTCACTGTCAACCAGTATACATGTACTTCTATGTAACTCATTTGGAAATTATATGAAATTCAAATTTTATTGAACTGAATATTGTTTCAATATTTTAAACAAAAACAACATGTTTTAGGCAGCCAAATAAATATTTTGTATTCAATAAGAAATCCATAGAAAACAATTTGTATAAAGTTTGAGTCAGTTGGGTGATAACTTTACCCTCTAGGCTTTCCACATCGGAATTAATAACAATTCAATTACCTCCCTTGTTTTCCCATTCCCCCCATGCAATAGCTATCTTCAAACGTTTGAATTTGAAGTTGAAAATGATATTCCTCTACTGGCAATAGTGAATTATAGGATTAATAGGATTATTCTTTAACAAGGTACAAATGTAGGACTGTTTATAGATACCATCTATTTCAAGGCTTTATTTCAATATATTTTAAAAATATAACTTAAATATGAAATTGCATCTTTAAACATTGTGTATAAATTTCAAGTCAGTCAGACGGTAACTTTACCTCTGGAGTTTCCATAAGTAAGACAGAGTCACCCATTTACATGATGACAATATTATTGTAAACTTAAAAATTTAAATGATAAAAATATTGATCATTTTTATATCATAATTATCATCTTATTTCTGCTAAAGATGGAATATTGGGAACCGTAAGACATATTCTATAAGGAGATATTTGGTTATACACCACTCTTCATGTGATACCTGTTTGATGCAATTAGGTGTTTGAAATTGGTTTATGCTGACTAGAGGTTCATAAGTAAATAAAAATTTGTTTAGTGTCCTTTATCTCTTGAAGGGATCATATTTACTTGAAGGATTAGGTATGCCTCTATGGACTTCCCTACTATAGGCAATCTCAGATAGTACTAGTATGATTTTTAGAATCTTTGTGGAAACGCTGGATGCAGCCAGTGATGACAGCATTTGCATGATATAGCACAGGGGTACACTATGCAGCTGCTCTTCGATAACTATATCAATACAGGCACAAATACTTTTTTTTAAAAAGTCCTGTCACTTTAAGTATCGACATAACAAAAATTTCACTTATTTCTATATTCGATAATGATATACTGAGTTGTGTGTCTTCAAATGGAAATATTCTATTTACCAACAAAAAACCATTCAGGTGAAAAAAATGAAACTGCCAAACGACCAAACATAAAAATTATTTATTCTTTTACTTTACATACATATGTTACTAATCAGTTTGTACTGGAAAAAGCTGTCTTGTCGTTTGGATGGGATGAAAAACTGAGGTCCTGTGTACACATTGGCGTGCATGTAAAAGATCCCTTGGCAGTTGGAATTCAATATAGGAGTAGGCTGCAGTGCTGCTGCCCGGGCAAAATTTCCCCTCATAGCACACTGTATGGCGTATGTCCGTCTTCCTTCCATTAACCCACGTCAGGTGCGTAAGAGTAAGCCGTTAAACCCCATTTCATTTATATGCATCACTTTGTTTGGACATACAGTAGTTTCAAATCTGACACCCTACAACCTTGAGAAATCCTGCAGATACCCATGTTGACAGTGTGAAGATTCATGTATTATTTTATAGTATTCATATCTAATACAATAGCCATATTAACATTTCCATGTATGTAAAAATGTAACTACATTTACAATAAGTGTAATTACTTAAATCAGTTCAAAAGAAAAACATAAAAAAGGAGAAAAAAATAATTAAATTGCTTCAAACAGCAAATATTTAATGTAAATTAAATGCAATGTGTATTTTCTTGTGCTAAGTACAAATATACATACATCAGTTATCTTTTAATAGATTTGTATAGACAAAATGTCACACCCTTAGAGCAATAGAGACAACTTTATTTGTGTAAGGTAGCTTATTTGGGGCCTTCAATAAAGTAATCATAAATGGGCAATAGGATCTTTTCACCTTTAAACCTTTCCACAAAACACCTCCCCTCATATGATATTTGAAATGCCTGATAACTTTACTTAACTATACAAACAAAGCCTTTCATGAAAACCCTCGCCTTTCTTATCACAACCTCAATAAAATCAGCTTAAGAAAAAAAAATCACTCTATACAAGCTTTTCTCGGACAGAAAAGGAAATAATTTCTCTATTTATAACAAATCCATAAATTATTAATACACCATTTTATTTTGTCTGTGCTATGATCAACCCCTCACACTTATAGCACATTCAGATGCTAAAGTTGAACTGGTTTAAAAACCCTGGGGATTGTTAAACCAGTTTAAATTAAGCATCTGAATGCAAATGTGGGGCAAATAAACCAGTTTAAAAAAAAACAGCTCGCAAACCTGTCATCAAGAAGGCTTTTTATTTTAAACTGGTTCATCTTAACTGTCTGAACGGGTTGGCTTAAAAACCCCAGCTCCAGCTTGCTTTGAGCATGCGCAGTATGCAGTAAGTTACATTCATGTGAAAATATCAGGGTCAGACAGTGTCAATGTTATCGAAAGCGTGCAAGAACCGAATAAAGAAAATGAAGCTACCCATGCTTAGTTACAGTAACTCTTACCTCTGACCGAATAGGTCAGAACAGTTAAAATGGTTTGGCTTAAAGTCAAAATGGATTGGCAACAGGATACTGTCTTAAAAACACCAGCAATTATGACTGGTTTTAAAATAAGCGTCTGAACTGGCTATTATTGAGAAAAGTTAACCATTATCATTTTATCAAAAACTAGAGAAACATGTTACATAATTTTAAAATGTTGTATATTAAATGCACATGCATTGTTGGGTAGCCATGGTAGTGCTAGTTCACTACCAGGGAGATCCTGGGTTCAAGAAAGTTTCCCCAAATTTTCCAGCATGGTTTTCATTTTGCACACAGACGACACCTATTCTGACAATAGATCTATGCATTGAATGGCCCTTATATGCTGATATGACAATTCTCTTTTCTCATGTGGTTCTAATCTATACTCACAAAGACTTAACAAACATTTTAAATTTCATTAAATATCAAATTGGAAAAAGAATAAATACAAATTCACAAAATTCTCAAAGTATAGTGTTTTTAAATAAATTCCTTGATGTAGGTCAATTAGCTGCATGTTTGTTCTGAAGCAGAGTTCTTTAAGTATTGGACAACGGGGTCTGGTAAAGAACAGTGACTAGTCATTCGGATGTCACAAAAGATTGCTTCATAAACAGTGAATTATGTGTGATATATGTGTATATACCATGTGTACTGTTGATGGATCATCATAGAATTGCCCTATTTGTAATACCATTGATGACTTGAAGATAGGTCAATCAGCTTAACCAACTGTCCTCAATACATGGTAATTGATTATTTCACAGTTTTTGATTCTTCAGTGAGGAGATGACATAGAAACTGCCACCATTCAGCAGGGCTGTTGGAACTGCCACCGGTTACGGTGCATATTTTAGAGGATGGTGCAGCCTTTCACTCAGCCAAGAATGAAACATGCCTGTCAATTTATTTCAAAATTGCTCTATTTTGAGAGCTAAATATCGATTAATCTAGTTCTTGCTATAATGAAATTGACGAGTGTTAAATTTTCATATACATCTTATAAGAAGAATGAACGTTTAAAAATCTAGATCACATCAATCTGGGTTGCCAGGAAACACAATCAAGTCCACAAATATATTATACATGTATGTGAATCATGTGTTACATATAGGTCAGAAGAACATTTTGACACAAATATATCATATTTCTGTGATTATAAGCTATATTAACCAGGGATGGTAAAAACGACATTGTTGAAAAATTATGGTTGACCGTCAACTTTGTCAATCATGAGCCCCTCTATTTTTAGGTTGTAGGCATGTTAAACTCCCCACATTTTCACATTCTATAAACAAATACCATGAATATTAAAGTAACGATGCATGATTGACATTCAGAAATTAGAAAATTTCTTAATGGCTTTATCCACACTAAAAAGTACTCGGATGGATTATTCAACATTTAATTGAGAAAACAAAATCAAAATACAAATGCTAGATAATATCCTGTCTTAGATTCAGTCAGATTGAATACATGTCCATCAATTTTGTTAATGGCAATCAAAGATGGCATTCCTTTTCTTATGTAGGGAGCACCATCAATTGATAGACATTTCAATAGGTCATATCTTTGTAAATACATAATGGTACCAAGTCTGGAAATAAAGCACCTGTCACTGACAATGTCAGGCACAGATTCACGCTTTGTCATGCACAAAACCTCTGATGCCTGTCATTTTCTTCGGCAATGATTTGTCTGGCACTAAGTTGAAAATGTCAGGTACTATTTCATTAGTGCCTGACATTTGTCAGGTACATCTAAAACTTATTTCCAGGCCTGAATGGAACTGAACCATTTTTGTGCTGATATTTCTATTAAAGATTCCATGGGTTTCTTCATCTAATGAAACTAAAAACACTGTGTATAAATTCATGTCATCGGAGAAAAACATTATCCCCTAAATATAACATAAGTGATCAAGGACCTTAACTCTGAAAGTAATTATTGAAAATCATGTATGCTTATTTCTTTCATGAACACTGTTTATCAATTTAAAAAGCTGTATGGGAAGAAATGAAATGAAATGGGGTTTCTGCTCTAAAATGAGCTAATGAAGACAGGCATATGCCATACAGTGTGTTATGAGGAAAATTTTGCCCAGACAGCAGTGCTACAGCCAACTCTTTTATCAAATTTCAACTGCCAAGGGCTCTTTCACATGCATGCCAATGTGTACACAGGACCTCGACTTCGGTCACATCCAAATGACTAGGCAGCTGTACTTGTCAGGCCCTCTATGCTGCATCACAGACATGGTGTAGCAATATAGTCGGGGTGACATTGTTTTAAAAGATTATAGACAAGGAATGGGGAGATAAGATATAGTTTTATGTTTCTAATATATTCACATATATGCAGGTGTGTACTGATATCAACTAACATTTGATTGACATATTGTTAGATAAAAAAGGGTATAGAACAACAAAATACATGTGATTCGAGATATTCCTATTGCATCATTTGGTTTAATTTAACCAATCATTACGTCGATTGCACAGGTTCATGGTCATGAACACGCATGTGTCTGCGCGATACCCTTGCGGCTATAAAGGAAACTATATTATGTCATTAAAGCAGACTTCGATTAGATTCCAGAGGGTTACCATCTAAGAGTCCTAGACACCGCGAGGTGTCTAGGTTGAGAAGAGTTTGGTTAGCATTGACTGTAATTGTAATATGCTTGTATGTATACCTATGCTACATAAAAGGTAAAAACAAACTGTTGCATTGTTATAACTGAAGAAGACAAACGTCTTAAGAAACCAGTAAGAAGAAACACACAACGTGAAGGAGAAGAACGGACGATCAGGGATAAATCCTAGACGATCACAAGGCTAAAGGTAATATGTAGCAAAAAACAATATGCATGAGTCATACGTAGGATGTGGCGACCGGATCGACAACGCACGCTCTCCACGTCAGACAGAAGACTCATGGTGCTACAATGGGGGAACCATGCCAGAAAATCTGGATGAGCTTTCTTGGCCAAAGCACTACATGAGAGAGTATCTTGACTATCACATTGGGGAAAATGGTAATTTTGAAGGAATAAAATAATCTGAGTCTTGTTAAAAAAAAATACTGCTTCCTCATTTTGTCAGTGGCATAATAATCATAACTTAAGTGTTTGGAGTTAAAACTTATCATGCTTTTTTGTGTATATATACTAGAAAGTCATTCCACTAGTCCGCTCACATCCCCTGGTCATGGTACTGATCACATACATGTATATATAAACAGTTAATTCAATATTAATTACAAGGTGAGACATCCCTAAATTGATAACACTTATAAAGAAGAAAAAAGCATTGGTATATCATATTGGGTATATCAAAGTAAATAAAAGTAATCACAACCTGACACCGACAATACAATTATTTTTTTACCTAGATGGCTTATTAAACATTAGATATACACTAGAATAGACAATAACTCTTTTATAACCTACTATATATCTATAATAATATGTATATTATACTATCTTTCTTGTTAGCTGTTTAAGTAGATCACATTACATATAAGTATTAACCTTAACTTGTCATTTTTTTCTATAATGTCATTATATACTATACTCAACTGTCACCTAGCACGCATAAATTCATACACATATTACCAGTATAGAGAAATGAATAGGACATAAATGATGATATACCCAACTCTTTTTTTACATAACTCTACAAATAAATTATGTACTTACATGTAATAAACAACAAAAATTATTTTTGAATAAAGCAATTATCATTTTGAATATATTATTGGCGAGGAAAAAAAGGTTTTCACATTGTTTTAGGAATAAAAAAAAGTAATCTTTATAATGCATAGTATCATTGATGCATAGACAGGATTGTGGGACATACTCAGGGGAAAATTGTAAATGTAATAATTGAAACAAAAAACGTAAATTTAAAGTAGTCAGATATTGAAACTCGCTGTTAAGACATTTACCAAATTTTACAAGGTAAGCAAGGGGAGAGAGAGAGAGAGAGAAATGGGGTTTAACATTCACTTGACACAAACCTGGTCATTTTGAGACTAACATATTGTTTAATTTTATTTCAATAATTTGCTTGCTCATGGGGGTCTTTAGCAGTTGGAGGAATAATTTGCTTGCGCATGCATGGGGGTCTTTAGCAGTTGGAGGAAACCGGAGGACTCGGAGGAAACCTACGAGGTTGGACAGGCGACACTAACTCCTTGTCACGTACAACTGGGGATTTGAAACCACGCCAGTTGACTCCAATAACAGGCTTTATGATACAGCATGCACATTATGCTAACCATTCGGCCAACATTATAAGTGACTAACAAAAATTGCCAAAATCTCACAGGATGACTTGTTTCATTAAGTTAGCAAAGGATGAAATTACATAGAATTCTTTCCTTCATTAATCTGAATAGTACACATACAAATTTCAAGAAGATAAGATGATCACTTTCGTCATTAGAGCAATCACAAGATTTTTGAAAGTGAACAAGGGCCATAACTCTAGAAGTAATACTATTAACAGAAATTGTTGAAAGTTGTTAATGTTAGTACACTAGCAACAAATTCATCCATGCTAAATTAAAAATTATAGTTAACAAATCTATTATAAATTCTGAGCTGTAAAAGTAAAATTGTGAATGGAAAAATAACTCTGCAAAAGGCATTCAAAATTTACAATATCAAAATTTTACTATTCAATAGGATTCTTCCTCAATAGCCCCAATAAACAAATATGTTCACAGTAAATTAGGAATGGTTGTCCAGTCCACGGAACTAAACAAGTAACAACCATCTTTCAATGTGGTCTTATAAAATGAAGAATATGATTTTGTGTGTATGCTAAACAATTGAAAGATAGATTTTTTTTCTTTTGTTTATTTTCAGATTTTAACTCTTTTTCACCAACATTATTATTTCATAAGTTATAGTTTAGATGGAAAAGTGGGGTCTGCATCTAACACTTGCGTAATTTTACTTTCCTCTTCAAATTCTGGTCAATTTTTATATATTTTTTTTTTTTGTAAAGGGCTTTGCCATTCCATTTGTTTATATTATTGAGATTGTTGCTTTATTAGGCCTATGGCCTGTTTTGAGACTGATGAGTAGGTCTACTGATGATAGATAAATATGAAGACAAGTGTGGCAGTGTTGCTCAGTTACTGTTAGTCTCAAAATGACCGTGGCCTTTGTGTTGAGTGTTGTTGGGAGTTTTTCAAAAAAAAATTCTTTCTGCTTTAATAGTGCACTAGTCCCAAAATGACATAGTTTGTGTTGTGTGGACGTTAAACCCCATTTCTCTCTCTAGGCTATACTTTATTGGACCCTACAGTAATAATATAAATAGCATTATGCAATTTAATCTAAATCAATAAAATTTAAAGCTAGTATACTGTCTCTTGATTTAATTCTTAAACAGACAAGCACAAAGCATCAAATGTTGATATCATTGATAAACCCATCGCCTTGCCTGGATCTTGAAATCGAGACAACGTCGTGAACGAGTCAACAGGACGGTAACCAGTAACACGCGAGTCGTGATTATTTATTATTGTTTGGGAATCGTGACAAGTGCGCTAGAATTAAAATGCAGTGACAGTGACCTAAGAATCTCGCGGGTTCTCCTAAAATGCAACCACGGAAATATTAATACATAACGGTACTTACCGTTAGCAGCTGAAATCAACAATTAAACAGAAGTCATATATTTCAAATCAAGGGAAATTCCAAGGAATTCCTGGGATAGCCGCTATGATGCGACTTTCTGCTTGAAGCATTTATCCCTTTCATGATACGATCCAATAATAACCATCGTTACTAATTGGTTATACTACTCTGTAATCTTTTTATTGATTGGATAATTTATTAAAGGGACGATACTCTTGTTAAATGTCGGTCACGCCCATTTTTAAGAACAAGGAAGGGAGAAAAAGTAAACAGTTCTGTTGTATTTTTATGACATAAATACCGGACAATAGGTAAGTAATATAGTGGTAGGCGATGCCGAGATTCAATATTGACAAATATATCCCAAACACCGGAGTATGATCACATCTTAATTAGTGTTATAACTGTACTTTTTTTTCTGACTCAGTCTCAAGTTCAAGTTTGTCATACTCATACCATTACCAGAGTGTCATAGATATTAATATATAAAGATCGAGATTGCGGTACAAAATTATTAATTCAATAAATTACAAATTTTATGTGGAGATATCAGAATCTTTTGTTCAGACAATATTACCTGTTCAGTCTGTGGTGTGTGCGGTGAAAAGGGATTAGGATTTAGGACTTATTAAGACTAGAGTTCAGGTTAGATTCTGAAATTGTCTGATTTTTAATCTCATTATAAGATTCATATTCAAGCATTGAAAATATATGTAACTGTTGATTTTTAGAATAAATGGTCCATGTATGATATTATTAATTTATTTACTACATTGAGCTGAATTTGTATTGCGACATATGACAGATTTAATGTTGTAATACCTTCTGCATGGTCAAGGGATACATGTACTCATGAAGGGAATATTTGAATAATAATTTTAAATATTGAATAGAAATTTAGGTTTATGTAGATGTGGTTAATACATTTTGGCATTATTATTGATTAAATTTCCACTGACAATATACCTCAAGAATTATCCAGGTTTATACCTCAATGTGAAATACAATGTAGTCTCTCTTGTTTTCTTAGTTAACCTTTCCTCCATGACAGTCCGAGTATATTCTAAACATGCTAGAAATGAATGGTAACGGATGTCATTTGACATAATTCCAGGCTCATATCTATTTCTTGTTTTAAGGTATAAACTTATCACACTGCTAAACTTTTAGTTGAATGATTAATTTATTACTATATGTATTTAGTTTATTTTTTTTTTAGAAAATGACCATAACTTATAGTTGTATATGTCGTGGAACGACTATTTTAGTCAGTCATCAGATTGGCTCAGAAACATACCAAGATGTAGTTGAATCCATGTTACCAAATATTCCAACCACAAATGACGCCAAGACAACTTATACTTCTAACAAGTAAGAATAAGTATTTTATTGCACAATACATATATAATCCAAATGGCATACAACAATAAAACTAGACTGATGTTACAGTGAAGCATAAAAGACAGAGAGAGAGAGAAATGGGGTTTAACGTCCACTCGACACAAACTAGGTCATGTTGGGACTAACATATGGTTTCAATTTTATTTCAATAATTTGTTTGCGTGTAGGGTTCTTTAGCAGTGGGAAGAAACCAGAGTGCCTGGAGGAAACCCATGCGGTTGAGAAGATGCACCTATCTCCATGCCACATACTGTCACACCAGGTATCGAAACCACTGCCGCAAGCCAAAGGTGACCGGCGAGCTACAGGTTGAAGCGCGGCACTCTAGACCACTATGCCATCCCCCCCATAATTTTAGTTTTAAAAAATGGATTGAAAAACAACTGATTGAAAACAGATTACCAGGTATTAAGTCTTATATTGGTTGATGTTATAATGACAAACCAAAATAAAAGACCATTGCGATTGATGCTTAAGCAATGTTCAAAAATGTCTGGCTTGATAACAAAGTAAAAGCTTCTCTGACATGAAATTCATCAAAACATCATTGTATTGAACTTACGCCTTATGAAGATATATTCAAAGGATTGAAATAAAGTTAAACTGAATGATGACAGATGAAAATTTACATGTGTACATGTAATTTTATCATTTACCTTCTAAATGTAGATTCATTTTCATATTTTGATAGTTTGTATTATAGTGTTCATGTGGATTTGAATAGTTGCATGCTTTATTATTCTTCATTCTTTTACATAGTATAGAGATTGACTATCTTGTGTAAAACAACAAATATATTCACCATTAAAGTAAGGTGACACTTAATGTGATTTGAAATTAATGGACATGCTCTTTAATGACCATTCTTTGTTAACAATAAGGGATCCTTAAATTTATAACGGTTATTATTATCAGTCAAATAGTCATGTTATTAAGGAAATCGACTACAATTTCATTAATTTTAGTTGATCATTTTGTTTTGAAGTCTGTCATGGTCATCTTTGATGATAGCACTGTTATTAACTATATTGGTGGTAAAAACTTAATTTTGATATTACAGACTATGTCATTAATTAGTTAATTAACCTTTTTGGGATGTGAGTCAGTATGACATATCAACATAACATCAACCAATCTGTTAAATATCGTCCTTGCCACGTCATAAAAGTAACATCATTGGCTTTGACTATGAAAAAATTCAATAATTTATAATCCAAAGATAACTTTTCTTTAGAATGAGAAACATGACAGTAATGTTAAAGGGACAATCCAGAGTCTCAAAAATTAAAGTCCAAGTATTTATGAAATTGATCGACCAAAATATAGTGGCATGGTGTATTTACCATGTCTCAAAATTTCAGCTTAAAATATTGAGTCGTTTGGGCGTGTACATCAACACTACTTATCCGGACACGTAATCCTTTTAAGATTTCGGGTCAATTTTTTCATTGGGTGTCCTGATAATCGATTAAAGTTTCTTGAGAGGTCTATACAGTGAATGACCCATGCACTGTACTTGATAACAAAAAGTAAATTTCACCTACATATTATTTTTATAGAAAAAAGTCTGGTTTTATCCAGATACTGTATAATACAACAGTCTCCATTTCCAGATGAAGACTGTCAGGTTTAAGTTATTTACAAGCGTATCACAAATATCGGGTTAGTAGGTGGACCTTAGGTTATGGATTTTAAAAGATTTTAACACAAAATTAAGCAGTTTTATTCCCCAAAAATTTATCGGGATTGGCCCTTTAAAACATTTTGCCAAATGAATATGTAAAACATTTTCAATTATCTCATTATCTTATTGCTACCTATTGTTATATTGTTTGTTCCATATCTTTGGAAATTTTTTTTGGAAGGGACATTTATGTCATATGGAATAATAGTCTAAATGTTTTTGTACATGTATATTTTAGTGCATGTTCTATTTTTCAGTTATGCATTCCATGTTTTAGTTGATAATGGCATTTTATTTATTTGTGCTGCCGAGCCATCATTTGGTAAACAAAAACCATACACATATTTAGCAGAGGTATTTATTTGTATTATGTTTTACTGAAGTATTACTGTATGTGTATTTTTAGATATTTTCATTTGATTAGATATTTAATTTTAGTAGAGTATTAGTTACAGAGCATGTTAACATGTAGTTTATTTGAATAACTGTATTAAATTATAGTATTAGGGTATAGGGTTTGTTCAGTCAAACTGTTGATATTTCAGATAAAAAAAAGATTTCAGAGTGGATCTTTAGCTACCCGTGCAGTTACTGCTAGAACCAATGAATTTAGTAGGGAATTTGAACATGTCATGGCAGAACAGATGGTGAGTAACTGAATAGAATATAAAGCCTAAAACTATCAATTTGAAAGAAATTCATTTGAAATGCATTTACCTGTCATCAAATTTATTTCAAATAAAACACAAAATATATGTATATTTTCTATGAAAATTTTATGTTAAAATAATGCAAGTATGTTGAAGCTTTTATTTTATGTGCAAACAAATTTTACTTTAAGGACATACGTTAATAAACAGGCGCGGATCCAGAGGGGGGCGCACCCGGCGCACGCCCCCTCTATTTTTTGAGGTGGCGAAAATTTTTTAGATTTTTAGTAGCTCCATATATTCTCGCGAGAAAGGAGAATGAAAAGTTGGAAATCGTAATTTACAGTACTAGTACGAAATTAGTCCTTGTGGGCATTTTTTATACTCAAAAATCACGGTTCCGGGCTTTGCACTCCCAAGCTGGTGCAGCACGCCAACTGTTTCTGAAAATCCTGGATCCTCCCCTGATAAATGATGAAGATGTTATTTGTTGTGTGAGAAAAACACATTGGCAGACACATGGCTTTGAGTTTGTTTGTCCCTTTGTTCAACACCAGCACGATTAAATTTAATTATCTATGAAGAGTCAACAACACCCATGTCATGTCTTAAATATTCATTCTATAGTACACATGACTTTGAGGGTGTCCGTCTACGTGTCCAAAACCCTTGTCATATCTTAAATATTCATATTTTTGAAGATATTTAATCTAATAATATACAATTTAAAACACACTGAAAGTTATTTTCTTTTGCTTTTTTCAGGAGAAGTGTTCTAAAGGTCAAGGTGGCCAGATGTCTGTTTTACAGAGTCAAGTTGATGAAGTTAAAGGTGTAATGAGTCAAAATATAGAAAAAGTTTTAGAGAGAGGAGAAAGGCTTGAGGATTTAATAGATAAAACAGATGAATTACAGATGAATGTAAGTACCGGTATAAACCATTTCCATAAATCAATCTACCATAACCCTTCCAGAGCTTGTGACTGCATACAACCATTGCAAATATAAGTTACTTTAGCAGTCTACACAGATATTAAACTGGGGTCACAGTCAGACTATGCTTTTGGTTTGTCACCTAATCAATATGAGCTCGTGCATATCTTTGGTTTTTTTTAATGCCCTTAACAATGCTCGGTCTAACATGTCTCAAAAAAGTTTGTTCTTAATTGACCTGAACTGACCTGATATTTGGCCAATGGAAGTGTCCTTTCAGTGGCTTATATGATATTTCAAAAGGAAAGTATACCCATGTAGTGTAGTCTAATATTGGAAGTAAACATCTGTGGTTAAGTCGATATAAAAAATGATGTACTTGTAAATCTTTTGAGAAATATAGTAAAAACGCTTAATTTCATGGGCGCAAGGGGTACCATGGTCTAGGAATGAGCAAAGGGGAGCTGAGCTGAGAAATAATAATGCATGTTGTGTCTTTAGACTTGTATTATTCTTAATTCAGGTATTGATTATAAATAAAACTGTTCCATTTCAGTCAATGGCATTCCAAAAAACATCCAAGAAAATAGCCAAGAAGTATTGGTGGAAAAATACCAAAATGACACTGATATTAGTTGGTGTGGGTTTAGTAGTGATTTTAATCATTATTATTATTATATTGTATTCAACACACGTTTTACCGCCAAACTCTGGTTCTGATTCAAAAGCTGTGACTACTGCCAGTCCTTAACCCATGATACCTGTCTCAATGTGGGTAATAATCCCCATTACAATTTTTGCTCTTACCAACAATTTATCTGTATTCAAATTTCTAAGTTACTTTACTGCAGAACCATCTACTATTATTCAGTCTTAAAATACTGATGTGACCCCACCCTTTAATGTTGGCGTACCATTATTTCAAATAATCGTACGGGCAACTTGCCAATAGTACTTTATTCATACCATTGAAATATTGGACTTGTGTGATGTATTTCACTGTAAAAGCTTGTGCGAAGTGTCAGTATTTTAAGATGTTTAATGGTCTCGAGCTTATGACATTGCGTAATATATTGTAAAAACATTCGGGCCTATGGCCCTCATGTTGTTACAATATATTACTTAATGCCTCGCTCTCGACCAGACCATTAAACGATACATAGTTGATATTCTATTTACCATTTAATCATATCTAAGGAGTTACTGGTAACTTAGTTTATGTCTTGGCTATTTATCCCTATGGTTATATAGTTATAATGATCAAAATCTGTATATTAATAATGTATATTTATCACATGGGTATGGGAATTTGTACATTTTAATTGCCTTTAAAGATATATGTGTGTATACTAATTTCTAGTGTATTATTTGTTTATTAACATAATCTAGTTTGCATAAAATTTACATTTTGTATAAAATATTTGCCATAATTCTTTTGAAGATTGACTTTCACAATTCATTTATATTCTGTTAAAAAAAAACCCAAAATATTGACTGTCTCCAGTGTTTTATGTTTACGTTTTCATATTATTTTTGATTTAGACAAGTCTGTTAATAGACATAGTCAATCAATTAATGTGGGCGTATATAATATCATCACCTGCATCCTTTATCCTTTGTCGGTCAATGCCTTTTAAAATAGTTCTTGATAGATTTTGTTCAAACTTGCGGAGTTATTTCCTCCATTTGCATAATTCAAAGTTCTTGATAGGATTGTTTGAGTTAAAAATTTTTAGATCGTAAAACGCTTTAGAAATAAGTAATAATGTGAGAAGGCATGTAATTTAATGCAATGTTTGGAGCAAAAGCCGGTAATACCCCCCCCCCCCCATCAAAATTTGCACAAAGTACAAAAAAGTATTAATGCAAATATGTATGACCAGACCTAATTTTATTTATCTCCTGGAATTAGCGGGGAAGTTTTGAATCATGGTAAACAAGATATTTAGAAAGGAATAATATATTTTTATATACACTTCACTGTGTCTACATACATCTTATATAATATTTGGATTTTAAGTTGATATTTCTCATATTATTATCGGTTTGATTTGTTTCTTAAAGGTATTGTTTTGTTATTTTTATATAATTGTTATATTATTAAATACAATATTATTTGTCTTATAAGATTTGTTTTAAATGGAAATTTGGTGCTAATAACTGTAAATTTTTAATGTGTTGATACATTGATGTGAATGAATTCATGCTGCTCAATTTCTAGATGAAAACTTTGAATGTATTATGATTTTCTGTTTAGAAATATATCTTGTCAAAATTTATTATCCTTTGACTCTGAGATAATGGAATTGTGAAGGGGAAATGGGTGTTGGATTTATGTTTGTATTTGCAATATTGAATATTTATCATTTTTGCTAAAATATGAAATTATCTCGGAAGTCATAATCAATAAAATTCTGCACCACATTAATTGGTTGGGTTGATTTCCTCCTGAAGACTAAAGGGGAGTAACTCTTGTTAAATTTGAATTTCATTATTTTTTGTAAGATACTAATAGAGGTTGTATTTTTCAAAAATAACTATGCAGAGAATGATGGAATTTAGTTTGTATGTACTAGTTTTCTGTCAGTGACATGGCCAGTGTATCACTCACACTATCACTTGTCTCTGATCGGACGTGGTTCACTGAGATGTCCACTCAAAGACAGTTCCAAAAGGAACTAACCAACCCTGAGCCTATACAGCACGGTAAGCAGCTTCAGATGTAAGGAAAAATGTGCAAGTGAACTTGAGCACAAAACTATTAAGACCCTTGCAAGATGGCCATTTCTCAAACAAGGCATATGTTGTCTCTTCTGTATCTTAAGTTATATTTGCAACTTGCGTTATTAATAGGATTTAATCTAATGCAGATCTAGATTTGTTTATGTTGAAAACATGAAGAGGTACTGGGTTGTTCAATTTTATTTACATGAAAGGGTAGAAGCTATGGGGGTACTATGGAATGCATAATATAATGTTGACTCCCATCAATAGCAAATCATGTAGTTAGATGTGGTAAGCTGTCCAACCCCACAGAAGAAAAGCACAAGACTTTTCACTGCCATGCAAGCTTGGCCTACATTTGTAAGGTTTCGCACATGTGTGGCCAACAAGGAAAGCGTGCATGCACAAATGTGTTGATGAGACATTAAACCCAATGCTTATTAATAAAAGTTTTATAATCCATTTGGCACCCTGCATCCACTACTTGACAATACAAGTAAAAGTAATCTGTGCCGTTATTCCAGACAGTGAGTATTCATGGTTCTAAATCCACCAGGAGATGAAAGTTATTACTAGTGATTATAATTATAAAAGATTTTGATATTGTAGACAAATCTCAACATAGTTATAGCTTTTTAATGTCCCCTTAATCGAACATCTATTGTTTGTGATATCCCTAGGTCATATCGGGACCAATATATGGTTTTTAATTTCATTTCAACAATTTGCTTGCACGTAGTGGTCTTGAGCCCTGGGGGGAAACTGGAGTACCCGGAGAAAACCCACAGGTTGGAAAGGTGACTCTAGTCCTTGCCACGTACAACCAGGGATTTGAAACCACGCCAGTTGACTCAATGGCTGGCAGTATGAAGTGGAAATATACTAACTAAAGAGACTATCCAACTTGGCGACCTATTGTTTAGTCCAACTTTCTGGGAGACCATCTCATCAACTGGGATTGAGAGACCATAATGTCTCTGGTATAATGAATTTAAAAAAAAAAAACACAAAACGCTGCATTCATTTATTTGATGATGGTGTTATTTCAACAAGAGAAAAAGGACGAATTTCAAGTAAATAATGTAAATAACAATAAATCCTTATAGATCTAAATCACACACACATGAAATGACTTTCTTATATATATACCAGTTTTTACATAGTAACATAATAGAAGGTAAGGGAAAGCATAAAACAAACACTCTTTCTCTTTGATTAAACTGCCTAGTACAAAAACAAAATAAAAACTCTGAGGTTTGATTCCTGGAACACCATTATAAACAAATATGTCTTGGACAAGAAGCCTTTTTTTGTTCAAGTTAGATGAGAAATTTGTATTCCTTTTAAAACTTTTGCTGTTTTAGGGACCAAATAAAAGTTAGAAATATTCATACTTATTTTACAAATCTACCAGGCATTAAACAAAACCAAAGAGTATTGCTGTAATGCTTCATACATTTTCTACTGACGTATGTTACGAAACATGGCATTCATACAAGATAGTAACTTCCATTAACTGCGGACTAAATTGATGGATAATAAAAATGTATATTTTTAACAGGATCAGACTTTGTGATTGATGTTTTTTTTAAAAAAACAATGTCCAAAACAATGAATGATGATCAATTTCTAAAAATTACCTGATTCATGATATATTTGTTGTTGTTTGTTTTTATAAAAGAATAAATTTTTTCGGTTCGATTTAATTTTTGGTACATTTATTTACATAAGTTCCAATAAAATCAAATATGACAATGGTTCATTGTTGTTTTTCTCAAACAATTTCTCTTTAAAGACGGTGATACAGTGTTTATAGATATAATGATTTTTATCAGATTTGATGGCAACATATAAAATAAATAATTTAAAGAATTCAGACTCTGACAATATATTTTTTTGTTTCAAATAAACCTAATACACAATTCTGTCAATTCAACACATTCAACCACAAATAAACTGATGGTTGTATACAAAATAAAGGATAATGACAAATAAAATGATTAACAATGGTATATAAATATGAGCATTAAATACACACATAAAGAAAATTAACATAAATGGGGCAAAAAATACAAGAATCAAACTTCAAGAAAAAAAAAGCTTCAACAACCAAAAACTGGTTTGCGACAATACATTAATATATCTATATACTTGGTTACATGTGATAATGTTAATACATGCATTAATACATTTAAGTACTATTACATATACTTTAGACAAAGAGTTAAAAATGATGACTATATGAAGAATACACAACTAATGATAAATGTTAAGAATTAATTACGTAATGATTTTAATCTAACAAATGTGTTTTCTTATTTTTTTTTCAACATTTTACTCCCTACATATTTCAGCTTTTTTTCTTTATTTTTTTTTTTACAGACTTTTATTTCTACCTCTTCTTTGAAAAAATATTTGGTCTAATTTATAAACTACACATAATTTAAACACTGTTTATGTTCTTTTAAGATTATGAACACACAATCAGTTTTAACCTAACAATAATTTTTGTCATACAGTTCCAGTTGCAAGGCCATTTACAATACGTTGCCACAGTTCTTTACGACAGGATTTTGATCGCCGTAAACTCTGTAGAAGTTCATGAAACTGTACCATTCCCCCTGGTGCCATGTAGAAAGCATTTCTTGCTCTGCATACAATTGTAACAAATTCATCATAATCAGCTTGAGTTATATGGTGTATCCTCTGATGGGCACATTGCATAAACCTAAAATACGATACAAATGCTGATAAATATTTTTTTTTTTCAGGCAAAAAATACTGCACATAATGCAGGAATATTGAGCTAAAGCAATCTTTTATAAAAAATAAACATGAATTGGTTTTAAGGCAGATTATTTCCATAAACAACTGTTATAGCCTTAGATTAGAATTTGGAGAATCTAACATACTTTATATTCAATGAGGAGAATCCACTCAACACAAACTAAATCATTTCAGTGTTCACATATGGTTCAATTTTATTTCATAATTGGCTTTTGCATAGGGATTTTTAGCAGTGGGAGGAAACTGGAGGACCCAGAAAATCCACAAGGTTGGACAGAATACACTACTCTTTGTTATGTATAAGTGGAGACTCGAAAACCACGCCACTTGACTCACTGACTTTCTTATCAACGCACACATATTATTCATTTGGCCACCCAACCACCGTTAATAAATAACGAGAATCTAATGTACTTGATATTAAATGAGAAGAATCTAACAATTAACATTATTCAAATCAACAATAAAACAAGATTACTTACATTTGTAAACATTTCTGGAAGAGAGAATTTAGAATGTTGGAGCGTAACTGGTTAGATACATGAGTTGGGTTGGTAGGATGTGAAGTGTTGTTATGTTTAGCCATAAATCTAGCAGCTTCCATTGCCAAATCATACAATATATGAGGACTGACTACAGCATTTACTGCACTTGCACAAAACTGTTGAATATAATATGTTCCTGAAAAAAAACAAATCACATCATAAAATAAAGGCATATCTTAACATCCACGGCTGTAGTCAATAAACTAGAGTCTTTACAGTATTATTTGGTTATTTCTGTTCAAAGTGATTAACATTGGGACAATCTGATTAAAACACAGATCCAATTTCGTTTTTACTTGTCTTTACTACTCTTGGATCTGGAGGACTTGTTATTTAACTCGTGTTCTGAAATGAGGGGTCAGCCAATCAAATGGTCTTTCGAATCGACCGTTTGCCTTTTTCATGCGTGGAACTGTGGGTAGATATTACCAACGGATAGAAATCAAAACAAAACAAAAGTAGATTTTAAAAAGCATGGCAGTCGCTAATTGGTTAATCGAATGACTGACGTTATCGGGTCAAATGTCCCGTGCTTGACACCTGATGTCATAGAACATGAGCTCCCACTATAACTTGTTAGATCTACATGAGTGTTACGTAGGCCATCGAAAGTATAAAAAACGAAACGAAATATAGATCTATATTTTAATTAGATTGACATTAGGAGGTCTAATAGAGAGAGAGAAATGGGATTCAACGTCCAATCAACACAAACTAGGTCATTTCGGGACTAACATATGGTTTAATTTTATTTCAATAATTTGCTTGTGCGTAGGGGACTTTAGCAGTGGGAGGAAACCGGAGTACCTGGAGAAAACCCACGAGGCTGGACAGGCGACCCTACTCCTTGCCATATACAAACGTGATGTAATTCTGAGATTACCAAGTCAAATTATATATTTCTTCAAGGGCATGAGACGGGGAGGAGGGGTGGCAACATTCCCATACAAGAGTAGCAGAAGACGGAGAGACTGGCCAATAAGGGATGATACAATTGGTGAGCATTCTTTGAGATGTTGGTGCTTTGCGTGGAATGCCAAAGATGTGTAAAAAATATTTACCTAGTTTCATGGCAATGCTGAGTAACCATTTGACATCTTCACCATATGGAGGATTTCTAGCATATTTGGTTTGTGGACGATCATCATGTACCCTTCTAGCCAACATCTCCATAGCCGACATACCAACTCTAAACGCAGCCATCACATAATTCAGTTGGACTGGATTTTGTGAAAGAGAATGAGCATGCAATTGTTGATTACTAGCAGCTTGTATCATACCAGTGTTTGTAGTATTACCAGCAGGGGATGTAGTATCAACTGGACAATGGATGGAGTGTAAATGTCCACTTGAAGTACTAGTTAGATTCTGTACAGCGTTAACCTGACAACCGGGTCCTGTCTGATATACCTGTACTGTTGGGCCCATAGGTCGCACAGGTGATGTATGATATACTGTAGCGTGGGCAGGAAGGCTTTGCATATTGACAAACTGGGTTGGATTCTGGAAGGCATACGGGGCCATGTACGCAGGATGGATACTGTGTATGGGTAAATGATGCTGTGTATACTGGTGGGTGAAGGCAGCAGGCACTTGTTGCATGTAACTATATGGTGGTACATATGAATGAGGTAGCTGGGGATGATGGGGTCCAGCCTGAGAGATCGGATAAGGAAGAACAACAGTCTGGGGAGCCATCTGACCGTTGGGTTGTGGAAGGAGTTGAGGACTAGCAGAAACTGGAACTTGATTTTGTGGTGGAGCTTCACAGTATGGTAAGACGTGATGAGTTGCTGGACTATTTCTGTCAGGCGTATTACATAATGGTGGTTGTATGACAGCAGTACCACCAACGTTATTATCTAATTCAGCATGTTGAAGTAAATGATTGTTGGTTTCGCTAACATCTGTACTCTGAGCCACATCCTCAGATACTTTATACCAATGTTTAGCTACGTCAAACAAGACTTCAGGGAAGACTCCTCCACCTTTAGCAGCAGTTTCTACAGCTAGACAAGCTCTCTCTAACATCTCTCTACTCTGTTCTTTACATTGGAATAAAGCTCGACTGACTTCAGTAGGATTTAGAGCATGGGCATGTGGTAAACAAGACAAGGCCAGTTCTGCAGCAGCCTTCACCATATTAGGATCACGACCTCTAGAGGCTCTATCTGCCAAAGACGCAACTTCAGGTGGCGTAAGATGACCTTCCCATGTATCTATTAGGATTCTAATAGCAACACTTCCAATATCCATAGCTTGACCTGTAAAGATAAATTCCAATTCATCATGATGGGGAATGAAGAGAATAAAATCTCTGCTTTACCACTAATAATCCCCTTTTCTTATTTGGCCACCTAGATACATATAAACAATGCTCCTCGCACCGAAGGCTAACTCAAGGTTCTCTTTTTAAAATATCACCTGACCTTTTAAATGAATTAACGCGAACGCTTTTGCTTTTAATAAAATTCTTGTAAAAATAAGCTATTTTTATTGAACGGCCTCAAGCAGGGCTCGACACGCCGTCGGCCTCGGCAGCAATGGCCTACGAATTTTAGAATTTGGCCGCAGATCCATGGCCGATTTTTAATTATCCACGGCCATGTATGGTCACCATTGTGTTGGGTATCAATAGTGATTTTTACTATCGATAATCGGCATTGAAATGTCGATTGATAGTATCAAAACAATCTTATTTTCACGGTCGTAACCAAGAATGGGTTACGTATTTAAAAGTCAAAACCATACGATGTTGCGCTGGAAGTTTTTTGTTTGTCTAATTATTAATAAAACGTTTGAGATTACGTATAAATTGTACTTAATTGTTAAAACATGTAGCTTTGGTTCTGAATGACGAAATATCGTTGATAGGCCGATGTATGTGGAGGAACCAAAATAAAATGAGTCAATTCAAAACATTACGTACGTGAGAGCGACCAATACCAACATGGCAGACAATTCATGTGCAAAAATTAAGGAAGATTTAATAGCCTAAATAACTTTGTAAATTGTTTATTATTATTAAAATAATGTAGCCTTGATTCCGAATAAGAAATACAAACGTTTTTGTCATCTATCTGTCATTTATAATGAGCAGACGAATTCTGAAAGTTTAAGGGGGAAACTCCAGGTAATTTACACATCCGGGTATATCCAATTTAGCGAATTCCATGATATGGTGATTATCGCTTCCAATGAAAGTATTGTTTAAATGAGGGCGAATTTATTTTAACTCTGTTTGGAGAAAAAAAGCTACATTGAGATTGAGACTTTGTGGTAAATATAAAGTGACTGATGTAGGCTATTGTATTATTATACGAAGGATTAAGTCACAGAAAACATATTGAAATATATTGAACGGGTTGTGATTGTCAGGCCTGTAACAACAGTTTGACTGAGAAAAAAGATGTAAAATAAACAGATTTATCACATAATAATTACATATTTGGGCACTTAATATAAGCAAAATCTGCTTTTGAAAAACACTCTCCTAGAACATCTGAGATGCAGGTTTTTAGGAGAGCGATTTTCTGAATTTGTTATTTTAGGTGCAGCTTTTAGAGCTCTCCAAGATTTTATTCCTTTCAAACCCTGTGTCACTGTAACCAGAACATAACTTTCTCCTTTCTGATGATTGATTGATTTATATGACAATCTGAATGACAGTCTTGAGATATGCCTTTCTATCAAAATATTGAGACTATCTAGACTATGAGAAATCAAATAGTGAAGAAATAAACCCAGTTAGTTAAGATCAAATCATAATTACCTGTGATCCATGACACATGTGACGAGTAGGTTCGGGACAACCAATTCGGTGATACACAGTTACTGAGTCCTAGAGCATATAATCCAATTTGGAATGCACAGATATGTAGATTACGATGAGGACCTGGTGGATTACTGTTACTTGTTGGTTGTGTGAACAGAGATGTAGAACTATTACCGCCTGCTTTTGTTAAAACTGTTTTTGCCAATTCAAACATAAAATGTGCTGAAGCTTCAGATGGTTGATTTGGTACAGTTGGCATGATACGATTTTTACCTTTAAACCTGTTTATAACAAAATGATAATTTCATACATAGCATACACAAAATACTCTTTAATCAAATAAATATATCAAAAATATTTCACCATGAGAATACATGTGTAAATCAAATGTAAGTTTAATGTAAGTTTTTTGGTGACACATTTGGTATGAATTTAACAATATCCATGAAAACAGTAAATCATTATCCATATAAAAATAGATTATGCTTACCTCAAACCCTTAACATTAGGAGTAGAGCTTCTAGAATCAACAACTATATGAGGTGGTAGATTTCTATTTACAAAAGGACTTGGGGGACTAGAAATAGAAATATTCAGATTGTTATAATATAAAGAGTTCAATAAAACAGATATTAATACATGTAATTACAAGGATTAGAATAACGTCTATGTTGTTAACATTCAGAAAATAATGTACAGAACATTGTATAGATCAGACTACTACATGGAACTGAATAGAGTAATTATATCTAGTTCTACTACGGATATGTGTGTAATACGAGGGAAAAAATTTTTCGCATGCAGAGTTGTTTCCATCTACTTTTCTTATAAATTCTCACTGTCAAGGGGTCTCTCATATCTACTGCCAATTTGGGAATTGTCCTATCTGAACTATTGGTTAATTCCTTGACGGCCCTATTGGAATCTTCAAGGAAATCCTGGCTTGAACAATTCTGAACCTGGGATATTTAGTAACCCTACAAAAACAGTGGCTACCTCTTTTACTCACAGTTCAAAGACTATTAGGCTGTGTTGAATTGAAACTATGTTTCTTGTCACTACCTTCATGACAATCCAATGAGGGTGTGAGGCAAACACAACACAAAGTGTATTTTTCAACACAAAGTATACAAACCAACACAAACCATCATTTTGATTTTATTCTACCTCCAAAAGCTCAAAGTTAATTCATATTACCAGGTATTAAACTACATGGTAAACTGAATGAATGAAATAATGAAGTAAAATACAAAAGTTGTCTGAAATACTTTTTAAAACTTGAATACCATCCAAATAAAAGTTAGTTTGACCAATATCCCATACTAAATTAACTTTTTGATTCAACAAACAATTGGCAAACAATATTCAACACCAAATGTTTTACTTGGTGCAATACATCAGCAACTATTTTGCAGATTTCAAAAAAAAAAAAAAAAAAATCTCCTATTGCACAATGTCAGTTTAGAAAGAGGTTCCAAGTTTCAATAAAATCTGACCATAACTTTCAGAGATATAATTTTGACTAAAATTGTTAACTGTAGAAAAAAAAATGATTTGGGATCTGTTAGGCAGATATGTTCCATTAATTTATTTTACTTTAATAAAATGAGTTTCCATATATGTATTTCTTATAAATTATACAACATTTTAATATTGACTTATTTTATTTCTTGTTGTGTGTATATTTAAATTTACACGTGTAATTAACTTTGACACATATACATGTAACTTTGACATACAATGACATAAATGTTATTCAAAACAACAGAACTTAGTAATGGTATTATTATTCTTTATTGAATTATGGTTGTCTGTCAAACTTATAGAGTGATCTATAAAAAATTTAAAGCCATTTTATTTGAGAGTCTTCAAAAATATCTACAAACAATGACTTATTTATCAAGAATATTAGCGATAGACCGACGAGAAGGAATATCTAGGACATCAGCTCAGTGCGCATGCCTAATAACCTGACCTGCTTGTTTCTGATTGGACACTTCAACCATTGACCTTAGCGACCGACCAATCAAATAACTTATTCTTAAAATAACTTCATTATGTATGCAAAAACATGCCCGCACCAAGCGAAGCCGAGAATTTCGCTTGTGGAATACTTGTTTTTAGATTCATATTGAAAGTTTTACTAGTTGAAATACATCTAGTAGAGCAAAGTGGCCACGGGCACATAAAATTTATGTAAATTGCAGCTATCCGCCAACGAAATCGACTGTTAAATTGCTCTGTATTAAACACGGCAACAGACCGCAACATAATGTCACTTATTTTTGTTTAGCCGGTATATATTGATAAACGAGACATTACGGGGTAACTTATTTCTAAAATAATTGTTAAAAATGTCGGAAACATTCAAATAAAACTTCAAAATTTTTTGTGTTGAAAAGCTATGCGGCCGAAAATAGACCCCCCGATCCTAAGCGCGCGGGCGACAAGAAACATAGTTCCAATTCAACACAGCCTTAATACATATATACATGTAACATACATTTCAAGGTTCCAAGTAAAGTATTCATAACAAATATAAAGCCTACCTTTCATTATCTCGGACAATTCCTCTTCCACCTTTATCTCCAGAACTAGAAGATCCAAGTGAATCACTTTCTCCACTACTACCACTATCACTACCAGGACCTTGATGTTTACCAAAGTTTCTACGTATCATGGTAGGTGAGTTGTCACTAGATGTAGTTTCTGGTGCACTACTATCAATACTAGCCAT
Organism: Patella caerulea; assembly: GCA_036850965.1. NCBI lineage: Eukaryota > Metazoa > Mollusca > Gastropoda > Patellidae > Patella > Patella caerulea. The sequence continues at coordinate 32,585,456 of JAZGQO010000014.1, read as the reverse complement.
ACCTACAAACACAATAACACAATAAGTATAAAGATAGGTTGCCAGGCAACGAAACATACGCCCACAGCAGCTAAATCGTCCGGGCAGTCAACAAGGGTTGTCGCATATTTTTACTTTTTTTGGTAATGAAACATTTGTAATACTCTAAAAACTGATTAAGAGTAACAACTCATTATGTAATTATCAGAAAATCATTAGAATTTGATTGCTTTTTATAAAGTTTTACCCCACGCTAACAATTGAATTAGTATATATACAAGAAACATTTAAAATCATGGATTTAGCTGTTCAGTTATAAGTTGTCTGCGATATCACTTATGTGGAAGCAGACGTTAAACACTAAGTAGTAGTAGTAGTAGTGTTCAGTTATCAAAATTCATTGAAAATCGATATACTTGTTCGTTTCAACACCTTAAACTCTGTGTATCAATCTGAAGTCAATCAGATGATAAGTTTGGCCTTTAAAGCGTCCACAAGATTTTTTGAAGTGATCAAGGGCCATAACTCTGGCACTATTTATCGGAAATCGCTGAAAATCAATAGGCTTCTTCGTCTCATGACCTTAAACACTGTGTATAAATTTAAAGCCAATCGGATATTAACTTTGGCCTCTATAGCGTCCACAAGATTTTTTGAAGTGATCAAGGGCCATAACTCTGGCACTAATTATCGGAAATCGCTGAAAATCAATAGGCTTCTTCGTCTCATGACCTTAAACACTGTGTATAAATTTAAAGCCAATCGGATATTAACTTTGGCCTCTAGAGCGTCCACAAGATTTTTTGAAGTGATCAAGGACCATAACTCTGGCACTAATTATCGGAAATCGCTGAAAATCAATAGGCTTCTTCGTCTCATGACCTTAAACACTGTGTATAAATTTAAAGCCAATCGGATATTAACTTTGGCCTCTATAGCGTCCACAAGATTTTTTGAAGTGATCAAGGGCCATAACTCTGGCACTAATTATCGGAAATCGATGAAAATCAATAGGCTTCTTCGTCTCATGACCTTAAACACTGTGTATAAATTTAAAGCCAATCGGATATTAACTTTGGTCTCTAGAGCGTCCACAAGATTTTTTGAAGTGATCAAGGGCCATAACTCTGGTAGTTATTATCGGAAATCGCTGAAAAACAATAGGCTTCTTCGTCTCATGACCTTAAACACTGTGTATAAATTTAAAGTCAATCGGATATTAACTTTAGCCTCTAGCCTCTAGAGGCTTGTGGACGCCGGACGGACGGACGGGGGCGACGACAATATACGACCACATTTCAATGTGGGCGTATAAAAATTCACTTATTACTTAATCAAGCTATAAGCAAAAGTCAATGCATTGGATTAGCTTTGCCGAGGTCAGCATACATGGAAACTTCTAAAAGTTGGTATCTATGTACAATACCAGTATCAAAGATAGGTTGCCAGGCAACAGAACATACGCCCACAGCAGCTAAATCGTCTGGGCAGTCATCAAGGGTTGTCACATATTTTTACTTTTTTTGGTAATGAAACATTTGTAATACACTAAAATCTGATTAACAGTAACAACTCATTATGTAATTATTTGAAAATCATTAGAATTTGTTTGCTTTTTATAAAAGTTTTGCCCCACGCTAACAATTAGTATAGGAAACATTTAATATCATGGATTTAGCAGTTCAGTTATCAAAATTCATTGAAAATCAAAATACATGTACTTGTTCGTTTCAACACCTTAAACTCTGTGTATCAATCTGAAGTCAATCGGATGATAAGTTTGGCCTCTTCCCTTTAGCATCAGACGGTTTTTTGAAGTGATCATGGGAGACAACTCTGTAAGTAATTATATGAAATCGCTCAAAATTAATAGGCTTCTTCTTCTCATTACCTTAAACAGTGTGCGTGTATTTAAAGTCAATCGGATATTAACTTTAGCCTCTAGAGCGTCCACAAGCAATTGTGGACGCCGGACCGACAATTGCTTGTGGACACCGGACCGACAATTGCTTGTGGACGCCGGACGGGGGCGACGACAAAATATACGACCACATTTCAATATTGGCGTATAAAAACCGATACCTTCAAGTCTTAAGTTCAGATTCTTCTATAGCAATTGCCATATAAATATGCACAAATCTACTACTACACTATATAATCTCACCTTGCGATGGTTTTTTCTTCATACCCAGACATCTTATTTTAGCATCTAAAGCTTTGATATCATCTTCTTCTTCTAGAGCTGAACTATCTGTATCTTTACCACTATAATATACAAACACTCAATAATAATAACTTATTTCAAATATATAAAGAACATAACATAATTTTTTTTAAAAGAATTATGCTTCACAGAAAATTAATGTTGTTTGCACCGATACATTTTTTTTTGCGTACAAAAATTAATGTTCATTTTATCAATGAGAAAAATTATAATTTCCAGTTATACTTACTGGTAACTATTATATGCTAGAGTATAAACTTAAGTCTTGCATCAACCATAAAATGTAACTGTCATATCAACTAACTGAGCGTAATTGTATCTGTTACAAGAATGTAACTGATATTAACTGGTAGGAGTAACTGTAGCAGTAAACAGTTAGGATATAAACATAACTGTCATATTGACCTGTGAGAGTATATCCGTAATTATACCTCCTACTATCCTTCAATCTGAAGTGTATTCATAAACTTACCAGTAAGAGTATAAATGGAACATACCTGTTATATCTACCAGTAAGAGTATAAGTTGTTTTAGGTCTGGCACCACCTGTGGGTAATGGTAGAGAATGAGGTGGTAAACCATCCACATTAACAGGTCCAGTTCCTTCATTATCTTCCCCATTACTAGAGGATGCCAAACGATTTCTCTCTGGTACAAATAAGGTGTCTATATTAGATCGTTGTGATGTAGAGGGTTGAGGGGAGGGGGTTACATGTGTCTCTCGTGTTATGGTAGAGTTACTAGGACTAGATGTTGTTGTATGTTGACTAGCAGAAGGACGATTAACTAGGTAGGTTACTAAACTAGGTGCTTTATACTGTTGATGTACTTCTTTGTCAAGTAATTTATCCATTATCTTAAAAACAATCAAAAACTACTTCAATATTTAATCATAAACTATAATAACATTATTACACACAATATATATATATCGAAAAGCCTGGATGATAAAGAAATTATAAACGATCCCAATGTGTATAATGATCATACATGTATTGGATATAATATATATCCAACATTGTTGATGATCAACAATTAGATCAAACACTGACTATGTGTATATGATTTCAACGCCAGTTTCTAAAAAATTTTTTACTAATAAATTATGATTCATTTCAAATATTTTGAAACAATAAATTGATCGTTGTAGAAATTAATGTATTGAATGTAACCTATCGCCAGGAACATAAATTAATACTGATGATCTCATTAAATAGAAGGTGATTCAAGGTCCTTGATAAAATAAAAGTTATCATCGAATAATGACATAAGAATACATCTTTGTAAACCTTATTATACACATCAAGGTTTCTTTTATGAAATTAAATTTATGCCGACACCCTTACTGACACATTAATATCAAAACACATTAAATCTTTGTTTTTAAGTATGATATTTTAGTCTCAAGTTTTAACACTAATAAAATCTGACCTTGCTAAGTCTAACTTGATCATCTTTATATTGAATTAACATAGCCATTGCCAACTCTCCTCTTTGTCTTCTGGTACTTTCACATAATAACGGATGTTCTGCTTCTGATACATTAGCTTTCAAACCTAAACAATATATATATTCATATAATAAACTTGTACGTTCTACTATTTAGTAATCTATATTTTCAATTTAACCAGAATCTAATAGTCTATTGCACCCTGACTATAGTGTGGTGCACCATAAAGTTTGGAGGTAGTACAAGTCTTAACAGCATTAGAATAACCCTCTTCTTGTATATTACATAATGTAGGTGTAGTTAGTACCGGTAGTCCCCAATATCATCAATATATAATATTCTACTTTCATGGCAATTCATTACGTAATAGTAAAAAGCATTTAATTATTTTAAATAGTTCACTATTTAAGTATATGTAAGATTAAATGATTCATACATATATTATTTTACAGTTCTTTTACTTATACTTTTATTAAATTAAACATACCTAGGGCAGTGACAGCAGCCTCAAATCCAAGTTTCTCATCAGGGGCACCTCGCGCTAAAAAAAATAAATAAAATCAGTTATATAGAGTTGCCTCCCCTTAGACCACAGACCTTGTAGCAGATCCATATCTACCTCTTATCATATCACATATCTTTCAAACCTTTGATGTACATTCAGACTTATTTTCATTATCTGAACATGTTTATTTTGGACACTGTATCAGCTTCCAGTGTGCATTAAAGGTCACAAAGTTATTAGCCTTAGGTAGACTGGAAAAAAGCCACAATTTTATATTGAAAAGGTATCTTTCAAGCATCACATCCCTCAATATAAATGAATACTGCTGACCAAGTAGAATGCAATATTATTTTAATGTAATAAAATCAAGTACCTGTTAAACATAGAGAATCAAAGATAAATGTTGCTAAATGAAGTGGTAATAATGCTTCTCCTCTAGCTGTTATTTTACCATCTACTAGTTCCTGGGCTCTAGCTCTCAATATATCTAATTCATCTACACCTAGAGGTATCTTCTTTAGCATTTGTAACAACTCAGATTCTTGATACGCTAATTTTACCTACATTTATAAAACATATTTCCATTAAACAGTTCAATTTATATCATGTCGGTGACATGACACCAAAAAGTCACTAACTTTAAAATTGTAGTAGATCATACAAGCAAATATAATTGCTGATAACCTCAAATTTGTAGACCATCATTGCGACAGATTTAACATATCTTTTCTAATTGTAATGGGCAAATTGATGTTGATTTACACACACACACACAAAAATCGATTATAATAAATACATATACAGTATGTGAACAACAAAGTCATTTATTACAAAGTAATTCTTACCTCTAACGGTTTACATGAAGCAGGTGGTCTAGGTAAATCTAAACCAAACATTCCTACTTGAAAGGCAAGATGATGACATTCCTGGTCTTCAGATAATACACTAACCAGAAAGGCAGCTTTAGCTAATGTAGCACTAGCTAACATACTAATGTTATTCAAAGCTTTCTTCTTCTTGGCTTTTAAAAATAAAAAGAGAGGTTGCTAGGTAATGATACATACCATCCATCGTTTCCCCGGAATACTATGCATAATTTCGAGTCTATTCAACAATATCCCACGACATTTAACTGTAGGTATCATTATTTTGTGTGTAGTATTACATGACAAATTATAACAATCTTTATGAAAACCTCCTGACTGATAGACATATGGACACACATGCTTATCATGAATATCAAAATATTAAATTCATGAATGTGTAACATATCTTATAATAAAACTTTTCCAAGAACTTCAAATCAATGACCATTGAGGGAATTCATTTGGGGAGAAATAATTTATAAAGAGTATTTTTGTTTAATATCTTTCTTCAAATTTTTGTAAATATGTACATGTACATGTACGTTGCGATATACAAAACATTATATTTTGTCAAATGAAAGTTTAAGTATTTTGCCAATGATCAGGACATCATTTATGTTGGCATGGTAATTTCCTATTCAAATTAAAACTCTATATGATTCTAGTATGGTAACATCAATATAAAGAAATGAACAATATTTACATTTTGGTGTAGGTACATTAGCTGATTCTGCTAATAGATCTGGTGGATTAGCTAACATTTCTTCTGCTAACTGTTTAGCTAGTTTACAAGCATCTTTAGTATGACCGTGGGCATGTAAAGCTTCAGCTCTAGCAAACAGAATCTAAAACAAATAGAAACAAATTTTCAATTACAATTACATGTCATTTAATATTTTCATTTTTTAATCCTGTGCTGGCCTTTCATATCTGATAATATATAAACATTATACAATTGCATCTACTGAAATAAAAAAGACTTGCAGAATACTCAATTATTCTATGTCAAAGTTCACTATAAAGTATTGTGGTTGATTGGTGCATTTCACAAATTGTATGTAAATGTATAGCTAAGTACACATAAGTTCAATATTTTTAGCACTGTATCGTAAAATGTTCAATTTGGAAACAGGTGCCCGGTAGTTAGGTTTTTGTATTCAAAAAGAGGTATTCATGACGTAAATTTACAAAGTTCTGAAATTACCAATTTTGATTAATTTATTGATCAGTTACCCATTTTGTGAAATTTAATTCATCTACTGGTATTTAACATGACTACTTTACAATGACTTATTAAGTGATGTTGGTTGCATCTCTTTAATACAGTTGTAAATGCTACCTGGCATTCACAAATCAAATGGAGATTAAAAATACTTTTTATTTTCTGGTGAATAATTCTCAATTAATTCTAAATATAGAAAAGAATGAACAAGCAAACCAACCTTCTGATTATAAACACCTTTCGATGTATCTTGTATATCTTCAAACTTTTTTATTCCAAAAAAATAATTTGGCTCATCATTCTTTTTCTTGGTTTCAACTACTTTGGCTTTAGTGTCATAAAAGTACATTTGATACTCATCACCTGACTGTTGTGACTCTGAGGTAGAATGTTCTGTGTTATTAGCCCCACTAGGTAGAGCTTGACTAGCTTCTGCTAATTGTATGTCTGCAATGGCTCCTAAGGCTCCATCAATTTCTTCTATGAGATCATTTACACTATTTACATTATTTACATCGTCTCCTTGTATTTCAACTTGATCCTCCCCGTTATCTAATCCCCCGTTCTCAAATACAGCATTACTCTCGGCTTCATCCAAAGAATTACTTCTCGAATGTAATCCCTTATTATCATAACTAGAATCAGAATCACGAAAATGTCTGTCGGGTTCACAAAATCCTTCTGATCCTGAACTGATAGCTCCATCTACTTCATTGATATGTACAGTACTGTCATGTCTAACCCGAGAGCGCTGTTCCTGAGATCGTTTAGTATGAGCAACATGTGTAGAATTATCTGTGCTGATGATGTCGCGTGAGCAGATGGTCATCGGTTGTACCCTGGAGGTTTTATCTGAACCTTTACAGCTAAAGTGATAAACCCAGCGTGACCCTTCTTTATCCGAATATGTCACACCTCGAATAGGGTAATCTTCCCATGTTAGATAACAAGCTTCGATAGCAGGTTTAAAACCAGGGAAGTTTTCGATATCATTCTTTTTAACATTGCCACTACCACTGGAGCTAGAGCTTCTAGCCTTTCTTACTTTTTCTATAGTACACATGTGCCAGTCTTTAAATTTAGTGCATAGATCATCTCTTTGAATGGGTGAGAGTTTAGGATTTAATGCACCCAATCTCCATAGAGTCACTATCTCTTCACATAAACTAGCAGCTGCATGCTGAGTAGCATTAGCTGAACTATTTCCACTTCTTGTAATATGAACTACTGCACTGTTGTTTGGAGCAGATGACTTTGTTGCAAACCACCAGATCAAAATCTGTAAAAAAATGTCAAATAACTTAGAAATCTATGCATTCATGAGAAGTTAAACGTAGTCCTACCTACAAGTCAAAAATTTATTTCAAATATTTTGTAATTATTCATTCACGAGAAGTTAAATCTAACCATACCAAGAAATATTTTTTAACCACTATTTGTAAAATAGATAAATGAAACTTTTCATTAATAAGGTTTATGATATTATTTATAATAAAAATATTTATACCCAACACAGTGGAGAAAATAAAACCCCAATATTTTAATATTTTCAAATTATTGTAGACCTAACTGGTTATCAGCTAACATATGACACATAACAACCAACAATCAAGTCAATATAATCAATTAGATTACATATTCAACAGTCTAATCTTATAAGGTAATGTTACATATAAACCATAATAACAATATTTAAAAACTCCTACAGCTTTCCCTATATCAGAAAAAGTAATTTTATTCATTAAGTTGTATGCTAATAACGAAATAATTGATATTATTGTACATACCTGCTCACATTGTAGTACTTCATCAGTTACTATTTCTAGTAATGGTACTGAATTACTGTCATGGCGTCTAAACATCTCTCTTACTATAGACAATAAATTCCACATTCCCTCTGGCTCGCGACCACGTAATGGGCGTAGTAAACTCTGCCATTCAGCAGCAGCAGGTGGGGCACTAGCGGACAAATAGTTTACATCACTGAAAATGAAAATCCCACATGTTTTTAATGTAATTTTATCTTTGCCTTGACTATTTTTTCTTCCCGCCTAGTAGACAAATATGCGAAAAATGACTACACGTGAAAAAATCTTTATGATAAAATTAGGATACATTACTTTATTCACAGTTCAAATTTAGATACACTCTTTAACAACTTCTTTCTAATTTAGCATTGTCATTACTATAATTTCATTCAATTCTTTTTACCTGAAAACCATTGGAGCTGGTACACAAAATTTGACTAGAGTTTTTTTTATATTTTCATGAAGTGTTGCTTCATCAAGTGACCATGATGTCTGTTCACTAGCAGGTGGACCAGCTGTAGGATCTGAAAACCAGAGGGATAGAGAAGGATATACAATGTTCCAATAGATGTATGGCTTAAAAAATATCACAACTAATGTGAGAAATGTTATGTTTTGGGAAAGAAGAATCAAATTAGAACAATAGAATGTGTTTATGCGTGACTCTACAAAAAGTTGAAAATTGTGCATCCAGTTATTTATCATCTGTATGTGTATGATATGTAATTAGTATGACATATATACACTGTTCTCTGTGCAAGCAGTAGCACCCAAGAACCTTGTAATTATCATATTTCTCACAGCTTAAACCACAGCTTAATGTACTAAGATTGATTATCAAATATTGAATTAGGAAAACTGAATGAAAACTTAAATGCTAGATAAACCCCCTACCCCCATCTTGAATTATGTCAAGATTTAAAATAGGCTTATAAAGTCTATTCACTGACATCAAAATTCCAACAAGCTTATTGCATAGTGAGCAGTATAGGTCAAATGAATTTCATTTCAACATATCTCTGCAAATATTGAGTGGAATTAAAACCATTTTTGGACTAATATTCCTGTTAGAGATCCATCTTTGACAATAGCGTAGTTTGCAAGGGTTTCCTATTGCAGTACAACGACACAAGGATAACTTTGCAAATCAAACGCCGACTGTTAAGAAACAGTTGATTTAACTTGTCTAAGATTTTCAATTGAAAACACGGAGCCATTTGTACCGAGAGCAAAAACAATTTATATGGGTTACGTAATTCGTTTCGAACACTCCCTCAAATTTTCAGTGAGTGAACTGATTTCATTGACTAACAGGTATCAGGTAAACAATATAAACTGGTACCAGGTAATAAAATTACAAAAGTTTATCTGCTAGAAAAAAAGCAAAAAACCCCTAAAAAGCCAAGAACATGAAAGACAAATTTATCTCCAACTATATCTGGCAACTGGATGTTGGTATTTCTGAAATTTGCTTGAGACTTGAATATACAAATTCTAAGAGCTTTACATGTAGATTAACCACTTTTATTCCCTAAAATATACCTGGTATTTCTCTCTTTAAAATCGGCCCAAAGTTAAAAGAATGAAATAGAGGTACTGAAATAATTACCTGGTGCACCATAAACTGTATTGATGGCTGTTTCTTGAGATGATAACAATTCATCTAATAATTTCTGAGCTGTTGGTAATATCTACAATAATACAAAGTTTAAAAACATTCATTTTTAACTAGTATTGTATTAAAATTTAAAAAAAATACGCCTTCCAATATTCCTTATAAAATTAACAACAAATTTATAATTTTGAGCTCAATGGGAGGTTATAACTATTTTGAACATAGATATCTCAAAATCATATGAATAATGTTGTATTATTTCTATTAAGGAACATTGTATTTTGGCTATCTACTAACACATTATTCAAATAATTGACCTGTTGTGGTAGAGCACTGATTAGATACTGGGCAAACTTCTGTAACTGATCTCTGTGTAGTCTAGACAAGGACTCGGAAACAGGAGCTCGTAGACATACAGAATTAGCCTGAAATACATAAACATTAATACAATTATTTAGAATTTTCAAAAACTGAACAAGACACTATTCTGTTTATATTCAGATTTCTGACCATTCTCATCATTCTTGTCTCACCCAAGTAGAGCATGTCAGTTGGTCTAATTACATATACATGTACTTTAATACGGAAATAGGCAACATTACTTAAAGGAACTAAATTGCTAATTATTATCGATGTAGACTGGAATGATCAGACGCTAGAAATTGATTCAATTGGGATGCAATGCATATAATAATGTAACATGAATGTATATATACATATAAACTGATTTACATTCAATCGTTTCTGTTTTTACTGTAATTTCTAATCAGTTATGTTTGCTGAAATACGATTGAAGTCTCAATCGAATGGCAATTTCTAGCGTCTGGTCATTTCAGTCTACATCGATAATAATTATTGATAGGGTGCCCCACGTGCCTACTAAAAAGTTGTACTAGACATGTTGAATGTGCACGCTTCAGTTGGTTAACTACTACTTATTTTCTGAGAGTCTGGCACACTCGTTGAGTCTATAAATAGCCACAGCACGGGAAAATTCTCAACACACTATCAACTATTACTGTCATAAAAAATCTATTGTTGCAATTTTGAATAGTGGTAATATTTAGCGTTTTGGTTATTACGACATCTTATGCCAGGCAAAGGGGGGGGGGGGCAATGCCCCCTGAAAAAATGTTTGCACCCCCCCGAAAGAAAATTTGCCAACCATAACTCTAAAATACCTACTATAGACTGTAACGGGTGTGCCCCTCCTAAAAACTTCACTGCATCATACCAGCAGTAGTTTCATTTTACTTTTACAAGGTTCGTAAATCAATTGTTGAGTCACCCACCATGCTTTATTTCTAAATTCGATTTCTTGTCCCAGCTTTCTGTCATGTTTCGTAAAAAAGTAGTCTGGATTATCCCGGCCTGTCAATCAGACGGAGAATGGTCGGTAGACTGGTGAAGTGACACTAATTTCAAAAGAAGGGCATGTGACGTATTTTTTACTCGAAAATGTCTGGATATTATGGACGACACTCCGAACCATTTTTCAGTGTATTATTTAGGATGGTTAAATGTTCATAGCTTATTCAGTACAACATGACCGTTTATTTAGTGAAGATAAATGTGTAAAACAGATTTAAAACATGTTATATATATAAATATTGTGGTGTAATTGTTGAGCTATTTGGTGATTATTATTTATGGTGGGGCACCCTATTATTGAGCATGCTCTCCAGATAATAATATGTATTCACTGTTTGACATGACTTATGGAATATGTCTAGCCTCGTTCTTCAGATCTATTGTTACAAATAGCTCTGAAATGCCTTATGGTACACAAGCCACAAATCATTTGATATCAGAAGATCATCTTTTCCCGGTACAATCGCAACATCAATGTTGATTTAAATTGACAAATAATTTGTTTTACTAATAGGTACACTTACTTTAATGCACTACGACATAAACTCCCTATTGGGGGTGATGCAATACAATTGCTATGGGACATGTTATATATTGTGAGGTTTTCTCCCAGGGAGGAGTTTCTATGCTATGTGTCACTGGGGGACACTATCCTGTATAACTGGACGATAGTTTATATCGAGAAAGTATAATTACCTGATGGATTCTATACAAACAGACAGCAACAACATGAGAACACCAATAAGGTGAACTATTACAGCTACAATTACATGATGTTATTCTACGTCTATCAAATACAACTGCCACATTATAACCTTTATTTCCCTGAGCTTGATTTAATGTTTGTGGTGGTACAATAGTGGCACTCAGATGAAAACCTGAAAAAATAATTAAATTATAAATCATTACAGGTTATTTAATTATATTCATTAAAACATATCTGAAATAAAATATAACAGTTTTTATTTTACAGTTATATTTAATTACGAACCACAGGACATTAAACCAAATTGCATTTCATTTATATCTTATTACAACTTTTATAGAAATACAATGTAATGGTTTAAATATGTTTATAATTATATTCAATAAAACATTCATCTGAACAAAAATGTAATGGTTTTATAATTATATAGTATTCAATAAAACCTTAATTTGAACTACAATGTAATGGTTTTATACTTATATCTATTAAAAATTCTATCTGAACTACAATGTAATGGTTTTTTAATTATATTCATTATAACTGTTATCTAAAGGTATAAAAACTAAATTCATTAGCGAAGGATGAATCTTTTTATGTAGGTCATTTTTGTAAGTTATGTTTACCTCTTCAAAGAAGGGAATTTGTCTCTACAGCTGTTACCCTATTATTGATAAAAATAGTCAAACCTTATAAACACTTTTTTGTGATGCTTTTTATTATTGTCTTGTAGACCATGTATAATTAAAGGTGTAACATATTCTAGATAAAATACTTCTAAGCAAAAACATAATCACAAAATAGTTCTGTCTGAGATAATAAAACATGTACATCGGTAAAGGAATTAATTTTCTTTTTTCTTGTTTATTTTTTACCTTTGACAACAGTTTTTTTTCCAATAAAACAAACTATTTATGACAAAGTGTGGAGTTACTGTAGTTGTCACATGTCAACATACGACAGTTTATATATTTTATATACCAAAAAAGAATAATAGGATTCCAAGACAAGTTTGTGATATACCATTTCATCCAAGTATCAAAAGATTTAGAAATTTACTATGATAGTCTAAGCATTAAGTTTTTTCAAATAATCCTTATAATGATGCCTCGCATTTTCTATAGACACATACTTTTGGCAATGTATATACAAATGTTAGTCATAGATCCCTTATTTCAAATAGATCCATGGCAGAAAAAAGATGTTGAAATAACACGCCTTTTCTGATTTTGAATTTCCAGCATATATTTGGTATCAAAAATGACTTTATATTTTAAAATATGTGTACATCAGCAATCCTCAAGAGTAAAAGCTTATCAGAAAAGCAGAAAAAATGTTGTATTCAGCAGTTTAGCTGCTATGGATTAATTAACGTCATTATACCAACTTTGTAAATATCTCAACTAATTGCATATGTCTTCAACATGTATATATATATCCTAAACTAAGGGTCTTTTAAAAAACACAAATTATACAATGCTCTGTTTTGACTTTTTACCTGTGTGTCTCAGTCAGGTTTTTTATCAGTGTGAAACATAATTACAATCACTGGGTTAACTATTATAATTATATTAGCTTCAATATCTAACCTAATTTATTTCGTTTTTAAGCTATTATAAAAAACAATTTCTTGTGTTGATGTTGTCTATTTGTCTTACTAATATAATAACCAAGAAATTAAAGATAGGTTGCCAGGCAACGAAACATACACCCACAGCAGCTAAATCGTCCGAGCAGCCAAAAAGATTTTCGTATATTCTTACTTTTTTCGGTAATGAAACATTTATAATAATAATACTCTGAAATCTGATTAAGATTAACAACTCATAAAATAATTATCAGAAAATCATTAGAATTTGTTTGCTTTTTATAAAGTTCTGCCCCATGTGAACGCTTAGTATACGAAACATTTAAAATCTCAAGACCTTAAACTCTGTGTATCAATCTGAAGTCAATCGGATGATAAGTATGGCCTCTAGAGCATCCACAAGTTTTTTTGAAGCGATCAAGGGCCATAACTCTGGCAGTTATTATTGGAAATCGCTGAATACCCTTCTTCATGACCTTAAACACTGTGTTTAAATTTAAGGTCAATCTGATATTAACTTTAGTCTCCAGAGTGTCCACAAGATTTTTTGATGTGATCAAGGGCCATAACTATGGCAGTTATTATCGGAAATCGCTGAAAATCAATAGACTTCTTCGTCAGATGACCTTAAACACTGTGTATAAATTTAATGTCAATCGGATATTAACTTTAGCCTGTAGAGCGTCCACACTTGCTTGTGGACGCCGGCCATTCGGACAGACAGGGGCGACGACAATATACGATCACATTTCAATGTGGGCGTATAATTATTTAAAACTGTTAAAAACAATTAAGTTCATGCACTCATGAACATAAACATGTATTGACAGGCATGATGAAAATATAAGATCATATGGGGCATTTAAGAATATTCAACCAGTTTAATAGTGTATCAAAATTCTCTATAAAAAGGAACTCATTTGATCCAGTTTACAGTACACTGACATGACATTATGTATGTTAGCGTACTATATCTATATTTGTAGATAGTATCTGAAGCTAGTCACATTATTTTCTCATATATAAAAGTAAATCATCACAAATGGTACTATTAAGTTTTGTTAACTACCCAGTACATATAATGATGGCATGCCATACACAGATTTTACAAAACAATATGTTGAAAGATTTTTCCCAGGAGCAGATCCAAGGGGGTTGGGTTACAAACACCCCTTCCCCCCGGACCCTTCTCAGCTTCAATAAAAAATTGTAAAACAACACTTTTAATGAGAAAGGTGTCACAGTCATTTGCTTTATTCTTTATCATCAGATGGTGGGATGGGATGAACATTCATAGCGCAAGATAATGATATAGACATATGTGATATCACAATTAATGCTTTGCATCAATAAAAATTAAATCACAATGTGATCCCACATCATTATCAAAATTGACATCAAACAATGTGTTGGATTTCTCTCTTTAAAAAGCTCAATGTGAATGTATGTAGGTAATTTAGAGACAATGATGGCATCATGCATTGTCAAATGTCAAATTGATGTCCTATTAAGAAAAGGAAACTAGGGGTGCTCGACTGTCAGTCCGAAACGTCCCGAATTGACAGATTTGCAATCAAGTGATACAGAATTTAGCCCTGTGTTAGTTCTGCCAGGGGAGGAGGGAGGGAGTAGAATCAGGATATATTTTTAGTAACAAATAGGTTTCAGCTATAATAATGCTTGGTTGAGATATTTTTTCATGCAGTCAGCATATGGTTTGTACTCTGAAATTCTCCTTCACAATTTTTGGAATTGAGAGAATTTAATTCTGAAACTTTCAATCACGTAACCCCATAATGGGAGAAACGAAAGCCAGGGGGAGAGAACCCAACTGGACTGTAACAAAAGATACATTGTCTCATGAACCAAGCAAACCCCCTCCTGCAGTAACGTCAACACATAAAAGGTACAATGCCTCCGGAGAACAGGTATTTCAGATACTTGAGTAAAATGGTGTTTTAACGACCGCTCATCACTAGTGAGATCATTGTGGACTAACATATTATTTATTTTGACAATTCAGTACCCAGAAAAAACCCACATGGTTACACTGGCAATCCTACTCTAGCTCACCTGGCAACCCAATCTATCTTATAACCTGATTCACAACAACTAATTTTTCCCTGTGTATAATAAAACATGTATTGTGTCTTAAATTGTGTATTAATACATTGTAACACTGTTACCCGGTTTTTCAATAGGTACATTATAAATAAATGTTATTCTTGACTGATTTTAGATGAATGTCAGAATTAAGGTATTGGATTTTAAACATTTAAGTTCAAAATGTATAATCTATTGTTCTTCGTTTTATTATGAAATTTATTGTTAAAACTAAATTGCCTGGCTGTATTTTAAACCTATATACAATCTGCTAGGATGGAATTTAATTAGAACATAAAAGGAATCTTTATTGGTATAATATATGAAATTTTCTTTGATGTTATTGTTTGATGTAAACTTTGTCAGAAATTTTTAATTAAATTATCATCCTTCTTAATGTAGCTTAACAACTGTCTAACGAAAAACTAATTAAAATTACATGCTTGGCCAATGTTTCATATGGCGAAGATCACTCTCGAAAAATGTTGTTTTATCATATGGTGAAGATCACTCTAGATTTTGCCTCCCCAAAGGTAGTAGAAAAGAGCATTGGCCCTTAATCTTGTATATTTTTTTGTTCAGCTACATTAATTTTAAACACAATTATGTGTTTTAGCAAGGGCAACAGAATTCTTATACCAGATAACGTGGCTAGCAACAATCTATAAAACAATATCTCTAGTGCTGGTATAATATATTGTTGAACCACTGTACTTTTTTTTCTTTCAGAAATATGGCCTTTGGATCATGTCCTCAGCTTCTGTAGAAACAATAACACTGCAGTAGATGCTGTTTAGATCTACAACATTTCTTTTTTAATAGCCCCACTGCTTTCTGTTAGCTTTGTACGTGTGTGTTGAATACAACAGCCCATTAGATCTTATAGTATACATAATATTCAAGTTGTAATACAATATAGTTTAGGGTAGCCATACCTATTTGTATAACTTCTTTTACAGCTTTACTTTTATACAGATGATCTCCCTTGGTGAATTCATCTGCACTTCCATTTGATAAACAGGAATAGAGTCTGGAAATACAACAATGGACTTACACACGGACAGATTATCAACAATGGATACACTTTTGGACAGATACAGATATAAATGTTATCATTTGATGGCCACAGAGATAATAACAGAGCACAAATTTAAAAACATGTTTTTTCAATATCTAAAAATATTTGTGAGAAAAGTGACAGATCCTGTATAAACTGGGTCCATGGAGACTTTAAATGGAGACAAATTTGGCACGATTTGATCTCTGTCCCACATGCATAGGATAGTTAAGTTAAATGGAAATGTATAAGCCTAATGTTTTATCAAATTGCCATTTTAACTTCAATTTCTAATATTTGCATTGAATGTTTGTTTGCCTACTATGATTAAGATTCAAAATAGATAAGCTTCAAATTTAATACTATCTAATCTGAAGTCAATCCCATGTAAATTATACTATGCCTCGAAAATTATATTGGAGCAGATCGAGTGTGGAGACAGATTTACGAAGAAAAGCGGCTTTACTAATAAAATCTAAAGCATTAATATAGTTTTAAGTGAAACCTTTGTTTGCTAATCATAAGAACAAATTTACAAATGGCTACTAATCAATAATTGTAAGGCTTGTTCAATTAATGTTTCAACTTGTAGGGCCTATACGGAGGAGAACTGGGTAAACTCATTGATTCACACTTGTACTTTGATGATCGTGTTTAAACCACCAATTTGGCATGGGTCTAAAATAAACTTTGGCATGCCTTTAATGTAAATAATGTATGATAGGATATCAATAGTAATGGTAAGGAAGCAAACTATGTACATGTAGATATCAGTAAGATGTAATCTACATCGGTTACTTATTACAACCTGTATTAAATGTCAGAAAGAGCATCTCTATGGAATACCAAATTGGACATTATTTTTTTTAAGGACATGAATATGGCAAACTAATGTATTTTCATGTGGTGTTCCATAGTCTCACATTGTCAACAAGGTCTGGAACACGCAGTCACTAATCTATATTCAGTGTAATTATACTCATATAGTTCACAAGGTTTACCGTCACACAACCGACATGTGAATGAGAAGATTGATTCTAAATCAGTGCCATTGACCATTCTGAATTTTACTATTCGAAAAGTCTAAAGCATTATTCAAATTATTTTTGAATATTTGATTCAAAAAAAATTGCAGATTTTTAGAAACTGTGAATTTTTGAAATCAATATACATGTATTTGTTTACTTTTCAATTATTAGATGATTTTTGTTGAATTAATCAATATCATTAAATATTTCATGAGAGACAAAATTCCAAGTTCCAAACACACAAATTTGAGTAACCAATCCTAAACAAATCTGTTTGAATCGCCTTTAAAATTGATTTAAATTTGAATACCTGTGTGAGCAAAAGTATCGGACAAAATTGTTCAATTCTGTTCAGATAATCATTTCACAACTTGTGTGGGATGTCAATCAATGATACTGTCAATACTGCTAAACAAAACTTCAGTAATAATTCATTCTATTGCTTTTATGGCCTTTCAGTCTATCGTTTCATAAAAATAACTGACAACATGGAAACAATAGCAACAGTTTTCAACCTAGACTGGTCTCCTGTATATAGAAATTAGTTATCTCATGACACTATTAGTTTGATCGGGTCTTGTTTTTCTTAGCAACCAGTGGCATAATTTTGTTCCCATTACCCAAATCATGTGCATATATTCACCTTATATCTTCTTCGTTTTCTGGGAAACTCCAAAAAGCTATTCGTAACTGCAGCCATTCTGGAATTGGTTGGGGGTAATGTTCTACCACTTCAAATGGGATGTTACATGCCACTGCCAAAGCAGACAATTCCACTAATGGTGTAACCTTATCTGCAATAACAAAGATTATGATGATGAAAATAAAAAGTATCATAATTGATTTGAGTATGAAAGAGGTGCCTCTTAGAAACTGGTTTTGAAACATCACCAATCATATTTCATAATATTCATAGCAGCCATATTCTGTACAAATAAAATTATACATCTCCCAACATTCTGTTATATCCTTTTTGATTGTTTACACCACTTTATCTTGCTCTTATTGTAAAGATGTTTCCTTATACACTTAGGCTATGTTCAGTTATGCACAGATTGTGATTTGCAGATGGGCCTACATGTAGAATCATAGTAGAATGTTACATTGACTCAAGATCAACCTAGAATATTCCAACAACTCAAGATCAACCGAGAATGTACATGCATCATCGATTTGAGATCAACCTATAATGTACAATCATCTTGAGATCTACCAAGAATGTAACATCAACTTGATATCCAGCTAAAATATAATCGACTCAAGATCGACCTAGAATGAAAGATTGACTCAAGATCAAACTGGAATGCATTTAATCAATCATCTTGAGATCTACCAAGAATGTAACATCAACTTGATATCCAGTTAAAATATAATTGACTCAAGATCGACCTAGAATGTAAGATTGACTCAAGATCAAACTCGAATGTATTTAATCAACTAGAAATCAACCTGGAATATATCAACAACTTCATGTAGTAATCAACCTGGAAGGTACATGTACCATAAATTCAAGATCAAACAATCAAAATATGTGATACCACATTGGCCGGTTGCCTTTAGTGATAGTATCATTACCCTGTCACCATTATGTATAGATGCTAAAACTGGGTGACCATCCAAAATAAACAAAGAACATAACATTTGATTTTAATTACTTACATTGGGTTATACAATATTATGGCATGATGGTCATTCACAAATAAATCTTATACAGAACTATATTTTATAATGTCTAGGTAAGCTGATATTTTATTGCTATTTTAGTTTACTAAATTTTTGCTATAGCACAGTTAAAATGTAGGCCTTCAGTTTACTTAACTAAAAAAGATTTTTGAAATTTAGTCTTTCCCTTTGTGGGACTGAACATGTACTTGGATGAACTATGTAGAATTACTTGAAATGTATAGTACATCCTTAATTGAAAGCAAAAAGCAATAAATAGTACATCATCTTTCTTTGAAGAACACTACCGGTAAAACGATTGTTTAAACAGCTATCAATTGACTCAAGAAAAAAATCATCTATAATCCTAAATAATTCACACTAATCATGTAGGTAGAGACTGAATTAACTTCAAGATACATGTACCAGCTAAAGATCACAATCTAGATATATAATGATTTTCTTATAATGAGAATGGACATAAAAAACATACTTTTAATATTAAAGATGGTAAATGACGAGAGGGTGGGAGTGATTTCCTTAGATTAGTGTTCCCTAAGTGCAAAATTCCACAGTACAATCAACATCACAAACATTTAATGCCAAATTTCTCAAATAAGTAAGTCGTTCATAATTTATGGATATTTTTTCATCTTTTTAAATATTTTGTTGGAAGTTTGAAAAGTAAATGTTATCAAGTGTACAAGAAAGTATTTATTGTAAAAACTTATTTATAAATATCTGATAAAGGTCAAGATAACCACACAATTAACTATAGATTAATAGGTAATAAGGTATAGATAGTAGTAGAGATCAAGGTATGATGTAGATTATTGCAGTAGCCTACTTGGTTTAACACAGTTCTATTTATAATATATATATGTCAAGTAACAGTAACCTCACTACACAACACTCATGTTTTACTTTATTTTAAGCTCCATGTAAACTAACCATTAATATTCTTCTTTCCTATATAAAGCAACAACTATATCACGATAGTCTTGCTAAACTATCCTACTACACGTACACATAATTTCCACTACACTACATCAAGGAACATACATATTTCTAAGTTAAAAGCAACAGAAATGATATACGAATCGGTGTCAAGAAAATAAAAATATACATGTAATTGTTCTAGCAAAATGCCCCCATCACTGCATTGTTAATAACAGTGAAATAGAGTCTTATTCTCGAATGCAAGAATACATTAATCTTTATCAGCAAGCATCTAAAATAAAATGGTTTTCTTCCAGATATTTGATGGTACGGTAGAGGCCTGGATATTTACGACAAATATCACAATGACTTCTACATGTTTAGCTCTTTTTTATGTCATCATCACACTAATACTAATCTGGGCAAAACATTTAAGTAAGGTAAGGGTAATAATCACTGAAATCATAAAGCCATTGTGCTGATTACATGTCTTTTTTTACTTCTAGAAAATATGAAACTATGTTGTTTTTTTCTTATAAAGTCAGTTTTATTTAGTTACATGTATACATGTGTTCAAAATTCAATAACAATATCAATACTTTCTTTTGTCTAGATATCCATTTGTCAAAAGAACAAAATGTATGCAGTCTTGATTTGTCTATTTTAATAGGAGTTCTTAGAATCAGGCACGATAAAATAATCTGAGTAAAAACTAATAGGTTAAGATGTCTGACACAAGCGAGAGTTTTTTCTATTGGAGTGATGCTTTATAGCCAAATTTGGAAGTTTGCAGCCAACTAAGGTTTATGACTAATCAATCACCGGTAATCTCATTAAGGGATGATTGATGTTGTTAATCCTTGATGGACCATTGTTTAGATATTAACACACTCCTCAACTAAAAAGTTAATCACTGTTAATTAAATCAGATTCGATTAAAACATGAAATTCAACAATCTATATATTGATTTAAGTTGGTTTGTCTCCAGGGGATATCGTTATACAAGGCAAGGGATATTATTATACCATGGATCTTAAAAACTTTACACACAATATAATTTCAACAAGATGAACATAAAGGTAATGACAAGGAGCAGAGTTAGTGAGAAAAATGTATATGATAGTTTCAACACGAAATAAATCTGGAACTTTAAATATTTGTCTATATCTTCGGTCTATATCTGTGCTTGGGCATTATGTTTGCTTATCTTATTTATAATTTACAATAAAAAATTTATCTGGTAAAAGGTAGTAAAGCACCAAGCGAAGTGAGGAACAAAATCTAAAATATTAGACAATAACTACAGACTATAACACTGATCTAAGTTTTCAGGTTAATGTTTGCAATTACTTACAAATTCGTGCTTAATAAAGTAACATATATATGCTATATTTTTATTTTAATAATTTGCGTGTGCATAGGGATCTTTAGAACTGTAGATGACTTATTTTGATCGAGTCTAGATATATATTTTTTTTAACATATGTACATTAAGTTAAAATGTTATATTGAGGCTTGTTGATGCCATTATTCATATCTATGTCATATGTATATCAAATAAAACAGTACAACAAAGCAGCATTCTTCTTAAGGCCCTACCTGTATATTATATTGATTATATATCTTATATTGTATTACTGTATTATATTGATAATACCATCTTCTACTAGTAAACAAAAACAATATAATCTATTTCTGATATACCCACTAACACCAGGGGCATATTCAGGAATTTGAGCAGAGGGCCGTCTGGTGACGTCAAATTTGGCGTGAGGTCTGGGGGATTACCCGAGCATTTTACAAAAACATTTTGGTGTATACATATCTGTATCAGTTTTATTTAAGTATTTACATTACATGTACATGTAGATAGGTGTAAAGGTACATGCATGTACATGCTTTGAACTATTACACCCAAATTACACAAATATCATTTTGTCACCCTTATTCTTTTAAAGATAACATATCCATGTAACTTAGAGCCTACTTTAAGTACACCCTGAGCTTTCTGTAAGGACCCAAATAAAGAAGTTAATTAGGAAATGTTCATCAGTCCAAATAACCTACAACTTGTATATATTTATATAAGATTATATGCATAATACATTATACCAGTTTAAAATGATAATAGCGTGGGCAGTAACATGTGTAGGCTACTTGTATATCATTCAGTTTGGGCCAACCTAACATTGTGTTTCATACAAACTGAAAGAAACCTACACCCTTAAGTCACGATTCTTATACAAACATTCATATTCCAAGAATATTTATTATTAGAAAAAATGTCGTTTAAGTTGATACTAGCATTTGATGATGTTATTAGATAAATGAAATGGGGTTTAACATCCTACTTTTCTGAACCAATTGGGCTTATGATGACCGAAAATGTGATAAAAGAAGGCCTAGAATAATGTGTGGTTGTGGTAATCACAATTTGTTTATTTGTATATACAGTATAAATAAGACTCTACTGTTTACTACATTTATGTTCTATAAACAATCATGGACTATTTAAAGAACATGCCATGTGATCTATTATTTTCATTGTCTTTGTCTAACATCTTGAGTCGATATGTCCATATAACGGGTTTTAACCTCACTCACCCTTGGACACAAGTTGGTCTATACATTTTGAATGGTGAGCTTTGACCTGATTTTCTGTTTATTATGTATAGATAGATAGCATAAGCCTAATACAAAGGCTACTAACTTGACTGACTTTTATTTTACTGGTTGAAATCATTACAATGTTATCAAACATACATAAGTACATTAAACTGAAATAAGTTCACAATTTTTAAGATACATTTACATGTACCAGAAGCTTAACATTCATCCATAAATCAAAAAATGATATTTTTTAAGGTGTGTCTGAGTATCTGAAATCTTCATTAAAAATCAGCTGGCTTTGTACAGAAAAGTTCAGCTGTGGTGGCTCAGTGAGTAAGCCACTGGCTTGCAACACTGGACTCCTACAGGTCCTTTGATTTTGTATGATCTTAAACTTTATAGTCTACATCGGTATTTAAATTTTATTTTGGAATGCTGGAGCTTTATTTGAGTCTTGAATTTGTTAATTCATCAACCTACGTGTATCAGCCCATTCCCAGCAACTTTGATATCAGCAAAATTGTTTAAGTTTTGTGAACCTTTAGTTAATACATGTACTTACAGGTACATGTTTCAAATAGGCAACATGGATTCTGTAGATTGTTATTGAAACTATGTTCCTTGGAATAGATATCGCCATATATTTGCTACATGTATGGAGATAAAATCCAACCCTTTAATGGGTTCCTCCTCATACCGTGATGAAAATTACAAAGTATTTTTACAAAAGAATTATTGAGAACTCTACAGGTACATGTAGCATTCACAATCACATCATAAATTCTTAAAGTTATCATACACGTAACTTAGCATTTTATGATTGAAAAACTTTGAAACATTATCAGAATATATTCAAGGTAGTGTTGTAAGATAAAAATTCCAATCATGACTGTGATTCCAAGTTTTTGCCAAGAAAGTACCTTGTGGTTTTCTGGCAAGTTTTAACTTGCCACTGTCAGTAATACAGGATGGGGGACCTGTCAAAGAAACAGTTTTGAGTTGTTCAGATGGAACAAAAAACTGATGTCCTGTATGTATGTACACATTGGCGTGCTTGTAACAGAACACTTAGTTGTTGGAATTTACTTCTAATGGCACTGTAAGTACAAAATTATCTTGTAGCACACTGCAAGGCACATGATGACCTATATTAGCCCAGTCAGTACAGAAAAGTAATATAATTCCATGGTTTTCAAGAGAAAGACAAATTATCAAAAAGGATGCATAAGCTTATATATTTGTAATATCGGGTACTTTTTAATTTGCTATCTGTAGTGTATGTATTATTTTGAACATACATGTATTTTCCTGTTCATTAGGATATTTCGGACATTGCTCTGATATTATGGGAAAAGCTCTTCTAAATCTGTTTCCTGTTAGATATCTTCTAAGAAAATTTTCACTAAATTAAATTTTCTAATGTACAGTATTCAAATCCAAAATATTTATTCAGTTTTATTGATTGAGCAAACCCATATCCCATTGAATAATGAATGGTTGTAAATTGGACACTTATCCAAATAACAAGTAATTAAAAGTCTAGAAGACACAAGTTTACAATTATGTACCGTAGCTTGTTATAATATTTTTTTAAAAATTATATGGCATGGTGAAATACTTCAAATAGTGAATTCCTCTTTAATGTGCAAACCAAGATGTCATTCAGCACTGTACAGTAAGAGAACCATTATCAAACATGCAAGCCTACATACACATCAGACTTTAAGTTACAAGGATGATTGTGTGTTCATTTTAAAATAAAGAAAATAGACTCTTTTTCACATTTTATCCATGATGTGGTTCATATATATTTTATTGTCCTTGAGCTTTGTTGGAACTGAAAGTGGAAGCATATATCTGATCCAATTAATTAGCATATTTTTATTTCTGGTCTTGTACCAGTGAGTTCCATGATGGTGAGATACTCACTGGCAAAATAATAAGTTTACACATAAAATCAGTAAATGTAATTGATTTTTATCAAATTCCTCAGTGGAGACGGGAATAAAAGCTGTGTAAACGTTGTCTTACCCTGTGAACGACTGGTGAGATTAGTCTGACCACCATTTTGCCTTTTCCAACCTCGCCAGTTGTTGCAAAGACTTTCAGGTTCACTTAGCCAAGAACATAAGGAATCTTCTTCGAATCGATCGCTATCCTCGAATGAAAACCTATCAACATCGTAGTCCCATTCGTGTAACATCAAGTCCATGATGTTTCGGGGAGATATGAAATGAAGGTTTAGACGGCTCTAAAATAAAAGCCGAACCGATCGAGCCGTTCTTTCAACTGGTCTCCCGGTGGAAGGGAGAACTCAGCTAAGACGATCGAAAGGTATCACTAACTAGACAGAGCCATTACTACAGCCCACAAAAATGTTATTTGGTGTGCCGGAAAAGAAATTATAACACCGTTTTCACTTAATCCCTTGATTTTGACACCAATTTTGGGTCAAAGAAACTGGCTTCTGCTCCGACAGATCATGTTGTAATGGACAATAACAAATACATTCGGGAGTGGTCGACAATTTCCGTCATATTCCGTTAACAGGTGCACGAGATCTCGCGATATTCTTTCTCTTCCGCTTTAAATAAGCAAAGTATGGAGATTTTTTCTTTAAGGAATTATTATCAGCTAAAATCTATGTCATCCTAACTCTAATTAAAAATTTCAATGTCTTTTATTATAAAGAAAACATATATTCGTCTCTCAGTATTAATATTTAGTGACGAAAAGTTGTTATTTCGGATATGTAAACAAATTATTGGATGAAGTAACCATGATTTTCAACGTGAAAATATGTATTTGTGTTTGATAGATAAAATGTAGACTTGAAATTGTCTCTTGCATATTTATTTTTTGTGTCGTTTGGTCTTGTTTCATTAGTTGCTATGTAGGTATCATTTCTTTCAAATCTTCCCATTATGAAATATCATTTTTAATAGACAAACGTGGGTGAAGTGTAGTTATTATTATGTCCTAGGCAAGGCTATGCCAGGGCTATGCCTATATAATAATATATATACCGTATTATTCCAATTTGTTTAGTAACTAGTTGTAGTAAATTTTTATTACTGTAATAGATTCCTTGCCGCACATTGTTCCTTGAGGAAAATGTTAGTGTTGAAGAAGCAAACACATCATATGATTGTTAAAAGTTGCCGACAGTTATTAAATCGGTTTTGCAATCATTGCATATTATTATAGGCCTAGTTAGTATTATGTACATGTATAGGCTACATTATATACATTATTTAACATTATTACATAGTATAGCCAAGGGATAAATCATTTGACCAGTCCACACCTCTAAATTAATTTGCTTCAACTCTGAGTTGTTTTCGAGAATGACAAATCCCATACTTATTATATTGTACATTGTACTTAATAAATATTTAGCATGAATTTGCCATGATCATAGCCATGTCTCAAAATATTGAGTCGTTTGGTCGTGAATGTCAACTTCTATGATTTCGGGTCAGTTTTGCGCTAGCTGACCTGATAATCTTTTGTCCTTCCTTTGGTTTTGGATGGCTGTATGGTTAGTATGTGTGTGCTGTATCATAAAAGCCTGTCATTGCGTCAACTGGCGTTGTTGTTGCCTGTCCGACCTCATGGGTTTTCTCCGGTTCCTCTGGTTTCCTCCCACTGCTACAGGCCCCTACACGTAAGCGAATTATTGAAATAAAATTAAATCATATGTTAGTCCCAAAATGACCTAGTTTGTGTCATGTGTAAGTTCCCATTTCTTTCTCCTTTCGTTCAGTTAGAGGTCTATTTCCGTGCATGCACCATGTGTTGTACTTGATAATGAAAGGTAACTTTAATCTGAAAGTTATTTCTATAAAATAATTGTCTGTTTATTTGACACTATAATATAGCTTGGCACACCGGTCTCCATTTCCAGATTAAGACTGACAGGTTTAAGTTGTTTGAAAATGTATGGCGTATATTGAATAAGTTGCTCAGCCCTTAGGTAAAATATTTTAAGGATTTTATTTTTGACACAAAGTTACGCAGTTGTATTTTCCATTATATAATCGAGTTTGGCCCTTTAATTACTGGCTTCCAATACATGTACATACACTTATGATGACAATATGCCACCGTTGATATTTTTATGATTGTTCAATGATAGGGCTGAGGTGTATAAATATGTAAAGGTACTGTATGCAAGTGTCGTTTACTTTTGATATGTGGTTTCCCCTGATGCAGGACGCAGGGCCGGACAAAGACAGCTGTCGAGTGGTTTGGGTGGGACAAAAAATGATGGCCTGTGTACTGGCATGCCAGAAAAGATCCCCTGGCAGTTAGAATTTGATATAAGAGTAGGTCCCATGTACACATTGGCGTAATGGCGTGCATGTAAAAGATCCCTTGACAGTTGTAATTCGATATAAGAGTAGGCCGTATCACCACTGCCTGGGCAAAAGTGTCCTCATCACTCACTGTATGCTGTATGCTCATCTTTATTAACCCAGCTTAGGAGAAGAACAGTAGGACGATAAACCCCATTTCATTTACATTTGATATTGGTTGGTTGGGATGGCCTGGCGGTCTAGAGTGCCACGCTTCAACATCTAGCTGGCCGGTCACCTCTGGCTTGCGGCTGTGGTTTCGAACCCTGGTGTGAGCGTATGTGGCATGGAGATAGGGCCGCCTTCTCAACCTCGTGGGTTTCCTCCGGGTACTCCGGTTTCCTCTCACTGCTAAAGACCCCTACGCGCAAGCGAATTATTGAGATAAAATTGAAACCATATGTTAGTCCCAAAATGACCTAGTTTGTGTCGAGTGGACGTTAAACCCCAATTCTCTCTCTCACACATTTGATATTTGGCATTTTCGTTGTTTTAATTTACTTGGTGGCTAAATGAGTACAGTGCTGCCTTATTGGGGGTGTCAGTGTTGGATTCTTAGGATTTTTTTAGCTAGGTTTTACGAAGCCTTGACAATGAAAACTCCCTAATTTTCAGGTTTACACATTGGAATGCATACATGTAACAAAATTAAATTGTAGCTTTCCATCATCATTACATGGTGCAGAGAGGTATGGTTCATGTGTTATCTCATTGTACCTTGCCTAAGTAGTGATTTTTTGTAACACTAATTGCGCATGACCAAATATTCAGGAGATGAAAGGCATCAGTCTGTAAATTCTACACGCATGACTGAGCCATCTTTAAATGACATTACTGACAAACAAAAGCTTTTCTATCCAATATTTATTACACATCAAACATGTTTTAGGACATTTTATGACCCAATTTTGTTTGGTTCTTTAATATTTTTAAGCTTCAATGCTTATATACTTTGAATAGTATAAATTCTGTACACTAATGATGACAAAATGCCACCGTTGATATATCTGTGATTGTTCAATGATAGGGCTGAAGTGTACAACAGAACCTTTTTTTTTTTACATTTTAGTATGCACGATGGGAATTTTATAGAAACACTTGTTTGACTGAATAAAGATATTGGTTTTAAGTTATTGACACCCAGATACAACTCAATATACATAGTTGTGATGTCGGTGCTTCGTTGACTAATGTCACTAATTTCTGATAGATGGCTGAATTGCAATAAATGAAATACTAGTTTTGATAAAATGTCCTGAAATTGAAACCTTCACTTTCATGTTGTGTGATAGAGCAAATCATATCACAAAGTAAATTGTAGTGTTACTGTGCAGGCTCTGTGTGATCAGATTGCATACTAATATTCCACTTGTGATGAATAACATGATTTCTATTATTTTACAGAATGGCTCCTCGTAAAGGAAAGTCAGCCGCTCCTCAGGAGCAGGTAATCTTGGGACCTCAAGTTGGCGAAGGTGAAGATGTATTTGGAATAGCACATATTTATGCCAGTTTCAACGACACATTTGTACATGTTACAGATATATCTGGAAAGTAAGTATACTGTAAATATAATATTCTAGATGTCAGATTCTTTTATATTGGGGATATAGTACACATATTCTAGTTTTGAAATGTGGTTGTATATTGTCGTCGCCCCCGTCCGTCTGTCCTTCCGTCTCAAGTTAATATTTGATTGACTTTAAATTTATACACAGTGTTTAAGGTCATGAGACGAAGAAGCCTATTGTTTTTCAGCGATTTCCGATAACTACCAGAGTTATGGCCCTTGATCACTTCAAAAAATCTTATGGACGCTCTAAAAGCCAAAGTTAATATCCGATTGACTTTAGATTTATACACAGTGTTTAAGGTCATGAGACGAAGAAGTTTATCGATTTTCAGCGATTTCCGATAATTAGTGCCAGAAGTCCGGCCCTTGATCACTTCAAAAAATCTTGTGGATGCTCTAGAGACCTAAGTTAATATCCGATCGACTTTAAATTTACATACATTGTTTAAGGTCATGAGACGAAGCCTATTGATTTTCAGCGATTTCAAATAATTATTGCCAGGGTTATTTCCCTTGATACCTTCAAAAAATCTTGTGACGCTCTAGAGGCCAAATTTATCATCCGATTGACTTCATATTGATACACAGAGTTTAAGGTGTTGAAACGAACAAGTATTTTGATTTTCAATGAATTTAGATAACGGAACAGCTAAATCCATGATATTAAATGTTTCATGTATATACAAATTGTTAGCGTGGGGTAAAATTTTATAAAAAGCAATCAAATTCTAATGATTTTCTGATAATTACATAATGAGTTGTTACTCTTAATCAGTTTTTAGTGTATTACAAATGTTTCATTACTGAAAAAGGTAAAAATTTGTGACAACCCTTGATGACTGCCCGGACGATTTAGCTGCTGTGGGCGTATGTTTCGTTGCCTGGCAACCTATCTTTTAGTCTCATTGTTTGAATTGTGGACAATACATGTAGGAATCTTTTACAAACTGTTATGTTGTGAAAGATGATTCTAATAGGAAAATCAATTCAAATGTAGTTCAATAAATGTTGGATTGAAATTTCATGTCTATGATGCTAGCTATGTAATTAGCCTGTGCTTGTCATCATTTTGCTATTCATGAACATAATTGATGTGCCTAGGATTTAAATGCGATTGAATCCAAGCCTGCAGATTACCTGTTCGTCCGTCTGCCTTTCTGTCAATGCCTTGATAGTTCGAAGATGAGCATTTTATGCTTAGGGTAAGCAGAGATTAGCAATTTGATTGGTTGATGTTTTGTGACATGATAACCAAGTTCAAATTAAGTGAAGGTAATGAAACTTGGTGTATAGTTTCATTACATCAGTACATTGACCAAGTTCGATAATGAACATTTTCTGCTCAGGTTAAGACTTTGGAACACAATGACTCTCCTCTGAACTAGAATGTCCAAACTTGATGTAGGCTTTCCTTGGGTCAATACCTTGACAGAGGTCAATGATGAACATTTTCTGCTTACAGTAAGTACTGACAAGCGATTGATGTATTTTGGCTATTGTAAATATCGGGCAAAATATCATTCCTTATATATCGACAATTTAGATCATCATCCAAAATTTCTTTTTCACAATAACAAATCTAATTTAATAATGTAATTCTATTTTCTATAGGGAAACTATTTGTTGTATTACTGGAGGTATGAAAGTAAAAGCTGACCGAGATGAAGCATCACCTTACGCTGCTATGTTGGCTGCTCAAGAAGTAGCTGAAAAATGTAAAAATTTAAGAATAAGTGCTCTGCACATCAGATTGAGAGCCACAGGAGGCAACAAGTAAGAACTTTTCTGAACTGAAAGTCTGTTCTGACCTCATATTTGTGTTAAATTATATCTACAATTCTCATGGAGATAAAGTATACAATTTGCGCTGTGGTCTGAATGGTTGTTGCACTTTCAATATCATGATTGTGCATAAGAAATAGGGTCACTTTCAAATGTACAGTCTCTGACACACAATTCCGTATGTAGTCAAACAGACAATTGGGTATTGACTTTCTTCTTGACATTTAGGTAGGTAACAGGAAAGTCGAAATGGTCCCACACTTTAGATTAGTAAGATGCAGGTGGTTTTTGAATTAGCCTAGTCAGTGAATAATCACCATTTCAATTCCCTGCAGGATTGTTTCCCTAAATTCCCTAATATATAAAACTAGCTGTACACTAATGATGACAATATGCCACCGTTGATTATTCTGTGATTGTTCAATGATAGGGCTGAAGTGTACAGTATGACTTTTTAATAGAAAATCTTCTCATTTGCAAAATTATTATGTTTATATTAAAGTTCCAATAGCATTTTTTTAAGCTATATTTTTAAAATGTATTAAAATAAAGCCCTAAAATAAATTGAACCTATAAACAGTCCTACCTTGTTAAAGAATAATCCTATTAATCCTATAATTCACTATTGCCAGTTGAGAAATTGGCAAAAATATCATTTTCAACTTCAAATTCAAACGTTTGAAGATGGCCGTCCATGGAGAGGAATGGGAAAACAAGGGAGGTAATTGAGTAACTATTTCCTCATTCAGCCTGTGTCAGCCTTTTTAATGCCCCAAAAATTTTGCCCATGATCGTATAATAGTGAGTTGACAACCTTTTGAGCAAAAGACATAGAAATAATTATGTTTTGACTTTCTTAGAAAATATGAAATTGGAACTTTAATTGTTTACTTCAGAACTAAAACTCCTGGTCCAGGAGCACAGTCAGCTCTCAGAGCTTTAGCTCGATCTGGGATGAAAATTGGCCGTATTGGTAAGTAAAAGTTTTCTTTGCTAAGAATATTTCCTTCTATGTTACTGGGTAGGATTTGCTTTGTTTGAGACTGGTTCTTTAATTAATGGTTCTAAAGTTCACTGCTTAGTGATATTTTAAACATATACTGTACATTAATGATGACAAAATGCCACCGTTGATATTTCTGTGATTGTTCAATGATAGGGCTGAAGTGTACAGTACTAATCTGGATTCTCTTGAAAGAGTGAAATTTTTATAAGTCCACCTTAAAATGGGGTTTTATATTGTCTTTGCCCCTGGTGGTCTGACGTCCACAATTGCTTGTGGAAGCTTTAGGGCAGGACTAGAATCTAAAGAAATTCCAGTGATTTCTGATTATTACTCATCAGATTTTAGTTAGTTGTAAATGTATGACAACCCTTAGCTGCTGTAGGTGTATGTATTGTTGCCTGGCGACCTATCTCAGTTGTTTAATTTGGCAATTGTCAAATAAGAAAATGTCATTTACTGTGTATCATTACTCTTGACAGAAAAAAACAGTATTTTATATACATTAAAAGTATTTGTACCATCCGGTCAATTTAATCTTGCTTCTCTGCAAGTTTTGATAACCAAACCAAAGACAACCATTTGTTACATAGTCCTTAATCAACAATGCCAAGAAATACTCACTGTTGGTCTGTTGGCTCTTTAGCTATTGGTGTTTTATTCAATTGATTTTGAACATTGATTATCGTTTGGTGGGGCTTATTGCTTATGGTGGAAAATATTTAAGCATATGATTGTAAATGGGTTTTCATGATCAAAAAGAATGTGGTGAGAGTGGGGGCATCAGATCTTTTTAAAATCTATCTTTTGTTTTTCAGAGGATGTAACCCCCATTCCTTCAGATTGTAACAGACGAAAGGGTGGACGTCGTGGTAGAAGATTGTAAAATGAATATCAAATACGGACAGTCAAATTAAAAGAAAAAAAATTGAACCTCTTGTTTTTCTTTGACATGATAGCTCAATGGTAGTGCGCTGGACCGGCAACTGCCTTGCGAATAGGTGCAGTCATGGGTTCAATTCCCGTAAAGGATAGTACCTGGGCTAAGTTCCATCGAATTATATGGTTGGGCTATAGCTCAATGGTAGTGCGCTGGACCGGCAACTGCCTTGCGAATAGGTGCAGTCATGGGTTCAATTCCCGTAAAGGATAGTACCTGGGCTAAGTTCCATCGAATTATTATTGGGGGGTTGGGATGGCCTAATGGACTAGAGTGCCGCGCTTCGACCTCTAGCTGGCCGGTCACCTCTGGCTTGCGGCTGTGGTTTCGAGCCCTGTTGTGAGCGTATGTGGCATGGAGATAGGGGCGCCTTCTCAACCTCGTGGGTTTCCTCCGGGCACTCCGGTTTCCTCCCACTGCTAAAGACCCCTACGCGCAAGCGAATTATTGAAATAAAATTAAACCATATGTTAGTCCCGAAATGACCCAGTTTGTGTTGAGTGGACGTTAAACCCTATTTCTCTCTCTCTCTCTCTTTGACATCAAAGTACTATATGTGGATACATATTAAAGAAATAATCTGATGCATTTGATCATGGAATGGCAAATCATCGCAGTGAATGCAATATCTGGCATGGT
This sequence comes from Patella caerulea, assembly GCA_036850965.1. NCBI lineage: Eukaryota > Metazoa > Mollusca > Gastropoda > Patellidae > Patella > Patella caerulea. The sequence goes on along the minus strand of JAZGQO010000014.1, from coordinate 32,552,430 downwards.
TAGTTTTTGTATGCCCTCTAAATTAAAAAGAAAATAATAATGAATTCATGTTTTTCTTAACCATTTTAAACATGCATTTTGAAAGAGCTAAATCTGCCAATTATAAGTCTTTCTCTAGGCCTAAAGTGTTATCTAAATTATCAATTAGACATTAATTAACTTGTCCAGACCATAATAAACTCTCGATGACGAGGCTTGGCTGAATTAGATTTCTATATGCTGCTTAACGGCCATTGATAATTAAATTCAAAACAAAAACATGGATAATCAAGACTATGCTGTTTATATTAATGATTTTAGTTATGATGACAGAGACTAGGCGAAAATTTCCCTTGCTTTGTCCTTGGCTCATAGTAGATCAATTTGACTGAAATTTTCAGCAAATTACCTTTACACTATCTAGGTTTTATTAACTATTATAGTAGTGAAAACTGCAAACTGTTTTCTTTCTGCCTCAAAATCATTAATATTTACCCAAACCTGGCAGGAAATGTTAATTCAATCCCTCTTCATCCATTCTTGACCAAAAAACCAACAAGCCATTGCCATGCAAGATACGCCCACATTTTGCAAGAGATGAACAGAGAACAAACTCAAAAAAGAAGCAATTTTTCTACAATCAAAGGCCTCAATGCTGGAAGTATATACATGAATATTGAAAGGAACCAAGATCTTCGTGTTATAAACATGCATTTCAAGTTTCATCAAAATTGTGTCTAAAACCTTGATATAACCATATACATGTATTTACAATTTTTATGTGGGAGGGGCAGACATTTTGTGATCTCTGGGTGAACCTCAAGCTAAAAACGTGATTTTTCATGCAGTCCGGGGCCATAATTCAGGAAGTTAAGATCCAATGGGCACGAATATTGGAAAGCACCAAGAATTTGGGTTGTAAACAAGCAGTTAAAGTTTTATCGAAATTGTATGAAAATTGTGACCTAGAATGTCCACAAGCTAGAAACTTGATTTTTCGTACAATCAGGGGCCATAATCCATGAAGTTTCGATCCAATACTGAAAGCAACCAAGATCTTTTGGAGACAAATTTACATTTCAAGATCCGTCAAAAATTGTGACCTGTAGAGTGTCCTCAACATTGTGGACTAACAGACAGTGGTGACGACAATATACGTCCACATGAAAATGTTGGCGTATAAAAATGGGTATGCGAAACGGGAGAAAAAAAGGCAGAGAGAAAATCTGATTTCCATCTATCTTTATGAAATGTTAATTCTTAGTCTACCAGGTTTCCAAACCCTGTTAAAATTTTATATGTTGCAATTATTAACCTATCTTTCTGAAATTTTTATTGTTTAACTGTGGTATTGCAGAAATGAAAAGAAGAATCTGTTTGATTTTCAATTTCTTTTGATATTTCCTTTGTTTTATGAAATCTTGTCTATACTTTTGAGTCTTGGTACACACATCAAATCTGCACTCAAGTTTAGAATCATTTACTTTGGATGAATAAATAACCGTTGTCAACGACAACTTGTCATGCATATTTTGAGAAATAATTCACAAAGTATAATCTACAATACTGCTTTATTTAAATATATCACTCTACAATAACACATATAACATTTCTATTATATCTGAATAAAACTTGCGTGCATTGTCTTTATTATATCTGATATTCAACACATATAAAATACAAGAACATTATACTTATAGAAAATAATACGATCTTCAGAAGTATTACATGCATGTGACATATTCACATGAGATTTGGCCCTATAGAATTAAGCTGGATTCTCTCAAAATCAGTGGAAATTCGCTTGTATTACATAAAGGAGTTGAAACAGAACAAATTGATTAAAATCAGTGTTATATGTTTCTGTATTTAGAACAGTATATAATAAATTCTGGAGAGTTAATATCGACAGAAATTTCAAAACAGTATCAATAAGCTACATAATATACAAGTAACCAAAAGCAACCAACATAATGTTTTATCTAGTATAACAATCAATGTATCAAAATCACGAAAGGGACGGGTTTGATTTAGGTTACCGATTAATCTTTTGTTAAAATATAGAAATACAAAGATATACTAAATTAATATATTTTTATACGCCCACATTGAAATGTGGTCGTATATTGTCGTCGCCCCCGTCCGTCCGTCGGTCCGTCGGTCCGTCCGTCCGTCCGTCGGTCCGGCGTCCACAATTGCTTGTGGACGCTCTACAGGCTAAAGTTAATATCCGATTGACTTTAAATTTATACACAGTGTTTAAGGTCATGAGACGAAGAAGCCTATTGATTTTCAGCGATTTCCGATAATTAGTGCCAGAGTTATGGCCCTTGATCACTTCAAAAAATCTTGTGGACGCTCTAGAGGCCAAAGTTAATATTCGATTTACTTTAAATTTATACACAGTGTTTAAGGTCATGAGACGAAGAATCCTATTGATTTTCAGCGATTTCCGATAATAACTACCAGAGTTATGGCCCTTGATCACTTCAAAATATCTTGTGGACGCTCTAGAGGCCAAAGTTAATATCCGATTGACTTTAAATTTATACACAGTGTTTAAGGTCATGAGACGAAGAAGCCTATTGTTTTTCAGCGATTTTCGATAATAACTACCAGAGTTATGGCCCTTGATCACTTCAAAATATCTTGTGGACGCTCTAGAGGCCAAAGTTAATATCCGATTGACTTTAAATTTATACACAGTGTTTAAGGTCATGAGACGAAGAAGCCTATTGATTTTCAGCGATTTCCGATAATTAGTGCCAGAGTTATGGCCCTTGAACACTTGAAAATATCTTGTGGACGCTCTAGAGGCCAAAGTTAATATCCAATTGACTTTAAATTTATACACAGTGTTTAAGGTCATGAGACGAAGAAGTCTATTGTTTTTCAGCGATTTTCGATAATAACTACCAGAGTTATGGCCCTTGATCACTTCAAAATATCTTGTGGACGCTCTAGAGGCCAAAGTTAATATCCGATTGACTTTAAATTTATACACAGTGTTTAAGGTCATGAGACGAAGAAGCCTATTGATTTTCAGCGATTTCCGATAATTAGTGCCAGAGTTATGGCCCTTGATCACTTCAAAATATCTTGTGGACGCTCTAGAGACCAAAGTTAATATCCGATTGACTTTAAATTTATACACAGTGTTTAAGGTCATGAGACGAAGAAGCCTATTGATTTTCAGCGATTTCCGATAATTAGTGCCAGAGTTATGGCCCTTGAACACTTGAAAATATCTTGTGGACGCTCTAGAGGCCAAAGTTAATATCCAATTGACTTTAAATTTATACAGAGTGTTTAAGGTCATGAGACGAAGAAGTCTATTGATTTTCAGCGATTTCCGATAATTAGTGCCAGAGTTATAGCCCTTGTTTTTCAGCGATTTTCGATAATAACTACCAGAGTTATGGCCCTTGATCACTTCAAAAATCTTGTGGACGCTCTAGAGGCCAAAGTTAATATCCGATTTACTTTAAATTTATACACAGTGTTTAAGGTCATGAGACAAAGAATCCTATTGATTTTCAGCAATTCCCGATAATTAGTGCCAGAGTTATGTCCCTTGATCACTTCAAAAAATCCTGCGGACGCTCTAGAGGCCAAAGTTAATATCCGATTGACTTTAAATTATACACAGTGGATGCTCTAGAGGTCAAAGTTAATATCAGATTGACTTCAAATTTATACATAGTGTTTACAGTCATGAGACTAAGTCGTCTATCGATTTTCAGTGATTTTCAATAATTGCTACAAGAGTTATGGCCCTTGATCACTTCGAAAAAATCCTGTGGAAGCTCTAGAGGCCAAAGTTAATATCCGATCGACTTTAAATTAACACACAGTGTTTAGGGTCATGAGACGAAGAAGCCTATTGATTTTCAGAGATTTAAAATAATTATTGCCACAGTTATCTCCCTTGATAACTTCAAAAAATTTTGTTACGCTATAGAGGCTAAACTTATCATCCGATTGACTTTAGATTGATACACAGAGTTTAAGGTGTTGAAACGAACAAGTATTTTGATTTTCAATGAATTTTAATAACTGAACAGCTAAATCCATGATATTAAATGTTTCATGTATATACTAATTGTTAGTGTGAGGTAACACTTTATGAAAAGCAATCAAATTCTAATGATTTTCTGATAATTACATAATGAGCCCTTACTCTTAATCAGTTTTTAGTGTATTACAAATGTTTCATTAGCAAAAAAAGTAAAAATATGCGACAACCCTTGTTGACTGCCCGAACGATTTAGCTGCTGTGGGCGTATGTTTCGTTGCCTGGCAACCTATCTTTAGAAATGCAAAGACAAACTTCATTAAATGAATAGTTGGAAATGCCAAAATAGATTTTGTTAAATGAATATTTATTTGGAAATGCAAAGATAGACTTCATCAAAAGAATATTTAGTTAAAATGTAAGGAAAAGGGGTCTATTGTTAGTCATAATAAGTATCTTGACCAGAGACAGTTTCATAATAAAAAAAATAGAAAATAAATTAAATAATGGTCCTGAAATTTATAAGATACACAACCTTGAATAAACATATCAAGATGATATGAACACACAATATGCGCGGCAGGACAAAACAATAGCATTTATTTAACAAATTACTTTATAATAAATTAAAACTTTTGATTTAGTTTTGGATTATTAGTATATTTTAATGGTCAACAATCACAAAATGGTTAGCATTAGCTTGTTCAGTTGTTGTTCAACAGAACACAGTTGATATGTAAATTAACTTAAAGGTAAGTATTGATGGTTTCATCATTGATATATTGCTCTTTGTCATCTGCTTCCCTAAAAGAAAAAAAAAATATATTATGAAGATCAATAACCCTAGTTAAATATAGAATTAAAGGAGTGGGGTAGTCAGGTCTATTGTTTATAACATTGTAAACTAAATATGCCTACATTTTTTTAAAAAATAAGTTAACTACGCAGTTTATTACAAAGCTTATTAAAATAAAATATTAGTATGATAATGTTGATTAGTATATTGAAATTGTTAGTGAAAAAGAAAGAAAAATTTGTGCAGGTAAAATTTCTGCATATGTTGCTATTATGAAAATGAAATCTTTATTTGACAAGGTAGGATTAGACCCACCTCTATAATTAACAGGGTAACATGCTTATTAGTATTCAAGCTCTGAAACATGTTAAAACTGACAATCATACACATATTGTTATACATGTACCTTCCATATGTGCTGATCTTCATTATGAGTGTCTGTAGCTTTTGAACTAGTTTGTTGACATCAAGCACCTTGTATCACAGTTAGTTTTAGGGACTGTCCATTTTACACAACATGAAGCCGAGCAGCTTTGTGAAAATAATACCTGGCACCTACTGATAAACCCTCAACCATACGATGTGCACAATAAGAAACTAAGCCTTTCCTCCAAAATATAAATTGTGCTGATTATACATCTACCGGTTAACAAGTTAAATTGTAAAAGACAACAAAAGACAGTTCAATGATTGAAGTATATTTTAATCTCTTTCCTACCTTACTTTACATTGTACAATAAAAACTTCTAACATAACAGTTAAGTAACACAATGTTCAAATTATAATATTTTGTGCATCAAGGTCTAACATAAATCCATCAGCCTTGGCAGTTTAAATTATTTACACGAATTAAACCACCAAAAATATTTAACTTTTTAAATTCCCTACCACTAAATATTATCAATATCCAATTTGAAATCCATTTAAAATGCTCACAACAGCATAAAACAGCTGATTATAAAGCCTGATTGAAGCAATAATAATTGCAAAAAAAGATTGTTCAAAATATTTGAATCCTGTTCAAAATATTTGAATCCTGATTCAACAAAAATTAACTTGATATATCTATCCACATATCGTCATACTAAAATTCAACTTTAGAGTGTGGAAATAATACAGAACATGAACATACCTCCCAGGCAGATACAACAGAAGCCTACAGATAATCATATTGCAAGTGTTCACATGCTGTTCCAGACAGTGTCACATTTGTTTAAGTTATAAAATGTACAAGTAATGGTAGGATGTAAGAAACAATGATATGATTATAGTTTTTATACATTTAATGGCGAACTTGACGACATCATCACAGAACTACAGATATGCCGATTAACATAAAAAACATATTATGGTCAAGCTTTATATAATTGGTTATGGCGCCTATACTATAAGAAAAGGGAAAATAATGATAGTGGTAAGCCTACAAACATAGCATCATACTATACTATTAACAAACTAAAACTAAATACCAACAACAAAGAAACATTATTATGCACACATTGGTTATTCTTCTATTGGTAATACTTGACAGTATCTTTGCCAGTGACAACTTCAATGAAAGTTTATTTTACGATAGTGAATGATTTTATATACACATGTTTGTGATGGTGAAAAATATATGTGATAATTAACACATAACTGATTAACAATATATCTGTCTTAATTAACAATTAATCATAGCTATTGATTTATTAACAGCCAATGCTTCAACAAGTAATAAATTATAAAAATCTTATCATATTTTTAATACATTGACCTAATACTAGATTCTACTATTTTAGTGTAAAATTATAAAATTATGAATGATGAAAGATGAGATCTAATTAAGTGATCATGCATGAACAAGTTCATATTTTATATGCTGTGTAGAATTATTTAATGAAAAGCAAAACCATTTTAAAAGCAACTTTTACCTCAGCCAAAATTTGTTAAAAAAGATTTGAAGCAAATAATGATAGGCCATTTAGAGTATTAATTGATTAAAATCTAAACATTTAGTTGACATCTATCAGTTTTCCTGATTAATTTATTCATTTCACATATTTACAAACAATAAAACCAAACAAGACTACAATTAACATTATATCCATATGGCAGTAAAGACACAAATACATTAATAACCAAAGTTTTTCTTCAACTGATTCATAAATAAAATTGCAACAGAAAATAATACTGGAAAATTAGCCAGACTTCCAAGTCCTTTGAAACAAAAATATTACTGTCAGCAATAAGAATAAAAGGAAAAGAAAAGAAAAATATCTATCTTGAGCAAGAATTGGACTTTGTTTTCATCACGCAAAAATGTAACGAAACTAAAATCAACATATCAAGAAAAGCTTCTACATATAAAAGAACACACACAAGACTATTTTAGCCCAGTCTTAACTTCCAAAGGTGATTAATGATCATTATGCTATGATAAAATATGTTTAAATTACCTCATAAATAACATACCAACAAAAATACAGATGCTTATCTTCCTAAACCGGGAAATTTGGAAGATCAAAATTTTTGGTGTAAGTGAATATCAAGCTAATAGTAAATAAGAATATAATATGTGTATATATGTAAATATTTAGATGTATAAAAAATGAAAGTGAAAGATAATGTAATTGTAATAATATGTTCGTACACAAGCACTATATAATGTAGGAACTAGTAATCCCTTCAAACAAGATGACTAGATAATCAATGGTTTACGTGGTTTTAAGTGGTAGATTCTTATAACAGAGGTGTACTAAATTCAACATAACATCTTGATCCGAAACATTTAATATCTACAGCAGAAAACAAGAACCAATACCAACCGTTAAATAACAATAGAAGGATTATCTTTGAAAGCAAGCAGTGGTTACAGTATTCAAAACACACCGTCTATATACACATGCACAATACCTTCAGAAAAATAAATTCCATCAATATGAACACCATTCTACTGAAATCATACTCCCATTACACACTGATATCAACAACCTTCCACAATTAACATGACAGTTTATAAATTATTGAATAACTACGTCCAAAATAAATATACAAGACAACTCTATATTACATAGTATTATGCTATATGTAATGGATAGGAACACTATGGTCAATAGTTCTTAGTATAAATTAAAAACAAATACCTTATATCACACAATGAAAGAAACCGCCTGATGGTATAAATTGGATTGATTCTACATGTACAATACTACCTCCCCAAATAAAGATCTCCAACAAAGAAGCAACTATACAGAATACCACAACCCATGCACAACTCAAGATGGGTAAAATGAATAGTGAAATGAATAAGCCATTTATAATAGAATTTGTGTTGCTGTATATTAAACCATATCATAATCTACACGATCAGTTTGATATATAGCTGCTCGATAACTGTACCTATCAGAAAGACTTCGCTGTACAGGCTTATTAGGGCAATTGAACTGACTGCCTCCAGCCCCAACTTCTTCATCTTCCCCAATGGTGGTCTCAACAAGAGATGGTTCGACATCTGGGAATGCTGTTATTTTACTCTGGAGTAAGTATACGTAAGTTTTGTAGCGTTTTAGCTGAAAATAAACCAAATTCAAACTGAAGTAGTAGCGATATATAGATTAAATTTGCAGTGGATATTTTTTCTGATTCAGGAGAAAGCACAACTTTTTTTATCAAGCCACAAATCAATAGTCAGAAAATCATCTTGAAACCACTGATTGTGATGACGTTACACTTGTTTTAACTCCAACATATTGGTACCAACAACCATAATTATTGTTCTTCTTTCTAACATAAATAGCATTATGCCACATTAAATGTTTTTTCTATGCATTTGCCACCTTGGAATCATCATGTAAGTGCTTTTATTATAATTGTCTTATATGGGACAACCAGCCAAGACAACGGCTGATTCTGTCCCAAAATAAATATCATATCTTTCTATAAACCAATCAGCAATAGCAATTACTTATCACTATGGTATAATATACTAAGTTTTATCACTCTGGTATAATATACCAAGTTTTATCACTCTCGTGCTCAGTCAATTCTAATCAAAGTCATCATGTTCCAAACCATTGACCACTCAAATTTGCTTATTTCTGCTTGGCCTATGCAGAAAATGATCATTAGGATAATGACCATTTACATAAAGTTTGAAAATTGTACCTCAATTACAAACCAAGTTATTGTGTTCTAAATCAAATTGCTTATCTATCAGGGCTGTAGTGGTGCGTAGGCCCACGTAGGCCCGGCCTACCCACCTTTTTTTTCTCGTCAAAAGTTGGGTAGGCCCGGCCTACCCTCCTTTCGGCGGGAAAAAGTAGGCATTGTGAGGCCCACTGAAAAAAAGGCCCTATTTCGTTGCTCTGCTGCAGTCTAATCTTGGAGTGTGACGGTAAGGTGAGCGGCCTGGCGACATTCAGGGGAGAAGAGAACCAGCCAATGCCAACAACCATGACTGGACTCGAGTGCGGCGCCGGCTGAAGTTTAACTTTCTACCGTAGTTTTGTGCGTCACAGCTCGCCGGCGGAGGAATTGTCTGCTGATTGTCAACTTATCGAGTCTGATGTTCATTTCGATGAATGGTCCACCAACCCATATTTGGGATTCACAACAGTCTGTGACCAAGTGGCTCTCGAAGCATCGAGATTCAAATGATACCAGATCATGAGTTCACAGGCTAGAGACTCTTGGCGATTTGAATCCAGTTCAAGCATTTTTCGCAAGAAAATAATGTGATATATTTCCGAAATTCATATTCTCTGGGACTGACTGTGTGCGCAATTTTTACTGTTTTATGATAAATTGATTGAATTTTTTCCATTTTTATGAGAATTTCTAGATTTGTTTGGTAAAAATCGAAGGATTTTCCAGGATGACCAGGCCTCGGAAATGGTCGCAGATGGCGTTTCCAGGCATCTGATTTTCGAAATTTTTCCCCAGGCTCCGCGGTCAGTTAAAAGTGAGGGCCTACTCACTAAAAACTTTACCACTACAGCCCTGTTATCTATGCTTAATAAATTAGAAGCCGAGTTGTTTGTTCCAAAAGGTGTGACAGACCGAAAGACAGCTGCTGCTTAGCCTAAACAGAAAATGATTATCATTCATCTGATGAACATCTGGCCCAAGTCTGAACATTTCGTCTCAATAAGTACCACAACCATGACAAATCCAACTGCATATCTTTGCTCATCATCAAACAAAGCATTCATTCAAAAAATATCTACAATAAGTTTGAAATTCTACCATAATTAGAAAATCAGTTAACGTGTCAAAAAATTGAGACCAACACATTTTTTAGTCCCCTGCTTCCTTCGACAGGTGGTGGACAACAAATTTGTACTCACCTCAAAATCTAAATATGTCTCCTTTTCGAGGTAGTCCTGTATATGGCGAGATTTTGCGCCTTTTTCTGGGGCTGCAGCATGATGTTCATGTATTTCTTGTTCCAAAGACTTAACCTTTTCTTCGTGACTATGAAATTGTTCCCTCTAAAACATACATAAATATTCAAACTTAGAGCAAGATATGCCTTGATTTAATATAATGCTAATAAATTCATTGTGTGGATGAGTTTAATAATCAGCTAACTAGTTTGGAGACAAATACTAGGGTTTAATATCTACTCAATACAAAGTAAGTCATGTATGGCAATTACATATGGCATAATTTTATTAAAATAATCCTTCCTTCCTTCTGAAGACAGAGATAATTAGCAGTGGGAAGATACCTATTTCTGATCACATAGAACAGCTGTGTCAATTAATGAATATTCCCAACGATTGCCCTATGGGAGAATATTTGTGAATCTTGTTTAATAAATGTAAGTTTAGTTACAAAAATGGGGTCTAATGTCCACTCAACGAATCAGGTCATTTGGGTAATAACTTATGGTTCAATTTTTATTACATTAATAAACTGTATTGCTATTCATAAAAACAATTTCTTTTATATAATGCTCATTTTTTACAATGTAGTCTTACCAATGTTTTTCTTGTATATGAAACTGGTAACAGAGGACGTTGAAAGGTGCTTTTGGATCCCAGAGCACCGGGTAGTGGCTGCGCAGAGAATGCAGCAGCAACGAAATTGAGCGTGTCTATCCATTCTTGAAGCTCTTTACTATTACTGCAAATAAAATCAAGAAAAGTCTGTAAGTATAATACTGTGTTAAACAATTTGAAAATAATGGTTACGACAAATGATAAATATAAAACTTGATGTAAAAAGATTACAAATTCAGTAAATAATATATCACTATATAATATAGAAATTAACAGATTGGATGATCTTACCTGGTTTGGAAGAGAAATTCTGCCCATTCTGCAGTTTGAAGTCTAAACACATGCTGTTTTTTAGTGTAATCTGTGGCTTTAGTAACTAAACTATGATGTACACGAATAGCATTGCTAGCACTCTCTAATAAACCACCCTTTTTAAACTGATGTTCATCTTTATATAAATATAGTATCATATCTCTTAATACAGCATAAAACATCTTCCAACTTCTTTTACCAAGGGCAGCTGTAAATATACCAATATGACTTGAATGGTAACTTTTGTTACTAGAGTGTTCAGAAGATTCTATAAAGTGAGCAAGGGCCATAACACTAGAAGTAACTAACCGAAACTGCTGAAATTTGCAGATGCTTTTAAAAGCTGGAGCATTTATAAAATTCTATAATGTGATCAACTCTTGAAATTATTATCAGTACGGTAATCAACGAAATTCTAGTGGTTTCATTGTCTCAATAAAGTACCATTCTAACGAAGATGAGATGAAAAATGCGCTCTGTACAGTATCAACAATAGCAATAAAGGAAACATGGAAGTATTAAATGATCAATTTAAATAACTTACTTCTTCTTCTATCAGCATCCATACAACATTTTCTCATGACATATCCCTTCTTATACTCTATAGTTTTACTAGGATCAGGCACCTGTAAAATATAAAAATTATTCTTTAATACAAATAACATTATTGTAATGTTTTAATACATTATGCATTAAACAAATACAAAGTTACTTCAGAACATCAAAATCAATACATATATCACTCCTAAATGGACAATGAAATCATTGCAACCACAGGACACTTACATTTATTTCAAGCAAGCAATAATTAAATCATATTCATGTTCTTTTTAAGCACAATGTTCAAGATTATAAAGTAAATATACATGTTAATGAATTCTTATTGAATCTAAAGTTTCCACTATTTTTATATTGACTTTATGCCACTATCTTGTACATTGTATTTCTAGTAAGTTGTTAGCCAACACCTGAACAATAGTTCAGTTCTATCCAAACACAATGAGGTTAAGTTGCCATATATTAAACAATGATAAATTCTTACATCTAAGAATGGATTTTGACCAAGAAAATGTTGTGGGACGGAGGCTGATGGTCCTGGGCTTTCATTTTGAACTTCAACCGGGGCATCCTCATCACTGAAAATAAAAGTTATTTGTATACATGTATAAGTATTAATTAAGGATATATTCCTTCGAAAACTATTAGGTCATCCAGTTACCCATAATATGGGTCCCATATATCTGAAAGTATGACACATGTATTGGTTCCGCAATGGCCATGAGATATTAAACTTTGACTTAAAAATGAATAACAAACCCACTATAAATATTTGCCAAAATGTTTATCAGAGTGTGCCTTTGTCCAACGTTGAGTGGTAACCATAAACCATGCTCATTCATTCATCCAACATTTAAAGTGATGTATGTTTCATGTCAAATTTGTTAATATTTGTAATAGTTAAAATCAGCATGGCTCAAAGTATTGTAAGACATAACTGATTTGGGAAACATATATTTCTATATAAATGTTTTTGAATCTTATCTGATAATATTAACCTACAATGCAATATGGTGTAGTACTACTGCTACTTCTAGGACTTCTTCTTTGTTGTGTTCTTGTGATTGTAAAACAATACCACAGTATTTCAGCTATAAGAACATTATTCCCAAGCTGGATGACTTCGCAGGTCCCTTGTTCTCAACAGATAATGGCTGCTTGAATATCTGCGTGAGTTTCTACTGGGGCTTGGCCTACACTCAAATTTATACCCCCATCCCTGCACGTCCAAGATTTAGCCTTGACGTTAATTTCCATTCTCAATGCGTAATAACCTCCTAAATTTCACACAAATAAAGCAGGTGATGACACCATATTATGTCTACTAACCATAGGTTCAATAACAGGAAGACTTTTGTTACAGGTTATGATTTTATCAAAACATCACTGACTTTTTCTGTATAGCTTATATTTCACGTTTACTAGGTACGTGGGATTTTAATTTTATAGACAGAGAATTTAATAATTTTCCAAAGACACAATATGGTCTTAAAGACCTAAGACCATAGTCTTACACTGGGTCAAAGGTCAATATAAAAATACCATTTATGACTTTCTATGTTGAACAGTTATTGAGGTGTAATCTCTTGAATGTAGGTTGTGGTGAGGGTAAGGAGGAGGAGAAGGGGGGAGGGGGTCACACCTGGCTCAAAGTTCATCTAAATCTGTTCTGACATGGGTTGATTTGCCACGGAATGATGAATTTATTAAATTTCCAAAGATAACCATTTCAACAATTCTTTTTTTTTCAAGTTTCTACTTACATGGCCCATTCCAATGGCTCAGATTTAATAGAGTGAAATACAGTTTTAAGAATATCTTTTGGAAAGTTATCACCATCATTTAGTTCTCCTAAATTTTCTATAAATTCTGAGCAAGTCATCTTTCTTCCAACACTCTATAATAAAAGATATCAATCAATCGAAATAGAGTACATTTCATTATTATACATTATTCAAATACAAAAAATGAATACTGGTACACATATTGTTTAAAGGAGCTACCTGTAAATCCCTTACATTTGGGACCAAGAAATTGACACAAATATAATAATGTAATTTGAATGCACATAAACTGATCATTTCCGTTTTTACTCTAATTTCAAATCAGATATGTTCAATGATAGAAATACGCCAGACGTCTCAATGGAATGGCATGGAATACCGAATAAATATTAATTAACTGGTTAACAGACTTTGTTGGATGTTCATTTAACTAAAATATCCCCAGAAGAGGTGTTCTTTTTCATGTCTGTCGAACTGTTATGTCAATTTATAATCATAAATATTGTGCATGATTTTTTTAAAGGGTATATTGAAGCATAGGCAACACATTTTTGACAATGATTAATATTATTCACTGAAATGTACTTGAAATAGAGAGAGAAATGGGGTTTAACGTCCACTCAACACAAACTAGGTCATTTCGGGACTAACATATGGTTTTTAATTTTATGTCAATAATTCAATTGCACGTAGGGGTCTTTAGCAGTGAGAGTACCCAGAGAAAACCCACGAGGTTGGACAGGCGACCCTACTCCTTGCCACGTACAACCAGGGTTTCGAAACCAGGCCAGTTGACTCGATGGCAGGACGTATGATACAGCGCGAGCACGCTAACCATACGGGCATCCCCCCCCTCAAATTGTACTTGAAACATAAGACTAGTCTTGGTCAGTTGGTCCATTGCATTAAAGACTGCCGTCTGTTTTTGATTTCCGAAAACAGAATAGATCTAGTATAGGCACTTGATTTCTTCTTCATTTTTCGAGTATTTAGAATAGATTAAATGTGAATTGTGATCAAAATGTATTTTGACCTATTTATCCAATATACATCGCAAGTTGGTGAAAATATTTTTATCTATATTTGTGTATTAAACTGCTGTTTGTGTACTACTATATTCAGGGTAATAAATATTAACTACACTATACAGCATTTAGCATTTTATCTATGATTCAATAACTATATACACTACCTGTCCATGAAGATCTGTATTTAGAAGCATTATTGCACAAGTCAGAGTATGGCAAGCATCTGTAAAATAAAACAAACATGCATGACATTATCAAAATCGGATCAAAATTGTGACCTCTGGAGGGCCACAACCTTGATATGACATACTTTGTCAGACAGTTTTGGCACGATTTTTTATCTCAATCATCATTCATCATTTGAATATTTTTTTTAAATTAGATAAAAATTGTGTTCTCTAAAGGGAAAAAAAGCTAAAAACGTGATTTTTCGTACAATATCCCAGAAGTTGTGGTCCGATAGTTGCAAATATCAAGAGGAGCCAAGACCTTTGGGTTATAAACATCAATTTTAAGTTTCATCTAAATTGGATAAAATTGTGACCTCTAGAGTGTCTACAAACTACAAACATGATTTGTCATACAATCAGGGGCCACAATCCATGTAGTTTAGATTCGATACATGCCAATATTGAAAGGAATCAAGATCTTTTGGGAATAAACCTATTTTTCAAGATTTGTCAAAATCAGATAAGAATTATGACATGTAGAGTGTCCGCAAAAAAAATGTGGACGACATCTGGACAGGGGCGACGACAATATATGTCGACATGAAAAAGTGGGTGTGTCCAGCACTTAAAAATAATAAATTAAACTTGTGATTTAGGCCGTTATGGCAAAATTAAAATTTATCTGCAGTAGCAATTAAACTGGCATACCAAATGTTTTTCTAAAACAAATTGTCATTACATTTATAAAAATATTATCCGTAAAATTTATTCAGTACAAAATTTATTCAAGATTAAACCACTGCAGCACTGAATGTTCCCATAAGAGTGAATAATCATAATATATACTTTCTGTCACGCCCTTAGATTCAAGATTACCAATGATAGACATATTATTATAATATCATTATCATCCATACATGTATCCATTTCGAGTAGGACATGTAAAAAATTATCTTATATAGAAGTTAGGTGAGTAACACTTGTTTTTATATGAGGTGAGGGTGGGGAACTTATTACACGTTCATGAAAAAACGACAGGTGTGCACTTACTAGCCATGCATTTATTCCATTGAATTCGGTACATGTATGTAATCAATATTCAGTATCATTAGTAACCAGCAAAGGCAAATTTACCATTTATATGTGAACTCACATTTCTATTTTTAAAATAAATCAAAGTAAACATCGTAACATGTTTTTTAAAACCATTTTAATGATATTATAGCCCAGAGAACACACTTGTTTACCAAGGTCAAACACATAATTAGTAAAAGATTAGTGATAAAAACAAAATTGATCTTTATAAAGAGAAGTTAATAGACTGTATTTATACATGTAATTAGTCAAATTTATTGATAAGACCTCACTAATGGACACTAATGGTCAGATAAATGGTATACATGTACTGACCATGTAATGCTACTGTATCTTACCTTCTGAATTAAATGTTCCGGGGTTGCATTCCATGTAGCGATGAGAAAAATGAGCCAAAACTCTTTCTCTTTCTTGGGTTTCCCCAGTTAAGCAAAATTGTTTAAGGAATTTCCTTAATGATACATCAAGGGAATCACCAGTAAATTGAAAATATTTCAAGTATTCTTCTGCAACTAAATTACTGAACTCATTCCTGAAAGACAAAAATATTAAATTGCTAAACAGTACAACTTGAATCTAATCTGTAATCAGATTAGTAAAACAAAAATCAGTGGAAAACTCAATAAATAATGCAGTACATGTATATTTAATCCTTTTACCCAATACCAGTGCTCCTTAAAATATGTGTACGAAGCAAATCATTACACAATGTTTTAAAATAATTTTTTGCAATTTTACAATTTTTTAAGAATATAATTTTAATGAAACCATTGATGTTAGAATAGTTAGATTCATCCCCGTATTTGGAGCTTAAATGTTATTTTTTTTTTAAATATAGATGCCAGTTACAGTTTTTTCTTTTGCAACAACCAAAACTTACTTTTTGAATAGGTGCCTTGAAACATCAGACTTTCTAAAGCCATCGAGAGCATACAAACGCTTAGCTAACCTTGCTGCAGAAGGGCGATCTACAGATTTCATTGGTTGATGATAAATACTATCGGCCTCAGACAGTACAGATAAATCAAGAACACCTTCTGTAGAGGAAGAATTCATTTCCTGTTGCTCTGTATTAATGGAAGGTGACACAATATGATCACTTTGTTTATTAGAATTATTAAAAGACACTGAAACAGATTCCTCTGTTAATTGTTCTCTTCCATCTTTTTCTTTTCCTTTAATTTTTTGAGATTTAGGATCATCAATGTTTATAAAAGCCGGCATAAATACACGCTCATTCTTTTTATCTGGTTTGCGCTCAGGCGAACTATGACAACTTTTGGACACCTGGGTTTGATCACTAACCTTTTCTAATGAATTGATTGAACTTTCATGACAAGTAAGTGTATCTAAAGAATAAGCCATATTGTCATCATCAATATCTATACTAACTATCTGAAAACCGGTACCAGTTTCTAGATAGTTTTCATGACTCTTACTTGTACGGACAAGTCCAATGTCAGTTTTTGTAGCACTCGGTGAGATCTTTTCAGCACTTTTACTAGTTACCATTGCTGGTTTCGAATCTGCATTTGGCACAGGGTTTTGGTCTGTATTTGGAGTAAGTTTTCCACCACAATCAGAGTCTGAACTGTGACTATCCGGTAACACACCACTATCACCAGAGCTTGGAATATCAGTATCTGTTGTTTCAGAATTATGATTTCCATTTAAAGCAATCAGTCCATCTAAATTAGCATTTTTTCCGGTCATCAACATATCTAAACATATTTGCTTGGTTTCACTGAGGTTCTTATTGTTTTCTAATTCGGTGACGTCAGGAATGTCACAATCTGTAGGTGATATAGAAAATTCAGACATTTCATCAAGGCGTACAACAGGTGCTCTTGGAAGATCAGGCTTTATATTGGAGGATTTATGAACAGGTATTTTCCGTGGGCTTTTGTGTTTCTCGCTGTTCATTTTGTTTATATTTTCTTTCTCGTCTGAATGATATATGAATTTTTCAGGACTTGATTGAGAGCTAGCAATAGAAGGGGATGGCGATTTATCGTCAGACTGTCGAGTTTTTTGGTGAGGTGGTGTGGTCCTTATAATCATATCACCTGTCATAAGAAAAGTCTCAAAACCTTTTCCTTTTTGACTATTTGTCGAACCTGTACTACTAGTCGATTCATTCAAGGAACCATTTTGACAGGCTTGATTATAACTATCATTACGACTAGAGCTTGGTGTACAGGCTTGCCTAGCTTCTTTCACTGTCAGTTTGCCATTTATTGTTCTGGGTGGACTTCTTGTAGATACTGGTATTCTAGATGGACTTGCTGTTGTTCGACTGGCCATGACTATCGGTTCCACTACTAATATTACAGTTGATCACATGGCTACACATTAAGTACATGTATCTGTAAGAAAGAAGTGGCAGAAGTTATAGCTACATGTACATGTAAGATATTAAATTCAACCAATCAATATACACTGTAATATTACATCTTCTGGAATGCTGGTTTTATACACAAAATAAATTAAGTCCATACTTTCCCGTTTTAAATAATGTCACTGTATTTTAATCAAAGTATACAAAAAAATAAAAATGTTTGTTAGCAGTTGTAAAAGGACAAAGGGAAGTTATATGCAGTCAATTCCACTTGGCTTAAATATTTCAGATTATCTAATATGTATTTAAGGCTGTGTGATCGGTTAATGTTATAAAAGCTAAATTTACATGCTTAGAACACAGGAATATTTTAACATTAAGTTAACTTTGACAAATATCCATATTTGGTTTGTTGTTTTTTCTCATCAAAATATTGTATTCAAGGTAACTTTGAAATAAAATCTTGGTACACTTCAGAAAGAATATGCATCAATTCAACAGTCCTTCACGCCATAAAAAGCTCCTGCAAATTTCAAAAATTAGGATAAAATAGCTCCCGCTAAGAAATCTTCCTAATCATATTGCAAGAGTAATGTGCTACATTTTCTTGAATCAAGGACAACCAAATTGTATTTATACTTTAGTCTTGTTTAATATTTGGTGAATATGTTTGGTGAATATCGTAACGTCAGAATTTTCAACATGGAAACCTATAGCTTGAATGTATGCAGTTTAAAAATAAACAAAAACTGAAAGTAATTCATCAATCTCAATATTTAGGAGAACGATTTAGCTAATTTGCAGGAGTCTTTAATGACTCCCCCGAAGGAGAGTCGACGGGCGTCAAGGGAAGCAGAGGCCAAAGTTCACCTTAAACGTAAACGTGAATGACTGATACAACATTCCGAGCAACTACTCACCCTCCTTAATGAATATTTTGCCATTATTTTATACGTAAGTAAACAAGAACAGGTAGGAGATTTGTTACCTTTATTCTAGAATCGTATAAACTATCCCACCAAACATTAATTATGACTGGTAAGTTAACTGTGCAGTGTACAAACCATGTTTGAATTTTGAGATAAAAAAAAAAAAATTGATAGATTTTAGTATGCCCCCTAGTAACCAGTAAAAGTAATTTTTTAAACTCTGAACTGAATCACACTCACAAGATTTCATAAATTTGAATACACATGGGTTGGGGATGGAAGATCACAGCTTGATACGAGAGCAATGACCAAAATAAGCAATTCCTGCAAATTTGAATAAAGAAATTGTAGACAGATGGCGGATGAAAAGGTGAAGACAAACCTCACTGAATGTTCAAATTACGTAAATGTGTAGGTCAAAATATAAAACTGCCATTTAAAACCATCATACTGTCCACTATCCTGACTACATTTGTCAAATAATTTTTTAAATGTGGGGGTATAAATAAGATTAAAAGAGGTTCTTTCAAAGAGCAAATAATTCTTTGTACATGTAATTAGTTAGACTACATGTACGTGTGTATTCAACTTACATATCGGTACATGCATACATGTAGCTAACTATATAGTATTACTGGTACGTATATTACTGAATTTTGGAACAGCCATTGATGTTATGTGATGGGTTATGAATAAGGAAAATTTAAATAATTAATATTTTCAAAATTTGTCCCAAATGCCATTTAAAGATATTTAAGATTTATAAAGATATTTAAGATTTAATTAAGTTTCAGACAGTGTTAAAATGTGGAAGTGGTACATGTACTACATATATAGCTGACATTCAAATTAGTCAATACCTGACGTAATTCTATGGCTAGTGAGTTGAATTTTATCGTTCCACATCTACAAAGTCATTGAGAACATAATATTGATTTTCAAATAGAGAAAATTGTTATTAAAACACAAATTTCAATAATAATTTGCATTATCTCAAAAATTACCATTCCATTCATAAACATTCAATTAATCCTTTAATCTAAATATTACCGCATAATTATATGATTTGATTTAACCCAACTGCTATGCGAAATTTTTGTTCAGTTAAAATGGTTGCTCTTCCAGAATCATGTAATATTATGTCACTCGAAAATACAGAAAAACTGTTCAGTATAATATTAAGATTTCTGTGTTGCAACTGAACCTAATTTTACTTGTGAAAACAGTCGAACAGTGTATCAATTGCAGTCGAAGATAAGAATTATCTCGGCGGAAAATTGCAGCTACCCATCACCCAATATATTCGGCAATGAGTAGTTTCTTACGTAGGCCTTTTCAACTTAACACCAGTTTACAATGTTTAAGTGTCCTAATCAAGAAACAAATTAATTAATTAGGTAAGATTTGATAAAAAGCTGACATTTCTCATTATAATAGTTAAAATAAAACATAGATAATGAAAATGCAATATGTTGAGAATTTCAGTCAAATTACTTCACTCAGAGCTTAGTTATCAATAACACAATTTACCTTCAATTGTACATGTGTAAAGTACTACTGTTGTTACGAAAATAAACGAAGGTTGTGGTTATCCATTTTTACGGTTATTTCATATTCAAATCTACTAAATATCCAAGCCCTCCGATGGCAACAAGAGTTAATTATGGTCTTGATAAGATAATTAATATGTATAATTATTAATTTCTCCATTTAAAGCCTAAAGAATGACCTGAAATAGGCAGATTTAACTCTTGCATAATGCTTGTTTTAAGGTCAAGTAATTATAGAAGTGTATATCCAAGATTTAACACTTTGTACTAATTGCTAAGAATAGTCCATTGAACCATGACATATTACTTGAAATTAGGTTTACACCCTTAATCTGCTTATATTGAATCTGAACTGGTTACAAATTAGTTACAATGTATATTTACTCCAAACCAGTCGCAACACATAATAATTAAATATAATAATATCAATGCATATAAACTGATTTAAATTCAATTCAAATTGTTTTTGTTTTTACTGCAATTTCTTATCAGTTATGTTCGGCAAAATACGCTTAGACTAAGAGTCAAAATTGAATTGCAGTCTTTGGCATCTGGTTATTCCAGACTACAACATGTAGGATATGTTTAACCCTGTTCATCGGGTTGCTTTATTATAACATGGTGCTTGCAATCTTATGTGCAAGACATTTGTTTTCCAATTTTTAAATTTTCATTGATTGCACGGCACAATAATTAAGACACTTTAAGTATTGTTTCCAAATGTTGAAGACTGTATATGTATGATATTAAGTCGTTTAAGAATAGAAGAAAAATGTAGTACATAATACAACCTGTGTGGCCTTGCCACGCAGTATTATATATTTGCGCTAAATTTGAAAGCCCACTTAGGAAAAATTAGGGCAGGGTAGTTTTTCATTTACTTTTCTTCCCGAATTCATTTCAAATGACAAATAATGATGTCTATCTATCTATCTGAGTAATACTAATAATAATGCAATGTAGTAAGGTTCTGTTGCAGTATATACACAGACTTTGAGCAACATGCTAGTATATATAAAAGAATGGGACAGAAATATTCAGTTTATTACATGTAATTGTTTAGTCCTAGGATTTACTAGAATATTAGCCCCAGTCGAGGCATTTGGTTTCAAGTCAAGCAGGGGCAATCAGTCAAGCAATCATCCAATGGCAATCTTACGGTGCGAGGAAAAACAATTGTCTAGCTATTAATTGTTGAAAGGTGTAAAACTTGATACCATTTTCAATTGCGTTCGACACTTACCTTAACAAGAGAATAGAATCCCCTTGAATTTACACATATTTCAGATTAAGGCAGTACACAATATATTTATTTTATTTTTCTGACATCTGCCGACTTCCGCCATGCTGTCGTCGCGTAATTTCTCGCAGGTGGCCACGTGATACTTTGATATTTAATACTTTCCGCCCGAGACTCAACGAGAAGTGAACATCACTGACGAAATGGCTGCACTCGTAAAAACCATAACAGTAAGTTCATGATTAAATACACAAACGTAGTAAATGGCAGAAGAGTGAATCTGCTTTGCTATGATCTAATAATTTTAGATTCAGTAGCAAACAATTTTTCTCTCTCTCAACTATTACCCTAATTGTTTATTTTATGTAATTTTTATATACGGCAATTTTGCCATTAATTATTATGTAGCCAGAGTTCAGTAGGCTAAATGCGTCGCAGTAGCAGCTGACGTATATCAATCAGCTGATTAGGCCTAATACTAATAGCAGAATATAATATACTAGAAACTTAACAGTTCCAGTCAGTCAGTCAGCTGATTGTAGCAGATTGTCATATAGTTTCCGTCAAGTTTACAGTGGTAAGATTAAGTTAAAGGGACAATAACATTCTTGCTGGCTTGGTAGCTCCAGAAAATAAATAATACCCTTATATTCTAACTACCCCGGTACTAGATGTTTAAATGTCCTACCTGTTGTGTAAATTATCCATTACAACCAATTTTATTTGTCCAGAGGGTTCGAAAATATTTTAAAATCCAAGTCACATTTTCAAATCAATTGGTTGAATTTTTCCAATTTTTTAAATTAGGTGTGTTAAGGTGAAATTTATATCATCATTTAATTGGAATATTCTAAAATAATACGATTTGTTGACCAGAATGAAGATTGGGTGGGACATATTTTTCAGTTACAACAAGAGTATTGTTTTTTATCTAGTCCACAGGATCTGGAAAGTATACTAAGTTTAAATGAATTATAATATTTACAGAATAACAGTACAACCAATACACATCACATGTAATACACAGTCTGATGATCACCTTGAAGGACCTGATTGATCGGAATAATTTACATACACATACATTATCATTATCTATTTTAAAACGCATTTTAAAATCTATTTTAAATCTTACTTATTAGTTAGGGCAGCCATCCTATCGTAAAGAATAAGTTTGTTTTAATGTCACAGTAAATAATTATAATATGAATTATTAATATAGCTACCATTAGACTCATATATATTTGAAAGGAATCTACATTCAATGCAAGTCAAATCATAATCCATACTCTATGTGGTGCAGAAAATGATGTAAATTCGAGGCATTTGCCATCTCTAAGCTTTGACAAGGATACTTGCGCACTAAACTTATTGACTTGATTGTTTGGTAAATATAACATGTCTCTCTGTTCTTATTGACTTGATTGGTTGGTAAATATAACATGTCTCTCTGTTCTATTATTCAAAATATATTTAATTGACGCGTATATTATATATGTTATCTCCATGTCTGTTTACTACATTGTTAACACTGTTCATCGCATGCATTTTGCATACCAACAGTCCATTGGCCAATTATGCTATTTTACTGAGATTGGATGCAGTTATGGCGGGGGTGACGCCAGGCAGGGTAAGCTTACTCTTCTTCCGAACACCTCTTACCACTGTTTGTCGTGTATTTTGTACACAGTGAACAGTCCATTTGCTGATAACACTGTTTTGCCGGGACCTTTTTTAGGACTTCGAATTTTGACTAATGGTTTGGATTGGTTGTACTTGGTTTTATTTTATTTTTATTCCATATTTTGATAAATAGTGTGACTCTTTGTGTATTTCTTGGCAGTAGCACAGAATTATCAAAAGAAGCATTATAGGCAATGCATTGACTGTCTTTTCTTCCAATGTTTTATTATCTTGTTTCATGATGATTAGGCAATTAGAAGTAGTAATTATATTCAATCCATTCAAATTGGCAAAAAATGAAAAAAAAACCCAAACCAGGAGTTACATTTCAAATTAAATGAAAATAAACATGAAGGAGTAAAATTATTAAAGATGGGATACACATATGTGAGTCAACTTTTAAAGCGTAGTAAAATTTCTGCACTGTATTGAGTCAACTTTTAAAGCGTAGTAAAATTTCTGCACTGTATTGAAATATCGATTTTGTTTGTATAAGTATAAATATTTGGTACTTAAGGGACCATCTCAATTTTCACAATCTCAGAAATAAAAATCTTTGTTCATATTAAATTTTAAACGCAAAAATATAAAGGAGTGGTGTATTTACCTTGCCCCAAAATTTCAACTCCATTTATTTTTCGTGGGGTGACCTGATAAGCTATGACTTCTTTTCAGTTGGTGATCCATAGTGCTGTACTTGATAATAAATGGTAAATTTCACCTAAATTTTTATAAAATGAAAGTCTGGTTTTATTCAGACACTGTTTATGGCACTGTACACCATTCTCTGTTGCCAGATGGAGACTGGTGGGTTTAAGTTGTTTGAAAATGGATCACATAATATTTAGTTACCGGTAGTTGCTTGGCCCTTAGGTGAAGTTTTTAAGGGCTCTTCACGCAAAATTAAGCATTTTTATTCTCAAAAATATAATCAAGTCCATACAAAATTTGATGATGACTTCTTAATATACATGAATATAATATTCTCTTACAAACTCCACGATTTTAAAAAAATATTGTTGAGCAAGATGATATGAAATCAGTAGACCAAAACTGAGTCGTAGAATAATAGTTTCAAGAATTGCGATATTTGTCAATATTAATGCTAGAATCATTTGCAGTTTTACATAACTTTGTATGTACTACAGCATATATTTCTTTTTATAATATTCTTAGAGGGTCACATGACAAGCACTGGTCCAGTTGACATGAGAATGATAGTGGTTATGGATTAACTTGTCAACCATAGGAAAATCTTTACTTTAAAAAGATATAAGTTTTTGGAATCTGTTTATTATACTATTCTATCACATGTAAAATTGATACACCGCTAGTTTGACAATTGTCCTTTGATTTGTATTATTTTACTTATAATACACCGAATATCATTTCAGGGTCCTGTAACACCAGTTTTAGATAGTATTAAAGATCAACTTAATGCTTTATGTAAAGGTTTACAACCATGGCAAATAGTGGTATACACAGCAGGAACAACATTAGTTGTTGTTTTCACCAAACAGTTTTTGTTTCAAGAAGAAAGTTAGTGTATATTTCATACTGTTAATACCCGATATGTAAATATGTATTTTTTTAAATACATTGTACATTGAATCTGATTAAAACACAGATAGTAGGCCTATTTCATTTTTGTTTTTGTTTTATAGTTCAAAATTTCATTTTGCTTGTCTTTACTACACAAGGATGTGGAAGAGTTATTATATAACCCTCATTTTGGTTGATGTGAGGCGTTGCTGGTAGCCAATGAAACAGTCTGTTGCACCAATTTCTTGGCATGCAATGTACAGAGCTGTGGGTATCCTAAAAACTGACATCATAGGGTTAAAAGCCGCTCATATGACCCCTACAATTAGTCTGATCTTCATGTAGTAGAGGCCATCAAT
The DNA here is from genome assembly GCA_036850965.1 of Patella caerulea. NCBI lineage: Eukaryota > Metazoa > Mollusca > Gastropoda > Patellidae > Patella > Patella caerulea. Next base: position 32,527,071 of record JAZGQO010000014.1, on the reverse strand, counting down.
AGTATAAAAAATGGAACGAAATATAGATCTGTAATTCAATCAGATTGAGATACAGTTTAAGTAGTTAAAAGGCAATATCACTCTCTATATAAACTTTCATTATAATACAATGTTTTAATTTGGTTTTGATTCTCTGTTTATACATGACAAGGAGTAGTGTTGTCTGTCCACTGCAAAAGACATACGTACAGCAGTATGCACAAACCAATTATTGTCTTAAAATTGAATCATGTTAGTCTAAAAATGACCTACATGTAGTTTATATAAGTGGATCTTAAATTCCATTTCTCTTTTGTTTCTATTTTAACTTTTAAGCTTTTGATATTATTCCTTTAATATTATTTCTGAGTACATGTACTTGTCCAGTGATCCCAACTGACCCACATTATCACTGACATCATTATTAATTTAAATGATTCATATATGGATTCTCAAGTGTATACAGTACAGTATGTATGTCTTTTGATGTGTTCTAATCAGATAATGGGTTTAGTCATTGTGATATGATCTACATCTTCCCTAATTAGTATTTCTTTAAGATAACAATAAATTTCATTTATTTGGCATGATTATCTATTTGAATATTCTGAAAAATATTTGTTAAATATCAATTATTATTCTAAAATTGTATTATTGACATACATGTATGTATATAAAATAAGTTTCACCACAAATTGAATTGAATATGGTAGTCCATCTTGATTTGGAAATATTGAAATAGCCAATTTACAAACAGAAAAAATGTTTTATTTAGGTTTGAAAGAGAGAGGTAAAAAAGAATTCTTTCGTCTGATCAAAAAGATTCCTTATGTCAAGGCAAAGATAGATGCTGAAATGGCTAAAACAACAAAATCAATGGTTGAATCTTTGTATAAAGATCATGCTGGTCATGGTTATGTCTGTCAGATTCCCATGAAAGGATATAGTGAAGTATGTACTAATTATTATAAATATACTTTGTAGTAGGTAGCATTAGATGTAGAGATTGTATGATATGCTGTTTAGTTTAGTACATGTTACAAAGAGCAGGAAATGTGTTATAATAGGTGTAAAGTTCAGTTGTTAACGAATGGATGCTTGGCTGGAAGTTATCACTGATATAACCAGTTTGATATAAATATACAACATTATTATTATCATTGTTGGTTGGAGATAATATAACTGAATAATTTCAGCTTTAAAGCAGGGCTTCCACTTCAAAATTTTCCCAACCGGTCATTTTTCTCACGGAGAAAGTGGTGCTATTTTAAGCACATAAAGTTTAAAGCCATGCCTTTGTACAAAAAGAACACATATAATGAGTATAAAAGTTAATAAATAATACTAATCATTGTTTTATAGCCATTTGATCAAAGAATGTGTGAAAGTCATTTTATGATATAGCCTACTTGGTTCTTTTAGGGGGGTGTGGGGTGGTCTGGAGTGCCTCGCTTTGACCTCTAGTTGGCAGGTCACCTCTGGCTTGCGGCTGTGGTTTCGATCCCTGGTGTGAGCGTATGTGGCATGGAGATAAGGGCGCTTTCTCAACCTCGTGGGTTTCCCCCGGGCACTCCGGTTTCCTCCCACTGCTAAAGACCCTTACGCGCAAGCGAATTATTAAAATAAAATTTTAAAAAACATATGTTAGTCCTGAAATGACCTAGTTTGAGTCGAGTGGATGTTAAACACCATTTCTCTCTCTCTGGTTCTTTAAGATAATGTTATATACTTCACCCAGCAAGATAATAAAAGGTTGTCTCGAGTCTCGACACAGAAACAAATACTGATTACCATAATGCAGCAAAAATGAAATCATTTCTCTCACTACTCCCAGTATTTATTAAGCTAATAGTCATAAATTCAATTTTACATTTAATAGACAAGTTCTATTTTATAATTTCAGAAAGAATTAATTCTAGAATTAGAAAAATACCAAGCCCTTGGTAAGTCTTTCAGTCATATTTTTTTAAAAATAAATTAAGACTGTAAGGTGTATTACTTGTCCGTCTTGGGTGGGGGCCAATCCAGAGGGGGGGGGGGTCGGGGTCCAAACCCACCCAGCTCAGCGACATAAAATTCATTGCCTTGCATCAATGAAATTAAATCACAATGTGATCCCACATCATTATCAAAATTGACATCAAACAAGGTGTTGGGTTTCTTTCTTTAAAAAGCTCAGTGTGAATGTATGTAGGTAATTTAGAGACAATGATGGCATCATGCATTGTCAACTGTCAGATTTTCTTAACAGGAGCCTGGCAAAATCCCCTCCTGCAAAAATTCGTGGATCTGCCCCTGCTTGGGAATATTCATAAATAATGTCATTTCACAGGGATGGACACCATACATGTAGTACATGTACATTTATACATATTTACATGGAAACTGAAATACAGTGTTTAAGGTCATGAGATGGAGAATCCTATTTATTTTCAGCAATTTCATATAATTACAGTCATGACCCTTGATCACTAAAGTTATCATCCGATTAACTTCAGATTGATACACAGAGTTTAATTAAGGTCTTGAGACGAACAAGTATTTTCATTTTCAATGAATTTTGTTAACTTGAAAAGCTAAATCCATGACATTAAATGTTTTGTATACTAAATGTTAGCATGGGGCAAACAAATTCTAATGATTTTCTGATAATTACTTAATGAGTTGTTACTCTTCGACAACTCTTGTTGACTGCCTGGATGATTTAGCTGCTGTGGCTGTATGTTTCGTTGCCTGGCAACTTGTCTTTTTAATAATTTACCTTCAGAATAATATAGGGTTGAACTTGTGACCAATATGGTATTTGAATGTCCAGGTATCATTTATTATTACTTTATCTTAATCTATTATAGCCAAAACAAACTGGAAGAAAGGAAGGGTATCTGGCACAGTTTATAGTGGAGAAGAGAAATTAACACAATTAATGGCTAAAGTAAGAAATATAATCGTTTATATATGGAGGTGTTGAAATAATGATAAAATATCTAAATCTGTGACTGATGCACAGACTATTTAGATACTACTTACTGTAAGCCTTGCTCTGTTTTCCAATTTCAGCTTTTCTTGATTTAGGTGAATGATCCATTTTGAAATCCTGTATTGCTGTCCATTTTTAGTTTGAATTGAAAAAATATATTTAATATTATAGTGGATTTATCATAAGATAAAGCAGGATGTGATAATTGATACATTTATGATTCCAAGCAAAAATATCAGGTACATGTATCTGAAAAGTCGTGTAACTTCTAGAATACATGATCACAATATTAAGATGAATTCAATTAATTCCCCATATTTAAAATGCTGATTGTGAATATTTAAATACCATTGTCTGTGTTTTTCTATTGGGTTTAGACATACAGTATGTTTGCTTGGACCAACCCATTACATCCTGATGTATTTCCTGATATTCGTAAAATGGAAGCTGAAGTTGTTCGTATGTGTTGTACAATATTTAATGGTGGACCAGAAACATGTGGCACAGTACGTTATTATATTATACCATTGAATATTATAATTAATTAAATATCTAAAGAATATATGAAGTGAAATAAATTATATATGATGCATATTACAATGACCTATGGAAGCATAAATCAATGAAGCGGTAACAAAAAATACACATACATCAATGATATACAGTAATATATATGTCTGTAGATAATAGAGAGTAGAAATAGACTAATATCAGCTTAGTAAAGTTTCTATATTATGTTAATTTTTATATATAAACGGAAGCAGTTGCTCCGGTGACACAGCACTGCGCAGGTCCATCCGAGATCCTTTTTGTGCTCCGGTCCACAACGACTATATAAAGGGAACAGCCGCACAATTTCATTTAAGCCTGACGAGTTCGAAATGAACGAAACTAGTAGCTTCTTGAGAGAAATCTGGGACGGCTACCCGCCACTCATAGATTTCTAATTTTATTACACTCACTGCGGAGTAACCTTACCAGCTAAGAATTTCATAACTCCGGTCACCTCAAACGAGGAACCGTACCCAGAGTCAGACATTACTAGGGAGAAGATTCACCTTTACCCAAACGACCCAGAAAGATTATACGTCCGGAACATTACTGGAGTATATCTGCCAATCAGAAAGCAAGCGTTTGTTTTGCCTTCAGCGATTTCACCGGAGTACAAAATACTCCATAAATTGAACAACAAATTTATACCGTTATACCGGAGTCAAAATTCTCCAGAATATGATTAACAAATTAAGGTGATTTTAATTAAATGTTGATCACTATAATCGTATGGACTGAAAATTTATTCTGGTCCTTATACGCCTTATATAAAAATATGAACACCCAAAGCGGAGTGAAAATTATTTTTACTTAACCAAAACGAAATTCAATCGTTTATATAAAGGTTTATGATCATACCATTGTTCAATTTAGTAAGCCCTCCCAAATCGTTTGAAATACCGATATATGTAGAAATGTTACGATACAAATAATTGGGATTGCAATGACTAAGCCCGACTGAGACATAAATGATATGTCACGTTGAGTAATTTTTTAATCTTTTTAAATCGAAATGGATTCACGCTGGCATCGGACGGCTATATAGTTTTATAAGATTTAGTCCTGAAGTGTCCCCATCTATCTTTATATATTTAATTTTTATATGCCAAGAATGTCCATCTATCAGTAACAGTACTTTAACAATTCTAAAGATCAGACCTTTTTTTAGATAGTAACAGTAACAACTCTGTTCACGCAGTGTCATTGCCCTTGATGTATATTGTCATTTCCCCAGTCTGGATGTCTGTCTGTTTGTCCGCAAATCTATTGGTAGAAGTATATTTCTTGATAAAACTGGATGGATAATTAAGTATTTTGTAAGTGACTTTGCAAAGAATAATTTAAGATTTTACATTTTACAGGTAACACAGGGTGGAACAGAGAGTATTATGTTAGCATGTTTAGCATACCGAAATCTAGCTAGAGAAAGAGGTATCAAAGTTCCGGAAATGTAAGTTTTAAACTTGTCTGGTCTCTGCGATATTTTTTCAAGGAATACACACTTGATGTTTCTGTGTCAGTTTTGTAGTAAATTGCCAAATCTTTTGCTATGCTAGAGTCTGGATAACATTGTCTGTATACTTGCCGGAATTCATGGTGCAATTATGACGTTTCTAATACAACTGAAGTTCTTTAGATATGTTACAGAACACCCTTACTTAAAATTAAAATGATATCTGATTTGCTAAATATTTGGAATAATAACGTGGATACGAGGTTATTCAGCTATGTCTTTCACATTTTGGAATTTGATTTGCATACTTCAACTCAGTTTTTATCAACAGAAATCCTGAGAATTATGAGACTGTTTCTTTAATGTAGGCCTAACTTTTTTAAGCAACATTTTGAGCTCAAATGAATATTCTGAGTCTCAGTTTTTATTTTTTCTGATAAGTAAATACTTTAAATATTTTCTGTTTCAGTGTTGCTCCTATAACTGTCCATGCTGCATTTGATAAGGTAAGTTATATTGAGCTATAGTTAGACCCCTATTAGAGCTCCATTATAAAACTGTTAAAGATGTGTCACACAGCCTCATGCATGATGCCCACCTACCACATCTTCCAGCTGACCATAATGTCTCCAAAAAAAATGAAAAAGCATAATATAGTGTATAGTAAAATTCGTATATTTCAAAATTTAATGTAAGGTTGTAATGTGTCATTTTAACAGTGTTTTTTTTTTTTAAAATTCATTGTTTTATATGTATATATATGTATGTAACAACATTTAATTATGCTAGATAGAATAGATATATTCTCTTTAATCTTCAAAACATATAAAATGTTTTACTTTATTATTATAGGCTGCTTCCTATTTTCACATGACAATTAAACATATACCTATTGATCCTGTTACTGGAAAAGTTGACGTTAAAGCGATGAGAAGAGCTATCAGTAGTCGAACTTGTGTGGTGAGTGCACATTGGTTTAAAGATTTACAGGATTAATATGGATGATGCTTGTTTGGTTCTTGCATTGAAATACATGCATATTTATTGAAATAAATACAAGGTTACAAATTTATGTGGCATTTAGGAATTACACACAAAACAATGATATTTTAAATGAATTACCAATAAAACTTATGACTGAATAAGGAAAGTAAGAAGACTTCACACTTAGTCTGTCAGCCAGGGATCTTAATCGGCTGTTTTTTGTCGGCTTTAGCCGATTGATCTTTAATGTAGCCGAATCGTAAAACAATGAATCGGCCACTATGGTATCATATATCAATCAACGTTCGGCCGATTTACAAAGAGTTAATTATCATGCTGATTGATAATACAATGAGCAACAAGTCACTACGCCTACGGTGTCATATATCAATCTATTTTCGGCCGATTACAAAGAGGTAATTATTACTCGTGGATTAATTAAACCCATCTTAAGAGTCAATCAATGCAATGAATACCTTCAGTGTCAATCCTTCTTGGCTCATTTCGTAAATAAACAACTTCGTTGAGTTAATTCATGCCAAGTACGGTGAAAGAATAGCCGAAAATAATGGCGGCGTTGACCTTGAACTTCAAGCATGCTCGTAGGCATTGTATTTGGAAGTTCCAAAAGCTGGAGATCCTCCCACGTCCAATATAGGTCACCCAAAGTTGAAGACTAGAAGATATTTTAGATCCGAATAGTTAGCTCCTTTCAAACGTCTTTCGTTTGATAAAAATTCACAGAAAATGTTTTGTCTCATATAGGTTATTAAAATCTACTTTTTGCGAGAACCGGTAACACTAAAAATAAACTATTCTGAATCACAATTGGCCACTACCCTTTCGCCCGTACGGCATATTTCCGAGCCCCGACTATTCACGGAAAATAATTTGTGCTACATTGTTTTATTATTACATATATACTTTTATATATTGACAAGTGTTTACGTATAAAATAATTAAAAAAGAACTTATTTGTATTTGCTTGTAGTTTTTCTTTTTACTAAATAATTCTAACTTCCGTTTGTTTGGATGAAAGCAAAAGCAGATTATGCATTATGCAAGTTGCCAAAATTTGACTATAAATTTCAATAATGTATGGATATATGAATACTAGTATGGAATAATAACACAGGCTTTGTTTTATTAGAAGTTATTATTATAATATTACACGGGATACTATAACTTTATGCAATTATTGACGTGAATAAAGTATGCATAAACCAACATGTCTGTTGTTGAAAAGACGACTATCTGTTGGGGGGTGCCCATGGCCGGTTCATTTCAAAATGGATTAAGAACCCTGCTGTCAGCATTGGTGATAAGTGCTTGGGAACTGACAAATCAAGTGTGTGTTGCTTTGGGATGAGATTGAGTAGAAAAGGTGAGCACAGATCGTTTAGGAAATGGATGGGAATATAGCTTATCTGATGTTGGAAATCAAATAGTGCCATATTAGAACCATCAGTGATTTTTTGAATAGCTCTATATCATTTTCTGTTGTTTTTTTCTCCAGATTGTAGGTTCTGGTCCAGGATTTCCACATGGTATTATAGATCCTATACAAGAAATAGCCGCGGTATGTCTTCATTCAAATATTGTTTTCTACAGGGCTAAGGCCATTACATTGCCAATGTAATTAATTACATTGCAATTACTTTTTAAATGTAATTAATTACATTGCAATTACTTTTTAAATGTAATCATTACAATGACTCTCATTTTTATCCATGTAATTAATTACCATTACTTATTACATTGAAAGTAATTAGTTACCATTACTTTGTGGCTTTAAATAAAAAAAACATTTTTCATAAATTTTAAGAAGACAACCTTATTTTTCTGCCATGAAGCATCTTCAAAATGATCCCTGATTCGCTATAATGGGCATTTGTGTATGAATTGTATTTTCAAAGGAAATAATATAAATTCTTAATCAATCCAAACAGTTATTTGTCAGCATGACTCTAAAAAAAAAATACAAGTAACCACAATATGATGAGATTCTTGAAGGGTGTTGTTTGGTTTGCCACTTGTTACCTTGAAATTATGAATAAAATGTCTTGCATAAAAAATAATAAAAGAAAGTGCTCAATTAATGCCTGTTTATTCTTATTATCATTTGTTAAATCTGATTTAATTCTTTTTTAAAAATTATATTGAATTGGATTTGTGTCAGATGCACTTAATGTACTTCTTTGGTGCTATGAAATTTGAGGCCTGTCATATTGGATATATTTTTATGTGTCATATAATGTTATTCAAATGTAATTGACCATTACATGATTTTTGGAATGTAATTAATTACGCTTCCATTACTCATTACTTTTGAAATCTTCCATTACTCATTACATGGCCATTACTTAAAAAATGTAATGATCACATTCCATTACCCCAGCTCTGTATACACAAGATTGCACAGGAATATGTGATAAAAGTATAATTGTATAGAAGTTATATCTATTGTATTTTTAGCTAGGTAAACGTTACAACATTCCAGTCCATGTCGATTGTTGTCTTGGTGGTTTTCTTCTTCCATTTATGAACAAAGCCGGTTTTGAATTGGATCCATTTGATTTTAGAGTGGACGGTGTAACTAGTATTTCAGCTGATACTCATAAGGTGAGGAATATCAATTAATAATTATTTTATTCAAAAGCTAATTCTGGACAGAAGTCCAAAACCATCTCCTAAAATACTCCTGGTAAATAGAAATGGTTAATGCATCATTATTATAATCTTGACAAATGTACATACAAAAAAGTATTTTAATTTTTTGCAGTATGGGTATGCACCAAAGGGCTCATCTGTGATAATGTACAGTGAAAAATGTTATAGAAAGTTTCAGTTTTTTGTTCAACCTAATTGGACAGGTGGTATATATGCTTCACCAACAATTGCAGGTAAATCACTACCAGTACCATATTTCTAGTATTAACAAATGCACTTTCAACATGTTTTATTTTATATCCTCCCTTACCGAAAAAATGTTTGTCAACTAATTGCATAGCAAAGATATAAATTAACAATGGATTTATCCATTGAGTATTATGTAAGAGCTAAATCTGCCTATTGCAGGTCTTTATTTTGGTTTCAAATGTTACATCAACTATTATTTAGACATTATTCACATGACAAGCCTATAAACAGCTTTCACCTTAGCTTTGTAACCCATTTCTCCCTCCATATTTGATTAGTGTTTGCATGAAACATTTAAAGTATCCGACAGTCACTTTTACTAGGGAACACAATAATAAAACAACAGATGCATTTCATTAAGATTCAAATTATTTGTCATTGTAGGTAGTCGGTCAGGAGCTATAATTGCAGCATGTTGGGCTACTATGATGTATATAGGTGAAGAAGGTTATGTAGATGCAACTAGAAAAATAATCACGACAGCCCGTAAAATTGCTAAAGGGTTTGTAAATATATTATTTGGCCAACGAGTATAATGGATACTGAATGATATATTATTTGGGCATTTTAAGAGTAAATGATCTATATTTAAGTTTAATTATATTACTAAATGTTCAAATGTTTTATTTATCAATATATATCATTATTTAATTTACAGAATAAATGAAATTAAAGGTATATTTGTTTTTGGTGATCCACAAGTGTCTGTAGTTGGTATAGGTTCTGATGATTTCAACATCTTCAATTTGTCTGATGCTTTAGCTAAAAAGGGTTGGAACTTGAATCCATTGCAGTTTCCTTCAAGGTACTTTTTACGCTTTTTTCAGCCTTATAGTAGTGATTTTGTTTGCAATCAACATAATTCAAGAACTTCTTTGAGGTTATTTTATATTACAAAGAAAATTTGTAATATGCAAATTTGAAAATCGGTTTGATTTATGACTACAAATTATTGCCACTTCAAGGATAAGTGGGTATCACTATTATTTTCAAATCATTTTGAAATAGGAATGTGTGTTATTAATATTACGCTTTTACAAGTTGTCACCAATCGCCAATGTTTGTATTGGTTTTTTTTAAGCATCCACATCTGTGTAACATTACCAATATGTCAGGATGGTGTAGCTGAAGAGTTTATAGCAGATGTTAAAGCTATAACAGCCGATATATTGAAAAACCCTAATGCTAAAGATGGTGGCATGGTGAGTTTTTTTGAAGAATTTTTAAATTATCATCTCAATTTATGGTCATTGTAATTATTAAAAATAGAAAATGTAGATCTATCACCGATTTCATGTATGTTATGTATTAATTAACATTTGAATATTCTATACTTTAATTACTCTCAAACCAAATAAACAGACTAATTTGTAGAATACTTATTAAAGATGCATTATGCATATTTTATAATTTAATTACTCCCAGCAAAGCACAAAAACAGATTATTTTGTAGAATATTTATTAAAGATGCATTATGTAAGATTTAGATAAAGAGCTGTCCATTCTAATTACTTAATTCCAAGCAAAGTTATTAGTTAATCCTTATAAGACGCTACATCTTCAAACACTAATAACTTTAAATAAACACACTTATATGGATATACTACTTCTGAATTTTATTGACATGCTACATTTCAATACACATACAGGGTATCATAAATACATATACAGGGTATCGTTGATACGTATTGAAACGTAGCATGTCAATAAAATTCATAAGTAGTATATCCATATAAGTGTGTTTATTTTAAGTTATTAGTGTTTGAAGATGTAGCATAGACTCAGTTATCTGATGCTTTAGAGAGTTGATTAGATAGTCTTTCCATGTAAATGATAGTTTACAAAGTTGATTTTCAGATATGTGCATAATTCGTATAAATATTTGTGTTTATACCCCACAATTTTATTAATGTGGTAGTTTAATGCCGCTGCTTCCTGCCAATCCATCAGCCTTGTTCACCCATCTGTGTTTCGTTGATGGTCTGTTTGACAATATTTCTTTTCTCCATTTTAGGCGGCAATCTATGGAATGGCCCAGTCGATTCCTGATCGTTCTATGGTTAGAGACATAGCCTGTTCTTTTGTTGAAGGATGGTACAACACTACAGTTCCAACTATTACCAATGGTGATATGAATGGATCAGTTCATTAACTCCAACTATTCCATGGCACAAATGTCTTTCAGTAGTCCGCATATTCATTTTTGTATATTTGTAATTTATTTAAATCAGGTTTTTAAGATTGATACATTTTTTGGTAGAAATTTTTAGTTTGTGTTATTTCAATGTGTTCATTACATCCATTTTATCATATTTTGCAGGTTTTTAATGTTTTGCATTTCATGGCCCATATTATAATATTAAAAGAACAATAAAATAACATTATTCGGATAACAGTTAATAACATTTAAGTTATGAACCTTCTGTTCTTTTTAGGGGGGGGTGGGATGGCCTAGTGGTCTAGAGTGCCGCGCTTTGACCTCTAGCTGGCCGGTCACCTCTGGCTTGCGGGTGTGGTTTCGATCCCTTGTGTGAGTGTATGTGGCATGGAGATAGGGGCGTCTTCTCAACCTCGTGGGTTTCCTCCGGACACTCAGGTTTCCTCCCACTGCTAAAGACCCCCACGTGCAAGCGAATTATTGAAATAAAACTAAACCATATGTTAGTCCCAATATGACCTGGTTTGTGTCGAGTGGATGTTAAACCCCATTTCTCTCTCTCTCTGTTCTTTTTAGCAACTTATTTGTTGTGTACAGCCAATAATATACTGCTTATTTGTCCCATGAAGAAAGTTGTGTTGTTATTTGGTCAAGACAGATTGATACTGTGAGATTTATTTTCTTGCAATATTTTTGTATGAGAATTTTTTTTCTTTTTAGAAGATTTTGATAGTACTAGTACTAATTTATTAATTTGAAATTTAAGTATTTTGTTAGAAATAGCATCAGACAGTTTATACAAATTGTAAATACAAAATATGTATATGTATGTTTGAAAATTGTTGTTTTCAATATTTTGTTTATGAACAATAATCTTCTGTCCAAAATATTCTCCAATCATGTTCATGTTTTAGTTTATTGGTTAGCATTTAATTCTTGAACCTATTATTAATTTTTTTTTGGGGGGGGGGGTATAATTTTGAGTAAACGCAATTTACACACAAAGAAATTTGGGAGTTATTTAATAACAAACTGTCCAAAGAAACAAAGCTGTCCAGAATTATTACTACAAGCATCATTAATTTCCTTGTCGAAAAAAGATTACAAGTGTTAAATAGTTCAAAATTGTTATGGTTGTTTTAAGACTTATCAGCAGCAAAAAAATAAGACAAATTTTCAAGGTCTGGTGTATCTGAACTAAAAATACAACGAATGTTAACTCATTGATAATGCTATTGAAATCAAAATGTTAGACAATTAGTAATCTCCCTGTTTTATGAATAAGCATAACTTATGATCAATTTATATATTAAAATATCTAAATTAATGTGAAATTAATATTAAACATAAATATTTTATGTTTGCAATCATAAATAATAACATTTTGTCAGTAAAGATTGCGATGCAAACCAGTCAGTAAGTTTGAAATAGGAAAACCTGAATTCCATAATTTGAAAATTAAAACATATTTCGATTTAAGATAGGTGCGCACTGCAATGTATGCAATAATACATTTATTTACCATGTAGGAATGTGATTAATATACAGATCAAAAGAACTAAATACCATTAAATGTGAATTCTAAATAAAGAAACAGGGTATATCTGATTAATCCGGAGCACTAGCCATATGATTAATATTTTCCTTATAACCTGGCTATGCAAAATAATGTATAATTTTAATGTGATTGTAAATAATATGATGTATATTTGCTCATACATAACAGTTAATTAAAGATATTAATTATGTATAGTTTTGGCGTTTCTGTATGAGCTGTAACCTATTTCTTTTACAAAGGATCATTTTCCCGTTGTACCTATTTATAGATTATATCAGATGCTGCTGAAATTGGGTTTATCCCACTATACCAGTTCCTTTTAACACAGTTCTCTACACCATGAAACTGGCCAACTTGATTAAGGTGTTAATTATAATCCGATAATCATTAACTTTTCGGGGATTAAAAACTGGCATAGTGGGGGGACCCCATCTAATTTGCTGGACACAGTTCTCTACACCATTAATTTTCTGAACTCAGTTCTCTACTCCTCGAAACTGGCCAACTTGATTAAGGTGTTAATTATAATCCAATAATCATTAACTGTTCAGGGATTAAAAACTGGTGTAGTGGGGGGGGGGGCATTCAGTGTTTACGGTGTGATTTAAACATAGTTCCAATAGGCAAGAATCTTCCGGAAAAGAGAAAAGATTGTGCTGTGTTCTTGAAACAAATTTCACATTAACAAACCCAATTTAGGTTCAGGTATGATTGATTGTTAGCCTTTTACTTTTCAAATAATCGGGAAACATGGTTTCACTATGGTTTATCATCGAAGGGACCGCAGTGAAAATGTTTGTAGCTCGGTGGGCTAATTTCAATATCATTTTGAATATGGCGGCCAAAAGAGTCTGAAATAATAGGGAGGATCCAGGAATTTTTGTAGGTGGGGTTTTATCAGGCTCCTGTTAAGAAAATTGGACAGTTGACAATTGATGTCATCATCGTTCTAAATTAGGTAGACATAGGCCCACATATAGACAATACACACTTAGCTTTTTAAAGAGAGAAATCCAACATACCAATTGATTAGGATCACACTGTGATTCAATTTCATTGATGCAAAGCGTTAAAATTGTAATAGCACAGATTATTTCGCGCTTTGAGTGCCCATCCCGTCCCAACATCTGATGATTAAAAAAATGCACACGGCCGTTGCATCTTTTCGTAAAGTGTTGTTTTACAATTTTTTAGGGTATCTTAGCAGGGTGGTGTTTTGGACCTGTCCCTGAAAAACCTATGTAATATGTCATTGTATGGGAATTGTTGGTTTTTGTGATAGTTTCCAATTCATCCCACATAATCCAAAATGACAACCGCAAATGGCGCGAAAAGTATTCTTGTTTGACATGTTTCATGGTGTTAAGGTACGCGACACAAGTTTGATACGTCGTTTCAAAAGAGGATTTTGGGGGACGAGAAACGCGTATGTCATTTCTTAGCCGATGGATGTATATAGATATCATAAAAATAGGGATTTTGGCTATAAGCGTACGAGCCGGGCAGGGTGGGGGCTACTGTCGGATAATCTGACTTTTCCGGTAGAATATAAATATAATATACATATAGTTTTAGTTCGCTTTTATTTCGAATATCGCGAAATTGTACTGAACCCTGTTTTGTGTGACATTTTTCGGGTATCGATTATTATTTGTGAATGCAGCTAAAAACGTCTGAATGGAGGATCGATATTCAGAACAGCATAAAATCGGTTTTTAGATGCAAAACTTTGAATTTAAAAAACACAACACAATCTACATGCGGAAAACAAAAACTGGCTTATACACATATAAATTCACGGACTAGAATAGCAGAAAACACATTTTTAGCGGTTTTATTTTCATAATTTTCTTCGGGGCTACTGTCTTGTTTAGAATTCAAATCGGCCATCTAAATTTTAAGTTGGGCTTTGATGAACAACGTTGAAGTTGCTGTATTCACACGCTGGAATAGCAGGAAATTAAAAGCGTTCGCGGACTGTAAAAATATTAAATGGTTAGTGGAATTCAGGTAGGCTCCTTCCGTGCTTGCCGACGATGACAAGATCATAATACACTGTATTTCGCCGTCCGACTTGGGAATCTCAGAAAACACGTACATGTCTTGAATGTTTTGAAATGAAATGAAATAGGGTGTAACGTCAAACTGTTCTGCTCCTAAACCGGGATAATGAAAACGGACATGCTAAGCCATACAGTGTGCTATGAGGGAAATTTTGCCCGGATATCGAATTCCAACTGCTAAGGAAACGTGCACGTCAATGTGTACACGGGACCTCGGATTTGCGTCCCATCCGAACGACTAGACAGCTGTCATTGTCAGACCCTCCGTTCTGCATCATTGTGGGGGAAACCACGCCAAGCAGGGATCGAACACCCGACCTGCAGACTAGCGAGCCAGCGTCGGACGATAGAGAAGTATTGTTATTTATAATTTGGGAGTTCTCGACAGAGAAGCTGTCACTGATAGGATAGGACATCACATGTGTATCATATTACAGGTGTGGACCAGTGGTTGTTGGTTGTAACACCAAAATATTGAAGAAACTTATCGTGAGCATGAAAGAAGAAAGGCGATTAGCTATGTGGAAAGTGGTGTATAGATCAGAAATTTACGTTTAAGTTGTCTGTACGACAATTGTTCTTTAATTTTTGTTCTTTAATATAATAGCATGACATTATATCTTTAATACGTAATTTAGTTAACACATATATAATATTGTATTATTTGCACTAAAATCAAAATGAGTGAATGGGTGACAGATTGTTAAAATAATAAGCCAACAGTGAGGCTGATGCCCCCCCCCCCCCCTTACCGAAATTCTAAAATAAATACATGACACATTAATGAATCGCACATAATTTAATTTTTCAAAGGTATGAAGCAATCAAACTTTACATTAAGTTCCATGATTCTCTACCAGGTTGAATCAATATAATCTTGTCCCAAATTACTTCAGCTCTGAACGTCGGTCTCATTAGGAGTCCCAAATATAAGCATCGACCAATAAAATTGATTAGCTCTCCTTAGCTTCAGCTCGAAACGTTAATCATCGAACTCAGTCAAGATATCCACCTTATGAACATCTACATTAGGTTTAAGCACTCTAACCCAATTAAAATCAGAGTTGTTATGTTCCAAAGTCTTGACCAATCAAATTGTTAATCGCTCCTTGGCCTAAGCAAAAAATTCGCACTATCGAATTTAGTTAATGTAATCATATAATGAATGAATCTATAAAAGCTTAGCTTCAGCTCGAAGTAAGTGTTAATCATTGAAATCAGTCATGACATTCACCTAATGAACATCAAACTCAAGTTTAAACGTTCTATCTCGATTAAAAGCAGAGTTGTTATGTTCTATTAGTAAGTGCAGGGGGACCGCACTACACGAAAAACAAAAACCTATAAGATTAACCTGCTAAAAATATCAAATCAAGCGAATGGATCCGGGGGCCAGCCGTAAGCGTCCACTGCGCTGTACAGTCCCGGGCCTGTTATGGTACAGGCTTCACTAAAAATGATTTGAAAAAAAAAAGAAAAAAAAAGAGGTAACAGAAATAATGCGACCGATCTTGATAATGGTCGTCTCTTCAATGGCGATAGTCTGCCAGTTGACGTCAGATGTCAAAACGTCAAACAATTTCAACAATAAGGGCGATAATCCGGATAGAATCTCGGAAAACGTCAAAATAATAAGTGTAGCGAGCAAACAGGAGCAAAGCCCGACAACGAGAACATTCTACAGTACGAAGGGCTAAAACTCTACTCTAATAGTAAGTGCAGGGGGACCGCACTTCACGAAAAACAAATACCTATAAGATTAACCTGCTAAAAATATCAAATCAAGCGAATGGATCCGGATTCCGGGGGCCAGCCGTAAGCGTCCACTGCGCTGTACAGTCCCGGGCCTGTTATGGTACAGGCTTCACTAAAAATGATTTGAAAAAAAAAAAAAAAAAAAAAGAGGTAACAGAAATAATGCGACCGATCTTGATAATGGTCGTCTCTTCAATGGCGATAGTCTGCCAGTTGACGTCAGATGTCAAAACGTCAAACAATTTCAACAATAAGGGCGATAATCCGGATAGAATCTCGGAAAACGTCAAAATAATAAGTGTAGCGAGCAAACAGGAGCAAAGCCCGACAACGAGAACATTCTACAGTACGAAGGGCTAAAACTCTACTCTAATAGTAAGTGCAGGGGGACCGCACTACACGAAAAACAAAAACCTATAAGATTAACCTGCTAAAAATATCAAATCAAGCGAATGGATCCGGGGGCCAGCCGTAAGCGTCGATCATTCAAATTGCTTATCACTTCTTAGCATAAGCAGAAAATTCCCACTATCGAACTTAGTCAAGGTAGGCATAATGATATAATGAATCTATATTCTGAGTTACATCGCTCTCACGTCATTATAGGCCTAACCAAAATTATCGTGCCCCAAAGCATTAACCAATTAGATTGCTTATCTCTGCTTAGCCTACTGTAAGCAGAAAATGTTCACCATCGAACTCCATCAAGACATTCACCTAATGAATGTCTACGTCAAGTTTGAACATTCTAACTAAGTTACAAGGAGCGATTCGTTGTGTCCCAAAGTCTCGGCCAATAAAATTGCTTATCGCTCTGCTTACCCTGAGCAGAAAATGTTCATTATCGAACTTAGCCAAGGTATTGATTGATGTAATTAAACTATACACAAAGTTTATCACCTTCACTTAATCAAAGCATCAACCAATCAAATTACTTATATCTGCTTACCCTAAGCAGAAAATGCTGAGTTAATATTGTGTTCCAAAATCTCGACCAATCTAATTCTCATTATTATAGAATTTAGTCAACTCAAGGTATTGCTGTAATGAAACTATAGCCTACACCAAGTTTCATCACTCTCACTTAATTAGAACCAAAGTCATCGTGTCCCAAAGCATCTACCAATCAAATTGTTTATCTTTGCCTACCCTCAAGTGCTCAAGGCATTGACCTAATCCTAATAAACATTACACCAAGTTTGAACATTCTAGCCCCCAAAAGTGTGACAGACAGACTGACAGAACTTTACAGTGTTGTTTCCCGTCCCTGCAAAACCCCCCAAAAAACAGCGCCTAGTCCTTCGGATGGTATAAAAACCCGAGCCACGTGTGTTGGCATTCACTTAATAGAACCTTTTACTTTTACTGTGTTGTATTTTGGTCACTCTCTTTACAAATCCCCAATGTGTACGAACTGGTAGCGGAAGTTCGGAAAAGGCGGACGTACTAACTCACTACAAATCTATCACTTTGAAACATGCTAAAATGTTTAGCTCGATCGGTAGATATGTAATTGGTGAAGAATCGAGACATAAATGAACATCGAATAACATTTACAATATGTATGTATACTATGAACGGTTTATTCAAGGAATATTACAAATAATGAGTAGGAGCGACATTGGTCGCGTCTTCGGACCAATGCGCATGATCATAGCATGTCGGTATTCTGGGTAATGTGGCTTCTGCCACGTTGGTTCTTGTGTCCTAGTTGATTTCTGAAAATCATATTTGTTTATAATACCGCTTTTGGCGTATTGTTACGTATGGAAGGGGTATCGTTAGGGTTTCTGTGAATTGTATATATATCGCTGATTTATCAGACCGATTGAACACATTATAATTAGGAGATTGGGGTAAGTGTAATGGTTTAGGCATCGCAAAATTACCGGTACTTCATCAGTTTACAACAGCCATTGGTTGGCATCTGTCAAAAGTGATCTTTCACTTTGTCGACGTGTAATCTCAGATATTTTGGTGAGCATGTGTCTGACTAATACATTCTTTTTCTTAGTATACGTTACTGGTAGAGTAATAGATGGATTTTGTCCTACCCTGTTGTAAATTATGAATGTTCATTTTCATTATTTGCCTTTGGTAACAATCGGTAACAATCTGTCCAGTGTCCACCACTGACCAATAAAACTAAAAAGTAAAATAAAGCAAAAGTGAAGACCTATTTCAGTAATCTGTGTATATTTTGATAGTTTTTTTTTTATTTTATTATTAACCCCCTAAAATATGTATACTCTCCAGTCCATGCATTCAAGGGAGAAAGCATAACCAGTTGGGGTAAAGAGATGACATCATCAATCAAACATCTCCATAGCACTAATTCAATAGCAGTGACTTAAATTTTTTAAAAAGGTTTTAGTAAAAGGTAGTAAGGTTGTAAAAACCAGCAGTAGTCTGGGAAACATCAGGTAGTTGTGAATAATCAACACAAGTTGCATGAAATTATGTAATCTGGATGACAGAAGTCATGAAGGATACATACATGTATGGAAGCTTACTATACATGTATACTGACACTGTATTACAGAATACAATACAATATCAGTTTGCTAAAATTCAGTACCATATTTAATTTATTCCCCACGAAACAAAGGCTACATGATCACTACATGTAGGTTAGGCCTACATATAATTAAATTTTTGACCTTTATAAGACATTGAATCACTATATATTAATCGCATAATTAACCAAGAAATTATATAATATTCATGATTTCCAAAATCATTATATCTTTTATTTTATTTTATACTTTCTAGCAAATATTAGTAGAGACAAATTGACCTATAGACATGTAAAACATTAGACTCACTTGCTGTAATAGTTACTGAATAATTTATTCTTTGATTTGTTCAGACAACCAGACTAAAGATGAGAATTAAGGAAATTGATAGAACAGCCAATGTGGCATGGTCACCTGTAGATCAGTACCCTATATACCTGGCTACTGGAACAGCAGCTCAACAACTTGATGCCACATTCAGGTTAGTGCAGAATACAGATTTTTAATATTTTATCCGTAAAAGTTAATAATTTGGTTTTTTAGAATTAATGTTTAGTTTGAGTAGATTTAATTTTTTTTATTAACCTAATTAAATTTTAGATTACAACAAATTAAAAATTTTATAGTATTGTCATCAATTTTAATGGTATTTTGAACATTAGTACCGGTACTGATTTTATTATATTTTCATTTCCAGCACCTCATCATCATTAGAATGTTACAGTTTAAATCTGGCAGAAGCAACATTAGATATGCCTTTAGTTTGTTCAAAGCAATCAGACTTCAGGTAAAAAGTTAATATTTAAAAGAAATCATATTACTGCCATAAACAATATATAGCTTTCAGAAGTTAGCTTGATTTTATGTTATGAAACTACTTGAATTATAAATTTGTAATTCAAAGGGGGGTCATGGTGGCTAAATGTGTAAAATAAGCTTGTTTGCTAGTAAGGAGGAGGTCAGGTGTTTGATCCTTGCATTACCAGAGAAAGCTCATCCTGTTTTTATACGCCCACATTTTCATGTGGACGTATATTGTCGTCGCCCCTGTTCGTCTGTTCGTCCATCCGTCCACATTTGTTTGTGAACAGTCTACAGGTCACAATTTTTACTGATTTCAATGAAACTTAAAATATAGGTTTATCACCCTAAGATCTCAGTTCCTTTCGATATTGGCATATATCGGACTGTCACTTCATGGGTTATGGCCCCTGATTGTACGAAAAATCACGTTTTTTAGCTTGTGAACAGTGTAGAGGTCACAATTTTGAACTGATTTGGATGAAACTTGAAATGCATGTTTATAACCCAAAGATCTTGATTCCTTTCGATATTTGTGCCAATCGGATCGTAACCTCCTGAATTATGGCCCCTGATTATCCGAAAAATCGCCCTTTTTAGCTTGTCATCCCTCTGGAGGTCAAAATTGTTATCCGATTTAAAAAAAATGTTCGATTATATCACCGTTCCATGGTAATGAAGGTTGAGTTCGAATTTCGTGAAAATCGGACCAAAATTGACAGACAAAAGGCTGTCGTTTGTACGCGAATAGTGTGAAAATAAGTTATATTGTGGACCTTATAGAGGTCACAATTTTGAACCGATTTTGATTAAACTTGACATGTATGTTTATAACCCAAAGATCTTGGTTTCTTTCGATATTTGCGCCCATCGGATCATAACTTACTGAATTATGTCCCCAGATTGTCCGAAAAATCGCTTTTGTTAGCTTTTGGTCCCTCTGGAGGTCAAAATTATTATCCGATTTAAAAAAACGCTTGACTATATCACCGTTACATGGTAATGAAGAGAGAGTTTGAATTTCGTGGAAATCGGACTAGAATTGACGGACAAAATGGCCGCTGTTTGTACACGAATAGTGTGAAAATATATCAAGGTTGTGGACCCTATAGAGGTCACAATTTTGAATCGATTGTGATGAAACTTGACATGTATGTTTATAACCCAAAGATTTTGGTTCCTTTCGATATTTGCGCCTATCGGATCATTACTTTCTGAATTATGTCCCCTGATTGTACGAAAAATCACCCTTTTTAGCTTGTGGTGCCTCTGGAGGTCACAATTATTATCTGATTTAAAAAAACGTTAGATTATATCACAGTTACACCGTAGTTATGGGTGAGTTTGAATTATGATTTTCTGATGATTTGGCTGCTGTGTGGGCGTATGTTTCGTTGCCTGGCAAACTGTTTTTTATATGCCCACATAGAAATGTGGACGTATATTGCCGTCGCCCCCGTCCGTCTGTCGGTCCGTCCGTCCGTCCATCGTCCACAATTTTTTGTGAACGCACTAGAGGCCAGGGTTAATATCCGATTGACTTTAAATTTATACACAGTGTTTAAGGTCATGAGACGAAGAAGCCTATTGATTTTCAGCAATATCCGATAATTACTGCCAGAGTTAATCAGTTATGACCCTTGATCACTTAGAAAAATCTTGTGAACGCTCTAGAGGCTAAAGTTAATATCCGATTGACCTTAAATTTACACACAGTGTTTAAGGTCATGAGACGAAGAAGCCTATTGATTTTCAGCGATGTCCGATAATTACTGACAGAGTTATGACCCTTGATCACTTTGAAAAATCTTGTGAACGCTCTAGAGGCTAAAGTTAATATCCGATTGACTTTAAATTTATACACAGTGTTCAAAGTCATGATACGAAGAAGCCTATTGATTTTCAGCAATATCCTATAATTACTGCCAGAGTTATGACCCTTGATCACTTTGAAAAATCTTGTGAATGATCAAGAGGCTAAAGTTAATATCCGATTGACTTTAAATTTATACACAGTGTTGAAGGTCATAAGACGAAGAAGCCTATTGATTTTCACGGATTTCCGATAATTAGTGCCAGAGTTATGGCCCTTGATCACTTCAAAAAATCTTGTGGATGCTCTAGAGGACAAAGATGATGTCCGATTGACTTCAAATTTATACATGGTGTTTAAGGTCATGAGACGAAGAAGCCTATTGATTTTCAACGATCTCTGATAATTATTGCCAGAGTTATGGCCCTTGATCATATCAAAAAATCCTGTGGACGCTCTAGAGGCCAAAGTTAATATCCGATTGACTTTAAATTTACACACACTGTTTAAGGTCATGAGACGAAGAAACCTACTGATTTTCAGCGATTTCAAATAATTACTTCCAGAGTTATCTCCCTTGATCTCTTCAAAAAACCTTGTGACACTATAGATGCCAAACTTATCATCCGATTGACTTCAGATTGATACACAGAGTTTAAGGTGTTGAAACGAACAAGTATTTTGATTTTCAATGAATTTTGATAACTGAACAGCTAAATCCATGATATTAAATATTTCCTATACTAATTGTTAGCGTGGGGCAAAACTTTATAAAAAGCTAACAAATTCTAATGATTTTCAGATAATTACATAATGAGTTGTTACTCTTAATCAGATTTTAGTGTATTACAAATGTTTCATCCCCCCAAAAAGTAAAAATATGCGACAACCCTTGTTGACTGCCCGGACGATTTAGCCGCTGTGGGCGTATGTTTCGTTGCCTGGCAACCTATCTTCTAGTGTGGTAATCCCCTTGTCAGTGATCCAGGACAGCGGGCCTGACAAAGACAGCTGACAAGTTGTTTGGATAGTACAAAAAACCAATGTTCTATGTACACATTAGCGTGTACGTAAAAGTTCCTTGACAGTTGGAATGCCAGTCTTCATTAGCTCAGTTCTGAGTAGGACATAAAACTCAATTTCATTTCATTTGTAATTAAATAGAGAAGTATTTGTTTTCATTGTGTCTCAGAAAACAAACTTAAGTTTGTCAGAGTTTCAGCTTGAAATAAAATGTTGAGCTGTTTGGAAATTAATGCCTAAATCGTTTAAACGAGTTCAGCTATCATTCATGTCTTAAAGCAATTTTCCAACAGCTATAAACTTGTCTATTTGAAAAATGGCTACAATTTATCGTTTCTTCAATGTACATATCATTAATCTATTTAAACTGATCACAGAGGTTCAGATACATGTAGGTGTTCCTTCCACATCGTATAACCAGTTTTCTTGAACAAATTATCTGGGGGTTCTCTTTTAAGATTTGAACAGTTTTCATTACCCATAAATTTTAGAGCTTAACAGTCTGGTTATACCCTGTTATAGGTTTCATGAAGTATTGTGGGGATCGTTTGGTATTGGAACATCTGATTATCCTGCTGGTGTGATTGTTACTGGTGCTGATAATGGAGATATCCAAGTATTTAATGCTGATGCTCTGATTAACCACAGAGAAAAGAGTTTGATATATACCCAGTCTAGACATACTGGTGCTGTACGAGCTTTAGATTTAAATCCTTTTCAAGTAAGTACAGTTCTTACATTAAAAAGATCGGCAGCAAAACAGTTTTTTTTTCCAATTTTAAACCTATGAATATAACCTATAAGTTTTAAACCTACAAGTATAACCTTTTTGTATAATATAGGCCTACACCATCTAAAAGCACCATTATTATGTTGGATGAATAATGTAGTCCACTGTCACGCATTGATGCCATCACAGATGATAAATATTATACTACTAGACTCACAAGAATTTATGTTAGTGCTCAAGTTATATTTGATTAAACAATTTCATATTTCAGTCAAACTTACTGGCATCAGGTGGAGGAGAATCCGAAATTTATATTTGGGATTTAAATAAACCTGAAAACCCTATGACACCAGGACAGAAATCTCAGGTATGTAGGACTCGAGCATCAGTGCTTGTAATTATGTACAGTCATAACTTCATTAATTCAAATTCTCAAATTTATGACTCGAGCATCAGTGCTTGTAATTATGTACAGTCATAACTTCATTAATTCAAATTCTCAAATTTATTTAATTCAGTTCCAAAATTATTTATCCAGTTCCAAAGATATTAAATCTTGATGAATCATGATACCAATAATTTTTGTATTAGACATTAATCTTGTGGCAATTTTGAAATCTTTTAATTAAACATTATTTGTGATATTATTTTAGCCACTAGAAGATGTAGCATGTGTTGCATGGAATAGACAAGTACAACATATCCTGGGTTCAACAC
Organism: Patella caerulea; assembly: GCA_036850965.1. Classification (NCBI taxonomy): domain Eukaryota; kingdom Metazoa; phylum Mollusca; class Gastropoda; family Patellidae; genus Patella; species Patella caerulea. The sequence goes on along the minus strand of JAZGQO010000014.1, from coordinate 32,503,073 downwards.
TTACAGCTAGATGTGTGGTGTGGGATTTACGTAAAAATGAACCCATTATCAAAGTCAGTGATAGCATGTCCAGGGTATGTATACAAGTTTGTGTTGCGTTAATCAATGAATTCTTCTTTGTCACTCTCGCAGTCAAAATTCTAGGTTCATAAACATGCACATCCTCAAGTATGATAAAGCATAAAAGATTCAAGTATTTTGAAATGCAGCTGTAAGATATCACTGGGATGTCTGATTGTCCGTCTTATTGAATTTTTGTCAAAATAAACAGTTTTCTAAAGATGCAAATGTAAGGGTTTAATAAGAGGAAAGTAAATTGGACTAAATGTTGTTGAATTTATTGTAATGATTACTTTTCTTGTAGATCAAGTGTAAACAACTAGCTTGGCATCCTGAAGTAGCTACCCAGTTAATGTTGTCATCAGAAGATGATCATACACCAGTTATACAATTATGGGATTTAAGATATGCCACATCACCACTTAAAGTTCTAGAAAATCACAAAAGGTTAGTCTTTAGTATATTGAAAAATGGACTTTCAAAATAAAGCTATTATTACATATACAACAAAAATACAGTCAGTCCGAACATGTTTTGATATGTACAATAGGCCTATAATAGTACCAACGTTTAACATTTAACTTCAAATTTCCTTGAAACGGTGAAATATGGAATATTAGCCAAATGATTGGCGCATGCACATTGTCTCATAAGAACAGTCATTGAGTCAACTGAAATGGTTTCGATTCCCCAGTTGCATGTGACAAAGGAGTAGGGTTGCCTGTCCAACCTCATGGGATTTCTCTGGGTCCTCTGGTTTGCTCGCACTGCTAAAGACCACTATGCGCATTATTGAAATAAAATTAGTTCTGAAATGATCTTGTTTGTATTGAGTAGTCAGGTATATCTAATTTCTCTCTCTTTCTTTAGAACATGATAATTGTGTCTCTAATAAATAAATTCATATCTTTATTTTGAACAGAGGTGTTTTGTCTATGGCCTGGTGTCCTCAAGATCCAGATCTTCTTCTTAGCTGTGGTAAAGACAACAGAATCCTCTGTTGGAATCCAAACAGTAACGTTCAAGGAGGGGAGGTAATATCCTTGTCTCTGTCTGTTCGATTTCATATTTCTCAGAATATTCAGTAAATGCACACCTAAGAAACTTTTATACCATTATTAAATTGGACAGACAGTGTATATATATATATATAAGCTTATTTTGATGTTTTTGTATTCATTGTTTTATTGTATAGGTTGTTTATGAAATACCAACTAGTAACCAGTGGTGTTTTGATGTACAGTGGTGTCCTAGAAACCCATCACTTATATCTGGTGCTACCTTTGATGGTCATATTACTATTTATAGTTTAATGGGTGGTGGACATCCAATACAGCCCAGTAATAAGGTATTTATCTATCATCAAATTATTTCTCCATTAGTTAAGATGGCCATCGCTCCAGGTGGTCTATATGTGTCTGTTTAACTTATATGAATTATTGGGCCCCAAGTTCACGAAGCATTATTATTATATGACACATTAAACAATCTTTTCTGTACATTGTCACGCAAGACACAATGATTTTATGATGATAGAAATGATCTTTTTCTTGATTTTGATGGTTTCTTCCATAAAAAACATAATTACGACTTAAATCTACATAAAGAATTCAGTTGATGAAAATCATTACTTCTCCATAGTTATCAAAACTTTTGCATCCTGCTCAATTTACAGTCATAATTTTTACACATTTTCAGGTGGCTGAATCATTTAATACTGTAGAACCATTTGCCCAGGCACCAGTACCAGTTCCACAAGAACAAGACAAAGTAATGCCTTTACAAAAACCACCAAAATGGTTAAGAAAACCAGTAGGAGCTTCATTTGCAGTAAGTATTATATTTCTTAATCTTATTCTTGTTAAATTATTGGAGGTAAGAGAAATCTGTTCTTTTAGTATGATAATTGGAATTATTGGTTCCATCTCTTCTTCCATCATGCTTTGAAGTGTAATAACTTTGTAGCGAATGGATTTTATTAAAGGTTGGAATGTACCTCCATTATCACAGCAATTTGCTTTAATCTAATTATTTGATCATTTAAAATGCCATAACTCTGTTTTGATTCACTTATTAGTCTCCCATAGATTTCAAATATCAATATATTCTTATCAATAAATCATCATCAATCTTCTGGTATCAATGGCATAATTTATATTCCTATGAAATCCCTGTTCACTGATATAGGCAGGATGACAACAGCTAATCACTTGTCTTGTTTTAGCAGTTAAAGACTTCAGTGTATAATTTCAGTTTGGTGGAAAATTGGTCAGTTTCAGTCACACAAAGCCTCAGAATCCACAACAGCCAGTACCAAAACAAGTATTTATAAGTCAAGTTGTAACAGAGACAGAAATAATCAACAGATCTAGTCAATTAGAACAAGCAACTAATAATAATCAATTTATGGAATTCTGTGCTATGAAGGCCTCAAATAGCGCTAACCGTATGGAAGAAAGTATTTGGAACTTTTTAAAGGTATTGTTATGGTTATAGAAAATTGTTTATCAAATCACAGACAGTATTGGCAATCAAATTAACATACCGTGCATGAAAAGCTTAACTGATATGAGAGTGGGCTTTTAAAAGAAAACCCTCCACACAGATTAGAAAGTGATGTCAGGTGTTCTAGAAAATTTTCATTTGTTTTCTTAAGCATGATTTGATATAAGAATGTTCATGAAAAGTGTGAATCTGAATTATTAAATGTATGTCACAGTTGATGATTTTTTTCAGAATTATCACCAATATATTTATTTGTATTTTACCAGGTTAACTTTGAAAAAGAACCAAGAAAGGAGTTCTTACAGTTATTAGGTTACGATGAAAATGATTTAGCTGCAAAGGTAATTATTTTTATAATTTGATTTTTTTTTTTTACATTGTGTTTACAAGATATAGATATGTGAATCTGAAATTACTTCAGAATTGGAAAGATAAATTTCAATTTTGCAATGTAATTAAAGGAAGTATTTCATATAAAAGGTATTATGCTTAAAAATATTTCCTATTTTTTTTCAAAGGTAAATAATCATACAGCAGCCGAAGCTGAGAGAAATAAAGGTGTTGATGCCTCAGAGTTAGCACAAAAAATGTCTCAACTTGGATCAAATGTAAGTATATGTTTTATGGGTAAATATACAGCAACAAAAGAGATAAAATAATATTCATGCACATTTTTTTTTAATACTCCGATCTATTTGGATGTGTAATTTTAAACTTTATCTTATTTTAGGATCTTCTTGGTGTTAACCTTCCCTCAAGTGGTCAAGCTTCTCCTAGTGTTGGATCAAAGGTAAATTGCTATATAATTAGTGAGTCTTTACACTCCAGAAGTTAACATTATGTACTATAATATTACTGTCACCAGGTCTTGTAATTTCAATTTAAAATGTTCATAATTTTTTACTTAGTATATGTATTTTGTAGACACCTAATGATAGTCGGGATGAATTATCTGATGGATCAGCAGCATTTGATGAAATAGCTACAGCTCAAACACATCCTGGTTTAAAAACACCTCTAGTTATACCTAAAGATAATGGTTTGTATATTGTAGTTTCAAGTTATCGAAATGATTTATCTTTATGGGCTTGACAAGTAAATAAATGACTAAATATTTATATGACATTTGAAACCATAAAAAAGAACTGCAATAGGTAGATTTAGATTTTCAATAATTCATATCTAACAGTTTGTTTGATATTTCTGTTCAGGAAAATTTTGAATTATTTTATTAATTACAGACGCTGATGGATTAATGACACAAGCTCTATTAACTGGTAATTTTGAAGCAGCTGTTGATATGTGTTTGAGTGAGAATAAAATGGCTGAAGCTATAATACTAGCTATTGCAGGTGGCCAGGAGTTACTCAGCAGAACACAGAAAATATATTTTAAGCAGAATAAGAGCAATCTTGGAAGAGTGAGTATCTTTTCATATATTTTATTTTTCATATATTTTATTTATCTTTAAAAAAGTATCAAAACCAATTTATTTTATAAGACATTACCTTTTAATGGATAGATTTTGGTTAAATGCAAACCCAACTTGTGAGAACAAATATGCAAAGGAATCTTTGGAAAGAAAAACCTTGAAAATTGGAATTTGACAAGTCATTCCTCTTTAGCCTTATTGGTACAGGTAAATAGGATGTTAATTTTATTTTCTGTATAAATAATTGTATGAAAGAATCTTTTATAGTGATTATTCACTAATTGGTTGATCAAATATTTTATTTCAGTTAATATCTTCAATTGTTACCAATGACTGGACACATGTTGTTGAAACATGTGATTTAGATAATTGGAAGGAAGCTTTAGCAGTCATATTAACTTATTCTAAACCTGAAGAATTTTCTCCTTTATGTGGTGAGTTCAAGTTATCAATATATTCTTAAAGTGCAATTATAGAGTATTCATCTGATCTGCTTCAAATTGATATACTTTGTTCAGATTTCCGATTATGACTTCCAGAATGAGTGCCTGGTTCTCTTTGTTTAGAACACTAGTGATAGATTTATCAGCTGACTTGGATGAAATTTATTTATATGCATTGGTCAGATTAGTGAGACAAAAATTAACAATTACAAATATCCCCCCCCCCCTCTTTCCAAATATTCATGTAAACGATGATTGATTAAATATAGTTTAATACTTTGTTGTGTTTTAGATGCGCTTGCAGCTCGTCTAGAATCGGAGAATAATGGTAAACTATCATTATATGCCAGTCTATGTTATATATGTTCTGGTAATATAGAAAGACTTGTGGAAAACTGGATACGTAACACAGAAAATAATAATGAACCATTAGCTCTTCAGGTAGGGTTTGTACAATAATAAGCTGTAAAAAGACACTCATTGATGGATTAAGTTTAGGCTATACTATGTAAACTTTATATACATAGTGGTATTAAAGTGAAAAATTGTAAATATTAGAAAATGCAGAAGGATGTCACCACACATACATGTATACAATTACACAAGACAAAACAGATATTTCAAATCAAGTGAATTGATCTGGGGGAACCAATCATCCAGGGGCTGTAATGATAATGATTAATTTTAAAGCGAATAAAGTTATGATATTAAGTATATTATATTTTATAGGATCTTGTAGAGAGAGTTCTATTAAGTATACAATATTTTACAGGATCTTGTAGAGAAAGTTATGATATTAAGAAGAGCTGTAGCTGTAACTAGAGGAAATGTACCAGAGATTGCTAGTGGACCATTAGCTGAAAGATTAAATCAATATGCTGGTATATTAGCTGCTCAGGGTAACCTCTATACTGCTCTAGGATACCTTAAAAACGCTAGTGAGGTAAGCAGATGAACATGTATTCCGATGATCTAACTTATAATTGACTGAATCAACAAAAATAAAGTTCAGTTAAGATTCAGGTTCTTTCATTTGTAGATTTAAACAATTCTGTCCTTAATTGAGGCTGGCGTGGTTCTGACACTAGGTTATGGCAATTCCAATAAACCATGGAAATATTTCTAACCTGTTTCCTTTATTTAAGTGTTCTGTGAAAAATAACTGATAAGCTATAAAATAGTTGAATACATGGTTACCCTCTATCTTTTTCAGCCTAGTCTTGCCATTTTGCTAGATAGATTATATCAGGCAATAAGTCAACCAATACCTGGAATGGCTCAGCCACAGTTCCCTTTCCAGAAAATTAACTTACTTCCAGCTGGTGCCAGACAACCACAGCAGCAGCAGCCACAGCAACCACAACAACAACAGCGTGGTATACAGCAACGACAGCCACAGAGACATTCACATCAAGCACAAGCTTCAAGTGGATTCCAGACTACAACAACACCTTCATCAAGTTATTACAACCCTGTAACTTATCAACAACAATATCCATCAATGAATGGCCCTGCTAATACACAGCCAACATATACACCATACCAACCTGCTGTTAGTGCAGCTCCTGTACCTAATAAAGGTTAGTATACTGAGAATTTCTACATATACCAATATATTCTAGCTTGTGCTTTGAAAGGCTAATCTGAACAGGTATAAAATTATATTATACATGTATTTATATCGATGAGAAACAGTCTATTGAAATATAGTAATTTTATATTATTACTAGCAGAGTTATTGTCCTTTATCGAACTAAAAAATCTTGTGAAAAACCTGGAGGCTAAGTTGGACACTCCTTAGGGACTGTTTGACAACTAATCTGCTTTGTTGTTGCCTGGCAAACTATCTTTTCTTTGGTTGATATGTACACATGTAGATCTTTATTGTAGGGCCTTTGTCGCATAAATATCCCACTCCTATACAGCCAACTAGTAATTATGGTATGGATACCTATTCCCAGTCAAATTATATGCAACCTCAGTATCAACCAACAGCACCTTATTCGCAGAGTCCAAACTATTATGAGTAAGTATATTGTCTTATAGCATTCAGTGTCATTTGTATACTGTAGTATGACTTTAATCAAATTAATTATTTTGTAAATTGAAAGAGCTTAAACTAAACTATATTAATTAACTATACATGTAGAATCTTGAACATGGGTATGTATGATATGATTTCTACTCTGAATTAATGCCATGATATAATTAAGAACTATTATTTTAACAGTTATAATGCACCAACATCAGTAAACAATCAACCATCTAGTGTTTATGATCCTATGGCAACTCCAGGTAATTTCTTATTTCATTTGTTTTACTTGGATTAAATGAAGATTATTTATCACCAATACAAATTGATGTAACCTCTGTTATCCAGATTCTTTTAGATATGTTTGTATTAAACTTTGTCATTGAATGTATGTTTTTGGTCTTTATGAAAGGGTTATTTGTATATTTCAGGGGGTCCATACAATCCACCACCACCTCCTAACATGTCCGGACCAGTAGCACCATCTTATCAAGATGTCAAAGCAGAAAATGCCTGGAATGATCCTCCATTAGTAAAAGAGAAAAAACAGGTAACTTGGATAGATGTTCGATTTAAGATTTATTGTCCATTTACAGAGTATGGATGTTCAATTTGAGATTCTTTTAGATATTGAACATAGTTCTAGTAATTCACAAGAAATCTACAAAATACCATTAACATATGGACCAGGATAATAATGTGATAGGCAATGTTTTTGACATAAATCTAATTGAATCTGCGAGGATGGAATTTATGTGATTATTAATGATGTATTGATTAAGCTACTGAAACGTTCTCAAATTTAATTTTTAAAATAATTTATTATTAGCAGACTCCAAAGTATGATGGTCAGACGCCTACATCCTATTATGGTGGTGTATCTCAACAAAATACAGATCAAGGTCCTCCTGGTGCTCCTAATTATAGTAATCTCTATAATCCACAGGAACATCAAGTACAACAGGTAAAAATAGTCATTTGCAGCATTCACTTTAATTAGTTTTTATTAGTTGTAACTCTAGTTTCTTAGTAATTAGTTATTTAGTTAGCTTTTAATTTTGAAGCTGTTTTATTTTGTTAATAGTAATAGACTTTAATTATAAATAATATAAACAGACCAATAATTTCACACAATTTACTTTTATCCTACATTTATATTTGAGAGTAGAGCAGGGTCCACACTGGTTTTAGATATTTTTACCCAAAACTTCATATAAAAAAAAAATTCTTTAAAAAACCCAGGATATCCAAATAAATGAAAGCAACGTCTTAACTGTGAATCAGTTGTATCTTTAGATTATGATAAGCATCTCAAAAGTATTATATAACAGTAATATGAATATTGAATTATTAATCTTATATATTGGATTAATGCATAACATCACCGCTTAACGAATGTGTGTAATTCAGAGCATGAACTAAAACTATTTTATTGTGTTAAATACTAACTTAAAGTGGCCATTTCAGAATTCCTCATGATAATAAAATTGATAAAATTTACTATTTGATTGACTATTTATAGATTAATCACAGAATTTAATTGTGATATTTGAAGAAAATGTTGGATGTTATCAAATATATTTGGGAAAATCTTGGACTAATAACAAAGTTTATTGCATTATTTATGGTAATCTTATCCAGTTATCAATAAAAATTGTAAATTGTCAAAATTAATGTTTTTTGAGATTGGGTGTTTTCTTGTCTCTTTAAATAAAACTTCTGCACTACTTGGAATGGCTATTACTTTCTGTCTGTATTTTATTTGTTAATATTTCTCCCCTAACCCATATTATGTTTGATATTTCCTTGTTAGATGCCTGCTTCATATAACTATTCAAATATACAGAAGGTGGCTGAACAGAAGGTGAGGAAGATGCCCAACATTTTGTATTGTATTTAATAAGCCAAGACACTTTCACCTTTACATGATTTTGATAATGTAATATTATTTTAGCCACCTTATCACTTTAGAACACATAATATTTATAAACTAAGTACAAAATAAAACATTTGATTTGGATACCATTTTTATACGTCCACATTCATAATGTGAACGTATTATGCCGTCGCCCCTGTCTCTGTGTGTGTGTGTGTGTGTGTGTGTGTCTGTGGTTCGCCTACAGGGCGCAATTCTTCATGGATTTTCTTCAAACTTGGTATACTTATTCCTTATACCCCAAGGAAGATCCCTATTGTTTTGGGGCCATGCCCGACCCCCAGGGGCCGAGCCATGCCCATTTCTAGTATTTGTTTGTTTGTCGCCTACAGACCACATTTCTTAACTTATAATCTTGAAACTTTGCATACACATTCTTTGTACCCTAAGGAACATCCCTATCGTTTGGGGTGTATGCCCCACCCCCAGGGGCAGAGCCACGCCCATTTTCTTTTCGTGTGTCTTTGTGTCGCCTACAGGGCGCAATTCTTACTGGATTTTCTTTAAACTTGGTATACGTATTCCTTATACCCTAAGGAAGATCTCTATTGTTTTTGGTGCATGCCCGACCCCCAGGGACAGCCACGCCCATTTCTAGTATGTATTTGTTTGTCGTCTATAGGCCACATTTCTTAACTTATAATTTTGAAACTTAGCATACACATTCTTTGTACCCTACGGAACATCCCTATCATTTGGGGTGCATCCCCAACCCCCTGGGGCAGAGCCACACCCATTTTCTTATCGTGTGTCTTTGTGTCGCCTACAGGACACAATTCGTATTGGATTTTCTTTAAAACTTTGTATACTTACTCTTTATACTCTAAGGATGATCCCTATCGTTTGGGGTGCATGCTCAACCCCCCAGGGGCAGAGCCACGCCCATTTTCTTTTTGTGTGTCTCTGTGTCGCCTAGAAGCCGCAATTCTAACTGTATTTTCTTAAAACTTTGTATACTTACCCTAAGGATGATCCGTATTGTTTTTTGGTGCATGCCCGACCTCCAATGGCAGAGCCACGCCCATTCCTTGTATTTATTTGTTTGTCGTCTACAAGCCACATTTCTTAACGTATCATCTTGAAACTTTAAATGATTATTCTTTGTACCCTAAGGAACATTTCTATCATTTGGGGTGCATGCCCAACCCCCAGGGGCAGAGTCACGCCCATTTTCTTTTTGTGTGTCGCCAACAGGCCATAATTCTTAATCGGTTATCTTGAAACTTAAAATACTTATTCCTTATACCCTAAGGATGACCCCTTTTGTTTTGGGTGCATGCCCGACCCCCATGGGACAGCAACACCCATTTCGTGTATTTGTTTGTCTGTCGTCTACAGGCTGCATAAAGATGACCCCTATTGTTTTTGGTGATTTCCTAACCCCCAGGGGCAGAGTCATGCCCATTTTTACTTCGTGTCTATGTGTGTGTTGTCTACAGGCCACGATTCTTAATGGATCGTCTTTAAACTTGGGATATGTATTCCATATAGCCTAAGGACGTCAACTGTATGTCCCGACTCACACAGGCAAGACACGACCAATTTTTGTGTTTGTCGTTTACAGGCCGCAATTCTGAATGAATCCGCTTGGTACTTGGTTTATGTATTCCTTATAGCCTGAGGGCGTCCACTATTGATTTTGATGAATGTCCCGACCCCCAGGGGCAGAGCCACGCCCACTTTTTGCCTTTAGTGTTAGGAAGGCACAATTCTGAATGGATTATCTTGGTATAGTTATTCCTTATACTCTAAGGACAGCAACTATTAATGTTGGTGCACGACCCTCAACGCTAAACAAACCGAACGCCTAGCCTTCTTGACAAAGTACCATATCAATCAAAGCAGGAATGTGGACGTATATTGTAGCGTTAGCGTTATGTTTTTCACTTTATTCTGAAAATTAGTTTAGCTATGTTGCTTAGTGATTGACGAATTACTTCATAGAAATAAGTAGCTTGTCGTTGAAAGATAAAAGTTTCTAAGTCGGCACTTTGATGGTTCATTCAGTTATATTTGGAAAAAACGAAAGAAGTCTCAATCAAATGGCAATCTATAGCATCTGGTTGTTACAGTCTACACCAATAGCATTTATTGAGCATGCTCTCCAGATAAGAATTTGTGGTCACTGTTTGACATGACTTGTGTAATATGTCTAGCCTCGTTCTTTGAGGTGGGGTTGGGGTGGCCTAGTGGTCTAGAGTGCTGCGCTTCAACCTTTAGCTGGCCGGTCACCTCTGGCTTGCGGCTATGGTTTCGAGCCCTGGTGTAAGCGTATGTGGCATGGAGATAAGGGCGTCTTCTCACCACGTGAGTTTCCTCCGTGCACTCCGGTTTCCTTCCACTGCTAAAGACCCCTACACGCAAGCGAATTATTGAAATAGAATGAAACCATATGTTAGTCCCAAAATGACCTAGTTTGTGTCGCGTGGACGTCAAACCCCATTTCTCTCTCTCTCTCTCGTTCTTTGAGTTCCTTGTTAATACTGACGCTGAAACGCATTATGGTACACGATTTGTTTACCAATGGTAAAATGTTTATTTGTCTTAACATTGGATATCAGAAGCCCATCTTTTCATGGTAAGATCACAACATCAATGTTGATTTAAATTGACAAATAATTTGTGTTTTCAATTGAAGACTTTGGATGATATGGAGTTAGAAACTTCTATAGTTAATTTAAGGCAACCTCAGAATACATTTCTAATTAATAAATTTATTTTTATCCTGAATTTTCACTTGTTAGATAAATTATATATAATACTGAATGTACAACTACATCATTTATATGGTTATATATTAGTTACTAATAACTGACATTGCATGCAAACAAATAACTCTACTACATACTAATAGCCACCCAACATATAGAAAGCATGATTCATTAAACCATTTCACACCAAATTCTATTGCATTCCTGATAAATAATCAAAGTATCAAGATATTATAATGTGAACTAAAAGAAAACGGAATTAGATGTTCTGAGATTGCCAATTTGTTAACACACTACCCCTTAGACTGAATTGAACATATCCTATGTGTGACAATACATATGGTTTGATATTTTAACCATATTGACTTATGTATCGAAAGTTCATTAGGTTTATGTTAATCTGTAATATTTATTGTTTTAGCCTGCACCTGTACAAGAACCTCCCAAGCCTGTAGTTAAAGCACCCATACCACAAGAACATCAAGTTCTAGAAGATGTATTTGGTAAACTAGTCAGTAATTGTTTACAGGCTGCTAGTAATGCCGTAAGTATTTACCAGTATGTCTTTCAACATGTTAAGACCTCATGGAAGTCATATTCCTGAAGCAATGGCCCGAGAAATCCCTCTCTGGACATTGCTGGAATAGCGTCTGTTTCTTGAACTTATGCGGGAGTGCGTCTATTCTTTCCGTTCAATGAAATCTATTACATGACAGTCCTTCGTTTAATCTGGGTCTTCCCTAAAACTTTGGGCAGTGATATAAGGTTTTAAAAACGGTGAAAGTATGTTCGTTTCCAAACAGTATTGTTTACATTTCATTCGACTTGATAGCCTCGTTTGTCACGCAATTAGTTTTACTGCAGTATTCTGCTATGCACGGGTTAATAAGGCATAATAAAAAGGTGAGTCATGACGTAACGTTATGTAAACATATTTGCTCCAATATTTGCATTCGTTTTAAATGTAAAGCTTTTGTAGGGCAGCTAGTGATTGTTTGGTAGATGGACTACTGACCAATCAAAATTTAAAACAACAATATCCACTCATAATAGCAGTGTGTAGTGGGATTACCTCTAATCAAACGAAACGCTGTGCAGAGTATGCATGGAAGTGGCATTTTGTAATATTAAAGCCCCAATAACACTCTTGTTGCAACTGAATAATATGTCCCAATCCTCATTTTGGTCAACAAATTGTATTATTTTACAATATTCCAATTAATTGATGATATAAAATTCATTGTAACACACCTAATTTAAAAAATTGGAAAAATTCAACTTATTGATTTGAAAAGTCTAACATAAACCTTTTCAAATGTGACTTGGATTTTAAAATATTTTCGAACCCTCTGGAAAAGTAAAATAGGATGTAATGGATTATTTACACAACAGGTTAGACACTAAAACATTTAGTACTTAGAATAAGGCTATTATTTATTTTCTGGAGCTACCAAAGCCAACAAGAGTGTTATTGTCCCTTTAAGGTAATAAGGTTATTGATGACAATCCTCATTAATTAGAGCTAAATGGGGTGAAAGTTTGACCTGGATTTCAGACCCCGATGCAATGTTTGTTTCTAGTCGGAAGATAATCTTGTGGTCAAAGTCACAGATTTTGGTGTCTATTATATGAAATTAATCAATCTTTATTTTATTTATTTTTTTAGCAAATGAAGAGAAAGTTAGAAGATGTATCTAGGAAATTAGAAATATTATATGATAAATTACGTAATTGTACTGTAAGTTTACATGTTTTCTATTGTCATTTTGACTTTAATTAACACATTAATTATGGTTTCTCATACTAAGTGATTTATGAAATCAATGGTAATCTCAACTCTTTATTGCAACCTATGCTATCTGAGACACGCAGTGGATGAACTATTTATACCTACAGTAGAATCTGCATTAAGCAGCCACCCATTGGCATTTTTAAGATTGACCGCTTAGCGGGAGTGGCCTCTTAATAAAATCTTGTGTTTCTTGCGCTAACATCAATTAATATTACGCTTGGGTTCACTTGCATCGGTAAATTTGGCCGTCGCTGAATCTCGCACATAACTTCCGCAAACTTGTCATTTTGTCCCAAACTTCAATGCTACTATCTCTCATTGTGATGCATTTGATAATGTTTGTTCATTTTTGTAAAATCTCATGTTTTTTGTGCTGACATCAATTAATATTCGCTTGAATGCATTGGAAGCAAATACCAATACTTCACTTGCATCGGAAAATTTGGCTGTCGCTGAATCTGGGACATAACTTCTGTAAACTTGTCATTTTGTACCAACCTTCAATACTACTGTCTATCATAGTGATGTATTCGATAATATTTATTCATTTTTGTAAAGAAAATCGATGAATTAATTTTATTTGATCAAATAAGCACATGAACCAAACATCGCTGATTTTCCTACTGAATCACAGGGGGTGTAACTCTGTATGTAATATTATAGGTGGTGCTAAAAACGTCTATTTAACAACATAGCGGCTTTTAGTCGGTACTTTCAGTTTATTCAATCAGTATCAAATAATGTTCCGTTACGTGTGAAAACAATGATCAGGTTAGTCGTTTAATAAAACAAAAGATTAATTAACAGATAATCCCGGGTTAATAGTTATTTTCACATTTCTTTTTACCTGATCAGTGGGAGTTCAGTTAATTGATTACTACTCGCGGGATTAGCGGTAGTGTTACGAAGAACGACAAGATGGTATCATTCAACAATGGCCGTTGAATGGGCGATGTTTTGCTAAATTTATTATCAAAATAGTGGCCGCTGGCCGTGTTAGAGGAGTGGCCGTTGAATAAATAGATGAAGCAATAGGATTTTTAGGGGGGGAATTTATTGTGACCGCATACAAGGAGATGTCGCTGAATAGGAGTGGCTGCTCATACGGATTCTACTGTATTTCAATTGCAGACAAGAAACTTAGATGTTATAAGTTTATATATATATTTATAATACACATAATATTAAAATTGTTTTATTTTTATATTATTTTTTTTTATAGTTATCTCAAAATGTATTGATGGGATTACATCAGATTATTCAGTATATACAACAATATGATTATAATACCAGTCTAGCTGTTTATACACAGATGATTAGTCAGGGCAACTTCTCCGAAATCAGTGCCTTTATGCCTGGTATTAAAGTTCTACTCCAAACAGCTACACAACTACAAGTTTATATTCAATAAAACTAGGACTAAAAATATAATACATTTATCAATTGATTGACATGTACATTAACAATCCAAAGCGACAGATGGTCAATAGTCATTTTCCTTATTTGAATTTTCAATAAAAAAGTTCTCTATAGATAAAAAGAATGTACATATGTAAGATGCCGTCATGACATGTTCAGGTGTCAGCTAATGACCTGAGAGAAAAGCAAAATGGTGTTATGAAATAAGTAGAAAGTAATGGTCATAAGTTCTGTTAGGATTAAACAGTCTGTATTTGTCTTTTAATGTGGAATAGAGTCTTTCAGCCAATGTTTAATTATATCTGTAGGAATTATAAAAGGTTTGAAACCTATAATTATTTTTAAAAAATCAACATTGCATCTGATATCAGCTTAGTCCAAATTATGAAATTCTCATGACATTTAGTAATTTTAGCTAAATTGTACATTATAAAGTACAGAGTCTATTTCTGTTATTGTACAATATCAGCTAATGTGAAAATAAAAGTTGTGTGATATTTTTCATTTTAGCTACATTTTACATTATAAACTGACAATATTTTGTTCTGTTATTGTACATAGCAAAGTGAAAATGACGGTGTCCTTTATTCAACCAAAAACATGTATGAAAATTGATAATTGTAAATAAACAAGTATCTTATTCTGTTACTGTATATGTAATTTTATGTATTTTGTACATTCTGTTATTTTTGTTATATCTTCCATTACCCTGGTTTTGAAGCCTGATGTTCAAATGGTGGATTGGATCTTTTCCTGCAAGCACATTAATAATGGTTCTTTAATCACCTGTTTTCTCTAGGTTATACTGTAAATGGAAGTAATTATTAGGTTGATTGTAAACATAGCTTTACTTGACCTACAGTTGTTAATTATTTCAGTAGAATTTGATGAGTCATGATCTTCAAAATTTACCCAATGGGATATGGTTGTTTTGGTTTGGATATAAATATTATCACTCTTTAAAATTCACTAATTAAATGGTTAATGTGTTTTTATTGGCACGGTGTTATTTCATAATCAGGGCACTTGAAGATACTGTTATTAATAAATGTAATGGATATTTTTGTGTGCATAGTGATTCTTGTGACAAGAACTTTATTTACTATAATCAGATTTAGTTGATGTATTCAACGGATATTTATTTATAATTACATAAATGTGTATGAATACATTATTATGTAAAATATTTCATCTCATTTCAAATTATATGTAGGACATTGTATACTGTCATTTAGCAGATGCATAAACAATAATCAATCCACTAAGCTCACATTTTTCAAGTCATTAAAACAACAAAAAGAAACTGAATCAAATAGCTTTTCAAATTTTATAAATTGAAAGTATTTTATTCAAAAGAAGTTAATTTATCGTGACTTTATAGTAATCAGTACTGGTAGTGGACAAACATAGAGAAGAAATGTAAGGAGTAGTATTGCATGTGAAATTTGTAATGTTACTGAATGTTGATAAGATAATATATAATTATATAAATAAAATATACTGATAATAAAAGACCAGTTGTGATTTTTGTGGTTCTATTCTTTTAGCAACATTTGTCACTTTACAGGTTTACTGTAGATAAATGAAACAACTCGTGCGTCTACATGGAACATAATTCTCCATTTTGCAAATGAAAAAAAACACCCTAGATGACATACATGACAGTGACCGAAGTATCTGATGGACAAATTTGTCCATGTTAAAGATACGTTCCCATAAATTTGTCCATGTTAAAGATACATTCCTATAGGGTAGTTATTTCTGATTAAAGTATGGCATATTTGGTATATGTAAAAAGTAGATACTATCAGTCTTACTAGAGAAATAATGGATTCACAGACACCCTGTCTGCTTGAGTGATGTGGGGGGGGGATTTTGTGTTGATCTTATAGGTGATGGTTGTAAGATTAAATGTCCAGATGACTCAGTAATTAAACGCATCTTTAATAAGGAGTTGTCACACTAAATAGTTCTACAGTGGCAACATGTAGTATACATATACTATTCAAAAAAAGTAGGGGATATTTGATTTTGGGGGCATAATACTAAAATATGCAAATGACTACGAAAAAAGTCACTATAGAACCTAACAGAAGAAACATTTCCAGTTACATGTGACGCCCAAACGCACCAATAGCTACCGCATGGAATGCAGATGATGCTTGGGATCATCATGGGGGTCCAACCCAAGATTTGCACGACTCTGACTTTGAATGTTACAGTCATTGTGGCATTGAATTCCAGGGTGGAAACATCAGTTTAATTGTTTTAGTGACCAGAAAACAAATTTTGATATGCGTCGGCTTACCCAAAATGAAAGGTTAAGTGCCCTTGGCATGCTATAGATCGGCACAACACAGGCGGTTGTGGCGCGGACGATGAATGTTTCTCCGTCTGTCATAAGCAGGCTATGGTCCAGATACCGTGATACACAATCTGTACAGGACAGACCACGCTCAGGTCGACCAAGGGTGACAACTCAAGCCCAGGATCGATTTATCCGTACCTTGGCCTTGAGAAATCGTGTCATCACAGCAAATCAGATCAGCGCTCGTCTTCAAAAAGACACTGGTGTGAGAGTGAGTGGCCAGACGATTCGGAATCGACTGCATAGGGCTTACCTTTGCGCCTGACGTCCTCGCGTGATCCCTTGTTTGAGAGATCATCACATTCAGGCAAGACGTAGTAGGTGTAGGGATCGTCAACACTGGGATAATCGACGCTGGAGCAATGTGATGTTTTCAGATGAGTCAAGGTTCACTGTTGATTTTTTGGACAGACGTAGGAGGGTGTGGCGTCGTCGAAACGAGCGCTTCCAAGACGTTAACGTCGTCAGACATGATCGATTTGGGGGTGGTTCTGTTACGGAGTGGGTAGGCATCACTGTTGCTGGAAGAACGGCTTTACATATTGTTGCAGGGCGTGTTACAGGTCAGTACTACCGGGACAACATCTTGGCAGTCCATGTTGTGCAGTTCGCACGACGTCATGGCCGCCGTTTCATCTTCCAGGATGACAACGCAAGATGTCACAGGGCCAGGATCGTTACAGGTTACCTCCAACAACAGAACATCACCACATTACCTTGGCCAGCACTGAGTCCCGACCTCTCCCCCATTGAGCATGTCTGGGACATGCTTGGACAGAGGTTACGTCAACGTCAACAACGTCCTGCCAATGTCCAAGAACTTGCTGCTGCGTTGCAACAGGAATGAGACAATCTGGACCAAAATGACCTTAGACGTCTCATTAGGAGTATGCCACGTCGGATCAATGCTTGTTTGGCAAACAGAGGAGGATTTACCCGTTACTTTGTTGTGATGCTGTGGTAACTTTGCTGTTTGACCCCGGGTATCATTTCACCCTTATAATGGTCAGTCTGTGCCTTACTTAGTCTAACGATCATTTGGAATAAATCGATGAATGTGAACTTCATTTCATTTTGTTATTTGTTTCTTCGTCAGTTTCATTAGGTGACTTTAATAACACTTAAAAATCAAATATCCCCTACTTTTTTTGAATAGTATATTTCTTCATGTTGGCCTGATTTTAAAAAAGGAAATGGGGTTTCATGTCACCTTACACAAGTTGAATGGTAAGCATTTTCACTTTGCATCATAAGGTCTGTCATTGAGTCAACTGGTGTAGTTTGAATTCCTAGTTCAATCTCGAAACCAGAAAAATGTTTGAAGAAATTTCTCTGGTGAATCGGGGTAGCCATTTTCCCGGAAAGTGATATGTAATTCCTACGCGCGAAATTTCTCGTTTATTTGCGTCGTACGCCCCCGATTTTACGTGCCTGGATGACCGAATCACTTAAAAATATACCCACGCGTAGAAAAATAGATCTTTACAAAAACTTGAATTTGTTTGTTTAGGATTCAATTTTGTATGTCCGCGAGTTGACTTTGACTCAAGAATCATTTTACAACAAACGAAACGACGATCCGACCTCTAGTTTTCGAGAAATCGACCCAAAAAGATTGACCAATCAGAGGTCAGAATGGGCGGGGCTTAGGTTTGAAAAAAATGGACGGTCTAATGTGCCAGAGGCCTTCGGCTCCGCGGCTGCCTCTGGGAACGAGATTGTTCCTAGTGGCAGACGAGGAGTAGAGTCACCTGTCCAACCTCGTAGGGGGGGTTGGGATGGCCTAGTGGTCTAGAGTGCCGCGCTTCGACCTCTAGCTGGCCGGTCACCTCTGGCTTGCGGCTGTGGTTTCGAGCCCTGGTGTGAGCGTATGTGGCATGGAGATAGGGGCGCCTTCTCAACCTCGTGGGTTTCCTCCGGGCACTCCGGTTTCCTCCCACTGCTAAAGACCCCTGCGCGCAAGCGAATTATTGAAATAAAAGTAAACCATATGTTGGTCCCGAAATGACCTGGTTTGTGTTGAGTGGACGTTAAACCCCATTTCTCTCTCTCTCTCTCTCTCCAACCTCGTAGGTTTTCTCTGGTTTCCTCTCACAGCTAAAAAGCTGTATTGAAATAAAGCTTAACCATGTTAGTTCTGAAATGACCTAGTTTGTTTTGAGAGAAAGTTCATTCCCATTTCTCTCTCTACACAGAGCGAAAGAAATGTGGTTTAACGTCCACTAAACACAAACTAGGTCATTTCGGGACTAACATGGTTTAATTTTATTTCAATAACTCGCTTGCGCATAGGGGTCTTTAGCAGTGGGAGGAAACCGGAGTGCCCGGAGGAAACCCACGAGGTTGAGAAGGCGCCCTTATCTCCACACCAGGGCTCTAAACCACAGCCACCAGCTAGAGGTCGAGCGCGGCACTCTAGACCACTAGGCCATCCCAACCCCCCTCTCTCTCTACACAAGATCGAAATTAAGTCTTAGTTGTATTTTGATTTTTTTTACCCATTTGTGTCTTTTGCTAGTGTCATTATATTTACTTACCCATGCATGACCCAATGGGTAGGACTTTTTATTAAATAGATTGTCTCCACAGGTGTCCAAATTCGAACTCCATTGCCAGAATTATTTCAATTGATAGTCCATGCAAAAGTCTAAATTGATGTAGGAATGGGCGGACATAAATAAGGTAAATTAACATTTGAAGATTCATGTCAATGAATATGTTCAAGATTAACTGAGGACATCATCTGGTTTTTGTCTCATCAAATGACTACATGCACCCATTTCTTAGCTGCATGGTTTTCATTCATGGATCTGAACTAGGGACATTATAATTGTAACCACTGCAACTAGACTACTTATCTATAATGTCCATAAACATGGTTACTTGTGATGTTTCAGATAAAAAAAAAAGCCAACTCATTAGGCTGTAAACATCATTGGAGTAGTGACATACTAAAACATAATCAATGGCTATGGTGTCTCAAATAATCAGAAATTCCATTCACTCATCTGTGCCTGGCACCACAACTGACAGGGTCAGTGATGACTTGCAGTTTTATTGAGAACAAAAGTTCCACAAGGGCATCAATAACAGGAACAGAAAATATTAACAATGTGTATAAATTTCAAGCAAAAGGTCTCAGAGGTGTTCATAATGTGAGTATATAACAACTGTAGTGGTAGAAAAACCAACACTCTCAAACGATCTTCCTATGTCACATTACTTTTAAATCCATTTCGTCAAAAGATCAATAAAGATGTGTCATTAAAATCTTTTATTAAACAAACTGTACTATTTTCCAAATAACAACTAAATGTAATTTATATTTTACTGACATCCAGATAAAAATATATACCAAGACTTTCAGACACTATTTTGAAGACAAAACCAAAGATGTAAATCAATTCCAAAAATGTGGAAATCAAAACTGGTTGCATTTAGCCATGATTTCCAACCCTTATCTAAATCTTTAAGGGATTTAAATTAGTTTTGCCTTGGTGTAGTTTCTTGTGGATGCCAGAATACATTAAAATAAAAGAATGATCAAGTTAAAACCTAACAGATTTTAAAGTATCAAGTTAATTTTTCCAAACATATTTTCTTAACGCACCTGGAGCCAACTTTGACTTCCAGCATCAAAGGAGAAGTCTGACTTGTCAAATGCCAGTATTTGAAGAAATGGCCAATTTAGAATGTCGAAAGAATGAGAAATGGGATTTAATGCCCACTGAACACAAACCAGGTCATTTCAGGACTAACCATGCCTAAAAGTTTCTGCTCAAAATACTGAGCTGTTTGAATCAACATACCGGTATGACTCATTTAGAGCATTCTGTTCCAATTTTCAATGAGTAACCCTCTAAAAGTGGTTTTCAGTAAAGATTGAAAACATGACAAATGGTAATTAAAACACAGTACTTGCAAATTTTATTACTTGCTCTAAAACAGCAAACGTGACTGTTAGCCAGTAAACCAGTTTCATTTGGGATTTATCTTTTAATAGCCCTTAGTTACCAAGCCAAATCATTCTTATTTTACATCCTGATTCATACCAGAACTACAAATTATTACGAGACAGACCTCTTGTAGAGACTCCAGCTGACACAACACTTTAAAATGTCTATAGAATAATAAAATGTGAATTTTCCCAATAAACAAATATAAAAAAGAAATAAATGGATATAATTAGTAATTATTATGTTCTTCCTTGGTGTAATTTTAGAAACAAATCGATTATTTACATAAAATTTACAACACTATTAACAAAGATAGGTTGACAGGCAACGAAACATACACCCACAGCAGCTAAATCATCCGGGCAGTCAACAGGGGTTGTCGCATATTTTTACTTTTTTCGGTAATGAAACATTTGTAATACACTAAAATCTGATTAAGAATAACAACTCATTATGTAATTATCAGAAAATCAATAGAATTTGTTTTTATACGAAACATATTAACTTTAGCCTCTAGAGCATCCACAAGCAATTGTGGACGCTGACGGAAGAGGGTGACGACAATATTCGACCATATTTCAATGTGGGTGTATAAAAATCATGAAAAATATCTTTCTGTTACGGTACACATATCACTATAAAGAAATACGCCACAACACCTATCGTACAGCATGCAATATTAAATTGAGCTCAGTAGATCTGAAAGAAAGTCATTACAGAAAGAAACAGATTTTGTAGCAAAACTTTATTGCTATAATTGTCAAATTGCATAAAATATAAAGGCAGAACTCTCCGAAATCATAGTAAACACATATAGCACAAATAGCTGAAGTCAGTATTTCTTGAAAATTAATTTAGATATTAACTTGTTACTAACTACACTATTGCAACTAATATCCACTCATAAGAAAATACATAACAGTCAAATATACTCCAGAAATACTAAAGATGCATTATGTTGTGTTTCAGGCTTTAAATCTTACATAAATCATCATTTAGATATTAACTAACATGAAAAGCCTAAAATCAACATTCTAGACCCACATTTCTCAACCTTTTCTCGCCGCTCACCCCTAAATGAATTCTCAACCAACCCATTTACCCCCAGAGTTTTGAGGAGGTTACTGACCGCGGAGCCGATGACAACGAAGCTGGTCACCGCGAGTGCCGTTGGCGCGAAGCCCGTCGAGGAGGGTCAAGGGTAGGGGGCTCCCCCTAGGAAATATTTAGAAATTGGAGCCCGGAAATGTGATTTCCAGCCATTTCAGGCACCCTTCAGGCGTTTCATAGGAACTTGAAAATGGCCTTTTTCTAAAGATGCCATGCGACATGAACCGCGGATCCTTTGACCAAACCGCGGACCCCCTGACCACATCGACTTTGAATATGGAATGAATACGGATCGAAGGTGAGATTCAATAATCTCCAAATTTATATTTTAATGAAAATAGTTTACGTTGTTTCCAGTTCAGTGCGAAATTTGCTCCTGGTGATTGTCACAAACGATTTTGTTATTCTCGGGACAGTGTTTGAGAGTGCTAATCTCAACTGATCATTTTTGAAGTTACTGGGAGTGTGGTCATTCACCCCTTGGACGCCAGCAATTCCCCCCTTGGGGGTGAATTCACCCCAGGTTGAGAAACGCGGTTCTAGACAATTGGATGGTCAAAATTTGAATGGATTTGAACATAAATTTTAAAGAAAAGTAGTTCAGTTATTAGATTTTTATTAATTAGATTAGTCTATAATTATTTTGAATATCGTATTATTCGCAATGAACTCTATTGTTTTGGTTGTGAAAATGACAATTTTGATGAACGGGTGACAATAAAATATACAGATTATAGTGGTTTAGGTCTAAAATAAACATCTTTTGTTAACATAGATGTAATGCAAGGTATTTGTTTCTTTCTATTCATAAACTCTTGACTGGCATTCGACTCAAAATCGTAAGCTACTTTTTTATTAACTCTGGTCATCAAAGTCATGAGATCAAGCTGTGTACCATATTTTTTGAAGACTTCACTTATTGCTTGTACAAACCAAGAACCTTGAGCAGAATTTCTCCATGAAAAATACCCTGAAAGAAAGACATACAATACCGATGAAGTAATATATATGTAACAGAAATGTAATTAACAACAATTGTCAACTGCGAGAGTAAATTGATTCCACCTTACTATTTATAAAGTTAAAAAGAGAGTATTAATTAGGCCTATACTTATTGAGAAGGTGTTTGATAAATTTAGGCATAATACTTGGTCTCAGCTTATTTTTGAAAGATCTTTTATTTTACAAGCATTTGTAAGTTCCCTGGGGTTATCTTTTATCTGGTAATTCATCTTTTAAAATCTAATATTAAGATATCACTTCTTTTTGGCTATATTAACTACCAGTTTTATGAAAAAGAAGGTTTTACTAGTCTTAACAAAGCAAGATATTTCTTATTTTTCATATTAAGGATCCATAAAGCTAACAAATACATATACCAAAAGAAACAAACCTGGTACAACAGAATAGGCAATTAAAAAGTCAGCTTCTGTAGGAATTCTCTGTATTTTTATTTCTCTAACTTCCGGTAATGCATCCGTTCTTTCTACACCCCCATCCAACCCAGTACCTCGACAAGCCTGAATTAAAATACAACATTAAATTACAAATTAAAGAAAATTTAATGGATCAACTCAAACTAAGTATCCAAATCAAATGCTGAAAAGTTATGAAACAATGTGATACTTACACCTAGGCATAAGATCATTGTCAGTCAGCACGTTTTTCATCAACTTTACTTGAGACCGGAACATTTGTAAGTCTTTGTAAACATATCCAAACAATTTAGAATATTGGCTAGGGACAAAACTAAGTGGTTCTAAAAGCTTCCCATACAGAATCAAACAATTTTATCCCCTTATACTATTGAGATAGATCAAGGGTCACTTCTTTAACCTGTGCATTTGCCATCTTATTGTCAGTAACAAAAATTATATAAATATAACAAATTACCTGAATAAAGAATATCTTAGGTTTACCAGCCAAACTTCTACATTTATCACCTTTAAATGGAGCTAACAATGTTTTAATTTCTATTGGGCCATCTGTACCATAAATGGTTCCTTCTTCACCATGTGATAATATAGCACACATAAAACAATCTGAATCTCCATGGTTTTCTGAAGCAGCTATATGAAAAACATAGACGGATAAATCTAATAAAACCAAATATTTAAATAAAATATATTATTAGAGATGCATTATTTCAAGAGCTAAAACTGCCTTTTACAGGCCATTATTTTGGCTTCCAATTTTGTATAACTTATTATTTAGACATTTATTAACATAACAAGCTTATAATCAACTCTCTAGATCATAGGAGGGCTGACATTTAAGCAGTTTGAAACTTTCGTTTAACAATAAGTTAGACGGCTGTCAAGTACTGTTGCTTTCAATAATGAACGATATACACTATATGTTTAAACATGTTCAGGATAAAGTAATTTGAACGAAATTTTCAATACATGTACATGTATACCGGTATTAATTTTTTATTACTGGTATCTTTGTCTTACCTTTTTTTAAAACAGTTTCCATTTCAGCCCTTGGTAAATCTGAATAAATTACAACTTTAAACCCAAGTTCATTAAAACGTGTATCCAAGGCATTTTTATCTTTATCTGTTCCTGTTCGAATCCCCATTCGTGTATGACTTTCAAAATACTTATTATTAATTATAATAGCTTTTCCACGCTTTGGATGACCCATATTATATTCTTCAGTATAAAAGTTTTCTTCCAACTGCATTGGCTCCTCATTATGTGCAGGGGCTGCTCTTCCTCCACTTGGCCTATTTACAAAAATTGGAAATTATAAAATAATCAAAACTTTCCTGTGAAATGTGGAATATGCTATTCACTAGATTTAATATTTGTTGTTTAAAGATACTTTCCCAGAAAAAGTATTTACTGGATTCCCTGAAAAAAACCAATTGAGTGCATACAGGACAAAAATGTATGTGTTTCCCTAACTGGCAATCCCACGGCCACGATTGGTGATGTCCGTTTGAGTTAAGTCAAAGGCTGCATGTGTTAATCTCCCAGCATTTGTGATCGCTTGATGGATATGTTGATAAATTTGATGGTACAACAGTTTTGGAGTTAAAAACCACGAAAAAAGAATTGGGCAGTGGATAATCTGATAATTTATTGGGCTTCGATATTTATAATAAACAATCAGCGATTAAAGACAGTATCGTCTTCAATATTCAATGGTTTCTCCTCCGGTTGCTAGGTTCCGAGACAGCGAAATCATGTGACTCAAACATGATCTGAGGCTAAATGATGATAAATAATGTTAGTTTGAATATGCTTTTAGTCTAAATATATCATCAAATCACCACTGAGTCTGTACGTGGGAATGTATCTTTAATTCTTCCAATGTCCATGTAATTTGTCTTTGAAGTTCTTTTGCACATATTATTAGATTAGTGGACAACTGGTTCCCGGTTCACTTGATTTGATATTTGTTGTTTATTTCTTGCAATATCCAATGTACTTTGTTTTGATTTGTTTTGTGTGTAATGCGTTTCTCCTGCACTTATAAATTCAAATGTATTTAGGTCTTTTGGTGCTATGGATTAATAGACTTTCTTTGATATGGAAACTAATTAACAGTACAACTAAATCTGTAGGGGATATCTAAATATACGTACCTGCTGCTCAAACCTTTAGCATCTGTGCTATCATCATTAGTTGAAACCGGTCGGGCATCAAAAGCATCACCTAAAATATACAACAATTATTGGTGTTTTTATGTTTGCTAATTTCAAACTCAACCTGGGCTACATATCTATTGTTATCAGTTCCCACTTTTTATATTATACTCAATCTAATAAATACACATGAGATATCACGATTAATGCATTGCATCAACGAAATTGAATCACAATGTGATCCTATTAATTTCTAATAACAATTGACATCAAACGGGGTGTTGTATTTCTCTCTTTAAAAAGCGCAATTCAATGTGTATGTCTGCGTATTATTACGCAATCAAGAGACAATGATGGAATTATGCTTTGTCAACTGTCACATTTCCTTAACGGGAGCCTGACAAACCCCCTCCTCCAAAAATTTCTGGATCCGCCCCTGTAATGTTATTGATGATGTAAAAAGATCAGATTCACAGTTAATATTTAGTCTAAGTATTATATATCTATTTAAAGATACCTGACCACAAACAAACTATATAGGATTTGATATGTTTGGACACTAAACATATCTGAATTAAATCTATCAAAAGTTTGTGTCAATTCCCACTCAAAACATTTGAATCAGAGAGAAAGAACAAACTAGAATGTATTCTAAGCAATCTTGTTTGTCAAGTGTCTTATTAAACATTTTACAAAAAAAACCCATTAGATCTTCAAATATTAACTGCAAAGATATTCCTTGTCATATTTAAAAACAGTTTATGTTAAAAGTTAAACTACAGTAGCCTACAGTACAGTACCGGTACACCTACATGATAACAACCAGTGAATTCTTGTCGAAACGTCCTGTGTATATAATATAGTGATTTTTATCCATAGAATTGTGTTGTGTTACAACTAACCTATTTCTATCACTCAATTTAACTTTTAGTGTCAACTTCATAATCAAAGTTTATATGTACATTTATTATTTATATGACTAATTTATTCCATTATTTAAATAAACTTATTTTTAAAACTGTCAATATGCGATCCATTAAATATGTTCATTTTGTAATGTAATACTAGGTCAATATTTGTACCATCTACTATTATTAAATCTTACCGTCCATTCTAGTAGGAATTATATGTACAATCCACTATGAGAATATATGGATCAAAATAAACTAGTTAGTTATATAGAATTATCTGTAACCTTATCAGATACAATCCACTATGTGAATATATAAACATAGATCTATATGTAAGCTTATAATAAAATAGAATTTGTTCAGGTTGATATAATCTAAATTATTAACACCTGTACAGATGATTGACCTGTTATTTTACTTTATAAAGAGTATAAACACGTTGTTTTTGGGTTCCCTCTTTATCTTATTATATAAGTAAACTACAATGTATGTGGATGATAGAATGTTCAATTAAATAGTATACACACTTACATATATACCACTCTATCAACTTAACCCAGAGCTAAATTAATGACTCACTTACATCATTTTTATAACGGGTTACAATATCATGGTATCAAATAATATATTGATCTACATGTATTGATAATTTGAATTACGTGAACAGATACTTGTAGATCTAATGGGTTTTCATATGTAATTAAGGTTGTTTACAATGACTACACAAGGTAGTTCTCAACTTGAATAGCAGTAGTGACTTTCATCGATTTTAGGTACCCGTACTGGTTATCTGAATATTTCGATCCTGTTTCAGTTTTACCCAACAGTGGTGCTATGGATATGATAATAAATACTTTATTTTAAAATATGGACGTCATTTCAGTCATTAAAGGAGCTAAACCTCTATCTAACAAAATATTTTCCATAAAATTAAACAATAAAAACATGAATTAAAATCCAAAATTGGTCCATTTCAATCAATGATGATGTTGGGATTCTAATATCCAATATTTAAGATATAATGAACATTCTAAAATCAGTACAAACAAGAGTCTCATGTATTCTATCTACATGGTTTTGTGTGCCATCATAGATAATACCGTATTTAATGAGAGGAAAAGACAAGGGTTAAATTTTCACTCGTCCCAAACTAGGTCATTAAGGGACTAACACATGGTTCAGTTTTATATGAATAATTCGTCTTTAGCAGTTAGAGGAAATCAGAGGACCCAGAGAAAACCCATGAGGCATTTGTAATGAACAAATCAACAAATACAAATATATCTTACACGATGATGCAAAAGTAATGGATGATGCAAAAGTAATGGCTGATTCAAAAACAATAAAATAATAATAAAGTAGTGTGAAGAACTGCTATTTAATTTGGACCGTTCACATACTTCACCGAACATAATTGATTAGGAATTATAATAAAAAATAAATTTAAATAACTTAAAATACATTCATTTTACTTCAATATTTCCTTTTATTTAAACACTAGTAAATCCCATTTCATTCCTTTTTTTTCGACCCATTTTCGAATATTGTTATGACTCATGCGCCTATTCGATCAGCAAACATTTTCGCAGCAAATCTTTGAATCTATGATAATGGCTTCATGACAAAATATTTTTGCTAGTGGATAATAATAAACAGCCTCTAACTCGTAATAAATAATATTTAGTTATAAATATGATTTTACTTCTGACTAGCTAGAGACTCTTACTCTTAATAATATTGCTATTATACTCATTATAGTCTATTCTATACTTATTTCTACTAAGATAATAATAACTTTAGGTAAGGGATTGACTCGTTCTGTTTATCATAGCATGGTATAGACCCTAAACAAAATAAAAACACAAAATTACCTTCTCCACTCATCTTGACCCTTCTTTTAGCAGGTTCTTCGAAATATTACAGAAAAATAACCTATTCTAAAAATAGCATCAGCGTAACTTCCGGTAAGTCGATTCGTGTACGATAACAGTAAAATCGAAACCATTTTGAAGTCGTTTCGTTCAGTTTTAAGGGTTAATATGTGCTTTCTTGTTAACAGTGCCAACCGACCATCTATACTATAGGCCTACTCTAAAATTGGCACAGATCTTGTCTGGAATCACTCCTGGAATTATTAAAGGGACAATAACATTCTTTCTGGCTTGACAGCTCCAGAAAAAATAATAGCCTTATTCTAAGTACTAGGTTTATTAAGTGTCCCTCCTGTTTGTGTAAATTATCCATTTCAACCTATTTTACTTGACCAAAGGGTTTGAAACTATTTTTAAATCCAAGTCGCATTTGAAAAGGTTTACATTAGATTTTTCAAATCATTTAGTTGAATTTTTCCAATTTTTTAAATTAGGTGTGTTAAGATGGAATTTGTATCATCAATTAATTGGAATATTGTAAAAAAGTACAATTTGTTGACCATAAAAGATTGGGACATATTATTCAGTTACAACAAGAGTGGTATTGAGCCTAGTTTAATGCTTGCCGAAAATGGGCAACTTATAGTCAGTGGCAGCAAGGATAAAGCACAAATTCTAGTAAACCAGTTCAAATCTGTGTTCACCAATGCAACGGATACTTCGGCTTTACCTAGTTTACAGAATCCAGTCATAACATAGATCCTCTCCCTTAACATCACCACCAAAGGAGTCGAAAACCTATTGAAGAACATCAATGAGCGGAAAGCGACTGGACCAGACAAAATAGCCAACACCATTCTGAAGACCTGTAGTAGCCAACTTGCTCCTGGCCTCCGTGTGATATTTCAACTATCAATAAACACTGGTCAACTCCCACCAGACTGGATTAATGCCAACGTTACACCAGTCTTTAAGAAAGGGGACGTCCACCTACCTGAAAACTATCGATTGTTTCCCTGACTTGCGTGACTTGCAAGCCTCTAGAACACATCATTTGCCGGCACATCCTTACACATCTTGAAAGGAACAAGATATTGACCAGTCTACAGCACGGTTTCCGCTCAGGATACTCCTGTGAGACACAACTGCTAACCACCGTCCATGATCTCCTCCAGAAACACGATGTCAAAAACCAAATTGACATGGTTATCTTTGATTTCTCGAAGGCTTTCGACACCGTCCCTCACGAGAAACTCCTCCTCAAAATTAGAAACTATGGAGTAGATGGCCCTCTAAACGACTGGTTAAGACAGTTTCTGACCACAATACACATGGAAGTAGTCACTGAAGGAGAATTCTCAGACCCGGTAACTGTTGACTCAGGAGTCCCCCAGGGAACAGTACTTGGACAGCTGCTCTTTCTGTGCCACATTAATGACCTTTGGAAACGGTGAAATCACAAGTGCGACTCTTTGCAGATGATGGTCTACTCTACCGCTCCATCAAATCTCGACAGGACCATCTAACCCTTCAAAATGACCTTTCAGCTCTTGAAGCCTGGGCCAATACCTAGGGTATGAGTTTTAATGCAAAAAAATGCTATATCATGAGCATTAATAGTAAGTCTACTAACTTCTATACCCTAAACAACGTCATACTTCAGCAAGTAAGAGACAACCCGTACCTTGGAGTTACACTCTCTGAAGACCTAAAAGGCGAACTCCTCAGTGGGTTTTCTTAAGCACAACCTCAAGATCAGCCTACTTAGTGCTTGTTCGTTCCACCCTGGAGTATATAGTTCAGTCGTTTGGGACCCCTACCTACAAAAGGATATAAATAGACTTGAGAGAGTCCAACGCCAAGCTGCAAGGTTTGTTTCCGGCGTTTACAAATCTAAAGATGAAGGCTGCGTCACAAGGATGCTGAAGGACTTGGAACTCACATCCCTTCAAGACAGACGGAAGATGATTTGCCTCACCTTCTTCTATAAGGTGGTTGAGGGGCTGGTCCCAGCTTTCAATTGTGATGACTATTTAACTCCTGCCAGACCCAAACGCCGAATCAAAGCAAAACAGAATTCTGACTTTATAGTTAAAAACATAGTTGAAAACCATGTCACAAACAATTCAAAATGTTTTAAAACAGTGGTATGCAAAACTGAACTTTATAAACACTCATTCTTCCCAAAGACAATTATTGATTGGAACCACCTGGATGATAGTTTAGTGTGTGCTCCATCGATAGAGAGCTTTAAATCAGCTCTATCAAGAACATAACGCACTCACTCCCCCGTTGCGTACATGCTGTAACAAGCCCTGCAACATACAGATTCAGATAAGGTTTCTTTTATATTCATTTATTTGTTGTTTTTTTTAAAAGACAATATTGAAAATTGAATAGCAACTGGGTACTATTTATGAATCTAGCATGTAAATAAAATGGTGCCTGTACATAAAATTCTGCACTTGCATAAGTGACCAATAGTGTGTAAAATAGTACACAATATATTTTTTAAACAGGTCCGGATAGATCTGATAGCTTAAAGTAAAATGGGTCAACACTGGCTCAGTGAGTAAGACAGTACTGTGCAGGACGGAGGCGGCCTAACAAGGATAGTGTCTAGTCAATCGCATGTCTGTGTAGTTATTTTGATGACGGAAAGTCAGAGATAGATATCTCTGACTATCCCTTATTAAAACAAGCCAACAGTGAGGCTGATGTCCCCCGCCGAAATCCCAATATAAATAGATGACACATATTAATTAATTCCACATTTATTTTTTTCAAATGTATCGAGCAATCAAACTGTACACGAAGTGTCATCCAAAAGTGTTTTATAAAGAAAAATGCTAAAACCGACAAGAAAAATGAAAATGTACCCTAGTTAGGCGGACTCTAAAGGCAGACAAAAGGGTCCCCACGCTTGACAAAAGGGCCCCTCTGGCCAAAGGAAAGAGCCCTCGTGTCAGAGTCAATCGTTTCTATACACTGTTACTGTCGAATCCATTAATGAATGAGAATGCAGTCATTGTATTGGCATACAAAATCATCAATCAAGATGAACCTTAGTTATCTTGTCCCAATCAAATTGCTTATCGCTCTGCTTACCCTGAGCAGAAAATGCTCATTATCGAACTTAGTCAAGGTATTACTGTAATGTAACTATACACCAAGTTTCATCACTCTCACTTAATTAGAACTAAAGTTATCGTGTCCCAAAGCATCAACCAATCAAATTGCTTACCTCTGCTTACCCTAAGCAGAAAATGCTCATCTTCGAACTCCATCAAGACATTGACCTAATAAGCATAATAATATACACCAAGTTTGAACATTTTAACTCAATTAGAAGGAGAGTTATTGTGTTCCAAAGTCTCAACCAATCAAATTGCGTATCGCTCTGCTTACCCTGAGCAGAAAATGCTCATTATCGAACTTAGTCAAGGTATTACTGTAATGAAACTATACACCAAGTTTCATCACTCTCACTTAATTAGAACTAAAGTTATCATGTCCCAAAGCATCGACCAATCAAATTGCTGATCTCTGCTTACCCTAAGCTCATCTTCGAACTCCATCAAGGCATTGACCTAATAAACACATACACCAAGTTTGAACATTCTAGCTCAATTAGGAAGAGAGTTATTGTGTCCCAAAAAGTGTGACGGACAGACGGACAGACAGACAGACAGATCGACAGAAGGACAGACAGACAGACAGAAAGACCGACGTGCAGAATTTTATGTACAGGCACCATTTTATGCACATCAAAGAAACCTTGACAGTTGGAATTTGATATTAAAGAGTAGGCCGTATAAAGTTGCTGTCTCCAGTAATTTCACATACATCATAATGTATGGTATAAGCCTTTATTCATAAGCTCCGATAGCGCAGAAAATAGGGCAGCACGATTTACCCAATCTCACACAAATTCTTCATACCAAATTATCCTTTTTAATGTTAAAACCCTAACAGTTTTGTGTTAAAAGACCCTTCAAAATTCGATTGTTAACACATAAACGCTTCGATTTTCAACAAAAAATGACAATTTGGCATAAATAACTGTATATTATCAAACATTGAAATAGATTATGTGTTGAAATAATAGTGATTTGGTCATAACTCCAAAATTACATTTTGAAGGGTCTTTCGACACAAAAAAGTTACTATCTTAAATTAAAAATGACAATTTGGTATAAAGAATGGTATATTATACTATAATCGATATATTATTGTAATTTGAGTAAAAATTAATGTCGATTTTGGGTAAATCGTGTTAACCCAGGTTCATGGGTACCCTGTATCCACTCGGCAAACCTCGTAAGATTTCGGGAATCTAAACTCGGCTGTATGATGAATTCCGCCATATTTGAACTACTTTAAAGGTCCCGGATGAAACATGGCTGCGCCCATTCCAAACACAAGTTGGCAACCTATTTGGCTAGCGACCTATTCGACCGATCCAGCTGTAAGATAATGACGAAATTACACGTCTATTCTGAGCTGAAGGAATGGATAAAAAATAATATATTCTACTTTCATTTGATAGACATAACGTTGGATTTTTTTGCTTGATAAATAGAAACTGTTGTCTTTACTCTAAATAGGTTTCCAACGAAACAGGTTGCAGCTCGATCGGTCGAATAGGTCGCTAGCCGAATAGGTTCCCAATTTGTGTAATAGCGTCAAGTTTTCCTGTTAAAGTAAACCGGTAGCCGCATCGCAAATGTATGGGAGTAGGTACATATCACTTACTGTCATACATCCGAGACTAGATGTAGTTGACGTAGTTTACGGAATCTGTCGAGATTAGCCGAGTGACCCTGTATCATGGACCTTATAAATGTATAATAAGGTTCATGACTGTATTAATTCAGGTTTAAATAAATGAAAGTAAATGTCAAAAGAAATAGCATATTTACCTTGTCTGAAACTTTTTGCAACAAATATTGCAGAGTTAAACATAACGCTAACGCTACAATATACGTCCACATTCCTGCTTTGATTGATATGGTACTTTGTCAAGAAGGCTAGGCGTTTGGTTTGTTTAGCGTTAAGGGTCATGCCTCAACATCAATAGTTGCCGTCCTTAGAGTATAAAGAATAAGTATACCAAGATAATCTATTCAGAATTGTGCCTTCCTAACGCTAAAGGTAAAAAATGGACGTGGCCCTGCCCCTGGGGGTCGGGACATTCATCAAAATCAATAGTGGACGCCCTCAGGCTATAAGGAATAGATAAGCCAAGTACCAAGCTACTTCATTCAGAATTGCGGCCTGTAAACGACAAACACAAAAATTGGGAGTGTCTTGCCTGTGGGAGTCGGGACAAGCAGTTGGCGTCCTTAGGCTATAAGGAATACATATCCCAAGTTTAAAGACGATCCATGAAAGAATCGTGGCCTGTAGACAACACACACAGACACGAAGTAAAAATGGGCATGGCTCTGCCCCTGGGGGTTAGGAAATCACCAAAAACAATATGGGTCATCTTTACGGTATAAGGAATAGGTATGTAAAGTTTTAAAAGGATCTGTTAAGAATTGCATCCTGTAGGCGAACACAAGACACAAAAGCAATGGGCGTGGCTCTGTCCCAGGGGGGCAGCATGCACCAAAAATAATAGTGGTCAGCCTTAGGGTATAAGGAATAAGCATAAAATAGTTTTCAAGACGATCGATTAAGAATTGTGGCCTGTAGGTGAAACACAGACAGACAAAAAGAAAATGGGCGTGGCACTGTCCCTGGGGGTCGGGCATGCACCAAACACAATAGGGATCTTCCTTAAGGTACCAAGAATTAGTATTCATAGTTTCAAGATGATACATTAAGAAATGCAGCCTGTAGACGACAGACAAACAAATACAAGAAATGGGTGTTGCTGTCCCACGGGGGTCAGGCATGCACCCAAAATAAAAGGGATCATCCTAAGGTATAAGGAATAAGTATTTTAAGTTTCAAGATGACCGATCCAGAATTGTGGCCTGTAGGCGACACACAAAAAGAAAATGGGCGTGGCTCTGCCACTGAGGGTTGAGCATGCACCCCAAATGATAGGAATGTTCCTAAGGGTACAAAGAATAAGCATTCAAAGTTTCAAGATGATACGTTAAGAAATGTGGCTTGTAGACGACAAACAAATAAATACAAGAAATGGGCGTGGCTCTGCCATTAGGGATCGGGCATGCACCAAAAAACAATACGGATCATCCTTAGGGTGTAACGAGTAAGTTACAAAGTGTTAAGAAAATCCAGTTAGAATTGCGGCCTGTAAGCGATACACACAAAAAGAAAATGGGCGTGCCTCTGCCCCTGGGGGTTGGGCATGCACCTCAAACGATAGGGACCATCCTTAGAGTATAAAGAGTAAGTATACAAAGTTTGAAGAAAATCCAGTAATAATTGCGCCCTGTAGGCGACACAAAGACACACAAAAAGAAAATGGGCGTGGCTCTGCCCCTGGGGGTCGTGCATGCACCCTAAACGATAGGGATGTTCCTTAGTGTACAAAGAATGTGTATGTATGCAAAGTTTCAAGATTATAAGTTAAGAAATGTGGCCTGTAGACGAAAAACAAACAAATACTAGAAATGGGCGTGGCTCTGGCCCTGGGGGTCGGGCATGCACCAAAAACAATAGGGATATTCCTTGAGGTATAAGGAATAAGTATACCAAGTTTGAAGAAAATCCAGTAAGAATTGCGCCCTGTAGGCGACACAAAGTCACATGAAAAGAAAATGGGCGTGGCTCTGCCCCTGGGGGTTGGGCATTCTCCCCAAATGATAGGGATGCTCCTTAGGGTGCAAAGAATGTGCATGCAAAGTTTCAAGATTATAAGTTAAGAAATGTGGCCTGTAGACGACAAACAAACAAATACTAGAAATGGGCGTGGCTCTGCCCCTGGGGGTCGGGCATGCCCCAAAAACAATAGGGATCTTCCTTGGGGTATAAGGAATAAGTATACCAAGTTTGAAGAAAATCCATGAAGAATTGCGCCCTGTAGGCGAACCACAGACACACACACACACACACAGACAGGGGCGACGGCATAATACGTTCACATTATGAATGTGGATGTATAAAAAATTGATTTTCATAAACAGGTTATAGGAGCTAGCTCCTCCCCTTTCCCCCACTGGTCATTACAAAAAAAGTTGTACACTCTTCATTGGTATTGTAGATGCTAAAATTGATCGTTAATATTCAGGTCCAGATGATATGTGGCATTAATTGCCATTGACACCAAGTTTTCAAAGTAACATAATAGAACTGGTTAAACACTTTCCAAATGTATCATTTAACATCGAGAATTAGAAATTTTTGCACTATATGGTTGATCATTAACAACGATTAGCAGAATTCAGAGTGGCGCAAATTAAGGAAATCTATAGGACATAATGAAGCGGTAACCATGACACAGAACATTTTCAGCTAATTGATATCTTAAAGATGTCTTGTTGGAGATTCCTTAAAGAAATATACCCTGGATCCAACAATTATTATTTTGTCAATAATAGGATTGTCTGGTATTGGTTGTAAGAGAAATAAAAGGTATTTTACAAAAATTTATTTACAAAAAGA
Source organism: Patella caerulea (assembly GCA_036850965.1). Taxonomy (NCBI): domain Eukaryota; kingdom Metazoa; phylum Mollusca; class Gastropoda; family Patellidae; genus Patella; species Patella caerulea. Next base: position 32,467,351 of record JAZGQO010000014.1, on the reverse strand, counting down.
TATATAATAAACAAATCATATAAACAGATATACAATCAAAACATCATAATATAAACAGATAATAAGTTGTATCAACAGATTAAAATAAGCCATATCAAATAATTACACTCGGCAAACCTCGGCAGATTCCAGTACCCTACATCCAGCCTCTGCTGTATGACAGTCAGTGATATGTATCTATGCCCATACTTTTTCGATGCGGCTACCGGTTTACTTAAAGAGGGAAACCTGCCACTTTTACAAAGAAGTTCCCAAGATGGCACCTTTTGTAGAGTGTGTAGAGTTTTCGTTCCAAAGTTTTCTTTTGTTTAAAGAAAATAGGATTAACTTGAAAGACAAACAGCTTTAGACATTGAAAGCTATGTATCTCTATTCCTACAAAACATAAGGCATTGTGGGCGCAGCCATTTTTCATCTGGGCCCAAAGTTGTTCCAATATGGCGGAATTCTTCATACAGCCGAGGTTAGATTGTACAGGAATCTCTCGAGGTTTGCCAAGTGAAATAATTAATGAAGCACTTACTGTAGTATACCAAAACACAGGGGTTTACATTAAGGGAGTAAAGGTTATAGCATAATGGCATATATATTTTACATGGATATTGATATTATAAATGGCTATGATAAATTACATACAATACTGTTAAATATATTTTATGTATTTCTTTGTATTAATAAAAACATAACATGTACCTTATTATGAATGGACTACATAATATATATGTTAGTATTCATAATACATGTATGTCACTGCTTGATAAAGATACTTTTAAGAATATTGAAATGTTGCACATAATAAAAGTGTAAAGTAGTAAATCTGTAAAGTTGTGTTGTCGTGAATGTCATACAGCTACTTCCAGTGATACAATTTAACATGTTTTCACGAAGTATGAAATAAGAAATGCGTTTACTCCTAAAATAAATATGTTGTTTACCTAACTTATTTCATGTAGACTCTAAAGAAGATAAGCAACATTTCATGGAACTATTCCACCCTTGTAGATTGCTTACTAATTTGTCTGGAAACAGGCCTCTTTGCTTGCAGATCAGACAATCCTTGGTTCTAGTGGGAAAAAAAATCTTATTTTCCTAGGTTAATCCTTCCGAAGAAGGCTCATTTCGTATAATAATAAGACTGAAATGTGGATGATCGTTGTTTAAAGATGGGGTACACTATGAACAAGGAGTGGTGCAGTTTGAATTTGAATAGCATTTGCTCATATTTGAGGAGCAGTAAAACGTAGCCTACAAATATTTGCAATTCAGATTCTCGGGGTATAAGTGGATACTTTTTTCCGCCAATGTCTGGCCTCCATTGTACACTCCCCTTCGATTTATGTATGGATGAAGTTAATAAAAAATTGACATCTCCAAAAAAAATCCCCGATCGTCTAAATCAAAACTACATGTACTGTACAGTACTTTAAATTACACCATTCCAATCGAAATATTTGTAGGCGCAAACATCCTCTCCTCCGCCTTTAAAATATCAACCCGAGAATATGTCGTCAGCATAACATTTTTGTCAGACATTCGTCAAAAACGGCACGTTTCACGTGTCTCGCGAGATGTCTACTTTTAGTTTTCAGTTAAGTTAACCAATCATACAAGACTGCGTCGTTTTATTCTATTTTTAGTAACATATTTTATAAACATGTGTGATTAAAAACGGAGTCTGCATTGTCTTCTAGTTATCGAATATATTGAAATAAAAACTGTTTCAAATTAATCACGACCACAACTTGGAATATTAAACAAGTGAAGTTAGTCCTGCATTTATAATTATACTCCACATTCATCCAAAATATAATGAATCGCACTTCACAAGTTTGAAAACAATTTTTGGCTAATGAATAAAATAATTCTATCGCTTTTACCGCAATATGAGTCGCTTTTTGCGATGCGATACCGCTTAAATTGAACCCTGACATATTGGTAGTAACATGGCCACCAAAAAGAGGGATTCACCCCTATAACATTTATTTTTAAAATAACAACTTCCAGTTTAAAAATATAATGCATATGGCACACAGCCACATGGAAAACTGTGACAATAATGCATTACGATATACAAATTTTAAAAATCAGTTTATATTTGTAGCCAGATAAATAACCTGACAAATTTTGAAAAGGTCAGATGATAATAATTGTATTCAAGATAGTGTCAACCTGTGATCCTCAAATTTTATTTTGGTTTCAGCAATATTGATTTTGTTAACATAGAGTAAATACAGGGTGTTTGTTTTTTACCATCATAGTCTTTATGAGTACTGTGAGACTGATAATTATATGCAACAATATTAACAACTTTTGTTAACAGCTTGTTTATAGAAATACTGTTCTTCTCTGTCACACTTCCCAATACATTAGTCAGAGCTGTAATAAACCAGGATCCCTCTTTTTGACGTCGAAATGCATGAAATCCTGTAATATGAAAACAGATTATCAAATTATAAAAAGAGAGGGAGACAATTGGGTTTTAAGGTCCTCCACACAAACTAGGTCATTTCCAACTAGAGAGAGAGAGAGAGATGGGGTTTAATGTCCACCTTACACAAACTAGGTCATTTTGGGACTAACGTATGGCTTCAATTTTATTTCAATAATTTCGCTTGCGCGAAGGGGTCTTTAACAGTGGGAGGAAACTGGAGTGCCCCGAGGAAACCCACAAGGTTGAGAAGGCGCCCCGATCTCCATGCCACATACGCTCACACCAGGGATCGAAACCACTGCCGCAAGCCATAGGTGACCAACCAGCTAGAGGTTGGAGCGCGGCACTCTAGACCACCCCAACTCCCCAGGTCATATCGGGACTAAGATATGGTTTAATTTTATTTCAATGATACGCTGACTTATAAAAGTCTTACAAAGATAGGCAACCAGACAACGAAACATACGCCCACAGCAGCTAAATCATCCGAGCATATTTATTCTTTTTTATACGCCCACATGGAAATGTGGTCGTATATTGCCATCGCCCCCGACCGTACGTCTGTCGGTCGGTCTGTCTGTCCATCGTCCACAATTTCTTGTGAACGCTCTAGAGGCTAAAGTTAATATCTGATTGACTTGAAATTTATACACGGTGTTTAAGGTCGTGAGACGAAGAAGCCTATTGATTTTCAGCGATTACTACCAGAGTTATGACCCTTGATCACTTTGAAAAATCTTGTGAACGCACTAGAGGCTATAGTTAATATCCGATTGACTTTAAATTTATACACAGTGTTTAAGGTCAGGAAACGAAGAAGCCTATTGATTTTCGGTGATATCTGATATACTGCCAGAGTTATGACCCTTGATCACTTTGAAAAATCTTGTGAACGCTTTAGAGGCTAAAGTTAATATCCGATTGACTTTAAATTTATACAAGGTGTTTAAGGTCGTGAGACGAAGAAGCCTATTGATTTTCAGCGATATCCGATAAATACTAACAGAGTTATGACCCTTGATCACATTGAAAAATCTTGTGAACGCTCTAGAGGCTAAAGTTAATATCCGATTGAATTTTAATTTATACACGGTGTTTAAAGTCATGATACAAAGAAGCCTATTGATTTTCAGCAATATCCGATAATTACTGCCAGAGTTATGACCCTTGATCACTTTGAAAAATCTAAAGTTAATATACGATTGACTTTAAATTTATACACACTATTTACGGTCATGATACAAAATAGCCTATTTATTTTCAGCGATATCCGATAATTGCTGCCAGAGTTATGACCCTTGATCACTTTGAAAAACCCGGTGAATGCTCTAAAGTTAAAGTTAATATCCGATTGACTTTAAATTTGTACACAGTGTTTAGGGTCATGATACGAAGAATCCCATTTGATTTTCAGTGATATCTGATAATTTCTGGCAGTTGATCACTTTGAAATATCGTGTGGACAAAGGACTTGAGACAAACCATCAAAACTATTCTAATCATTTCTGATAATTATTTAATGGGCTATTACTCGTAATAAGATTATCATGTGTTGTAAATGTTCTCCTTACTGATAAAAGAAACAATATGCGACAACCCTTGTTGACTGCCCAGACGACTTAGCTGTTGTGGGCGTATGTTTCGTTGCCTGGCAACCTATCTTTATGTGATTTGGGGGATTTAATGGACAATTTCATACAGATGACAATATAATTTTCATGTTTGAGGGTTCACAATGTTCTAAAAACTAAAATAAGGGCCATAACTCCGGAATGCAACAGGCTTTTTTGCTTTATTAATTCAAATAATGCATATAAATGTCATACAGATTGGATGATAACTTTTGTCACAAGGTTCAACAAAGTAAAACAAGGGCTATAACTCTAGAAGTAATTGATGGCAGTCGTTGAAATTCAATACGTTTCTTTTTTTCACCAATTTTACAGATCTGATTATAACTTTTGCCATTAAAGCATAAGGTGCTAAGGGTCATAACTCAAGGCGTAATTTACAGAAATCGTTGAAATTCAATAGGCTTTTTTTGTTTCACTAATTCAAATGATGCATATAATTTGATACAGATTGGATCATATCAACAAAGTGAAACAACTCTAGATGTAAGTGATTTTTCGTACAACCTAGGGTTATAATTCAGGAAATTACGATTCGATATGCATGAATATCAAGATATCAGACCTCTAAAGGGTCCAAAAACTTGATATACCATATTAACAATATTTGCATATGAGGGCGGCCATTTGGTTCCGATTTTCACAAAATTTGAACTCAGTTTTCATTACAGTGTAATGACGATATATTCAAACGTTTCTTTAAATCATATAATAATTGTGACCTCTAGAGGGACCATAAGCAAAAACAAGATATTTCTTACAAGCAGGAGCCATAATTCAGGAAGTTTTCATTTGATATGCCCAAATATGTCTCATTCAGCCTGAATTTGTCCTATTTATATTCTGTATATATAAATAATAAACAAACTTACCTGGAGGTGTGGCATACATCACAATAAAATCTTTCATGCAAGGAAATGGAGTAGTAATAACTCTTTTAGAAACTCTTATCTCAAATGCTGCACTATATTCAGGTGTACCATCAACCACTTCCATGGATGACACATCTGTTCCACATATGTTCATGCCATGGTCCAAATCATAACCTCTACATGCCTTGAAAGAAATCATAAACAACAAAACATAAGCCCACATCAGCTTTGTTCACTTTGAGGGGATTGCGTAGCGGATTGTTTGATCACAAGGTCTGTCATTGATTCAAGTGGCGTGGATCCTCCGGTTTCCTCCTATGAACTATGAAATAAAATTGAACGAACCATATGTTGGTCCCAAAATGACCTAGTTTGTGTTGAATGCATGTTAAATGGTTTAACTTAAGCCCCATCCCCCTGTCTCTCCTCAATCCATCCCTCTCGCTCTCTCTCTCTTGGTCACTGAACTATTTTAAAAATTGACACCTTTCCAGTTCCAAAATATTTTAACCAAATATTTAGTATACAAAATGACTGAGCTAAATTACAGAAAAACCTAAAAGATTCAATAATGAAATAAACAGAGTTTAATTTCCTACTTTCCTGAAGATGGGCATACGCAATACAAACAAGAGGCTATGTTTTTGTTGTGCCATCCAAATAACTGGATACTTTCTTGTCAGGCAATCCTTCCTGCAGCACTAACAACATGGGAAAATTCATTGGAATTATCTCAATCAACATCAGGAGCAAAACCCAGAACCTCATAGTTAATGAGGCAGCATTTTACTCAAAGAACCATCCCTGCTCCGAGATTCAATAATCATGGTTTTAAATAGAGAGATATAAGATGTTTTGTTTTCAAGTTTGTGACGCTCATTGATTGATACCTTAGAACATTGGACATATAGTGTCAAGTTTTTTTTATTTATAAAATTAGATTAGAAGGAAGGATTTTGTTTTTTAATCGATGTATTTGGAGTAACATTACATCATCTTACCTGTATAAAACATAATCGAGGTTTATCTTTTAAACCTGGACAATTAGCATCCGAAAAAATATTGAGAATATCGTTAGTAGGAATAAACGTGTCAGTGCAGTTTAAAACATCTTGATTTATTATTACTGTATCATTTTTTCTTTTAATAACATCACCATGTGAACTGATAGCTAATACAAAACAGTCAAAATCAGGATTCTGCGTCATTTCACTGGCAACTGTAAATAAAAAAAACAATGAATTAATACTACATCATGTGAAATTTATGCATAAATAAGACACTAACCTCTGTGACCATAGGCATACAGAGCGATCTTAATCTTGGAGGCGCTGGGGAAGGAATCATTTTTGCCCCCAAAATATAGCGCGTCTGAAAGATGAACCTACATAACTTCACCAGATAACTTTTGATCACAAAATAACCGCAGTAAAATCTTGTAATATTTAGAGTTAACTTTCTAAATATAAAGTTTATGTAAATGCCATACAAGATAAAGCCTTTCGTGAAATTTCTTACAGTACACTGAGATTGCTCGTCAGGTTATTGAAAATTTTCGAAATGAAATTAGGTTTAATGTCCTACTCCGTCAAACGTGTTTTGCACGTGGTTCAATTTTATTTTAATAATTGGCTTGTGCATAGGGGTCTTTGGCAGTGGGTGGAAGGAAACCAGAGGACCTGGAGAAAACCCACAAGGTTCAACAGACGACTCTACTCCTTGTCACGTACAACCGGGGAACCACGCTATTGGCTCAATGACAGACCTAATGATACAGCGTGCACGTGCTAACCATGTAACACTGTACATGGTTGTAGTTTTTTGGTGTTATCCAATATTCAAATTTATCAATGAATCTTGGTGTTAAAAAAAAAAAAGTCAAAGTCTTTACCTGTTTGTAAGTTCTGTATTGTTTCATACTTGGTCACATTAACCATAATTCTTGTATCAAAACCCAGCTTATTAAAACATGCTTCTAACTTGATTGTATCATTTTCAGATCCTTTTCTATAGATTAAATTTTCATCTTCAAACGAATCATTGTTGATTATAATGGCTATACCCCGTCGTTTATGCGTAAAGTCATACACTTCAGCATAGTTAAAAGGTTTGGCTTGATGTCCTTGACTACTGAAATATGCAATGAAAACATAGTGAAATTATGCTTTAATAAAACAGAGACATTGGTTTGTCATGCTCCTTAATACAGGATTGCATGTTTCAGAGTTCTCTTTAAAATTAATGTAAAATCTAAATACGGCCTTGTTTGAATTACAATGTTATAAATTAAATAAAATGAAATGAAATGGGGTTTAGCGTCCTACTTTCTGCTCCAAACCTGGGCTAATACAGACGGGCATATGCCATACAGTGTGCTATAAGGGACATTTTACTAGGACAGCCGCACTACAGCCTACTCCTATATCGAATTCCAACTGATAAGGGATCTTTTACGTGCAGGCCAATGTGTACACAGGGCCTTGGTTTTTAGTCCCATCCAAATGACTATACAGCTGTCCTTGTTAGGCCCTCTGACTGCATCACTGACAAGGGGGAAACCACGGCGGAAAATCTGGATGAACTGCCTCAGCCAATGCAGGAATCAAACACCTCTCCTTGCAAGCGAACCAGTGTCTCACCAACTTAGCCACGTGATCCCTGCATCTTCCTCGTCGTTATAAAAATTTCAATGATTTGTAACATAATGATCAACATCTTTGTCGTACTGTATAAGTTTATACAAGGTTTTGTAAATGGGTAAATATCTTTTACATGGACAAAGATTTACAACATATGGTCATATCATAACCTTGTAGAGTAAGAGGACTCATTCTAAAAGTCAGTGTGTTTTAACACAAAATATTTATTCATATAAGTGGTAAATGACATATATTTAATGCGTTTTTTGGTCTGATTTTTACCCTGCGAATAGTGAAAGCAGTTGAAGGAACTTCAGCATCCCCCAAGTCTTATTGTCCCTTTATCTTTTTACACTCCTGTGAAACCATATATAATTAAGTGTGAACAGGACGTAGAATTAGGTCTAAAACATCAAAAAATAGGTTTACTGCATAAATTAGATAAATCTTATCGGTACTTACAAATGACTTGGTTGTATGTAGTTTCGTGATGGACCAACCTCTTGGCAAACGACATGACGCATATCTTAAAAAAAAAACAATTCCAAAGATTAGGCAAGGAAACTATTGTGCTTGTATTCACAGCACAGACGTCAGAAATTGCTTAACAACAGACATTTAATTAAATTGAATTCACCATACATGTACATTATTTGTACGTATTGCTTTTTCATCTGATGATATTGGTGTCTTATTTCAGATATAGGCATTTTTTACAACAAGATAAATTGATTACCTATCTCGTATTGTACATGATATATATATCTTGAGTGTCATGGCTAAAGACTGAAGAATTGAGGAACAAGCGGATGTCATGCAAGATACGCCTACATTTTGCAAGAGCTAATAAAGGCCATTTTTCGTACAGTCTGGGGGCTGTAATATCAAAAAGAACCAAGATCTCTGGGATATAACATATATTTTAAGTTCAATTAAAATTGACTAAAAATTACGTTGAAATGGCCCATAACATAAATGTCAAAGTCCAGCTTGATATAATATTAACTGACCAAACTTTCTGGATAAGTTTACAGTACTTAGTGTAAGGCTACATTAAGTATGTCAGTAGTCAGTAGTCTAGTTACTACTAGTGCTAGTAGTAGCAATTAAAGTAGCTAAGTCTAAAACTTATTACTCAATATCATCCAAAATCTTCAACATTGAAAACACGAATTATTTGTCAATTTAAAGGAGCTAAATCGCTAAAATTTGGGACCTAGAAATAGACACAAGTGGGTCGCAATGTATATAATACTGTAATATGCATGTATTAGGCGCAATCTTCACCCCTCGCGCAGATTGCAATCTGTGCTGTCGTGTTGCGCAGATTGCACTCCGCGCGCAGATTCATTGGTTAGAGCCGTCTAAACGTGGGTAAATTTAGAGTAGCTATTGGCTAACAACACGCATAAACAACCTTATTTGCATATTGCATACATAATATTTATTGTGTTTTGTGTAGGATGGCATGCAGCCCTAAAGAAGACGATAACCTCGCACGTACTATGCTGTAATTAATATATAACATCCGCTTGGACGTAAAATGCGTAATAAACTTGACCAAAAAAAAAAAAAAAATCTAGTTCGGGTCATGAGCACGGATCACTCATCCACCTTGTTTTCCTCAAATGCATACAGTCAATTACGGGTCTGGTAATAAACTTGCCATATCTTTCTTATATGATACTATATCGAGAATATACTATATCGAAGTGTTTGTAAGTACAGTATCGATTTCTGGCATCGGTCAGTAAACCTTACAGTTCTTACACGTACATAAAAATGGCTTTCGATTCCATTTTATGTAAAAGAAACTTACTGTACAACGGTATTTTCACCCCCACAACACAACACACAATAGCCTATGATTGGTTCCAGTCTACGAATGACTACGACCATATTACAGACGTGTAATTACACCACCGTCGCATGGAATATTCAACAGTCATAAATGCCTGTTGATAGATTCTAGACTTTGAATGACCGCTATACCTATTGTTTAATTAATCCCCTAATCCAGACACATGTCTGGGTTTCATCCGCATCAACACCGTCCAGGTTAATATGACAAGGATAGTAAATGAAATGATTAGTCACTTATGTGGAAGCGGACATTAAACCACCAGCTTAAGTAATAAATGAAATGATCTGATTGTCTACGATATTACCCTTGGTGGAAGTGGACGTAAATCCCCAAAAATGAATAAAATGATCTGCAACTGTAATCTTCGATTTCTGTTATACGTACGCTATAGTATTATAATTGTGCACATAATATGGATTAATCTAGCTGGAAATACACCTGTGGACCACCGATAATGTACGACAATTTTTCACGAATATAATTATTTTAGACTTGCGTACTATGTATTATTACAATTCTGTGCTACCCTACTCGACACTATGCAAAACACGGTAAGTTGGACCTTGAGGCTGTCGACTTGAAAATAATTCCAACCCATAATACTATAAATAGTATGCAATATGCAAATAAGGTTGTTTATGCTTGCTGTTAGCCAATAGCTACTGTAAATTTCCCCACATTTTTACAACTCTAACCAATGAAAAATTATCGCTGTTTGGTGCACGCCATTTTTATTAAAAAAAATCCGCTTGTTGGAATATGAATAACAGAAAGAATAAAACGATGACCAAGTTGAATAAGTAAATATTTTCAAAATCATTTTTCTATAAATTGTAATTATAACCATATATCGAAAAACCACATAGACCGCAGACGGCTCTCGAGTCGGTAAGTGGTAATTTGGCGTAAAATCTGAAGGACTTGTGTTATAAAACACTCGGTTCATTTCTCGCAAATTTACCGATTAAGATTAAGCGGATTATTGTCATCGCAGTAACTCATTAAATTGCCCGGACAAAGTTCACTTCGCGCGCGCAGATTGCTCATCAAAAATTAGACGGAGATTCATGCATAATCTGCGCAAGGAGGACAATCTGCTATGGGGTTTAATGTCCACTCAACACAACTAGGTCATTTCGGGACTAACATATGGTTCAATTTTATTTCAATAATTTGCATGCGCGTAGGGGTCTTTAGCAGTGGGAGGAAACTGGAGTACCCGGAGGAAACCCGCGAGGTTGAGAAGGCACCCCTATTTCCATGCCACATACGCTCACACCAGGGCTCGAAACCAAAGCCGCAACCCAGAGGTGACCGGCCAGCTAGAGGTCGAAGCGCGGCACTCTAGACCACTGGGCCATCCCAACCCCCCCTATCTAAGACAAAATAAACATTTTACCATTGGTACACGAATCGTGTACCATAATGCATTTCAGTCCCAGTTCTAGCAAGAGACCCGAGGAACGAGGCTAGAAACATTACACCAAATCAAACAGCGTATGTAGACTGTAATAACCAGAAGCTAGAAATTTGTATTCGATTCGATTCGATTCGACACTGCTAGCTTATTTTGCCAAACATAACTGATTTGAAATTAGAGTAAAAACGGAAACCATTGATTGAATGTAAATCAGTTTATATACATTCATTTTTTACAGTAGTAGTATGCTATTATATGCGTTGCGACTCACTTGTGTCAATTTCTAGGTCCCAAATGTTAACGATTTAGCTCCTTTAAAAAAAAGTAGTAGTATTAGTAGTATTACTAGTAGTGATAACCTAGCGGACTGGTGCCGTCACTATAGTTCAGCTCTGTACGTCGGTCTCATTACACTCACCCTGAACATTCAGGGACTGTCCCATTCAATCAATGTCGAAAAAAATTGGAGAACAGTCAATTTTACTGGACAACTTTTCACTGCTAAACGACGGGGAGTCAATCCGTGTGAAAGCCTGTACAATGTAAAGTCTGTACATTTCGTTTCGTCTTGTATGACCGACATTCCTGAATGTGGACATTGACCTACAGTTAGAGTGTCATGGCGGCAAAAATATAACTTAATTGGAGGGGACGTATTTTTAACAGCGTGTTGTGTCGCTCATACTGACTCTAGGGAAGTAAGCAAGGTTTTATTTTCTTACTAAGATGTTCGTTTACATTGAATTGTACATGCGTCCACATGGATTGACACCCCATCCTTTAGCAGTGAAAAGTTGCCCACTAAAATTGTCTGGGGTTCCAATTATTTTCAACATTGATTGAATGGGGCAGTCCCCGAACGACCAGGGTGAGTGTAATGAGACCGACGTTCAGAGCTGAACTACTGTCACTAGTGCCCTATCAGTATCTAAGTCAAGTGTGAAGTGCATATGTTACAGCCCAACTGTAAGTATATATAACATAATAAGTAACTTAAACTAGGCCTAGGCTATAGTAAATAATAAAGAATATTCAAAATCTTTCTAGAGTCTATTTAGAACTTACGTGTGTAATCGTAATCCATGTTGATTTAATTCTTTATGAGACAGTCAGTGTTTCAAAAATAAAAGCGAAACAACTTTGGAAAGGAAAATACGTCGTAGACTGGAGTCTATAGATTGAGAACCGGATTTTTTGGAAAGGGAATTTCCGTCCATATCTATAGTCTATAAATAGAAATAACCGTAAACAATATGAACTACCGCGACTACCGGTTTACAAAATGCATCAAAAATGATTACACCTTTTGGACAGGTCTGATAGAGATTCTGATTTTGTATTAACGACAGAAGGTCACAGGTGTGCAAAATAACAATTCCCTTTGCATAATTAATACTACTACTATAGCCTTTAAACTTCAATTGCTGACTGGCTATTCTTGTAGTACTTAGGGGTAATTGGTGTGTGGTCTCTAAACATGAACCAGGAAACAAACCGAAATAGTGGGTGTTAATGTTGAGACGTGATATGATTGGATATAAAAAATAAAAGTCAAGTGGCCACAGATCACTAATTATTTCCCCATTGACATTAAAGTTAATTCTCGTCTCTTAGACCGGCTGTAACTTTTTCCCAAATATTCGTTGGGTAGAACGCTTTCTGTCACAGATGGAGCAACATGTGGCAAACTCTGGCCCAAAAGCATGTATGAGGTTCACCATGAAAAACTTGAGATACACAGGCGGGAAGTCCAGACAACTAAACAAGCAATTTTCGGCCCTCCCTTTCAACGTAACCAACCTCACAACCCTTGTATCCTTCCGCCTCAAAATCATGAATATTCACCAAAACCTGGCAGAAAATGTATTTTTAAACCCTTTTCTTCAATTCTACACCAAAAAGTCAACAAAAATCGACATGCAAAAGGGGGAAAAAGGGAAAGGGAGAGAAGGACTAAAAATAAATTTCGCCCTACATTCGTAGTGACGGCCCATGAATATTTAGTGATCTGTGTCCAAGTAGGCTTGATACTTTACTTCCTGTAACCTTGAACCGAGGTTAATTTACGATTCATTTCAAGCTATCTCACCAGTTTTATCTAAAATAACAGAAATATGAGTTGCAGACTTTTAGAAAAGATGAGGGTAACTTAATCACAACTCCCTGATCTATCACAAAACATGATGTTGCTTTACTGTCATAATGAACTGAACTGAATATAATTTAACTTACAACTTCTTCATAAATATAGCCCAATTTAGTAATTAATAAAACTTTAAAAGGACAATTTGAAAAACAAACAAAACACAAAAAACTCCCAACTGTTTAAAGATACATCGGAAAGTATATCTAGACTGGATTTGGTGAATCACATCGCGTCATTATTTAATATATAGAACTGGCTAAACACATTCCAAATATAAATTTAAAACAAATATCTTTGCTACGATAGATGAGTAATAAGGTTTCATGAATCGGAAGTGACGAACGCCTAAGGAAAACACGAGTAGGCCTAATCCCTCTATGTAACTGACTGAAGTGACAAGTGATCATGGGCGAATTTCTGCTCACTAATAATTCCTTCAAAGACCAAAAGTTGTTATATGGCAAGAGGATATCTGATGATTCAGTAAAGTAATTGAGCGTCAATAGATAAGAAAAAACAAGAAAAATAGAAAAAGTCCGTACATTCTCTTGTTTGTATTACTTCTATTATTTATAGGGGAGACCATATTTTTATTAGATCTCTTTACTTTATTGTATTGTTTGGGATCAAATTCAACTTTTGTTGTGAATCGACCAAAAATGTGTCCAATATTCTGTCTTAAATCAGACAGACGGATTTGCTGATGAGCGACGCTAGTCCGATAGACCCACTGCACCCTTGCATGGCACAGCCAAGTTTTAATTCCTTTTAAATGGTAGGCCTACAGAGTTGGATCAACTGATAATCTAAATCTTTTTGGGTTTTTTCAAAGATATTTTCTTAAAAGATTCAAAATGGATCAGGTCCTTGTTTATCTGGATTGTAGATTAGACATACAAGAATTCCCTGGGCTAAACAAATTATTAATTACAGTCTATAATGCACTGGGGTACACTGAACCACGGTTTCATGATCAAAATTTAAATAAAAAAAATTCAATATGCCCTCTTATATGGACCAAGCCAACGTTTATCTTGATGGTAAATTAGACATAGAATTTCCTAGGCTAAGCAGTTAAAGTGCCAATCCCGATAACTTTTGGGGGAATAAAACTGCTTAATTTTGTGTTAAAATCCTTTAAAATCCATAACCTAAGGCCCACCTACTAACCCGATATTTGTGATACGCTTGTAAATAACTTAAACCTGACAGTCTTCATCTGGAAATGGAGAACGTTTTATTATACAGTATCTGGATAAAACCAGACTTTTCTATAAAAATAATATGTAGGTGAAATTTACCTTTTGTTATCAAGTACAGGGCATGGGTCATTCACTGTTTGACCTCTCAAGATACATTAATCGATTATCAGGTCACCCAATGAAAAAATTGACTCGAAATCTTAAAAGGGTTACGTGTCCGGATAAGCAGTGTTGACGTTCAATGTCAGAACGACTCAATATTTTGAGCTGAAATTTTGAGACAAGGAAAATACACCATGCCACTATATTTTGGTCCATAAATTTCATATATACTCTGACTTTAATTTTTGAGACTCTGTTCTTATCGGGATTGTCCCTTCAACATGTATGGAAAATGGAAGTGGTGCATTTTCACTTTTAAGCGCTCTTTTGAAAAAAAAACAATCATTGCCTAAAAAAATAATCGACAGCACATGGCTACTGCTTATAGACGGAGATATGGGTCTAAGAAGTAATCTCACTCCTGTGTATAGTATTGGGTTGTCTAGTATTATTTATAAAGGATATATCCATGGTGGTACAATGAACCCATATGATCAATGTGCCCCGGTCTCCCCTACCTTATAAAAACATGGTAATGCACAGACTTTTAATCTGTTTTTCTTTCGTGTTCTCTTATCAAGTGGCAGTCAATCCTTTTTATGAATTGTCAGATATCCTCTCACAATAATCTTTTAGAGGCATTTAGTAACTGGAAAGAGCATTAAACTATAACACATACTTATGGAAGAACAATTACTGATTTATTTAGGCGACGTTTCGAAGAGTATTCTCTGAACGTTTTCAAGCAAGTGCAGTAACAAATACTACTACTACTACTACTTAGTGTTTAACGTCTGCTTCCATATAAGTGATATCGCAGACAAGACTTAGGAGAGCCGAAGCTGATTCCTGTTTTTTAGAATATGATTTTAAAACCTTTCCATTTGGCTTTAAGCCATGGATTGGGTTTAGTGGGAAGTTCTTCCCTTTATTTATTAAAAAAAAACATATCATTTGGTAGATGATCTCGTTTGCTTCTGGGTTGGTTGGTGTCATCGTTTGGGGTTAGTGTTTAGGTGCCAGGCCCGTCTTATCGTGGCCTCCCCTTACTCCACTATCCCACTCTATGGGTTTGGCATCAGTTTTATTTACGAAATAGTGTTTAGGTGCCGAGTACGTCTGACCGAAACTCCCCCTTACTCCACTATCCTGCTTAGTTTGGTAGATGTCATCTGTGGGATTTGTGTTTAGGTACCAGGCCCGTCTTATCATGACCTCCCCTTACTCCACTATCCTAATCTGTAGGTTTGGTGTCTGTTGTTTTGGCGGAATAGTGTTTAGATGCCGAGTCCGTCTGATCGTGACCCTCCCTTACTCCACTATCCTGCCAGTTTGGTATAAATCCCCTATGTAGTTTAGTGTTTAGATGCCGGGCCCATCTAATCATGACCCCCTCTTACTTCACTATTCTACTTAGTCCAACTGTGTCCATTAGGGTGTGGATTTGTTCACTGTTAATTAACAGTGGCCTCACTAATCCTTTATACACATGTATGCACCTTGCCTTTGATGATGTTGTTATATGCCTTTGATATTGTTGTTGTCATGTATGGTTTCAGAATTCTTGTTATTGCTTGTCTATATATAATTGCCATACACATTTGTTACTGCACTTACTTGAAAACGTTGAGAAAATACTCTTCGAAACGTCGCCTAAATAAATCAGTAATTGTTCTTCCATAAGTATGTGTTATAGTTTAATATCCTCTCACAGTCGCACACAACAACTTTTGGTCTTTGAAAGAATTATTAGTGAGCAGAAATTCGCCCATGTATCTGTTACCACTGGTCACTTCAGTCAGTTACATAGAGGGATTACTCGTGTTTTCCTTTGGTGTTTGTCACTTCCGATTCATGAAACCTTATTACTCATCTATCGTAGCAATGATCTGTGTGTTAAAATTATATTTGGAAAGTGTTTAGCCAGTTTCATCACATGTGTGATAATGACTGACACATTATAGTCCTTTAAGCCATAAGGATTTCAACCAAATTTGGTATATGGTTGTAGCTTAATTCAATTGGGAGGTGCTTATTTTAACCAAATTTGGAATATATGTCACTTCTGTGGTGCTAATTCAGATTTATTCAAATGTAGTTGATTGATACCATTTGTGTGATACAGTCGTACATTAAAGGGAAATTTTTACGCATGTTGAACTTCTTCTTTTAAACTACCGGTAACTGGTGAATTTCATGGCACCATTAGTAGCATTAGTAGAGTGCTCCCCCATAAATAAGTATCTCCAGGTATCTTGACAATTACACCACAATATTTATATATAAACCAAGACTTAAATCAGTTTCGCGCATTTATAGTCATTAAATAAACGGTCATGTTGTCCTTAATAAACTATGACTATGACCATTTAAATATCTATAAATACACATTGAAATGTGTTTACGAGTGTCGGCCATAGCATCCAGGCACTTATGAGTAAAAGATAGGTTATATGCCCTTGTTTTGAAATTAGTTTCGATTAACCAGTCTACCGACCATTCTACATCTGATTGATAGGCCGAGACAATCAAGACTATTATTTTTACGAAACATAACATAAAGCTGGAACCAGAAAATGAATTTAGAAACGCGCACATTAGGCAACTCAACAATTGTTTTAAGAACCTTGTAAAAGTAAAATGAAACTACTGCTAGTATCATGTTCTTGCTAATGTAAGTGTTTCAGAGATATTATTTGTACTAAACCAAAAGATGTCGCTCCTAAAGGTACAGTTAATGATAGAGCAATGTAAAAGATGAACTGAACTTAATTTCTAAAGTTGCTGTAATAACCAAAAAGCTAAATTTTACTGCTTTTCAAAATCATCAACAATAGATTTTTTACAGTTGTAATAGTTGATAGATGTGTAGAGAAGTACACATGTAATGATTATTTATATTCTTATAGATTCTACCGCTGAGCATTTCCATTCTGCATTGTAAGCGATAGTAGTAAGGGAGATGAATTTATATAAGCCCTTGGCTTGTTTTCAGATCCCAGATTTATATATATTATATTTATATTATGTAAATTATTTACTGAATAAATAGTGTTAGAAAAAAAAAAAAACACTTCGTGACAATAGTGCACATTCGCTGTGTTTAGTCCAACTTTCTGTAGAGAAAATTTTCAGTGCAAGGGTCACCCTACCATTAGAGGAGAAAATATATTCCTATTACCTTCTAATTAAAGTAGCTAAGTCTCTAATTCAGTATCATCCAAAGTCTTACATGTTGAAAACACGAATTATTTGTCAATTCAAATCAAAATTGATGTTGGTATCTTTTATCTTTAATACCTTGAAAAGGTAGACTTCAGATATCCTCCTATATTGAAGACAAAAACATTTTACCATTGGTACACGAATCGTGTACCATAGTGCGTTTCAGCTTCATTTGTAACAAGTGACTAGAAAGAACGAGCTTAGACATATTCTCATTGCAAACGACGACGTCATAACTTATCTGGAGAGCATGCGCATAGACTAAAATAACCAGACAATGATAGAAATTTCTATTCAGTTGAGACTCATGCCATATTTCGATGGACATAACTGATTTGAAATAAAAGTCAGAATCGGAATCAGTTGAATGTAAATCAGTTTATATCATCAGATTACATTGATATGTGTGTTGCGACCCATTTGTTGGGTCAATTTCTAGATCCCAAATATTAGCAATTCCGCTCCTTTTTTTTATTCGAGTGTGTATAAAATAAAGTTGCTAGGCACCAAAACAGGCATACATGTATGTAGAGTGCTATGAAGACATTTTCTCCATCGATAGGCATTTAAGCCCACTCACTTGAATTTAGGATGGCTTAGAACCAAGAGAGAATCAAAAACAAAGAGGCGTTTTTTTGGTCAGTTTTCCTGGCTTTTCTGAATTTCAATGGTTCAATCGTTCTTGAGTATTTTCATTCTGTTTTCATACTAATACCATATGTGCTCTTTTTATCTCGATTTACTGATAAATCACAAGACTGCCTCAAAATCATGACAAAATAATTTGACATATTCCTATCTTCCGCTCATATTATCAGTTTCTTTTTATTTTTTTCAGCTTCAGACAGGAAGATGTTTTATCAGACATATGACCACATCATCAGGACTACAGGTTGTGTTTCTGCTTCCTTTTTTCTTTACCCTACATTCAGCTATAATTCCCACTCATCTGATTTCATCAGGGTTTTCTGACACGGTTTCCTCCCCTTGTCAGTTGTGCAGGAAGGAGGGTCTGACATGGACAGCTGTCTAGTTGCTCGGATGGCACGAAAAACTGAAGTCCCGTGTATACATTGCCATGCACGTAAAAGTTCTCTTCGCAGTTGGAATTGCTTATAAGAGTAGGCCATAGTATAGTGCCACTGCCGGAGCAGCACACTGTGTTGGGTATGCCTATGCCCGTCTTCATTAGCCCAGTTTATGAGCAGGACAGTAGGGTGTTCAACCCCATTTCATTTCTAAGCTTGCCTGAAATCTAATATCGAAGAGCTTTTGATTATTCACCTTAAGCAAAATATTTTGAAACATAATGTATCTGAAGGTCAAATTAATGTGCTGAATTGGTTTATCTGACAAGTTATACATACTTTCATGAGTCATGGCATGAGGAAAGTTCATCTCTGAATAAATTCTTGGTTCAGTACTAGACTAAACAGAAACTGATTTTAATTTTGAATGTTTATTTACACTTTGTGTATCATCTGGCAATACAAATAAGGACTATTTCTTCTGTACATTTTCTAGGATGTTGTAATTGTGAGTTTTGCACGGACACCAATTGGATCATTTTTAAGTAGTTTAGCCGAATTACCAGCTACTAGATTAGGATCTATAGCTATAAAAGAAGCTGTTGCCCGAGCAGGTATGGTAGTACTGGCATATATGCTTGTATTTAATTGATGAGAAACAAATAGAAAATAGATAGATTTCTTAACATTATAAATCAGGAAATACACTGAGACAGATTTTAAAACATTGCCATTTATGTAAAGTGACAATAGAACGCTACAGGGAAAGTTGTTTTACCATGATAACTATATCTGCTTCATTATGGTGAGACTGATCGATAAGTGCCAGGAATCTGTATGATTTTAATTTGTGTGGATAATGCTAGGAATATTACGATTTTCTCATTGTGTTTATATAGGTATATCAAATGAAGAAGTTAAAGAAGTATATATGGGTAATGTTATACAAGCATGTGAAGGACAAGCACCATCAAGACAAGCTACACTAGGAGCAGGTAATTTTCACTCCCTGATGTTTAATGTCTGTTTCCACAGTTGTGATTTTTCCTGTTTGTTCTGTCTTCACGTCTTCATTAGCCCAGTCGGTGCATTTCATCTCTTTTTTTGATACTACAGTGGACTAGTCACCGGGCCCATATAGCCAGCTCATAAAATTTTTGAGAGGGGGGCTACGGAACTTTTTGGAGGGGCTAAGGATGTGACCGGCTAAGAACACTACTAAGAAATCATGAAATATTCGGAGGGGGGGGGAGTTTTCCGAATATTCAATTTAGTAGCGCACGTGTTTGTGTTATAGGAGATGGCAGAGATTGGAAACATACAAGACAAATACAATATTATGAAGGAAAGAGGTTTAACTTGGTCATATAGAGACTAACATCTTTATGTTTAATTTTCTAATTGAGAAAAAGAATTTGTCTTGAACAGCATTATTTCAGCTAATTCCAATTGTCAAGGCTTTGTAAAATTCTCTATCATGTACCCAGGACCTGGGGAACTCTACATGCTTTACGCCCAGTCCAGACTTGAAAATCCCCCAGTTTGTTGTTTGCCCGTGGCCCATAGTTAAATTTGAACCAGGGATAATGAATGCTCTTACAGCATGATAACAGATATAACAATGTAAAAGATTTGGCTTCAATGAAATTATATTATGTATAAACTTATTAATATTATGTTTATTTATGATTATTTATTTTTATTAGATTTACCTCTATCTACACCTACTACTACCATAAATAAAGTATGTGCTTCTGGTATGAAAGCTGTAATGATGGCAGCTCAAAATATAATGTGTGGTCATCAGGTATTTAGCTTTCATTAAATGTTGATAAAAACACAGCATTAATTTTTTTCTTTATATGTCACTTCCAAAGAGGACAGATTTGGGGCTACAGTTACTATATATATTCAAATCTAAAATCTATTATTGTAATGTGAAGTAAATAAGTATAACCTATTTCAAGATAATTTGCCTACAGATCAGCTACTTTACTAAGAAATTATTAAACTGATCAGCAAGTTAATTAGCTCACAATATTAACTTTTTTCCTTCTGCAAATTATATTCTAGATCGAATCATCTTACACTGTATTTATAATGTCTTGCATGCTGAGTATTAAGAGAGAGAGAGAGAGAAAGATGGGGTTTAACTTCCACTCGACACAAACTAGGTCATTTCGGGACTAACATGTGGTTTAATTTTATTTCAATAATTTACTTGCTCTTAGGCTTCTTTAGTAGTGGGAGGAAACTTGAGGACTAGGAGAAAGCGTATGAGGTTGAACAAATATCCCTATGTACTAACCTTTCGGCGATCCAACCCCCCTGCTAAGTAATAAACTGATACAACTACAAGGTAGATTATTCAACTGGATATTTAGTTATGATGTGTATTTTGTATAGGATGTTATGGTAGCTGGTGGAATGGAGAGTATGTCAAATGTACCATATTTTATGAAAAGAGGACAAACTCCATATGGTGGAATTAAGTTAATAGTAAGGTTTTAGTTGTTCATTATGAAATTAATTCTGTTATTAAACTTAATATCTTGTAAATATCAAAAAGTAGATTTTAGGACCTTGCCAGTTATCGTTACATATTATTGTTATTAATATTTTACTTCAACCAACTTGTTTCTATGACAATCTACTGATTGAATTATATTAATTTGTAAAAATAGCATTATAAGTACCAGTTGGTCTAGGGTAAATATTCATCATGGCGTCTACTGGGTAGCAACAATAGTTTGACATCAAGCAACTATTTTCGGCCCAAGTATTCAAAATTTGACTTCTTAAGACACGTGTATAGTGTATACATTATTACGATAATATCATTTATCATGATTTTTGATAAATTATTTTCACTGTGTTTTTTATTCATTGTTGTTCACGTTAAAAAAAATATCATATTTATGAATTATCTTTCTTTGCTTATTTTCTTACACAGTTTTGTAATAAATTATAATAAATATTATGAATTGTAAGATATATGATAAAATGTAAGATATATATGTATTAAATTTTAAGATATATAGTAAGATTATTGTTTTATAGTAAGATTGTTGTTTTATAATAAATTGTAAGATATGTAATATTATGATTGTTGTTTTATTATAGGATGGTATTGTACATGATGGGTTAACAGATGCATATGATCACATACACATGGTGAGTAATAATAATATTTTATATATAATGTCGAAATACAATTGGTGGTACAAATTTATTCAAATTCTTTGAATATAGATGATTTCTTTCATAAAATTAATTTAATATGTAAATAAAATGTTCTGATAGATGATCTCAATCTAGTTTATAATTTTTTTTTAAAATATCCACAAGCTTATCTAAAATATCTCAATATGTTGATATCAGACATGGATATAAATACAAAATTCATATAGTCTATGCTGAATTTGAAGAATTAGTTGGTTTTCTTAAAATGGTTTTCTCATCTAGGGTAGTTGTGCTGAAAACACTGCCAGAAATTTTGGAATAACTCGAGAACAACAAGATGAGTATGCTATTAGAAGTTACACATTAAGTCAAAAATCTGCTGGTGATGGTATCTTTAAACCAGAAATAGTCCCAGTAGAAATACAAAAAAGAAAAGGTAAGTAAGGTAATATAAGTAATAGTATGTATATCAATGGGAAAAAAAGAGTAAAAATCCACAATAAAAAAATAAATAGGCAATAAAAATTAAAATGATTTATGAATTCTAAAATTGCCACAATTTATTGATTGATTTTATATGTTTAATAGTATATTTCTGATTGTGTATGCTCCAGGGGATCCTGTTAGGGTTAGTGATGACGAAGAATATAAAAAAGTAAATTTTGATAAATTTAAGGCTTTAAAACCAGTGTTTCAAAAAGAAGGAGGTATGTTATTATGTCATATTAACTCATAGATTTTCTATTTTCATACCAATATTTAAGGGTACAAACATTTAAAACTATATCAGTATGGACTTAAACCCTTTGTCACCCTGTCACTGATGAATCTGTTTTTACTTGGAAACTTTCCCAGACACAGATATTTTGGATAATTTATACATATCTGGTAAAAGATTTAAATATCAGAAACAAATTGAACTGTGCCTAAACTAAAACCACTATTTATAGCCTGTATAAAGGTTATGTATATTTTTAACAAATCATTTGTGTATTTAAATCATTCATGTGATGAAAAAAACATTAAATAATAGGTTTCTCAAAGTGAATTGATTTCTAATATAGGTACAGTAACGGCTGCTAATGCTAGTACTTTAAATGATGGTGCAGCTGCCTTGGTTTTAATGTCTGCTAAAGCTGCTGAAAGATTAAAGGTCAAACCACTTGCTAGAATATTGGGTAAGTACAATTCTTAAGTTATTACTATATAGGTAAAATCAATGGTAAAGTTTTACTCAAAAATATAAATATTTGTTGATTTGAAAGGTTATATGTGATCATG
The DNA here is from genome assembly GCA_036850965.1 of Patella caerulea. Taxonomy (NCBI): domain Eukaryota; kingdom Metazoa; phylum Mollusca; class Gastropoda; family Patellidae; genus Patella; species Patella caerulea. Next base: position 32,444,327 of record JAZGQO010000014.1, on the reverse strand, counting down.
TCCAAATTTATGAAAAAGTTCTATTAATAATAATGATTATGGTTTTACCATGTTTTTTTTATAATTCTCTTTATAATTCTAGGATTTGCCGATGCTGCTATGGCACCTATAGATTTTCCTATTGCTCCAGCAGAAGCTATTCCTAAAGTAAGTATAGTCATGATGTTTTTTGACGTTTGAGTCAGTGATAGGGAATAATGCAAGGCATGATGTCTTTCAAGCTAGCAGTTGTCTATTATGATCTGGTAATAAAAGATCTCAAAGCAGTGGTAATTTGAGTCCAAGTAAAATCAGGGTTTTTTGTCATCTAAAACTTCTTTTCTTGAAATTTGAGTACCTAATCACAGAACAAAGAATTTTTTTTATGAATGTTTAATGGCAAGATATTATTTTATTTCAAGTGTGCTGTATAATTATATTATTGTTCAATTGACCTGAATACTCTGTTGTCAATTTTACAGGTATTAAAAGCAACTGGGGTCAAGAAAGAGGATATCACCATGTGGGAGATTAATGAAGCATTCAGTGTGGTTGCATTAGCTAATATGAAAGCCTTAGATATAGATCCTACAAAAGTTAATATACATGGCGGTGCTGTCAGTATAGGACATCCTATTGGGTAATTTATTTTTATACGAACAAAACCCCCACATCTCAAATTTTGTGACAAAATCATGAAGTTTTATGAGTAATTAGTCATTTTGCTATTTTGATATCATTAATTATGGAAATTAGTAGATGGAATATGCATAAAATTATGAATTTAATCTTTGGGTTGAACTACTTTGGTTAAACGGAATAATGATGTGCAACCAGGCAACTTGAAAAATACTTATAGTAATGAAAAGCTTAAATAGCCTGTTTTCCAAGATATCCCATTAAATCTGTTAACTGACGTCTTTGAGTAAACTTTTGGCATTGTGTCTAGGTTTTAAGTCATAATATTGAAAGTTTATAGAGATTATATTAATTTGATTGTGTTGTGTTTCAGTATGTCTGGTGCTAGAATTACAGGTCATATGGCATTAAATCTAAAACCAGGACAGAAAGGAATGGCTGGAATATGTAATGGAGGTGGTGGAGCTTCCGCAATATTGATTGAAAGATTATAATATAGTGTACATCAAAACAACTGGATAAAACAAAAATGAATTGTATATATTCATCCGGAATCTCAATTAAAAGACAATTATTTGAACATCTAACAAATAATATACTGTAAATGTAATAGAGAAGGGAAGTATGTAGAGTATGTGTACCTGTGATGAACTATACAATATTAATCATGTGATAATAACATATCTATTGTATGTACATGTGTGTAGAAATTCTGTACATAAATATAATATATTATAAACAGCTGTAAATGTTGTTGGGGATCTTAACAGGGAATATTTTAACCGGGTTCGTATCGCAATTTCAGACTCAAACGTCCGATTTTGCGAATCAAATTCATACTTGATTAGCATTATTAGCATAAAACCCTGCTTCAGCGCGAATCAAAGTTTTGAAAATTAATTTTAACTTTAAAACCATTCAGTATCGTAAAACACATCAAAACAAATCTCAAATCTCGCAATTTTATTGTCTATATCATCAAGACTCTTTACGTGCCTCTGCAACGGTCCAGTGGAACGAGAGCAGTACATGTTGACGTCTGCTATTTATAGACGTAAAAGGTTTTGATCATACTTTCTTTCTATATCTGTGGTAGTCACATTCGTCAAGACAGACATTCAAAACACTACAAGATAAAATTACCGGATGATCGAGGGTACGTCGCGAAATTCAAACACATGATATTATGTTCTGTCTTCAAATTCGACATTAAAATTTGCAACAGTTCAAGATTGGGTGAGGAAATATGACGCAGAAAAGATCTGACTATAGAGTATGAAGTAAATAAAGAATGTCCAGGTTTCGTACAAAGAATAACATGTGGTCATATACTTTTATTTTTATTTTATATATAAATATAAACAACCGTTTGGTAATACAAATAATGTGGGTATTGTTATTGTCACATATAGGCCTAATTATGTGAAATAAGAATTCTATTACATACTAAAAAACTGCTAATCAATTGGTAAATTTTGCTACTCAATTATACAATTGATTAGCATTCTTACACAATTTTTCTGGAAACTGCTAATCAAATGTAAAAAAGTAAAATATTCCCTGGATCTTAAGAATTTCTCTATTGAATTGTCATTTTTCCAGTGTTTTTAAATGAGTGGCAATTATCATCTAAAGATTAAAGGGCACAGAATTACGGTTATTGCTTTCAGTATCAAATACTTACAGCCAAGTTTATTAAGTATGAGAGGAGATAAGACATACAAATGGGTATGCAAGGTCTAAAAAAAAACTAAGATGATGTTGATCATGAAAGACCATACAAGGGAAGCAACTCTGCCGGTATTGAACTGCTCGTTTTCCATTTTGCAAGGTTCCTAATTGACAGAATTTCCATCAAGTGATGTTGAATTCAGTCCTGTCGATTTTATCTGTCCTGACAGCTGTAGTGGTGTGAGTGGAATCTTGACGTAATTAAACTTAACGACTATAATGTCATTTGGGGTTCAGATATTGCGTTATATTCCACAGTTCCCCTTTTCACTCGATTGTGATTATTTGGGGGAGAATTCAATTCCAGCACATTCAATGATATATATCTAAATTTTGCACTAGTACCAAGACAATTCTATTAATTGTCTGTTTGTTTTCCGATGTGCACACTTTAGGTTGCAAGATTAGCGAGTCAAATGTAGTGTTTGATTCCTGACTTATTTGACAAATACCCCTGCATGGAATTGAATTAAAGAAATAAACATATACCAGATGTTAATCCCCTAACGGGCTTCTTGAAACAGGCGTCGAATTTGATCATTATTTTTCAATGTGTTTTACCTTGTCAGTGACTCAATGAACAAAAGTAGGAGACATTTTGGGACTAATGTACGGGGCAATTTTATTTCAATAATTTGCTTGGCCGCAGGGGTCTTTTGTAGTGGCAGGAAATTGGAGGACCTGGAGAAAACTAAAAGTTGGGCAGGCAACCATCTCTTGTCACATACAAACTTTGGATCAAAACAATGTCGCTTGACAGACTTTATGATCTAAAATGCAGACCTTAGACTACTCAATAGGTTCCATAGTAGACAATTGAACACATCTAAAGATGTAGAAAAAATATTTTATATTTTTCTGTACAAATAAGTAAATAATATATAAAAACAAAATAAAATATTTTTTACAAATTTGTGGAATGGGCTTTTCCTTCTTTTGCCCATAGCGATAAAATTAATTGTGTTAACATTCAAAATGTTAATAATTAACAATATGGAAGTTATGGAATATAATAAATTAACGATATGTGTGGAAACAATTATTGTATATACATACCAATGTTGTATTATATTCAACCGAATGGAATGGGCTAGCTTGCAGAAACTTTTCCATGGACATTTTGAGACAATGTTATTTGTTTTTATATATATATATATACCATGGTTACATGCAGTATGTGGGGGAGCCACCTACAGATACTCATCGTATAATTCTAACAGACAATTTTTTTTTCTCATGCACTCCATTATGTATACTGGTTTAAAAAGTATCAATTTCTAGTTTATTGTCTTGGCTACAGGTTTTGATAGGATGAACAATTATATAAACCTTTATAAATAAAAGCATAGGGCTGGGTTTAGAGGCGTATTTGTGAAATGAAAATGTTTCTCAAACACCATGATCACAAATCTATTTTGCTAAAAAGCTTCTAGAGTACGAAAGCGAAAGACAAGAAGCAAATTAATAGATTTTACTAGCAAGCTTCACTACAGGTTAAACTGAAATGAGGATAGTAGAAGATCAGAATTTGATATGAAGTAAATTAAATAGCAACTTCTTTCCAGGTTTTTTAAAAAATAAAAATCCTAAGGTTGTGGCTTGCATGTTTTATTTCGAATAACAACCACCTAAGTAGGTTACTATCTGACTTACACATCACAGAACTATAAAGATTATCACCAAGGTGGATAAAGGGACTATCCACCTTAAAACATCAAAAGTTGCCATAGGAGGTTAGTCTGAAGGTGTGTAATATAGAACATTTCAAAGACCCTATCCATTTTGATTAGAAAGTAATCCAACTTTTCTTGAGATTTTGCACCCTTATCTTATGCAACTCAAATAAAATAGTACAAATTTTGCAATCTTTTTGTAGAAGCCATTAAATTCTTCATGAAGGCTTTATTCTATTTTTGCATGTGCTTAATTACTAACCATCAAATTCTTCATTAGCAAGAAAACAGTCTTACTTTTTGCATTAAAATAGTACAGTGTATTTTTATTTCAAGATATTGTGAATGATTTGACCTATTGTGCCTTTAAACCTGATGTTAAAGATTAGAGATATTGTTAACATGGGAGATTTTAACGATTGTGTTACAAGCGCATTCACTTGTGTCAAAAGTTACAGATTTTAATTTTCTGATATAGTACTTAGTGTAGTGACAGCATATAAAATGCAAATCATAGCAAAAATCTTTTTTGTCTATTGTATTTAAAAAAAAAAAAAAAATATTTGAAGACAATAAAATCCTATACTGTCAGATAAAATTAATTTTGATGAAAAATAAAAATTCCTGATTTTACTGAATTATTTTCTTTGAACAAATTTTGATTAAAATGCAATATGGAATGATTATTGGTAAACAAATATAAATACATGCAATTCTGAATTAAATGAACACATAAAGACGTAAATAAGTTCTTCTTCAATATGTCCACCATCTTTCAGTTTCACAATGACTAGAGACCTAAGGTGCCCTCTGAACCTTTACATTATCATCCTTCCATCATAATATGTAATGTACATGGAATGTGAATCTAGTATTAAACAAAATCCAAACCACTGTAACAGTACAATTAAAGCCACCATGCTCACAATGCAAAGTAGCACCAGTTGTGTCCTTAGCTGGGTGGTTATTCTCAGAAACGTGATGCTCCAAGTTAATTGTAGATCCAACATGATGGTGAAATACAATACTCCATACTGTACATAACATTAAATTATAATTTATAACATCGACTAACAAAACTTAACAGATATATAACAATTTACACATCACTACCATGTACTGGATCATAATTTAGAGACACATACAACTCATTATAAGATTTAGTATTATTATCATAGTCGTTATATTGGTTAGTTTTACGCATCTTTTCTGCTGCCTCAAGTAATTTACGCTCATACCAGCTATGGGACTGTGTAGTATTAGTGTTATTTGGCATCACTGATGGTTTTGGTAAGTGAAAATCCATGGGATTGTTCGTTAAGCAAGGTGAGTTACTATTACTAGGTGTACCTATTGATAAACTACGATCGGCACTAAAGGATGAGGAGGGAGTACAACTGACTGATTGATTTCCCTGTCCTATACCTTTACTACTATAACCCGAGTCTGGATTACTACTACACGTAGAGTCTTCTTTATTAACATAAGCTGGATTATAAACAACTTGACTTGGTGAACTATGAGCGTAAGGTATAAAATTGGAGGGATGATGAACTGGCGATTTTGAACCATTTAAAATAACGTCTTTGTTTGTGAGACTATTTTCCGTTTTTCCGTTATCCACATTATTGCGAACTTGATAATTATATGTAGAGGAAGGATATTGTCTATTGTAGGCTGGCGTGTCTTTTTTATACACAGGTTTAGAAGCAGACGTAACAGTGCCATAAGGTTGACCTTGTAACCTGTTATCTGTAGTTGTTCTAGTATAATTAACGGAGTTTGCCAATTTACGAATTTCATTTGCACTAGAGTAAAGCTCATCTTGTTTAAAAGTACTTGTAGAATCATATTTTCTATACGGACTATTGTTAACAGGATTTTCGGGCCTCTGTTCACCATTTTCAAATGGGGTTGGAGTTTTATTTGTAACACGATCTAAAAATGTGACACTTTTCCTTTGAGGTGACATACTATGTTCGGCTCTATCTGGACTATCTATTGTTCGTTCAACACTTTTACTCCTAGGAATTCCAGACGGATAAAGATCTTGATCCTGATTTAATGGATCAGAAGATTTGGCAAGTCTGTAGTTTGGTGATAATGGCCGTGAATTATAAGCACTTGTTCGATAGTTTCTATTTTGATCGTAATGTTTTGAAACACTAGAATTATAGGCACCGGTGCCGTTATAAGTAGTACCTAGGGAGGAATCCCGAGCACCGATGACGTTACTTATGTTTGGGACCCCCCCTTCGGCTAAATTTGACCTACGTGAATTTCTGTTTTCAATTTGAGCTCTTGACATACTCCTATATAATTGTGAGTCAAACTGACTTGACTGTCGCGGTCTAACAGTCGGTGGACGCGTCACACTTTCGCCAGCTCTCTGCCATTTTTGATTTGCACTTTGTTTAGGAATTGCTCCTTCACTTTTGTCCTTTCTAACACCTCCAGGATAATTAAAATCATGATAAGTTGTGTTCGCATTTTCTTCATATTTGGGAGAAGCACCGTCTGCTTTTCTGTCCATATTATTTTTATTTGGATGAACTTGTGCCTGAGTTACATGATTATTATTCCTCTCTTTCTGTGGGGCACCATCTTTTTTGAATGAAACGTCCCAACCACGTATTTGCCTCATGGCTGCCTGACGACTTTCATAAAAGTTTTTCTTACGATTTTTGCCACTGCAGTCTGATAAAGTCTCATCTGAACGAGACTTAAACAATCGTCCATTTGCATTCTGATGAAAGTCGAAGAAGATATTTCTAGATGGGAGAGCAGAATCGTCATGGTGATGATCTAAACAATGTCCATAACTATCCATTTTATCATCCAGCCATGATTGTATTTGCTGATTATATTGAGATAACACGTTTCTATTACCACTCCATTCTTCTTCAATTCTTTCCGTTATTCTATTATGACACGCTTGACGTTCCTGGTCTAATCGTTCCTTCGTTAATTTATCTATTGCATACACTTGTTGTGCTGTACGTTGATCAAGATGATCAATACGTTGACTTAATATCTGATGAGAAGCATCAATGTGTTCGTATAGATTGCCTTTAGTTTTCTCCACGTCATTTTCAAGTTTCTTCAAAGAAGGACCACACTGACATGCCGGACTATAACCAATGGGACCCTACAAATAAATATAAAACTTTTATTATCTTTCTTGGATCTATAGCAGATCCCAGTTTTCATTTTCTGGATATTTTGTTCACTTGGAAGGCCCACGAATTTGTACTATTGTCGGATGATTCTGCTTAATTTGTCCAATGAAAGGGATGGACTGAGTAGAAGCCTGTAGTTATAGTAGACTCAGGGTGGGTATTCAAACGGAGGATACCTAACGTGGCCAGACTCAGGGACGTCACTGGACCAATGGATTTGTTTCTTATTAGAACTGATTATACTTCATGGCCAAACTGATAAATTCTTCATTTTTATCTTGAATGTATCAGTGCAAGTCATGTAAGATTACATATGAAATGTATTATTTTCATTCAAGATGTCTTTCTAATAAAGAAGGAGAAAAGAGGTTTAACGTACACTAAACTCAAACTAGGTCCTTTCAGGACTAACATATGGTTTAATTTTATTTCAATAATTTGCTTGTGTGTATGGGTCTTTAGCAGTGGGAGGAAACAGGAGGACCCAGAGAAAATTCTCAATTCCTTGTCACATACAACCGGAAAATCGAAACCCGCCAGTTTACTCAATGAAAGACCTTAAAACACTGCGCCCATGTGCTAACACCATTCAGCTATCCACCCCACACCCCCTTTCTAATAAAAGTTTGATGTTTACCTGTTTAATATTACCAGCTAAATCTCTATAATACTGAACACCTTGTTTAGGTACATATTGACTAAAGAACCCTTCAACTTTTCGCCGTGGGATATTAGGTGTTGGTTTATCTTGAGCTACAGGTTTCTCTTTATCCTTATCTTTATCCTGGAAATATCCATACATAATTTATTTATAACACAATAGATGGCAATGACATATTGTGGTGGGGTATGTGAGAATGGTAGGTCTTTGATTAATTTTTCTTTTTGCTAAAGACTGTAACCAGAATTTTCTTTCATCAATTTATACTTTCAAGAAGTAATTTATCAATTTTGTGAACTTTATTTATGAGACAAGCTTGTATCATTAAAGGCCTAGGACTGTACAGCTCAGTGGACGCTTACAGTTGATCACGGGATCCATTCACTGTATTTGATATTTTGTCTATGTAGTTTGCCTAGTCTGCATGTTTGTTTAAGCAGCTGCAAACCCAAATTGTTGTCCTGAATTGCTTTAATGAATCTTTGTGACTAACACCACACTACAAACATAAGTACTAAGAAATACATGTATATAGTCCTACCTTTTTCTTCCGTTTGAAGAAGAAGAAGCGTTTTTTCTCTTCTGGTTTCTCTGTTTTTATTGGTGGATGATCTTCTGGAACAACTATAGGTCCATCAATCATCTCAATCTCATCTTTAAATGCTACTTGCCCTGGTATTTGTTCTCGTTCTCGACTAGTATGACGTGGCGTCCTAGGCTAGAAAAAAAATGTATAGCTTGACAGACTGATATTCAATAGGATTCTTCTTCTCACAAATGTATTGAAAGAAATTTTAAGTATTAAGTTGTTATTACTGGTTGCTTGGAGATTAATGCAACCGTGTAAACCTGTTATATACTGGTGTAACATTTAGAAAGAGAGAGAGACAAATGGGGTTTAACGTCCACTCGACACAAACTAGGTCATTTCGTGAAGTCCACTCCACACACACTAGGTTTTGGGACTAACATATGGTTTAATTTTATTTCAATAATTCGCTTGCGCGTAGGGGTCTTTAGCAGTGGGAGGAAACCGGAGTGCCCGGAGGAAACCCACAAGGTTGAGAAAGCGCCCCTGTCTCCATGCCACATACGCTCACACCAGGGATCGAAAACCACAGCAGCATGCCAGAGGTGACCGGCCAGGCAGAGGTCGAAGCGCGGCACTCTAGACCACTAGGCCATCCCAACCCCCTGTAATATTTAGATTAAAGGATTAAATATTGCCTTACCCTAGAAAATGATGTAATGATTAGAATTATTTCAGGATGCTCTTTTCTCTTGGCAACTTCTACAGCGGTTTCATTTTGCTGTTAAAAAAAAATATTAAATAAGTTATGAATTTCCGTTACATTTGTTTTCTATACTTTTCGGTAGGCAGATCATTTTATTAATGCAATGAAAAGATCTGGAACGGATTTCCACTTTAGTTTATTTTTCAGACTATTACATACAGTGACTAACATAAAAGATCATTATGTTTCGGTAAAATTTACCTTATTTTTGATACTGATGTCAATATGAGCCTCCACAAGAAGTTTGGCAATTTTACGTCTTCTAAGAGCAGCAGTTATATGAAGACTAGTATCACCATTCTGAAAATATTTCAATAAAAATGACATATTATTCTAAAAGTAATATTTTCTGAGATGCTAAACTCCATTTTAAAAATTAAACCCAACCATAAACAAAAAAGCATTTACATGTCTATTTGGGTGTCTTGGATCATGCACGGAAATTAAACTAATTTCAAATTCCAATAAAAATTTGTTTAATAGCTGGCAACAGATAGAACAGCTGGAGAATATCCAACTTGTCTTTAATGTTAAGAGGGTAATTGTACACAAGTGGTTTATTTTTGAAATAAAATACAACTTCAAACATTGTTTATTTTACACTGCTTAGATTTTAAACTAAATAACCAAAGGCTAAATACAACTGTGTTGCCATTTTTTCCCTCTGGAGTTGGGCTGCGGTTTAAAAAGCCAACAAGCAAAATATACAATGTGGTCTTTATTCATGTATAGCAGGGAAGTGGCGGTCATTAAAATGTTCTCAAGGTTGTTCTTAAATAAGTCATATTTAAAATATACTTTTTAAGCAAAGGCAAGTCCCATCAATCAATTCTAGAACCAAGTCAAATATGCCTACCGATAAATAATTTGATATGGAAGACAATTGCAAATAAATATCCATCTTTCCGGAATCCAAATAATTTGGTGGGATGGTGTCAAACTCTCAATCATGGACAAATTTAATTAGAAATTCAGTTGGAAATGATTGATGAAAATAAAATTGTGATTGGTTAAAAATTTGAAATTAAATCGATAAAGGTAATTTTTTATTAGACCCTGCCCTGCCATTGGCGGATACAGATTCCACTCAGAAGTACATATCAATCTGCATAAAACATTTCCTTTGATATATTACAGCATACCTGTATGCCGTTTATATAGATTTGACTTCGACATTCTATAAATGAATTTGAATATAAGTTATCAGAACTATCAACGGCCATTAGACATGTATACGAAGAAAGACGATAATGTCAATATGATGTAAACATGGAACACAAGTCAACGTGAATTACACGGAGTTAGACAGAAACAATGAGAAAGTTGTCAAGAATTTGTTTGGGAAGAGATTCCATCTCATCTAAACATGCTGTTTTTGATCTTTTTATAGAAAACACATGTTAAAGAGTAAAGTTTATTGAATAATACTAGAGGGTGGTCTGATATCAGACTTATTATGTCTAGTTGTTAATACCTTCTTTATATTACAAACACTCTATACAATATAGGCCAAGTAAACTACCGTACCTTATTTTGTTCATTTAGACGACATCTGGCACTAATTAAAATTCGTGTGACCCCTGCGTGACCATATCTTGCTGCCGTATGTAAAGCGGTGTCACCATACTGAAATATTAATCATAAATTTGATTAAATAGCGAAATCATTTTAAGGCAACACCATAATTGTTTCTTGATTCTAATTTTCAAAACTTTTTCACTTAAGCTTGGCACCTACCAATAATTCAAGAAAGAGAAAAAGTGCAATAAGGAATCAAAAAAAAAAAAATTGGTTTACTAATAAACAGTTAATTTAAAATTATTGGATTAATCAACACTTACATTATTTTTACTATCTGGATTACAGCCAGCATATAGAAGAACCCGTGAACTTTCATTATGACCAGCTTGTGATGCTAAATGTAATGCTGTAAAACCAGCCTGATAAAATATAAAAAATATTTTGTTACATTTATGAAAATAGATAATAGATCAGTGGAAAGGGTGTTTTCTCAGAACTAACTTATTTGGCTGTCACATTTGGTATAATGTGCATCATTTTCTTCATTTGACTACTTGGTTGTAAATGAACTATGGGTACTACAGTGTTCAATTAAGTCCATATTGAATCATACTCTTACATATTAAATATATTTTATAGAAGTAAAAAATAGACTGACAGAGCTCTCATAAAAAATATATCTTCTCAAATTTAGTGCAATTTGAAGGCTCTTTCTAAGCGAGCTCCTTGGTTGTATGTTATTATTACATTCAATTCTGGCCACTGTTCATGCTCATCATATCACAACCTATTTAATGATGTTTAATTAATAAGTACTATCTTACCTTATTAGGTAAATGAACACTAGAGTTATGTTTAACTAATAATTCTAATGATTTACTATAACCATTCCATGCTGCTTCGTGTACAGCTGTATTACCATGCTATAATATATCAAAATATATTTATGCAAAAATAAAATAACATAATAAATAAAACAAGTGGTATTAAATCTTGATTTGTTTTAGAAGCAATCAACATAACTTGTTCATTTCTGCTTTTATTTTTCAATACTGTTAGGACTACGGCCATAACAATTTAACTTTCAGTTTTTGTGGGGTCTTGATAAATAAATAGCAACTCTTTAAATACCCAATAAAAAATCTTATCCTCTGACACTGTCCGCTTATTTTGGGATTGTAAATAAATAAAAAAAGAATTACCTGGTCTTGTACATCTATACAACATCCTTCATTTAATAAGAGTTCAGCTATTTCTAAATTACCTTGTGCAACACATCTGTGTAATGGTGTGTATCCAAGCTTAAAACAAAAAACATTAAACAGTTGATAATTTTTACACAGGACACAAGATTTTTGATCAGGATACTCTAGTCTTTTGTCCAATCATTATTTGTAATTGTGCCATTGCTTGACATCGTTGAAATGTTGCTCAGTAATATTTCTAGTTGAAACAATCTAATCGATAATAAACATTTTCACCAGTTGCACAGAGACATCCCGACAAAAATAATATTTGTTTTCAAAAAGGACACATTTTTGGGGAATGCTAATCCTTCCCATATGAATAAAATCAGTTAAATCGTATCAATATCGGGTAAAAGATTAATAAAATTAAAACTTTCAACACATATTTAAGCTAAAATTTAATCCAGGTAAGATTAATAATACTAGATTTATTTCAAGCAGATTTAAATTGCTTATAAACATGTGTAAATGATAGAAATTTCCGTGCTCTATTACCAACACTTGTATATTTTTACTAGATAGATGCCAGCTGGAACAGATCTGATAAAAGTAGTTCCGACCAGAATGTCAATCACTCTGTTTGGAGGCAAGTTTTACTTCTATCTACATATGTCAGTAAATAAAACTGATAGAATGAAGAAAGCGCTTTGTGTTTTGTAAATTTAAGATGACATGTAAGGCAATTGTAGAAGAAATAAGAAATTGACAAGATGCTATACACAATGTAAATCAATGAATAACATATACCACAAGTTAAATTTATAATAAATCAACTCAATGACTTTTACATGGCATTTTGATTTCTCCAAAATCTTTTGAATTATTGCACTAAATGTTTAAATTTATTAATTTATTTTGTAACCCTATATTTATTTTAAGGGTATATTATTTTGAATTACAGAGGACTTGAATGCATTGTAACACACAACTCAAGCCCCGACATGACAGAAAAATTGTTAAATATACAGTTTAAGACTATACACAATTAGTAGTACTTGTATTAAACAATATAAATCAAAAATCAATTTTAACCATTGTAACCACTTAAAGAGAGAGAGAGAGAGAGAGAGAGAGAGAGAGAGAGAGGGTTTAAGTCGACACAAACCAGGCCATCTCATGGTTTAATTTTATTTCAATAATTCGATTGCGCGTAGGGGTCTTTAGAAGTGGGAGGAAACCAGAGTACCCAGGGAAAACCCATGAGGTTGGACAGGTAACCCTACTCCTCGCCACGTACAACCAGGGATTTGAAACCACGCCTGTTGACTCACATTGTTTTTGATTGAAGTTGTGAAGAATGGAGGGCCTAACAAGAACAGCTGTCTAGTTGTTCAGATAAGACAGAAAATCAACACTGTATGTCATATGCTCATCTTCATTAGCCCATCTTTATATATTTTAAAAAAACTTAAATTATAATATTCCTCCCTACTTTGTACAGACCAGCACGATTTTCAAGCAGGATCTTTTTATCTCAGTATGTCCTTAATTACATAATAATAAAAGTCTTTATATTAGAATAATATCTATATATTTAACTTTGGAGATGTGCGAACTATCTAACCATGGGAGATTACTCTACTGGCACTGAAGTCATTTGCTTCTAGGTGCTGTATTTCTATTTGCCACATACTCTATATTTTTTAAAGTAACTGATAACATACCAATAATGCATTCTTCTTAAAACTAACATTCCTTTCTAAACTTAATTTTAAACATTCCTTTAAAACTCCATTTTAAAAGCATTAAATATTTTAAGACAGACATCCGTTGACCTACTTGTAGCATTTTTTTAATCTCTATATCATACCCTTCTTTGTTATTTAACGGAACACCCGAGAAGCTTAATACAGCACATATAACAAAAGCTATAGTATTAACTGACGCGGATAAAAATTAAACTTGATTATAATCTCGACAATAAAACCTCTACATAAAGATCAAATAACAATTCTCAAGTACCCTACAACAGACATCTTATTTGTTACAATTTTTCTATTTTTATGTCAAGAGTAAAAACTTGTCAGTGACTGTCATCATGAATAGTAAATATTTCACTTCTTTATTTATGGATGTCATGAAAAACATCTCAATTAAGACTTCTGGTCATTTGAAATTTAGAATGAGCCTGAAATACTTATTTGAAGAAATAATGAAAGAGACGTAATGATAAAACTCAATTATGATATCAATAATGATATCGACAGGATGTCCAAATATCAACATACATGTGTTAAGTAAATGGCAAGTTTTCTAATGGTCTAGCATTTCCAAAGCCCGAGCATAAAACTATATTATTTCTGTAATTACTGATCAACTTTACCTTAATTAAAACATAAATAATCAAAAGTATAATATATCTCTCCTTTCAGTGCAAAGTGATAACATCAAAAATACTTGAAAAATGAAAAGGTGTTCTCCAAATTTAGTAACCTTTTATATGTACTTACAACATCCTGACAGTCTGTACTACAACCATTACGTATTAATATTTTACATGCTTCTAAATAACCATTTTGTGAAGAATAATGTAATGCTGTTCTTCCTTCCTGAAATTATCATAGAATATATAAACTTTACAAGTGCTTTCAATGATGGTTTAAAGATACCTTCCCACATACAAACTGGGTGATTTAATGATATATTTGGATTAAAACATACCAGTATTCAAAACGTTTTAAATCCCTCTTAAAACATTGTATTCATGAGGAAATACCACAAGCTATAAAAATCTGTCACAGTACTTAGCAACGGGTGCAACAGTCAAAGGAGAATTCATATTGTCTTTAATCACTATTCATTTATCATAAATATCAAAGACTAAGTAAATTCTCGGATTATCTCATGCCCACGTCTTTTTCCATGGTATTTATCTCAGACACTGTTTTATGTTTAAATCTCTCAATGTCTGACTGAGAAGTGACAATGCAATGCAAAGTTTTTCCTGTTTAAAGAAGACCCAAATATTCTGTCATACATGTATACATGTATGTGCATTACGTCTAAAAAAAATTGTTGTTCAACAAGTTTCAATATTCAGCTTTGAAAGTTACTTTTAATAGGTTTGAACGAAAATGTACAACTTCAGTCATTCGTAGAAAATATAGATGAAATAATATCCATGATGTGTTACTATGAGATCAGTATTTTTCTCGCAAGATTCAGTATCTCTACTTTCCATATATACAAAAATTGCTGTACTTTAGTTGGACATAACCACCTAATAAATACTTTTCTAGGAAAGTATCTTTAACATGACCAATTTTTTTTTTTTTTTATAAAACATAGGACAGTGAAGTGCACATAAACGACTAACATTTACTCATCTGTTTAAAATCAAAATCCCACAAAACAAGTTTGAAATATCTATCATGAACTTTGTACTAAGCTTTAAAAAGAAATATTAGACTCTAAATAAAATTCTGTGAAATGTGTTTAAAATTCTATAATCCTAAAAATTTCAATTGGGTTCTTCCATATGAACATCTATGTTTTAAAAAATCCACTGAGAACTTTGTCTTGAATCATGTTCATGAGATTTAAAAGTGACAATTGTGCAGTTCACGCTAGATGCTGGTGTATATGTGGGTGTATATGTAGGTGTATAAATATTAGGGTTTTTATCCTTTCAACATAACTTGGTCACTTTTGACCACGGATAATGAAAACCTTAGAAAACATGGCTAAGAACTTTATACTCGATGTTATGTTTTGCCCCAAGATCAAAAAAAGACTGCATAGATGGTACAAAAAAATCAAATGTTCTTTTTTTAATATTGTATGGTAGTAAAATAAATATAGGCCTATTTTTTCATGTCAACACGCATAAATTACACAGATATTAACATGTCATGTGAAATTTAACATCATATCAATTACAAGCCATAAAAAAAATACCCGATCTGCCATCTTCATTACTAAGCATTTATATAAAATAATAAAATCAAGCATTCTATGCATTAAATGTTAAACAATTTCCACTTTATAGCTTAGTATGTATCATTATATATACAGATTAGCATCTATTTTATACACATCCCACACTTAAAAATACTATAAAATATCCTTATATTATATGAGTTTATGAAATTTAAAACTGATAAGGCAGTGTAATATATTGTTTGAATATTGAAGTGTTTTTATTAGGGGTAATACGAAACTACAACATGTATTTATTGTATGAGTAAGATAAAACATCTACGCCATTTAAAATAGTCAACAGGTATATTTGTCTTCAAGCGACTCCTAGTTGCTGGGGAGTTATGTTGACACCACTCTTAAAATCAATTAGGCTAGTTATACGCTGTAAAGTTCATTCTATTTCGAAAGTTCGGCAAACCAAATCAAGGTGTGACAAGAGGACGCCAACAACATAAAGTAGGTCTACTTTTGCGTTCAGGATTTAATCCAAAGCACACATTATCATAATTGCTTTAAATTTACAATAAAACGCAGGTAATCTGAAGTGTTTTTGAGAGTACATGTATTGTAACAAATGGAGTGCAAACATACTATAACATATTATATATATAATTTTACATGCACAGTCTTAAGGGTATCTTTTTTGTCAACAGAATTTATGGTAAGGTGCATGGTGCATATCAGGGGATGTCACTTCAAAATTTTACAACCCAATCTGATTAAAACACAGATCCAATTTCGTTTCGTTTTTTATAGTCTTTACTACTCTTGGATCTGGAAGACTTGTTATTTAAGTCGTGTTCTGCCTGAAATGAGGGGTCAGCCAATCAAATGGTCTGTCGAATTGACTGTTTGACCTTTTTATGCGTGGAACTGTGGGTAAATATTACCAGCGGATAGAAATCAAAATAAACAAAAGTAGATTATAAAAAGCATGGTGGTCGCTAATTGGTTAATCGAATGACTGACGTTATCGGGTCAAATGTCCCGTGCTTGATATCTGACGTCATAGAACGTGAGGTCCCACTATAACTTGTTAGATCAACACGAGTATAAAGTATAAAAAAACGAAACGAAATATAGATCTATATTTTAATTAGATTGTTTACAATCAAAATGTTTTTAGACTGCTAATCATCAATTGAGAGATCTTGAGTATTAGAATATTGTAAAAATTGAATAGCAGTCCAAAAATGGTCCAATTCCATTTAGTATTTAAACATATGCATTAAAACTGAAAATTCTGAAAGATTTCGCATCCACTGCAGGCAATAAATAAAAGAGCACCCCCTACAAGAGTTGGGTAAAACCTTTGATGAGCCTCTTTTTAATCTGACTGATTTAAAACTGGGTGATTATCTTTACGTTAGACTTTTCAAATCAATTGGTTGAATTTTTCCAATTTTTTAAATTAGGTGTGTTACAATGAAACATTTATATCATCAATAAATTGGAATATTGTAAAATAATACAATTTGTTGACCAGAATGAAGATTGGGACATATTATTCAGTTACAACAAGAGTGGTATTGGGGCTTTAATAAGGCTGTATAGATATTGTATGCTTTAAAGTCTAATCTTAAGACAAAAATCTTACATCATGTAAAATACATGTATACATCAGGATATCATCTTATTCATTTTTTTCATTCAAAAAACCCCAAAAAGTTAGTGAATTTCAATGTCACCTTCTGAATGACTAATTTTGACTAAATATCAAAATATAATATACTCACTCGGTCAGGTTCAAAAGTGGCACCAGCTTTTAGAAGGTTTTCTATTTCTTCAGTTTGCCCTTTACTTGCCGCCAGTCGTAATCGACCTTCTAATGATTGTAATATAACTGGACTATGGCCATCATTCTGGTTTAATACTCCTGTTGACATGGCTGTAATATACAAAATATACTTTATTTAGTATAACAAGACAATTATCTATACTTTATTATATCCACAAATTATCGAGTCTGGTTTATTTGTGTCCAATGATTGAGTTCTGTTGGAATTGATTGGTGTCTGGTTGGTCTAGTCATGGTGACAGCATCAATATAATGTCACATGGACCTACTGGTTTCCTTCCCCTCTAGCAACATTTGGCATTCTGACTTGATCAAGATACCAGGACTTGTAATTGGAAATAACAAACGATCACAATTCTGCAGCTGAACATTAATTTTCCTAATGGATCTTCCAACACTGCTCCAACAACAAGTGATAAATTCACGAAAGTTAAAGCACAAATTTCACAACATGTAAATCATCATCCTACCCAGATTCAGAAATTTGCATGTGTTTATTATTAAAAGACCATTAATAACAACCCAGGTATACGTAACATATTACAAGTTTACATACAAAAAAATTCCCTCAAAACAACTATATCATCTTCACCTACTTATATGTAAGTTTCAGATATATATGTGAAAATATACAATCTTTATTCTACAAAAGAAACATGATGTCTGTATAAGTCTAGTGTCTTATTGATAATTTCCCAGCCTATGATCAACTTGTGGCTATTGTCCGAGGTTATTATCGGTTGTAAAACTGTGTTAAAGAAGAACACTAGTAGAATATAGATAGAGTTGTTAGTAATTCATACAAGATACCAGCAGTCTGTTCAATCATTGTTGTATATATCTTTGAAGTGGTCAGTTGATAGATCAAGGATCACCACATGAACAAACCACTTTACAAATTTATCAAGATAAATCCTTCATTATTAATATGGGTAACAAAACAGAGCTTACTTCTCCTGATCATAGTTCATAAGATTTTTACCCTCTTTTAATCTATTCATATTCTCATAAAAATACTAATGTGTCTAAAAGAATACTGGTAAGAAAAGAATTTTGTTCAACAAAATAGGTTATTGTTTCTTTTCTGTGTAGAACCTGATACTATTACTTCTTAATTATTTGTATAATCCAATAATATTACTTCTTAATTGTTTGTAGGACACAACATCATTACTTCTCAGAACACAATATTATTACTTCTTTGAACACAACACCATAAACTTCTAAAAAGTTTAACACAACACTATTACCTACTTGTTAATTATCTTTAGAACACACCTCAATACTATAACTCCTTATATTTACTTGGTATGTTGTTTATTGCATAATTTGTATAAAACAGTTACCTAATTTTTGTTTCTCAAATGTCCCAGCACATGCTGGGGGAATCTACATACTCTATATCACTCTACTGTGATAAATATTTCAAAAGATAGGTTGCCAGGCAACGAAACATACGCCCACAGCAGCTAAATCGTCCGGGCAGTCAACAAGGGTTGTCGCATATTTTTACTTTTTTCGGTAATGAAACATTTGTAATACTCTAAAAACTGATTAAGAGTAACAACTCATTATGTAATTATCAGAAAATCATTAGAATTTGATTGCTTTTTATAAAGTTTTACCCCACGCTAACAATTGAATTAGTATATATACATGAAACATTTAAAATCATGGATTTAGCTGTTCAGTTATAAGTTGTCTGCGATATCACTTATGTGGAAGCAGACGTTAAACACTAAGTAGTAGTAGTAGTAGTGTTCAGTTATCAAAATTCATTGAAAATCGATAACTTTTTGGTTTCAACACCTTAACCTCTGTGTATCAATCTGAAGTCAATCAGATGATAAGTTTGGCCTTTAAAGCGTCCACAAGATTTTTTGAAGTGATCAAGGGCCATAACTCTGGCACTATTTATCGGAAATCGCTGAAAATCAATAGGCTTCTTCGTCTCATGACCTTAAACACTGTGTATAAATTTAAAGCCAATCGGATATTTACTTTGGCCTCTATAGCGTCCACAAGATTTTTTGAAGTGATCAAGGGCCATAACTCTGGCACTAATTATCGGACATCGCTGAAAATCAATAGGCTTCTTCGTCTCATGACCTTAAACACTGTGTATAAATTTAAAGCCAATCGGATATTAACTTTGGCCTCTATAGCGTCCACAAGATTTTTTGAAGTGATCAAGGACCATAACTCTGGCACTAATTATCGGAAATCGCTGAAAATCAATAGGCTTCTTCGTCTCATGACCTTAAACACTGTGTATAAATTTAAAGCCAATCGGATATTAACTTTGGCCTCTATAGCGTCCACAAGATTTTTTGAAGTGATCAAGGGCCATAACTCTGGCACTAATTATCGGAAATCGATGAAAATCAATAGGCTTCTTCGTCTCATGACCTTAAACACTGTGTATAAATTTAAAGCCAATCGGATATTAACTTTGGCCTCTAGAGCGTCCACAAGATTTTTTGAAGTGATCAAGGGCCATAACTCTGGTAGTTATTATCGGAAATCGCTGAAAAACAATAGGCTTCTTCGTCTCATGACCTTAAACACTGTGTATAAATTTAAAGTCAATCGGATATTAACTTTAGCCTCTAGAGCGTCCACAAGCAATTGTGGACGCCGGACGGACGGACGGACGGACGGACGGGGGCGACGACAATATACGACCACATTTCAATGTGGGCGTATAAAAATGTAATACAGCAGAATTCCATAGAAAACAATGTGAATTGCAGTTCGAATCTAATTATGTTTGGACTAATATTTTTGTGTGTAATCATCTGGAGTCTGGAGGTCGGTATTTATCTTTCAATCAGGAATATCAGGTCTTTTAATGTATGTGTGACCATACCTATCTAATGATGCTGCTAACATTACTGTATAAAATTAATCCCCATAAATCTTGTAAGTTGAAAATAATCTTTGCTTAAAGCTCACATATTGTCATATGAATGTTTATACTTTGATATGAGTATACCCTGATTTAATGGCTTGTGGTTAAATTCAATGAAGTGTAGAAAACAAATATTGACAAGAAAGTTCAACACATTCAAAGGCAAATGAAGCTGAAGTAGAATAATTTATGTTATTAGATGTACACCATAAAAAAATATTCCTTTCTAAATAAAATAAATATAATTTTATTCTGACCATGAAAATTGTATCACATGTACATCTTTAATTTTCTGAGTTAAAGTGAAATACATGCAACTGCATGTACATAAAAGCACTCTATTTGTAAATGGAATAAATATCCTTGAAAACCTTCCCATGACATTTCCTACAATACTTCAATAATCTCTATTTGAATAAGTTTAACTTAAAGATACATTATGGGAGATTCAATAAAGTGCTGGCAGTTTGCACTGTAATTGTTAAAAACTAGATAATGTAAAGGTAATTTGCTCAAAATTTCGCTCAAATTGATCCACTATGAACCAAGAATTAAGCAATTTAGGTCTTGCATAATGTATGTTTAAATACAGTTTTAAAATTCTTTAAATATAGTTTTCAAATATACTTTAACTATTTTGTCATTTAGTTTTTTTTTTTATGGAAAATGTCTGCGCTTCTCTATAATCAGTTAGAAAATAGCTCTGAATGTGTAAAATGTCATTAGACATGTGAAAGTATGCGTAGTGGACTGTGTCATTTGTTTCAAATAGTAATCTCCACGGGACAGTTAAGAACATGTTAGGACAACTAGTTGTGAATACAGAGAAGACCCTTGGTATGTGTCACATTAAGACCAATAATGATTAACTTATTTAATAGTGGACAATAGTAGATTTCTTCACCCTTCGTCTATAGTTGAATTAAGTTTTATATAGATATAGAGGCGTCCTACCTTGTACCACATGTTGACCAATCATTTAAAGATCTAAACACCATCTATTGACCTTTTCTTGGGTTCATGATTTATCAATTATATATAACAATATAGCTTTACCTTGTAGTTCAATATGGATGACACACATAGTTTTCTACTTAAGATTTGTCACAACCAAAAAGTTACATGATACAAATGCTGAACATAACAATATAAGTATTGGAGTCACACTCAAGGTGAAAGAATAAATATAATTTTGAACTGATTAAACTACCATATTGATCAACATGATAAGTCCAGAATTGGCAATATTTTGGAATCAACCAAAACCATTTCCTGATCTACCAATAACTGTATCACATATTGCTCTGTATTCAAAACTTTCTAATCAGTTAGGTTTGGCGAAATATGTGATAAGTCTAAAATGAATGGCAGTCTTTGACGTCTGGTTATTCCAGTCTACACTAGTAGTATTGGATATCAGAAGCTCATCTTTTCACGTTAAGATACAACATCACTGTTGATTTAAGTCATGTTGTGGATGATATTGTGATGAGGATGAACTTGCTTCCTTTAATAGTTTAAAAGAAAATGGTTAAAATCAAGCCAAGCGGTTATGCATTTATAAATACTATTAGTAATGCTATTACCCAGTTTTAGAATATATCATTATCATTGGCATATAAAAATAAATAGACGTATGTGTTCTCATGTCAAACATACACAATACACATTCCACAGGTTAATTGGGTCTATAGAAATTGGTTGATAATGTTTTTCGTCTATACTATTCAAATTCAATGACCTTAATCATAACAGTTCATGTGAGGCCCCGTCAATATGTTGTTCTACTGAATTAAAGTAAATTATAAAATTACGCCCAGTTCAAACGAATTTGAGATTGGATCCATTAGACTTTTCATGCAGCAGGAATCTTTAAAATGAAGAAATGTGTGTCTTTATGCAGAAGCTCCAATCTGAATGATTATATCAAGAAAAAGCCCCAGTAAACTCAACCAATGGTTACAATATATGTTAGAACAGCCCAATTAAACTAAGACCATACATTTGTTTCTTTTTCATGTGTAACAGAACTAAAACCAGACCAAAATAAAAGATCTGCAACAGAACTAATTAAATGTATACTCATGAAGACATGAATTTGATTAAATTCTGAATTGTTAGATTCCTATGTTGATACTTATACTTCTATTTGAACAATACTAACATGGTATAATATTCATTAAGTTTGTATTGTATTAATGTGCTTTTAAAAAAGTCGAGACAAATTCAGTATTAAAACTATTCATCAGAAGCTGTATCTAAAACCAGAACTACATTCAGTGCTACTTAATCCAAAATTTTGAATAGGTAAAATATACACCTCTACACAACATTTAAAATAAAAATTACCTGGAAGTCTACTATCAATAATACAAATCAAGATATATAATCCATTCCTTATAATATTCCAGTATGAAACACTATTTAACAATTTTAATATCATCCATGTTGTTTGATCTGATCTCTACCTCTAGCCATATCTAAATATTTTATACAATATCTTATCAATCACTGTATATAATATACTGGTGTACCTCTAGGCTTATCTTCAACAGACAGTAACAAATGACAAGAATATAAATGATTAGACCTTACTCTTATTCGCTGGATTCATGTGCATGCTATTCTCTTAATCATTAAATTGGTCAAATCTGAATGAGAGGAGAAAAAGTATCAAATGTGTTAATCATGTCATTAATTAAGTCACTAATTAAAGACATCATGGACATACAACTGTAATTAAAGTCACAATATAAAGTCATTAATGTGCAGAAATTGTTTACCCCTCATTATAATGATTGACATCTCGTCATGAAGCTGTCAGTCAGTAATCTTGTTTTCTCACTAGAGAGTTAATTTTTCTGAAATCTGCCTAATAACTTTTGTTTATCTTGAAAGTTAATATAGCTGTTCATCAGTTAAGTCATGTAATTGTTATAGACTGTTATGTCATTCACATGTTTAAGAGTTAAAAATGTATACTACAAACCTGAGACATTGTAGGTAATATGTTGTTTGACTGGTATACATATATATATATATATATACAATGTACCACAAATTTAACCTACCGGTATGTACAAAGTTTCCTTTGTGAGTGGTATACGTTTTTCTCACATACATACATACACACGACACGGCACATAGCGAAATAAACAAAGAAGGATGACTTCCCTCTAAGCAGATGGTTAAAGTTTATTTCTCATACATTTCACAAAGATAATAAAATTTAGTTTTTACACCTATTATATTACGAGGTTTGAATCAAAACTGTGTTCACAGATGTTTCCTGTATGTTTTTTTTTTATCAATGAAATAATTTCTACTGATATAATATTTAATTAAAAAATTACTATTTTATACTGTAAATGATATAGCTTCAATTATTAACTAAATTTTATTTAAACGATAACTCAATAATCCCCAGTCTTGCAACATTATAAATACAAATTATAATTGTCCATACCAATTAATCTGTATTGACGTTGTCTTAACGTGAATGCATCCAATATCTAAGATACATTGAACAATTAATGTGTGCTTTTTGACTCATTCTCATCCATATTAAATTACCAATATCAGAGATTTAGCTCCTAAATTTTACCAAAACTTGTGCTGCCATGGCAAAAATCTATACTCTGTGCTTTATTTCATACTGGCACTTTGTAAAAAAAGTAGTAGTTTGACCTGGTTAATCCTTATTTCAAATTAAACGACATGCGTCTGATTGTAAAATAATATGAGATTACACCACACATAAAGATTTAACTGATGAAATTAATATCATACAATGTCAATCATCTGTATTGTAGATATATTAGTCAATAGAGAGAATATCTTTAATGAGATATGAGATGTACAGGTATAATCATAAGGTAACCCACACTCCCTAGTCTAGAGATTATAATAATATCTAAAATATAGGGATCTTATTACAACAAGAATTTTTAATATGTAATCTAAATTTAACCTTTTCATATTTAAGCACAGGTAGATCTTCTTTATATAAAAAACCCTGACCTATCCACTGTTTGTAGACGGACAGATGGGGCATTCCACTCAATGCAAACTAGGGTCTTTCGGAGCTAACATATTATACATATCAAACTCGATAGTTCAACTGAGTGTTGGGTTCTGTTCTTTAGCCGTGGGAAGAAACTGTATGTTTGGTCACATTCCAGCGTGGGATTGGGATCGAAACCATATCACTTGACTAAATGACGGACTTTGATCTAATATGCACACATTAACCCACTTGGTCACCCAGCCCTTTTTTAAGCACACATACATGTAGATATATATCAATATAAAAACCACTACATAACTCATGTAGTTCTCCTACATAAAAACTTCCTTCATCTTCATGTACATGATTTTTCTTAAACATGCAGGTTACAGCCTTTATCCAAAAAGCTGATATATAATGAATGATAAAATGCTCACAAATCAGTTTACATCAACAATTGGTTTGCACTCCGCTTAGTTTTATATCAACAGAGAGATTTCTTTGATAAATAACACAAAATGTCATTCATGATTTACAACAGTCATACAACAAGGTACAGCAATGTTCTTATCTGATATCCTTTTTCTTGGTTCAAACCCAGGTTTAGATTCTTTGACCCAGCCTAAATGAGAAAATTACAGGGTGTCTATGATTGTCGTTGATTTACAAGATGTTATAACTAGGTGATAAGTATTAATATAACTATCTATAAATTCAACGTTGATGTGATATAGTGACGCAGATCCTACGAAAAGACCTTAATAAACCAAACTTTTCTTTCATTTTCACTGAATAAAAAACAGACTTTTTAATAAATATTTATGCTAATGGTATTTGTGAAATCTAGTAGGTATCTAGGAGAGATAGGATCGTCACTTCAATAAGCGTATGGCGTTGACATCTTAGTACAATATAAAAGCCGATCTGATCAGATTATTCTAAGGGGATTCAACATGAAATAAACAAATACACTTAACTACCCCACCAGACACGATTCAAAATTAATTCAACAGTACATGCATTTCAGCCGTTAGTAAATGTGTTTCGTTCTTGACGCC
This sequence comes from Patella caerulea, assembly GCA_036850965.1. Classification (NCBI taxonomy): domain Eukaryota; kingdom Metazoa; phylum Mollusca; class Gastropoda; family Patellidae; genus Patella; species Patella caerulea. Next base: position 32,418,708 of record JAZGQO010000014.1, on the reverse strand, counting down.
ATTTACATTTTTTTTTGTCTTGAAGTCTGAAATTTACTTTTGGTCTCTCTCTACCTTTTAGGCGACGGTTGGTAAATGTACTCGGCAACCATGTGCAAAATTAAAATTCAGTACAACTTCATGACAGTTGGTTGAAGTGATTCATCAGTTATGTAACTAAGTGTGTTGAGCAGGTTGATCGTTCGTGCTACTGTAAGTGCATTAATTAAGATGTTTTTATATATAAATAGATACGTCTACTAACTAGGTATGTTGAATCAGTGAAATACGGTGACCAGGTTGTGGTGAACGTTGGCTACAACTCAACCCTGAGCTTTTTATGTATACTATGAGGATAATGCCTATATAAATATTACCGTGGTGTGACTTCATCACCTTGTATAGAAAGACTAGTTTCACCTAACCTTTATATGACAAACTGACTACCAACACACTCATGCTATCTCCTCTTACAACACAGTATGTTCCTTTATATATAGTGGACACAGTGTCAGGTTCCTACAAAACATTGGACATAATGTTGGCTGCCTACAAAATATATTGCTATCATACAGCACAGATAGCGAGAAAAAGTGGACAGAGCACAGATAGGTAGATGTAGTGGACACAGCCACAGATTTTTGGAGACTAGAAAGCTAGAAAATTGTAGCGATAGTGCAAGGTTCCTGGAAAACAATAGGAACAGCGACCTGGTGGGCACATAGTTAGGTTCTCAGAACAGAGTGTCTACAGTGCTAGTTCCTAGAAAATGGTAGACAACAGTCCCAAGTTCAAAGAGTATAATGGTCAAGAATATAATGGACACAGTGCCAAGTCCCTAAAATATAGTGGAAACAGTTACCCCAAAAAATGGGGAGAAAGGGGCACCTTCAAAGCAAAGGGGCATAGTCTTAAAAAGTATTCTAACTTTTTGTAAAAAACATTCCCTAATACCACCCAAAGATCTGTTACAGTATAATCCTAAGAATTATACCGATTTTTAGGGGGAATTAATTACTCTATAAAAAAATACTGTAGCAGATGTATGATTGCAAGGAAAAAAACGTTAACATTTCAGAATCGTACAAATTGTCAACACAACTCTCCAATGTGAATATTGCCTAGGACACCATGACATTATCGTATTTTGCCAGAAACAAATCTACTATAAATAAGGATAAGGGATTATACATGTGTAACTCCTTCTTGATTTCTTAAATCCTAAATAAATAAGAAGTTGAGATCAATGTTAACAACTGGACAAGTCAGTTAAAGATTAAGATAAGCTCTTAAAAAGTTTGTCTATCTAAAATTATGCTGTGGCTGATCTATTCAAGTCACAAAATGTCTTCCAGATTGAAAGTAATACTAACAGTCAATAGCGTATAATAGTAATTACACTAAATCTATAGATTATAGTAGTTTAAATAGGGATAAAATGGTGATTAAAATGAAATCTGAGATGTTCTTACTGGGGGACAAAACTATTTAATACCAATCACAAACTCTTACACTTATTAAAAGTCTTTAATGGGATTGTTAAAGTACTATCTCATAATCTTAATAAAGGGACTATATCCCATCAAATTATTAACGCTTACCAAAAATATCACTTGGTTGTCTAAAAAAATGACCTAAATCGCTCTTTGATGTTTACCATACTTACCAATGATTTCATGCCACCATCTTTATATGTCTTGAGGCAAACAAAATAATAATTCTGCGATAAATATATTTAGTACAGACTAGTCCATTCTTATTAAGTTTTTTTCTTGGATAATCAGATTAAGATAACAGTTATTCAAGTTACAGTATATTGATTTGATATATTTATTATCGTGAACCATCTGATTTGTTTCCATTTTAAAGTATATGTATATATCTATAAAGTAAATACTAGGATACCCATGACCGTCCTCAGTACAAGATTTGACATGAGTATAAGTAAATTATTAATGTATTGATCATAAATCAAATGAAAAGGAAAGGTTTTATGACTTGTAATCTCCATTTTATATCTGTTAGTCTGCACCTATTGAATTATGGACATGTTGTTCCTTGTCATGATTGTATATTGGATTTATGGAAATCAAATAAGCTAATCCCTTTCAAAGTAATGAAATCAAAGGAGATTTTTTGCCAGGTTAACAGCTTTAGTTTTACGTTGTGCCTAAACACAAGAATATGCCCACCTCTAATACAATATTGCTTGTTAGAGCTCAAGTTTAATATGGCTCTTTTGACAAAAACTGGTGAACAGTTTTTGAAATAGAACCCATGATTTTTTAACGAAGAATAACGAAATGAATCCTATCCCTCAGCCTATCCTTTATCATATCATATCTGATAAAATACCAACAAAACATTGTAGTATAAAATACTACATCCATTGTATCATTTTATTCTTCACTGGCTTTTATATAGGAAATGTTTAATGCAGCATATTTTCTAGTTTACATCAAAAGAACAGATTGAGTTTTATTACAATCCAAAACTTGATTAAACAAAATCTGAATACCGGTATCATTTATATTTTCAGTCTATCAAGAAATGTTGTCTTATTCGGAAAAAGTGAGTACCTTCAAACTATTACGCCTACAAAAATAAAATGTATGAAAATATGACACATTAACTCATGTTCTACCCATGCATCAGATTAATATAGAAACAACTGCATCAGTACTGTATGAGGGTATAAAATGTTTCTGTCACATTTGCACATCTTTACTGACTGGCAGTTAAATTGACTGACAGGAGAATTTACTGCTCAGTGATCTTAAATGGCCTTAAAATTAGAAATTCAAAGGATTTATACTTAAAGCATGATAAATACTGTAAATAATTAAATTTTTTAAAACAAATTTGGATGATGCTAAAAAAAATTGTCATATTCTCTAAATATCTTGCTTAGTTAAGATAAACATTATGTATGTATCCAAAATTGTCCGGCTGGCAATTTTTGAAGTGAAGGCCCAGCTACAATGAAGACGGTTAAATTTCAAACTTCAACTGTTGTTCAAAATCCTATATCACATTACTTAGCTCTTTGTGATAACACCCATTGAAAACCATGTACTGCCATCTGATAAAAAAAATAATATTGCATACTTATTTATAATATTCACCTGGCCATGAAGAATGATGTTGTCTGAACCTCGCCAGTGTCATATAACCAACTTATCCAAAACTTAATCGTCTAAAATTTATGAATAAATTATCCCCTCCAAATTAGCATGGTTTTGTTAAATATGGGACACAACAAATAAAGTTATAGGTTAGAAGAAGGGTGTAAAGACATAAAAAAGATATAAAAACTGTTAAGGACAAACAAAAAAAATGAAAAGTTAATAGCTAACAAAACACATGACTTCATTTTGTAACAGGGAAATAATCAAATAGTTTTCTTGGTATCAATTTACCAAAAGTTTGAACCAGGTGTTTACATATATTCATACTGTATATTTTCAGAAATAACTTATCAAGTGTGATGAATTCTGAATTGTTATCTTTAATTATTTACATATTCTTTGTCTAGTGTAATAGACCAGTTGGTAATTATATTCAGAACCATATGCAAACATTTTTATAATTTGAGATCTAGTCCTTTAATAATAGGGGATTAATGTATGCCATGTCACTTCCTTTTCAAATAATTAAAATACTGTATTCTATTAAAAAGTTATTAAGTACATGTATACAATTGGTGAACATTAAAAATAATGACTATTAATGTAGTGTACCCGTATTTGAATAGTAGTATCGTAAATATGTGCATGGGAATGATGATTCAATGATTAAGAAAATTGACTTTATGCATGACTCATCATGCAATAAAGCCTTAATACAAACATATTGATAATACACATACATGTATATATAAATATAGATCTTAAATAACAACATCAATCTTAATATACAACTTTGTTATATATCTACTAATATACATAAATGACTATTAATGGGATAAAGTAGAATATATCGTGAACAATACCTACTGTATTATTATATAGTCCTGGACAAAACATCGGCCACGCTATCCTTGGCAGGTGAACCTCTGTCCACACAGGCGGAGCATTCAGAATGTGTAAAGCTCACATCCCTATGGTTAATTTACCCCAGATAAACTACCTACTCTTATGTATTCACAAATACACAATGCTTGTTGAGAGAATGAACGCCTCTCTTCAGCTACACTAAATACACTTCCAAAGTATGGCCAATAAAAGATTGTGTTGAACAAAGATTTAAACGTTCCTAGCATATGTTCATCTTATGTCATGACTTATTGAAAACTGACCACTTGAAAAGACCTTTAGACAATAGTGGGAGTGTCTCGGAGCCGCTCTGGTCAAGGGACGAGAAAATTATTTCTTGGCTTAAATATCAAGTTCTCTAAACACAACTCTTTTCGCCTGTTATTTACATGAGAATAATCTGGTCAATGTGATTGGTTAACGCCCTGTTTATAACAAGCTAATTAAATGTCTTTTTATATAAGGTTTTGGCAAGAGATAAGGGAATTTATATTAACCGATGATTAAGGGTGAATTAACAATGATCTTTACTCAGCTGTAAGTAATGATTATAAACTATTATATATATAGAGAGAGAGATAGACCCACTCTCATCAATTAACCCATTCACTTAATTTTCCGTCTATAAATTCATATTAAGGTATTATCAAATTGATAAAATGATTTATCAGAGTAAACGTCTGGTTCCAAACCTTACTAAAATATTGATACTTAATATAATTTAATTAAGGATTAGTGTGATTCCCACTCTTGAAAGAAACATTATTTTTGATTGGAATATCTATCATACATTCTTATGAAAGGTTAAACATACATTATGCAAGAGCTAAATCTGTCTATTGGGGGTCTTTCTTTTATCTAATTGATTAATTCAACATTAATTAATCTATCCAGACCATTATCAATTCTTGATGTCATTGCCAGCCTGTGATATTTACTCGATTAGGATCTGATTTGCTGCGTAAGTTTCATCCATGATTTAATCATGAAATGAATAATCAAGACTATTTTTATTTATCTCACCAACTTGAGTAATGATGATCAAGGCAAGGCCGAATATTCAATCGCTAAATGCTCGGTTCGGAATAGATCAATTTCAGCATATTTCCGTTTATATTATCTAGTTTTTAACCATTACAGAGAGAACTGCCAGCTCTTTATTTAATCTACTATAATGCATCTTTAATTCCAATATATTGTGATCAAACATAACAAATTTGATTTAGACAATTCAATTATTGAAATGCCACTCCATATGATGAGGTTCTCAATGTAAATATCGTAATGACCATCAGTGTCCTTTTGGGTCCACAAAGCATATATAAATGGTTGTCAAGTCTAGTTACAACTACTGTAATTTGTCCAGTCAAGAAAAGGAAAGTGACTAGTAGTATCAATACAGTGTCTCAATATAACACAGAATGGCATAACTGTATTCATTCGCCAAGTTGGTGCAATAAAGTAGAACCTCAGTTAAACCCAGTATTGTTAATCCATTTAGAAACAAACCCTCAAGAATTGGTTCATAGAGATCCCAGTAGGAAATAGGGTAATTAGAATATTGCATTGTGAATAGACTAATATATGTGATAACCACTAAAAAGTAAAAGTAAATTCCATTTTATTTAATTTCGTCATCTTTTTTTTTCAGTTGATTGAAAGAGATGAAACATAACTTCGGTATCCTCCATGAATAACAAAAGTCATTGCCTCTAATGAATTAAAAAATAAACTTACTTGTAACATAATAAATAAGTTACTTTTAACATAATAAATAAAGTCTTTATATACTAGGTCAAAAACTTTTAATAAATAAACACTCTTTACATCCTTTCAAGTGCAAAGAATATGCATTCAGTAGTATGAACTTCCAGCTCAATATTGATAAAACATTATCTTTTCCAAACATACCAAGTGGCCCGCGTAAAGAAATGTTAATCTAGTTCATTTTTGTACCGTTGCGTACCATGTTCAATTTTTAAGACTTCTGAATATCCATTCAACACCCTGAACGTCTTAAGTTGATAAAAAGATTAAACCCGTTTTCTTTAAACTATCATTGACAACAAGTAAAATAAGCAGTCTATTATCATATGAAATGGATGCCATTACCAGTTGTTTTCATGTCTCGGTACTTTCACCACTTTAATATTCAATTAACTTGAATTATAGATATTTATAGAGCTAATTTATCTTTATGACTCCTCAAAATATGTATTGCTGATGAAAATTAGGAGCAGGATTTCTTTGAATTTAGTTCGATTATGTGTTGTTTGGTCGAGAATCAAAAGGACTTCACGATGTTGTAATATTTTAATGATAAGGACAAGGAGGTACGTCAATCTACTGTTTTGATTATTCAGACATTGATCGGAAAATTTTTAATGTAATAATGTAATTTAAAGTTCATCCCAGAAAATAAATTAAAGCCCACCCCCCTTTCAAATTTGGAGACATCTACAACAATACCAAATAATTTAGAAGTTGAGATATTGGTAAATATAGGTTTCTGCATAGCGGAAATCCAATATGTCCACTATAATATATTTGGAGAAAATGCACCCTTTCTAGATGAAATACCAGTAAATGTATTACTTGATCATGCAAATGTAGTTTAGATATCAAGATTTTTACACATGTTTGGAGAAGTGGCACCTATCAAACATGGAAAGTTGTAGAAAAATGCATTTGTGCGAATTTTGACATTTTTGTCTGTTTACATCAACTTGCTACCGGTAAGTAAAATCCATAGGATTTAGATGTTTCATACATGTTGGACATAAGTTTTAATCATTATTTGTTATACAGAATTTTACTGGTTTCAAGAGCCTTTGACATTTGTAACGAATTTCATTTTTCACTAAAATTCCTCACATGTTCAATATCAATGTCTTGACATACATGTTTTAATGCCTTTTGGACAAATAAACCTTACTGTTAATTAAATGAACACAATTCTACATGTACCTCTCTAATAAATCTTTAGATGTACAGAAACGTCATTATAATAATATATAAAGTCAGACATCTTAATACTGAACTTTTCACACCATCAAATATATGCAGACCATAAGAAATTAAATAGTATTTAATATGAATACCTAAGAAGAGCCGGGGATTCACCATGTATAGCGGGGGGACAAGAGATAAATGATTGTGTTGTTAGGCTTTTCTTTATTATCTGTCATACCAGATTAAGATATAACGCATCAGGACAGACAAAATGTCTTGGTTGAAATATAATGTCTACTTAATAACTATAAATAAACAAGTATGATAGGTGATAAATGTTTACCATGTCTAATTATTATATCTTTTTCTCTTAGATTTCAACATTTTCAAACCAAAAAATGAATAATAAAAAAAAACAACTTATACCTTTTGTAAAAAATATAATCAACTTAGACAACAGTTTCTTTAAGAAAATGGCATCATTAATTAACTAATGAATATGGCATGCCCTGGGTTCAGTTATTGAAAATAAGCAATTAATTATAAATATTAATCCCAAAATCTATATTGTCGTAACAAGGTATTCAATATGCATAAATAATCCTCACATCTTATTCATGTATAGCCCTTAAAAATAGAAATCAGTTTCCACTGGTTGGTCTCCAAAAAAAAAAGAAAAGAAATATATTTGAGTATGCAAATCAAACAAAAGAATATGACGAATTAGCCTATTTATCCCTGTCTCAAAAGTTTCTGCTCAAAATATTAAGGCTTTTAGAAGTACAGTGTTCTCTTTCAGTTTTCTCATTATCGTTTGGTACCTGGGAAGATGTATCATTAAGTATACATATATACATAACCTTTCAACGTCTATGATATACACAAATATATGATGAACTGAAAATTGTTAACCATTAATTGGCCGACAATATAAATGGTACATGGCCAAATCAAGATATGCCGCCCATTTATATCCCTTTAATATTTTGATTTTGTTTTCTTAACTGTATTTAAAGTTGATCAAGAATTTGACATTGTTCGAAAAATACAAATATCATTCGTGGCTTTAAAGACATTAATTCATTTGGCTGGGTATTAGTTCTATTAGGAGAGAATTTCAAAGACAGGATATTAATAGACTATTTCAAAAGCAACATATTCACTTACTGAACTTCACTTAAATATATTTTCATGATGAATTGGTTTCTTCAAAATTCTTTCATAATTTCTTATTCAAGAATTCTTGTGATCTCCTGACCAAAACTTATTCATTACAAACACATTATATATAGATATAGTAGGTGATAAGTTGGTTAATATTAACCATGTACAGGTACTAGAATACGAGTTGATATAATAGCAAGTGTCCAGACTTTGTCATCTTCCCGAGACACCACAACAATCAGATGAGGACAATAGATAATGGTATGTCTATTCCTGTATCCCTGCACAACAAGTCAAACCACAACACCTGTCCGTTTTAATGACTTAAGGACACACTGGTCACTTTATACTTGTAAATAAACTTAGACGTGTCAAAGATAGGCCTGACTTGATAAAATATTAGCCTGCCAACATGAATGGATGGGGGATGGATAGAAGGGCGGGGAGGGTAATCTGTATAATGGTCCATTTCACCAGGGTTTATAAACAAAAGTAACAATGAGTAAGAGAGATAAACATTCTTGATAATGTTTTGACAGATAAATTGTTTTGGTAAAATACTTTTTCCAAACAAGTAAATGTGTGTGTTCCATCCTCCATTTAACAATACATGTCTGTCTTTAAATTAAACAGAGCAAAATCAAACATGGTGGTTAAAAAACATGCATTCGATCTGAAATCTTACATAACACTACTTGGATAAACCCAATTTAAATGCTCATCTGAAATTCCGTACAACATACCACGAGACACCTGCAATGTTTTTGAGGTTTTAACCCACCTACATTTGTACATGTACGCATTTGCTAACACAGGACATCCCCTCAACTGTATTTGCGAACTCAAATTAGTATAATATCCATGTACGAATGAAATGAGAATACTTTATGATTACTGTTTATCTTAGGAACAAAATACTACATAAAAGAAAATGCTATATACACACAAGAGCAATCATATAAAGAAATCACAGATAAGTCTTATACAAAAATCAATATTGACCATTTAAAAAAATTTAAATCAGAAGATTTAAATGTAGATTGCATTGAAAAAACGTTTGATAATAACCATGAAATAGAAGATTGCATATTGTTAAAGGAGCTAAATCGCTAACATTTGGAACCTAGAAATTTACAGAAATGGGTCGCAACGCATATAATACTGTAATATGGATGTATATAAACTGATTTACATTCAATGGTTTCCGTTTTTACTCTAATTTCAAATCAGTTATTTTCCACAATATAAGATAGCAATCTCAATCGAATGCAAATTTCTAGCATCTGGTTATTCAAGTCTACATATGCTGTTTGATTTGGTGCAATGTGTCTAGCCTCACTCCCAGAGTCTCTTGCTAGAACTGGGGCTGAAATGCATTATTGTACACGATTCGTGTACCAATGGTAGAATGTTTATTTTGTCTTAAATATTCGATACCAGAAGCCCATCTTTTTCAGTTCAGATCACAGCATCAATGTTGATTTAATTTGACAAATAATTTGTGTTTTCAATGTTGATGATTTTGGATGATATTGAGTTAGAGACTTAGCTACTTTAAATATAAGAATAAAGAGTTACATGTAGGGGTATAAGAAATATTACCTGTTAAATCTAAAGAAGTTTGTGCCTGTCCCATATGTTATAAATGTGTATTGGCTGATCTGAGACTAACATCATGGCTATATAATATATTTTTTTCGTGACAAATGACACAAACCAAGACCGATTCAAATAGACCTTAATGAATAGAACTAAAAAAAAACAATATGAATTTATGAAAGCATATAAAGTCCAAAATTCTCACTTAGTCCTACTAGGGGAGTGAAACAACTATGCGGTTCAATTTTATTTCAATAATTTGCTTGCTTATAGGGGTCTTTAGATCTGTGGGTGACAACCGGAGGATCAAAAGAAAACCTACTCCTTGTGTAAGATTGAAGTAACGCCACTGAACTGAATGACAAACCATTCAGTCACCCAACCCCTTGTTCTAGTTGGGATTTAGAATTAATTAATTATTATTTGACCCTAATATCCTTCCATAATAAACCACCTTCAAAATAAAGTTTACATAGAATATATTCTTGCAGTACTTCATATGTCTTGGTAATTTACTGTTATATATCGATTATCTATTTATTTGTAGAGCAAACCACGACCTCAAAAAAGTAAAAACAAATTTACAACCTTCCAAGAAATCCACAAGTGTCAATATATGCACTTAGTGGAGCTAGTAAACACACCATTAGTTTTCCTAGAGCAGACATCATGATCAACAACATTTGGCCTAAATTAGACATGTTTTAACTTCATTCCGATTATGGACTTTTTAAAATTTATATCTCTTTCTGTAATTACTATTTTGGAGCGATTTTAATTGTTTCAATGGAAACATACAGGGCACAAATCTATGGAATAAAATTACTGTTTATTTATTTAAGTGAGTTACATTTTAACTAGGATTCTCTTGTCTATATCAAGCAATGGAACAATTTATTAAAAAGATGGGACAATACTGTATATGCGACAACTTAGTTAATGATGAACAATTAGAGACACACTACTAATTACCTTAAAGATGACCTAAATGAAGTTGTCTCATTCGGAAAATATACTTTTTTTTTTCTTATAGAATCAATTTTCTGACTATTTTCAAATGAATTCCTGCACATGAATAGCCACTAATTACCCCAAGGGTGACCTAAATGAAGTTGTCTCATTCGGAAAACTGTTTTTTTTCTTCTAGAACTAGAACCAGTTTTCAGACAAATGAGTTCCTACTCAAAGCTAATCTTTGTTCATTATATCTAAAACAATGAATAATCTGTGTACCACTAACTCTCAGATCATCACAAATATACTGACATTAAACAATTCTTCAAGGCCTATGGCCTGTGTAGAAATTAGTATTTTTCAAGCCATTAAAGTGACCAATTAATTTTAGGAACAGTTCAGTATTAATAAAAACAGACAAGACATTTGTAAAATTTGACATAACCACTCATTTCTCAAACACCATGTTTTAGGTCTACACAGCCATTAGAACAATCATTTGACAACTTACTTTTAAACTTGCATGACCAATATCCATGCATGACATTGCACAATAAAGTACAGGGCACATCTCCAATGTTTCTCCTATGAAACATTTTGATGTGTTCCTACAAGCTTTGGTGGTAACCTGTGTTCCGTGTCAGTTATGGTTCAGATACAAGATTGCTCAAAGTTCCAACACTTAAATCCATAGTATGGCATATGTTCCCAACTGAAGAAAAAGCTCATGTCCGAAGTGACACACAGTTAAGTAGAACTGAAGGTCAGGAGAGTAGGAAAGTGAAAGGTTTACTCTCTGTGTTTTATTGTGTTTAGTTTGTCTGTTTTTTGTTATTGTCAATAATTTTGCTAGGAAACAGGTAATTGTGTCTTAGAATGTATGGTATGCCATTTGTGTCACAAATCTCAACATTAAACACTCAAGAACAAACGACAAATAATCTCATTGTCACATAACAATTCCACATGTTGATATATAGCAATTGACACCTGTGGTACCTTCTTTAAACATAAACAGTACAACAATGAATTCTAATGGTGAAAACAATTGCTGTACATAAACTCTGTACCATAGCCATGCTTTTTACAATCTCATCAAAATACAGATCTATACATCGTTTTGTTTTTTTTATACCGCGGTACTTTCGATGGCCTTCACTACATAAAGATCTGACAAGTTGTACTAGAAGGTGGTGTCAAGGGTCGTATGAGGGGTTTTTTACCGATGAAGTCATATATTGATTAATCAATCAGCGTTGATTGTTTAAGAAATGTTTCTAGTAGTTCACCCACAGTTACGGCATGGCATGCCAAGTAGTTGCCATAACCGTTATTTCAAACAAAACACCGGTAACATAACGACTCTATCAGATCCTTGTATAGTGAAGACAAGAAAAATGAAATTTTACACGATAAAAAACAAAACAAAAAAGGATCTGTGTTTTAATCAAATTGTGCTTTTTATGCTCTTATAACAAAAAAATATATACTTCTTTACTTCATATTCTCTAGACCTATGGTTCCAAACCACTGTCTACTTGCGGAAATCTTATGACATCTTACACAGCTCCAAAGACTAGCGTGGTATCAAAATAAGAAAACAGACCATATGATCTAAAGTGCATGTTTTGGATGATAAAGTCCCTCCCACCCCAATTCTACACATATTTCTATGAAATAAAAAATGTATATTTAATAAATTGTATTGGAGAAAAATTGAAGATGAATGAAAAAGCTTTTGAAAACATCAGCAGAAAGATATGTGTCCCAAACTTTGGCATTTGCTTGAGTAACCTTTAAACTTACACATTCTTACCTATAGGCATCTTATATTATCTACATATTTAAAGTACATACTTAAACATGAATTCTTTTACAGAAATTCAAAAAGCCAGGTTCAAATTTCTAAGTTTATATATCTTTTCAGTCTATTTTTTGAAAGATCATTGTTTACTTCTAAATGTTCTCTCATGCATTTCATAATAAAGAACCCAATACTATGTAGGAATTTTGCATTATTACACTCCACACACATACGACCTACAGTAGATTATATTAGTTTTTTTTTAATATTACACATGTGTTTGTACCACGCTTGAATAAATATATTATATTAAACACTGAAGTATAACAATATACTTACCCATGATCTCTATTTAATCCTTATACATGTTCAACACATCCACCCAGAAAACTAATAATTTGAAAAAGATGAGTAGATATTTTTTTAGTTGTAAAATCTTGAGTAGAGTCTTTCAGTCAGAAAATCTTGACTAGTGATATATCCTTATCTGGAGAATAATCCTCAACTAAACTTGGTATAAGTTAAGATATAGTTAATGTAACCTTGCGAGAGTCTGTTCACCATGACAATAACAAGTGAGAATACTGGATTTGAACCTGTACACACCACCAGTTCAGCTGTTACAATACATGTCAAGTGTCAGCTAGCCCTTTCAGATATATGCTGACCCATGTGTCAAGCTGAGCAGGGAATAAAGATCCTTTACAAACTTCATATGACCCTTTAAATTGCTGCAGGGGTTCAATACCTTACACAAACTGAGAACTGGGTGATGGCTTGGCTTGATCTATGCCTAGATAATTACTCTAACAATATTATCACAGTTTATAAGAATAGATTTTAACCTAATTAGAACAGAGGCTTAAGGCTATTGTGGTATCTCTTAATTAAATATTATCTTAGAGTATGTAAATGAAAATGGAGAGATTGGGAGCGGATTAAGTTACTTTAGTTTTGGCTTCTTGCAGCCACCAAAAGATCAGTTGTGAACAGATGAGGTCAAATACAGTATTCAGACAAATCTCAATTTGGAAGTCAACAGATCTCTTTATAAGCTCATCAGTCTATCACTTACAATGTGAAACTAAATACAGCCATGAATTACAAAGATTTTCTAATGAATAAATTTTAAAAAACCATACTATTAAGTGTTTTTAGACTACTTTAAACTGATTTTTGATCATTAATATAATATTCCCACATAAAATTTCTTATTCTTAATAAATGGCTGATGAGATCAGCATCTACTGTTTCTAAAACAATATATTTTCATTAAACTTCCAAAGAATATTAACAGTGTAAGAGCTTTCATCAGATTTCTTCAAAGAAGTTTTAATGGCTGATATCACACCAATAAAATATAAATCTCATCTCATCAAATAAGAGTTCATTTATGTGAACACTTATGGAAAATTATATACCAATATTGTACCACTTTAAGTGAAATGGTCATTACCTAGTGTTAAAGATCAAAGGGGCCATAAGTAATAGTGTTACACCTATAAGTGCTATTAATTAAGACAACAAACCTAATTAAATTACCTTGATCAAAGATTTTACAGGCCAGGCTTTAAGCCATTCAATAGAAAACACCTAATCTGATATATAAACAATATCCTAATCCACATGGATAAGACACAGATTACTGACAGCAGACGCACAATAGCAGACAGTAAGAATTAAAATTGAGGTGAACAGACACAATTTGTACAAAAAAGTAGCCTTCACAGAATTCACTTTAGTACCTGTGAAAGATGGTTGTTTGACAAATAACAACATTAACAACATATACATTTACTAGGTTTGTCAGGCTTCCAATACAGGTACTTCTTATAGACTGACGGACAAACATGGGGAAACGTTTTTAGGCAGGGAACAAACTAAAATCTACTTGTCTGAAAAAAATTGTTGGATATGTGACATCCTGAAATGTGTATCAGGTGTTCTAGAAAAAGTAAGAATACTCTGCCCCGTGCAAACATGGGGCTACTTGTAGCTGCATGTATAATATAGACTGGGAGAGGAAACAATGGGGGCTTGACTTCTTGTCACATTTTTTCTGAACTTATAAAAGTTTTTGATATTAGTTGTGACAGAGCACTTTTAAGGGGGATGGGGTTGGGCGCAAATTTCAATGCATGGCTAAAAAAAATTCTGTTTGGACTGTAGAACGGTACTAGATAGGCTACCCCTAGGGGTTACAAACTAAGGTACCGTACACCACTGCAACAGAACATAGTTATTTCTAAATTTTGCACCGATACATAGTATAGTTATGTGGAACTGTTTTTGGTAATTCTTACACTTGAAGATAGATCAATGATACATACATATACAATGTATTTGAAAAGATAGATAATTAATGTTTCAATCAATAAATAACAGACAGTTATCTTGTGAAGGATAAATATGAAACTTTGCAAAAACTAGATAAAACATCCCTTAGCAGCCAGTCCTAAAAAATAACCTTTAAAAATGGCTCATGAAAGTCAGACATTTTAGCCTCGGTATACAAACTTGTGTCTTATTACTTGGTTGGTTTTTTTTTTGTTAAATCTTAAAGCAAAAGACTCAATTATATACAGAACTTGTTAAATTTTCGTCTAGTTTAAAAATCAAACTGACAAAAGAAAGATGCGCAGTGTAAATAACGTGACCTTTCTTATTCATTAGTTGAAGTGTATTTTAAATTTCGAATAAGCTAACAAATGATTTGTAAACCAATGAAAAAAAAGATGGCAGGCTTCTGGCCTTTTACATCGTGATGATGGATAAATGTTAAAGGAAGGTGTCATACAAATAAATATTCTACTAGCAGTCTTTTGTCAATATCGTAACGACGGTGAGTAGATAATCTACATTTACCCGTACGTCAAAAAACAAATACACACAGTACAGTTAAAATACTTCAATAAAAGTGACTGACTTTGCCACTAAGAGAAAATCTGAAATCTCTCTCTCTCTGGCCTCTGAACTGAGTGTCTTAAGAATTTCTTCTTTTTTTTCAAATGAAAAGCGAGTAAACACATGACAAACAAACTAAATAATGACAACAAATAAAGAAGGTATAACTTGAACATGTTGTGGACCAAACATGTAAATAATGATTGAACAGTTTATTAAGTGATATAAATGTTTCTTGTTAGCACCTACATGTATTTATGATTTTATTAAAAGACGGGATATTTGGGATATTTTGATCATGGTATAATATAACTGAACAAACATTAAAATCAATCAATTCTTTGCATAAGGACAGGGAAATAAATAATCAATTCTTTCTTTAATCTTATTATATATGTAATTCAACCCCATACACATGCAGTATATTGATAAAAATATACATATCACTTATATATCTTGCTTTTTGGAAGACCTGTCTTTAATGGCCTAGTCAGAGCAGAACAGTATTTCATTAGCTTGTTTCGGTATTCTGTGATTAAAATATTGTTTAAATACACCCCCACTCCCCCTAATGACAATTTTAAAAAAAGATTGTCATTAACAATAATTAGACCTTAGAAAATGTAGAAAAACAGCACAACAAAATGGAGATTGAACAAATGAAATTGAAACATAGCACACAGAGTAAAGCATAATACGTGATTATATGAATACAAGTTCTTGCTATAATAGTTCGAAAGTAGATAATGTAAAATGAATAATTTGAAAATTTCATTCAAATCACTCTATTGCTAGAGAAAATATTAGCCTTTGAAGGTTTAACAGACATGCGCAATAATTTCAACCACCGTACTGGTTGATCGAAGCCAAGTCTCGTTCCTCCATATTTGATTAAATTAAAGCATTGCTGAACTGTTTTAATCTATTTAATATCGGAGAAATCTGATGCCATTGAGAGTTGATTAAGGCCTGGATCAGTTAATTAATGTCTAATTAATACTGTAGAAAACATTTCAGGCCTAAAGAAAGACCCGCAATAGGCAGATTTATATAATAGCTCTTGCATAACGCATGTTTAACCTGTATATTTCATGATATACAAAGGTTATAACATCGTGACCAGTTAATGGTTCTGGAAGCAAATGAAATGTTTAATGTCCTACTAAACAACAATAATGAAGACAGGTCTACTGCATGCAGTGTGCTGGGGTCTACTCTTACTTTCAATTCTACTTTTACATGTACATGTACACAGAACTCCATTATTTCATCCCATCCGAACAACTAGTTGCTGTTCTCTGATAGGCCCTCTGTCCTGTACTATTGACAAGGGGAAAACATGTGGGAAATCTACAGGAAGTTTTCTCAGGATCTCCTGGTTAGCGAGCCAGTACTTTACTCATTAAGTCAGTAAATTACATGTATAAAGTTAGGGAATAATGTCCAAGGACATGGAGCAAGTGTTGCACTGTATGTTCCCAATTGTTTCTGACTGTGAAAAATGTTTCCAAGTTTCCAGCAGGACAGTACCAATCACTGTTTATTTGCTGGTCATAAGAACAGTTATATTCTGGAAGGGTGGATTACAAATATAACCTGCCAATACTTTGCTGATCAGACTGACCTTAAAAGAATCATAGTCAATAATTATGGAGCCGAATCGTTGCCATATTAAGAGAAAATATCATAGTTAAAATTGACAAATTATCATGGTCAAAATGGTAAAAATGGCAATTTGCGTGATTTTTCACTTGTAGATATTGCATAACACAAAATCACAATATTAGTATCAAAACAAAAATTGTTCGCCAAAAATTAACAACATAAAAATCTACTTGTGTTTTTTTCACTTTCTACTTTTCAAATTTGCAAATTCACTGTGACTTTGTCATCTTTGCATTTTCAACTATAAGAATTTCACCATTGTATTTTCAACCACTAAAATTTCTCCAATCTAACTGACCATATAAGGAAAGGGGCGTGTTTACGAGTTCGGTCGAAGTTGACGTCATAGGACGTCAATATTTAGCGTCTGGGCTAAAATTAATGTTCCATTGGCTTATTCGTGCCTCTTAGTGTTAAGATTATCCGATTTGAAAAAATCAAATAAATAGCTTGTCATGTCAGACAACCGGTGTTAAAATTGTTTCTGGGCATTGAGACTAACATAACATTTAAAGACTGCCAGGAGAGTGGTGGCACTGGCACACATAATTCAAATTAAAATATCGGTTTCAGCCTACAAATATACGTTATAAGTTTATGGTAACCATCAATATGCCATAATGAATTAGAAGCTCTAACGCTGTATCTTCTCCTTCTTATAGGTTTCATGGTAAGTCTTCGATAAAGTAAGCCTTCTAGATCTATCCTTCTCATGGCATCTCTGACCCTTTCCTCTTGCAAGGTAAATCCCTGAGCTGACAAATGGCCCTTAACACTTCTATATTCTGATCAGGTAATCTTGATATAATAGCAGTAACTAAATTATCTAGCTCATCATCACTTAAAGTACTGTACTTTTGTGAAATGGATATATTGTATTCTTTGAGACGTCTACAAACGGTGCGTTTGGAAACGCTGAATAAATTTGCAATTTCGGCTAATTTAAAATTATCAACTAAATATTGTAACTGTTCTTGTGGAATAAACAACTTTGGCGGACCAACTATTCCTGACGAAACATGATACTCTCTGTCGTGTCCTTGTTGTCGTGTTTGCAAATTTATTGCATCGTCTAATAACTGTAGAGCTTTTCTTAATTGATTAACAGAGCTTTTCTTAATTGATTAAGACAATCAGACACCTCTTCGGTAGTGACACTTATTTCAGATATAATGCCAGCAATACGCTCACATTCATGCCGATGTTCAGTTAAAGATTCGTCGGGTCTATTAAGACAATGGGTCAACCTCAAGGTTCGATGATATATCTCATTAAACAAAAAATTGTCTGACATTACAAGGTATTTATTTGATTTTCTTCAAATCGGATAAGAGACACGAATAACCCAATGGAACATTAATTTTAGCCCAGACGCTAAATATTGACGTCCTATGACGTCAACTTCGGCCGAACTCGTAAACACGCCCCTTTCCTTATATGGTCAGTTAGATTGGAGAAATTTTAGTGGTTGAAAATACAATGGTGAAATTCTTATAGTTGAAAATGCAAAGATGAAAAAGTCACAATGAATTGGCAAATGCGAAAAGTAGAAAGTGAAAAAAACACAAGTAGATTTTTATGTTGTTAATTTCTGGATAACAATTTTTGTTTTGATACTAATATTGTGATTTTGTGTTATGCAATATCTACAAGTGAAAAATCACGCAAATTGCCATTTTTACCATTTTGACCATGATAATTTGTCAATTTTAATTATGATATTTTCTCTTAATATGGCAACGATTCGGCTCCATAAATAATGGTTGTCAGGGTTATCAGCAGAAAATGTCTAACCATACATGTTAGTAGACCACTTAGATTATTTGTTCCAGTAATATTGTTTTATTTTAAATATATTTAGTTACATCTTTGTTATTGTTGAAGGTGTTAATGTCCCTTTAATGACCATACTACAACAGTGTTATACTTTGTTCATTTGGCATTGTAACTTGGGCAACATTTTATTCTTAAATGCTACCTATACATTGTTTAAAATCTGAAAATAAATCATTGTCAAAAGAAAGCATACAACAATTATTATTGTATCAAAGTCAGAAAATTATAGGGAAAGACCTTGGCTCTTGGCTAACTTATAGAATTCACATATAAGTAAATCTTCACCTAATGAGAAACATTAATAAAGATAATATAAAAAAATTAAATCATATTTTGCCCAACAGATGAAACATACCTGGAATATAAAATGAAATGTTTTCGGTAATTACGTCTTTAATCTGTTTGTTGGCTTCTCAACATATCGTTGCATGGTCGATTTTGTCTTCAAAAGTATGACTATGGAGAAAAGTATGTACCCCTTTTTCACAACCCATCGAAAGATACCTGAACTGAATCTGGATGCATAAAATAACAATCCGATATTTGCTTGATATGCCGGCATATAAGATAGAATTCCAGGAATATGTTCACTGATCACCAAAACAATTAAAAGAATGCTCTCGCATGTTCCACACAAATTACAAACACCGCCTTCCTTGACATCCGCTGACAACGGACTGGGGTAATCAGCGTCGGTGTCTTACCGCGTGGTTCGTAGTTCGGCAAATACCGTCACATTTTACAGCGCGATAAAAACTTGAACACACTACGCGCTAACATTGGAGATAAAGATACCTCCATGATTTTGTTGACAAGGGTGTGCTCTGACGATTTAGAAACAAGAATAATTGAAATCAAGTATTTCCCATTAAAAGAATTACCGGTACTCTAATAACAAAATATTTTCATTTTAAATACTAGGATTAAATGATAAGATAAGATAAGATAAAATGTTTATTGCATCAAAAAGTCCATTATGGACAGCACACATACATACATTTAGACATATTCATTCGATAATACATGTACATATATCACATAGACAACACAATACATTCATACAAACAATATATGTACTACATTACATAGTACATGAATATATACTACATGAATATCAAAGGGGTTTCAGTTAGAATTGCCAATAATGATCTCACACCTTTTAAATGATTAAAGTTGGGAACATTCAGATTTAAAATATATTGACAAACGTTTTTGTAAGCTGTGCAAGGCAATTCAATTTTTTCATTGTCTGGGAACGTTTCAAGCAAGACGATTTTTTTTAAACAATTGTTTTATGGCCGTTTTTGAATATTAGATAGCAATAACCCATGCTGTTTCCGGATAAACTGCACACGGGTAATTTCGTAGTATGAGTACTCCTATAAAATGCTCAAACTGATCCCGCAGTGAATATTCGCTTGGCCGCTACAATCACTGATAAGCATAATTCGTTAGTAATTCTCTGTGAAACAGGTTGTAAAATGCTATATATCATTAATGCAAAATATTTGTTTAGATGATATCTTACATTGGTTGAGGCAATGATACAGAGATATCCTTGGTCGGATTAAGATCTTAAGAGGGCCCCAGGCAATTAAATGAAAAGATTACGGTGCCAACTTGAAACTTAAAATACAATATTTCTTTTTTTATTTTTCGAAATGAAGCAATACATACTGTATGCTAAAATTAAAACAGTTTTTTGCTGAATTGTCTGATTGCAAAAATCAACGAAATGTTTAAATTTCTAGGTGTATTTTACCATTATTTATTCAAAGTAATACATTGTGGGCGGGGGGAGGGGGCTCTGATTTTACCACGGCAAATCTGACACCAGGCAAATATCTATTGTGCTCCCTTTCATTGATGTCCCAATCTGCTTATTTGTGGAAATATGATACATACCCGCATGACTGTATATTTTCATTGCTAATTGTTTTCTGACATGATGTACTAAAATATGAGAATTTAAAAATCAATGGAAAATGGTAATTCCGTGACGATATTACCAAGGTTGTGGAATTGTGTTTATATTGAAATAAATTCCGAAATTAATATGATCATGACGTCTGTACTAAATGGAGCTTGAAGAAAAAAAAACCCAGAAACGATATCAAACTTTTAATGTTAGATTACACAAAAAAAAGCTCACTGCCTCTGCGATATAATCCGATATTTGATACCCTGCATCTACCCTATGATTATGTTCTTTGTTCAGTGGCTACCACAGCAGTTACCATTCGGCAGTTGCGTAATTTTGATAGCCAAGTGATGGTTATGATGTCAGATTTAGTAGTTGTTTACTTTCTGTTAACAATACTTTAATTATGTCTGTGACCAGTCGACTTACCGGTAAATTTAAATACATTATACCATTCACGACCGTACAGTAAACCCCATAAAACGTAACCAAACTGTGTGTTTAGACCTTTTATTAAAACAGACAGGGCATCGTAAATTGCAGGTTATAGGTCCGTATAAAAATTCATGATGACCGCTTATGGACCGGTAGTGGACAGTAATATTATGTAACACAGGGCCATAATACAATAACCGAGTCCCGTAATATTCATTATTGTCACCCGCCCCGCCTGAAATTATCCGTTTATGTTAAGTAGTTTAATTGAAATTGGATTTCCAATAAAAATGTTTTTATTTCTTTAGTATGTGGAAGATTAGATGGCATGTAAATTGCTCTTTATGATCTAGGAAATAAAAAGTTAAACTGATGGACCTTAAAAATATTATTATGACGATCAAGAAGGATTTTTTTTCCAGTTGCGAAAGTGTTTCAGTTTTATTATCTGTATTGCAAAGACGAAATATGCAAGCAGAGCAACAGTCTTGGACATGGCAAATAGCATACGACACACCTGTGCTTGCCTACTCCATGATCAAACACGATAGCAGATGGCTTCCATCTTGTTTACTGACGGTACTACTTATTTTAAGACAGACTCGGCTTTCCAATTTATAATATCTACGTCATTGGGGATTTCCAATTTATACTCACTGGTTGCTATGACCCGCTATGGCGTTGTCTAGAAACGCGCGTGCTCGCGTTAGTTTAAAATTTTTGCTATACGTTTAACATGGACTATTTGATGTAATTTGCCTGATTTGATTTGGCCCCATTTCCATAAATTTAGGTTGTTTTTTAGAAATTTTTAGCAAATGTTAATCTTAGGTGTTTTTAAATTCTAGCCGAAGTAAATTTTTTTACAATTTATAGCGAGTTAAGTTATCGTCTCTAAGAGGCGGGCGTAGTATTTTAAATGGCGGCCATTTGCCATCATGTGTATTCTTGAAGTAGGTACACATGATGTAATCGTATGGGCAAATAGCTGAGTCGTACTATGGGAAGTAACTCGTGTCAAACCCTTAGTGTCATTGCCCTTAGTAAAACAGCAACCTCTGTGATGTAAGGGAAATAACTACATTAATTATTGCCCAGGTTTCAGACAAGTCTGCTTCTCTAACGACACAGCATTCAATGTGTCGACTATAGATTAGTATAGAGTATAGACCCTACTACTTCATTTTTTGTTCTTTTTTT
The DNA here is from genome assembly GCA_036850965.1 of Patella caerulea. Taxonomy (NCBI): domain Eukaryota; kingdom Metazoa; phylum Mollusca; class Gastropoda; family Patellidae; genus Patella; species Patella caerulea. Next base: position 32,396,261 of record JAZGQO010000014.1, on the reverse strand, counting down.
TTTGTTTATTTTTTTTTAATTAGAAATTGAATTCAATCACGCGATAGTCAACTGGCACATCGACTTGACTACAGCCATGCACGTGGATTCAGGTAGGTGGATAGAACGCAATGGAAAAGTTTGCGTTAGCCCCATCATGACCCATCATGTGTATTCTTGAAGTAGGTACACATGATGTAATCGTATGGGCAAATAGCTGAGTCGTACTATGGGAAGTAACTCGTGTCAAACCCTTAGTGTCATTGCCCTTAGTAAAACAGCAACCTCTGTGATGTAAGGGAAATAACTACATTAATTATTGCCCAGGTTTCAGACAAGTCTGCTTCTCTAACGACACAGCATTCAATGTGTCGACTATAGATTAGTATAGAGTATAGACCCTACTACTTCATTTTTTGTTCTTTTTTTTTTGTTTATTTTTTTTTAATTAGAAATTGAATTCAATCACGCGATAGTCAACTGGCACATCGACTTGACTACAGCCATGCACGTGGATTCAGGTAGGTGGATAGAACGCAATGGAAAAGTTTGCGTTAGCCCCATCATGACCAGAACGCAAATCTGTTTGACTTTTTTTGTACACGAAACTTCGATATTACCTAAAATTACTCCATTTTCACAAAACGTCATTTAATGGGTAATGAAGATTGCCTTATAATTGATTTGACATTTAAAATATTTTCTCTAACCACAAAATGTTTGCGACTTTGTCTTTAAACGTAGTTACCCCCCTTTAATTATAACCGCGTTATTTTAAATAACTATAAACATACTTATGGAAAAACAGCTACTGATTTATTTAGGCGACGTTTCGAATACTCTTCGAAATAAATCAGTAGCTGTTTTCCATAAGTATGTTTGTAGTTATTTATCTGTCAGTTACTAAATGCAACTTAAAGAACAATATAATTATTTTGATTATTTACATAAAATGTATGCGTGTGTAGCTATACTGTCCCGCCATATGGTTGAATGGTTCACATTGACGTTGTTTTTGTTTAATTTAAACTACAAATAATTCGACCAGCATTTATGAAATATACATAAATATGTAAACCTTTAAATGGTCAATCCTCTTTGGCTTGTGTAATATATTATCCTTTTCATTGGATTGTATGACCACAGATCACAAAGATTTCACCATTGACTTAAATGTCAATTGACGCTCAAGCTTTTCCCAAAATTTTCTTTGGCCCAGGGTAGGACGCTTTCCGCCCGCCCTACATTTCCATTTCAACCTAGCCAACCTCTTAACTATTGTATCCTTCCGCCTAAACATCATGAATATTCACCAAAACATGACAGAAAATGTATATTCAAACCCTTTGCTTCAATTCTACACCAAAGGTCGCCTTGCTAAAGAGGGAAAAGAGATGGCGGGGGGGGGGGGGGCATCGAAATGAAAGCAGGTTAGATCCCCTCACCGCGACTTAGCTCTTCCAACCCAAATCGTGAGTTCTCATGACTGTCGAGGTCGGGTCGTATCTCGATATTAATGTTTCATGTAGAGTCGAACCTCTTTAGCACGAATCCGTATATTTTTCCGAATTCAACCCGGAATAGTCTCGTATCTTATTTTTCAATGACAAATATAAATACCTTGGGCTATAATTATCGTAAAGTGTCCAGAATCAATTGGCTTCTTCATCCACGACCTTAAATGCTGTGCATAAATTTAGCACGTCGGACGGGGGCGACGACAATATACGACCACATTTCAACGTGGGCATATAAAAATACAATTACAAAGATAGGTGTGTTCAGATCACAGCTGACCAATAACGGTCTAGACCTTAGGGACAGGTCAGGTAGGCCTTAGTTGTCTGAATCTAGTGGAGTCTAGTGACGACCAAAATATTGCTATACATTATGCATATTTCGTGCTTAAAGGGTTTGAATTATGAAATGGGAGCCACGATGATTCAGTGAGTAAGAAGCTGGCTCTCTAGTCTGGTTGACGACGGTTCGCCCCCGGTGTTGACCGAAAACGTTCTGGAAGGATAGCTGTCGAGTCGTTCGGATAGGACGGAAGACAGAATTACCGTGTACACATTGACGTGGACGTTAAAAATCCCTTGATAGTTGGATTTGGTGCCAACCTCATTCGCATTTGATTTTGATGCTCGACACTGCATGATAAAGTGTCGCTGATGTAAGACCCGGCGTCGCTGACATTGCGTTGCTTGCCCCAGGAAATTAAACATAAACAACATAAGCGCCACTATGTTATGTTCTATTTTGATGCTTATTGCTCTCCATAATTAACAGTACTAGTTTAGTAGTTTTGTATACTTTGCTGTCCATAATGTGCAGCCTCGTTCTGGTTTATGTTATTATTCTAATAAAGTTCAAGTCAGAAATAGTCGTCCTTAATTCTTCTTGTCTAAGAACTGGCGTGGTGGCTGAGTAAATTACAACCCTGATAACATCTCCGAAGAAGTATCAATTGTAGTTTTAGTCCTGGAAGATATCAACAAGGATTTTAGACGTCTGATTGTGAATTTTGTAAACAAAACTTTTCTACTTCAAGCTACGAAAATTCCATTCATTTCACATCACAGCACAATCTCACTATTTCACAATGGCGAAAGCTCCTAAACCCTGGAAATTACAGGAGGAGGAAACCCTCTCATCATTTGACAGTTGGCGTAATCGTCTCGTTTATTATATGCAGCCACAAGATAAGAGATTTGCTAAATTATTAGTGGGCCTTGACCCAGCAGACGAACAGGCTCCAATTGTGTGGCAAAAAGAAACCAGTGAAAACCCAACCCGTAATTTTACAGACGACGACGAGGACACACCCGATTCTCTCACAGCAGCGCAAAAGGCCAAATCACTGAATGATATGCTGGGGTTTATTTCCGAATATTCCCCGCCGCTTTTAGCTCATGATATCAAAAAGGCATCTACCAGCTTCGAAAATATTTGCCAGAAAATACGTAAATATTATGGATTTAAACAAAGTGAGGCGCAATTCATGAAATTTGCTGAGATTGCTTGGGAGACAGGCGAAAGACCCGAGAAACTTTACCAACGTGTCGTTGCGCACTTACAGGACAATTTACTACGTCAGGATTCACAACTTGTACATGACGGGGAAACCCCTGTACGTAACGAAATCATGTCCCCTACTGTGGAACGTTTGGCTGTTCTCAAATGGATGGAATTGATTCATCCTGGCCTTCCTGCCTTAGTCAAACGAACATTTGCTTATGATTTGCAACGAATGACATTAAAAGACATGCAACCTCAAATAGCAGACGCCATTGACGGTTTTCTAGAGGAATTAAAACAAGAGGCTATTGGATCGGCACGTGCTCGTGTGTTTCAAAGAAATTTCCTACCAACTGGAACTCGACCACCTAGACCTCCACCAACACCTCGACAACCTATATCCGCTCGACAATACCAACCAACTAATAATAAAAGCTGTTTTATATGTAGGGCTGCAAATAGACGTAGCCAAGGTCATTCTTTTATGGAATGTAATTATTTATCTAAAGTTGAGAAGAACGACATTGCTAAATCCTGCCGCGTCTCATCGGTCGATGAGGGTACTGAAATCGATGCCGAAGATGCGCTCGAAACATTAGAAATCAATGATGACACAGCTGCCTGACTAGATGAAAGTGAACTTACACCATTGGATACAATTGTTGCCAGGGTAACCATGGCAGCGTCGCCTACTTTTGATGTATTTTACGGCCATCATCCTGTTAGTATCACTTGTGATTCTGGGACCACATCATCCCTTATTAGACACTCAATTGCTAATACTTTATCGGTTCCAATACTGCCAACCAAACACACAGCAAGCCAGGCCGATGGTAAATCAAAATTAACGATCATTGGTGAGATCCATATCATTGTGACCCGCGGGGCCATGCAACTAAAATTGGACGCTTTAGTTGTTCAAGACCTCGATGCGGAAATTTTGGGCGGTATGCCCTTCTTGAAACAAAATAACATTGTTTTAGATATTCCTAATGACTCTATTCGTATAGGTAATCAAGTAATACAATATTATTTCTCAAAAGCTGTCGCAAGTTCTGCCGTTGTTCGCCGTACTGATTCGTTTCTACTGCGTGCTAATGTATCTAAGGTTGTTCATCCTGGTGAATATTTGGAATTGCCGACTCCCACCGGCTTCAACACTGATTCTGACATGTGTATTGAACCAAGATGTGACTCACCGTTCCCTTCGTGGCCCATCCCTGACATAAGTAAATCAGTCGGTGGATTTATTCGCATCCCAAATGAGACAGACAAACTTATATCCGTTAAAAAGAATCAGCACATTGCTCAATTACGTCACATTCTTTGCGGGGATATTCTCCCGGTCGAACAGCCCATTAGTGTTAACAGCGTTGTGCCTTCAGAAAACCCTAGTCCCTTTTCTCAGCCTGCCAATGTCGATCCCAATCATCAGTTATCAAACAAAGACAAACTTTTATTTTCGACTTTACACCTTCAGTATGACAATGTGTTTGATCCATCAATTGGCAAATATAATGGTGCGTCAGGCAACATTAAAGCTTCTATCAATATGGGGCCCGTAGAACCTCCTAGACAAAAGGGTCGGTTACCCATGTACGACAGGAAAAATCTGGAAGAATTGCAAAATAAAATGGATGAATTGGAACGTCTGGGGGTGCTTGCTAAACCCGAGGATGTTAACGTCACTGTCGAATATGTTTCTCCCAGCTTTTTAGTACGAAAACCAGAAGGTGGCACCAGACTTGTTACCGCTTTCAGTAACATTGCATGTTATACCAAACCACTTCCATCACGATCGACTTCCACCGAAAGCGTGCTTCGCTTTCTTGCACAATGGAAATACATAATCAAAACTGATATGACAAAGCAGTTTTTTCAACTGCCGATGAAGCATTCTTCCATGAAATATCTCGGTGTCATCACCCCATTTAAAGGAATCCGTGTATACACCAGAGCTGCCATGGGCATGCCTGGTTCTACAGAAATTTTAGACGAGCTTATGTATAGAGTCTTGGGCGATTTTATTCATGAAGGATTTGTCATCAAATTGGCTGATGATTTATATGTCGGAGGTTCCAACATTCAAAATCTTCTGATACATTGGGAAAACGTTTTACAGACGATGTTACATAATAATTTAAGACTTTCCGCTAGTAAGACCGTCGTGTGTCCTGTTTCTACGACCATTTTGGGCTGGGTATGGACTTCAGGAAGTATCAGTGTATCTCCCCATAAGGTAAATCCTTTGGCCATTTGTGATCCCCCTAAGACAGTAAAAGGACTTCGTTCGTGGCTCGGTGCTTATAAACATATAAAAGCGTGTATACCCAAATACTCAAAACTTCTTTCACCGTTAGAAACCGCCGCCGCGGGCAAGGAATCAAAGTCCCATGTTACTTGGTCTGACCCTCTCATGGATTCATTTTACCAAGCTCAAACTGCATTACGAGATCCGAAAAGCATCACCATTCCTCGACCAACTGATTATTTAATTGTAACGCATGATGGTGCTGTGGTCAATTCCGGTATTGGATCCGTGCTTTACATAAGGCGTGACAATAAAATGCTTCTTGGTGGATTCTTTTCTGCGAAGCTTAAAACTCATCAACAAAAATGGTTACCATGTGAAATAGAAGCTTTGGCTATTAGCTCTGCAGTTAACCATTGGAGTCCTTATATATTGGACTCGATTAACCAGACCCAAATTTTAAGTGATTCCAGACCCTGTATTCAGGCTCACGAGAAGCTCATTCGCGGCGAGTTTTCATCAAGTGCCAGGGTATCGTCGTTTCTCTCCACACTTAGTAGATACAAGGTATCCCTGCAACATATTTCCGGACATCTAAATGTACCAAGTGACTATCTTTCTCGGAACCCAATGGAATGTGATAATCACAATTGTCAAATATGCACTTTTATATCGGAAAGTTCAATGTCCGCAGTTATGGCAGTTACCGTTTCCGACGTTTTAAATGGTTTGGCAGCTATGCCATTTCTCAGTTTAGCTTCTTGGAAGAAATCTCAACAAGAATGTAAATTTCTCCGACGTACATATTCCCACCTCACCCAGGGAACGCGTCCTTCCAAAAAAGTTACCAATGCCAAAGATGTGAAACGATATTTGCAATCCGCAACCATTGGCCGGAACGGTGTCTTAGTAGTGCCCCAACAAGTTGTATTTGGACCAATCCGTAATCTGATTATTGTTCCCCGCCATGTTTTACCAGGCTTGCTAACAGCAATACATTTGCGTTTTAAACATCCGTCAAAAACACAGCTTCAGAAACTGTTCAATCGATATTTTTACGCTCTAGATTCGCAGAAAGAAATAGACTCGGTTACATCATGCTGTATTCAGTGTTCTTCTTTACAGCGTTTACCAGTCGAATTGGTGGACTATTCTAGCGTCACGCACTCTTCAACTCCTGGTCAAACGTTTGCTTGTGATATTTTGTGTCGGAACCGACAAAAAATATTCGTCATACGAGATACATTTTCCTCCTACACTCGCGCTATAATCATTTCAGATGAAAAGCGGGACACGCTTTTAAATGCCCTTATTGAATCTACTGCTGACCTTAAAATGGGTAGATCTAGTATTCGTGTTGATGCAGCAACCGGCTTTCAGGCCTTACAACAATGTTCCGTTTTGGATGAACACGGTATTTCTCTGGACATTGGTCGCATAAAAAATGTTAACAAGAACCCGATTGCCGAGAAAGCTATTCAAGAACTGGAAACCGAACTTCGAAAAGCGTATCCTGATGGTGCTAGTGTTACCTCGTCTCAATTAGCAACAGTAGTCGCTACTCTCAACAATAGAATCCGAAATCGTGGATTTTCAGCTCGAGAAATTTTGTTTCAACGTGATGGTCTTACGGGGGAACAACTTAACTTTTCTGACAATGCTTTAGCTCTGCAACAACAATCGACCCGTCTTAACAATCATCAACCCAGTGCGCGATCCAAATTTCCGCAAGGCATGCCTTCAAAGTGCCCCATTGTATCTTCTGGTGATTTGGTATTTCTAAAACGCGATGGTTCTAAGCACACGGCCAGAGATATATACATTGTCATCGAACCGTGCAATGACAATAAGTTTGTTACAGTTCGCAAGCTTCACGGATCAGAATTTCGCTCTAAAGTTTATGAAGTTCGACCATCTGAGCTTTATATATGTCAACAGTTTAGGCAGTCTTCATTACTACCTATCTCTCGAACGGACTCAGATAACAGTTTTTCGGATTCAAGTGATGAATCTGACGTTGAACCTTCTGAACCCGAAGCAGAGGAACCTAATGTTAACCGCGATATACCAGTAGATCCACCCGTTAGAGTTCCACGCTTGCGCCGCCCACCCGCTTGGCTACGCTCTGAACAATGGGATTTAGACTAATCGTATCTATTCATATTTGACATTGCTTCAAAATATATAGGATGCTGAGAAGGAACTGCGCCATATTATTTAGTTATCCAAAGTATGGAAATTTGAACATTCGTATTTTTATTTTGTTTTAGTGTTTTATGTAATCAAGAGAAGATGTAGAAGGAATTGCGCCACTATGTTATGTTCTATTTTGATGCTTATTGCTCTCCATAATTAACAGTACTAGTTTAGTAGTTTTGTATACTTTGCTGTCCATAATGTGCAGCCTCGTTCTTGTTTATGTTATTATTCTAATAAAGTTCAAGTCAGAAATAGTCGTCCTTAATTCTTCTTGTCTAAGAACTGGCGAAGACCACTAATACGAATGTTTGACGCAGCCATCTTGGATATGAATGACCATCACTGCGCATTCAGTGTGAAGCTTTTCATTCTGAAGTCAATCCGAATAAACTGTAATGTGGCGCACTACTTTTAATCCGGGAAAAACCAATCCGAATTTCGGAGACAGTGTGAACACAGCTTTTGATTTCGTTCAATAAGATATTGTATGCGATTAGTGTTGAGGCAAACTTAAATATACCAGCGAAAGTCTGCTGGTATAATTATAATATTTTAGTCTAAATTTTGTTTTACCGGTGCCTATATATAAGATGGTTAATATTTTTAATAATGATTTTATCTTTTGAAGTAAAATTTAACAAGACTCGCTAATGTGCATCGAATGGGGTCGACTTGGTACTAAATTCAGACTTGAGACTCGACCCGGGACTCGAATCGTAGTCGAGGTCCCACGACTTGCCCTTACCTCTGCGACGTAGATGCTATCCAAAGTCACGAGAGATGTTATGCTTGTCAAGTTTGTGGCTTTTATGCCGAGACACGAAATTGCTCCAGACAGACCCCCCCCCCCCTATTCTTACTCCCCATTTTGTTTCTTAAAGTAATAACTCCATTTTAGTTCCCTCCGCGCCCTTCAAAAGGAAGTTTGTTCTGTAACAATCTAGTATAAACCTTAAATGAAATAGTGTTTAAGATCTCTTTTCCCGACAATATTTTCGGCTTGTAGATTAGATCCATAAAGCTAACGAAGAATATGGCCATTAAAAGCAGTGTGTAAAAATAGCCACGCGCTTTCATAAACCTACGCGGGCATGAAAGAATGTTGATGTTGACTGTTTGCCCGGGGCCACATCGTATTTTGATCTCGTCACAATGATATAACTAGCGGGCCTAAAACATAATCGCGTCGATAACATGAATTATAACAAACACACCGCACGATTTTATTGACTCGCTTTGATTAAGTATAATAATCCCTTCACAGTTACCGTTCTTGCCTCGAGCTGGTGGCTCTTTCTCCCTACTCATTGCACACCCCGTTCAGGCGATTAATTTCAAATAATTAGTAGAAATCGGAATTAAATGAACAATTCAATTGGATGTGATTGCTCTGCGTTACTTTATATTGATTTCCTAAAACTGTCACATAATTCTTCCGAGAGCGAATATTCCTTTTTTTACGACCGAAATAAACGCAACCACCTATAAATGATTTCTAGTGAATAGTAACGGCGGCATCTGCGAGAACAGGGGGGAGCCGTGTGTTTGTTCTGTTTTTATGACAACCAAGGGATGAGCCTGACTGTCGGTTTTACACCCCTGACCGACAAATCAGTCTAAAATAAGAGATTGGGCGACGCGAAATAGGACATAAAAATTACAGCACCATGGTCATATGGGAGTTAATTTCGGTCGATTCCATTTGATGATTTTTTTAAAACAGATTTTAGTGGTGTCATAACAATAAAACGCCAGATTAAAACCAGACGACATACAACTACTGTAATTTCTTCCCCTCATCAAAATACTCAGAATGAGACTATTTCATTTGGTGTTCATCGTTAGAAAGATCTTTTTATTGAAGAGGGCTGCAGTAGGTAAAGCCAGTCTGTAGATGTCTAAGAAGGACTGATATGACATAGGCAGGTCCGTAGTCAGCTCAATTTTTTTTTTTTTTTTTTTTTTGGGGGGGGGGGGGCTACAGAATTTTTTTGGGGGGGGGGCTGAGGATGTGGTCGGCTAAGAAACCCCCTAAAATCATTATTGTTGGCGAAATATTGGGTACTACACAATTTGGGTTGTTGGCCAACTGTTTCACAGCTGTAATCCGAACATTTACTTCTGGTCAGTTTGGGTTGGGGACGGGTGTCAGGCGCCAGACTGCCTATTCTTGCTAGATCCAGTACACACTGCAAAACTTCGCCATATTATGACATAATTCCATTTAGGAAATTATACTTTGCCGTTGTTGTAATGATTCTGCGATGAAGTTTTCACAAGGAGTGGGGAAATGCGGCGAAGTGGATTTTTCTCGTTAAATCTTATTTTGTCAAATTATGTCGGAGTGCGGGTGGAGGTTAAATCTGTCAGCCAGCCTCTGTCGTCAATGGCGGTGAATCTAAAAGTGTCTCAATCCAAATATGTTATTTACTTCAGTAAACAACACACACGCTTCCACACTTCTTTAATAGCTATAGCACGAAATATGCCACAATCCCTGTATACTGACCATAGATAATATTCACGGAAAGTATAAATTACAGTGGAGCTTATAGCCGTACATGACTAGCCTTTATGGTCATCCCTTCTTCCTTTGATGTGACTGGACCATTCATTCACCTCAACTTGTTTATAAATGATAAAAGTTTTAAAAAAGACAGCGAACAGCGTATCACACCTGTCAGGGTTAAACCCCCAGACATATACACCTATATATATAATATATCATATAGATATGTGATAAACACCTGTATTAAATTCCTGTCTTTATGATATACCACGGTGTAGTCGTACAGATTAACCCAAACTTTCAGAAAGAAAGATACTTTCTTAGATATGTGATATACATGAACATTTAACCTTGGAATCTTAACCCCATCCATGATAAAAGATCTTCCCAAATCTAAAACCTACGCCAGAAATGGTCAACTATGTGAATCTATAGAATAAGAATGGTGTTATTTTATTACACTTACTTTAAACACCACCAACCAACATTGATCGTCACTGGTATTTGTAGGTCTGATTGTATGACTCATTGGATTGGGAGGCATTTTGGATTGAGGGGGGTCGGTGGCCGAATGGTTAACGCGAAGGAGTAGGGATGCTTGTCCAATTTCATGGGTTTTCTTAGGGTCGTCCGGGTTCCTTCCATTGCGAGCCAATTATTGAAATATTTTAAACCCCAATTGACCTGGGGGGTTGGGATGGCCTAGTGGTCTAGAGTGCCGCGCTTCGACCTCTAGCTGGCCGGTCACCTCTGGCTTGCGGCTGTGGTTTCGAGCCCTGGTGTGAGCGTATGTGGCATGGAGATAGGGGCGCCTTCTCAACCTCGTGGGTTTCCTCCGGGAACTCCGGTTTCCTCCCACTGCTAAAGACCCCTAGGCGCAAGCGAAGTATTGAAATAAAAAATTAAACCATATGTTAGTCCCGAAATGACCTAGTTTGTGTTGAGTGGACGTTAAACCCCATCTCTCTCTCTCTCTCTCTCTCTCTCTCTCTCTCTCCCAATTGACCTAGTATGTGCCGACTGGACGTTAAACCGCTCTCATCACCGTTGGGAAAGCTGGATAGCTGGATTGCTGTGGTTAATTCAATGCCGACTCTGGCGCCGACAAAACTTATTTTAATTTAGCTCATGCACATGGTTCGTTCTTGCAGGAATAAATGGTGGTACCAGGAGTAAACCCACATGACTAGACATCTAGTAGTAATGCATGTTCAGCCAGTAAGATACACGGGTGTACATACAATATTAAGTCAGCCAATTTCAAGCCGTCCCAACTTGATCTGATTGCAAAACCGATGTTTAGCTTCAGCTTAATCAGACCAACAAGACCAAATCCAAAAACACACGGAGATATCCAAGAATGGACAAAGCTATGCTATATTGCTCTTTAGATTTAATAATAATGTGCATGTAAAAAAATATCACAGACACAGCATTATATGTTTATTTTCTTTTAGCTACGTAAGGAAGGGCGCCATGGAAGTCAAACACCCTGGGCTAAAACGTGGGACAAGAATAACCCGACGAGTCCTGTATTCTACTACGGGGCTGGCAAGAAAAATGCTGCTTGGTCGTTCTGATGGGACAAAACATTGAGACCCACTTGAGTACACACAGGTGTGCACATAAAAAAACGCCTAATGAAGAGCCTTGGGCTAGCATAACACACGTGACCACAGCATATCTGAATGTTAGTCTCAATATGGCCAAAGTATTGTGTAGACGACATGTTACACTCCATTCCCATCTTATTATATAAAGTACTTACAAACGTACAGAGCGTTGTTATAATCTTTAAGATAAACAGTTGACATTATCTATGAATTTGGTGACCGAGACTATAACTGATACAAACTCCATGCTGAGAAAGTAGTTCATGTTCCTCTCAAGTTTTACCAAGTTATCTCATCTCGTAGATACAGTGATTCGGAAAATAACTGTCCATATACTGATGAACGAATTGATAATCAAGATCAACATATGCGAATTTCTCACCACCGGTGATTTTAACCAAGGACACGCTTATAAAGCATGCTTTTTAAAAAATAGTTCACTGCACTGTTTGTGGAGTCGCTGAACTGTTATCTTCCCAAATCTTTATCTTCCTTAGGTAACACGGGATGGCTGCACAAAAGCAATGGGCGAATCTTTGAAGCAAAAGGCAGCTAACATGCTGAAATTCAGTTGTTACGTTTTATGTCAGAAGCAGCATGAAACGACCCAAGGAAATACTGGCTTATACAAGCAATATTTTTCAATGTAAGAAAAATTGATTGAAAAATTGATTGAAAAATTGTTTGAAACACAGGTCTAATTTCATTTTGCTTGTCTTTACTACACTAGGAACTGGAAGAGATGAATGGTGTGAGGTGTTAGTCAATCAAACGGTCTGTTACGGCGAGCTTTAGGTGCGTTTAGCATAGAACTGTGGGTGATCTACTAGTAACATCAATGCTGATTGGTTAATTGAATGTCTGACGTCAAAGGGCCAAAAGTCGCTCGTATGACCTCTGACGTGACCTATCGCAACAACCAGTAAGATCTTCATGTAGGCCATGGAAAGTATTAAAAACGAAATATAGATCTGTATTTAATCAAACTGATCACTATCAATATAGGAACTTTACATGCTATGATGCTCAAACTTCAGTTATTTATGGGAGTTTTTGATAAGGCTATAATATTTTCATATATGTTGCCAATGTACAATTCTTCTCATAGCACACTGCATGGCGTTATGCCCGTCTTCATTAGCCCGGATTGAGCAGGGCGTTAAAACTCATTTACCCCATATTTACCAAACCTATAAAATAAAGACCTATAAAATACATTTAAGGAGCTGTCTTTAGGTATAAAACTAGTTAAACGTTAGGGTCCATCTATAATCTTTAAATGTGTATATACTACGGTATTAATTTCCCCTTTACCTGGTCGGCATTCCTTTGATCTCCCTCTCACCTGTTTCTATATGTGTGGTAAAGTGATATGAGATAGTCATAATTTGTCATCTAATAAACTGAGAAAAGAACAATATCGAGGGATATGTTATCGCCACTAGGTTTTTATTTACATTAAACATTCATTATACACTTAATATACCTATGTAAATATAACAGCTATATATAATATATATTTAAACTATATGTAGAATGTCATCAGGGGAACAGGTGTAGGTATTTATAAGCAATCGTCTTCTAACTCATCGCGTGCAGTTACCTCTTATATCGAATTTCAACTGCCAAGGGATCGTTTACGTGCACACCAATGTGTACACACAGGAAAAAGCCTGCGTAGTACTCATTTAGCCACTTACAGTACACTCTGTGCTTCCCAGTCCGCTAGAATACTGCTGTTACGAATTCGCCCTTAGAACCATTGCAATAAAGATATAGCAAATAAAACTATCTATAAATTTCAGTCTGGAAAGCTGACCAAATCTTGTTTGTGTTTGATACTTTTCCTTTGTGACTAATCTATTACTGAAGCATCTGAAAACAGAAGATTTTAAAAAGTTGAATCCACAAATGATTCAACTCAACCTGTAACAGATGTTTGGATGCTGGTGTCTGTAATTGTGAAAGCTTTGATCATTGTACTCTAGATTAATCCCACGACTATGTCGATTCTCGTAAGTTCGTTTATTTGCAGCGATATGTTGATAGATAAAAGATTTAATGTTTTTAGATGCAACTGCGAAGCGTGTTCATTGCCGTTTGAACAAGTAGAATAAAAACTCACCAAAGCAATTATCTGGGGGGAACTATGGCAAGTGTTATCGTTTGTTCTGGAAATAGTAATCGCAACCTATCATCACCATTTCTGATAGAATCAATGTACATGTTGCAAGTGAGCCCCTGTCCACCGATTTTTAAACTTGCTGGGATTGTTCAGCTAAATAGTTGCACATGCGTTTACAGGGACTTTGCACATCATGTACAGGGACTTTGCACATCATGTACAAAGTCCCTGTAAACGCATGTGCGACGTACATCTGTCATGTTTCTAAAGGGTGGTGATTTGTTTTTAGTTTTTCCAAACTAGTCATAAGGAGGGAGCTTATTCATATGCAGAATCAAACAACGAATTACATTGTATTGCCCCGGTCACCTTATAAGGAGGTGCCCTAACGAATTATTGCTCTGGGTTAACAGTTACAACAGCTTCAAAACACAAGTGCAGCTATATATTAAAGACATAAAGAAATATTATCGCCCTGGAGATCTTTTATCAGTAAAAAAGTTATTCTAAATTCAATGCGAGCCGCCGATATGCCTATATTTATGCGACTGCAGCTGGAGTCTATCAACTAGAGTTTGGAGCAAACTTGTCAATCTATACACTTCCATTGCTATGCATGAGGTTTGTCAGGCTAACAGTTTTGTTGAATGAAATAAATGTTGTTTTTTTATCTTGTCTAAAATAAAAAAAGGTCCCAGAGTTTTGAAAACATAAAATAGTCCGCAGGATATATCAACACCTATAAATCATATTCATACATGTAATGTGACAAATAGAAAAGATTGATTGAAGATTTACAAACAGTACAGGTTATCAGTACATGGTTAAATCAACTAATTTTCAATCAATCAACGACAGAGTTACCACCCATATCTTATCATATCTATATCTTAACTCACGTTCAATGTCATATTTTAAATGCTAAGAGAATATCTTTAATGTAAGAAATAATTAATATTTTTAAAACTGATATGAGGCGAGGAAAACGTCAAATAATAATGTTTAATTCTTCAGTACACATGATAAAATGAATGTATTATTATTAGAATGAAAATAGAAGTATATCGTGATATGTTTTCTGTTGAAAGATGACCATCATAAGAGTATTAAAATGGAATATACAATGTCCCTTGAATTATGTTGTCAATAGTGGGTTGTCCAAATTTTCTAAAGCGATAGTTAAAAGAGTGGGTGGGGTCTAACTTCCACTTCAGAGGTTATATTTTACAGCGATCTTATTTGTTTTAGACACGTTTTCTGCTTAAAGTCGAATTAAGCGGCGTGGGTGATTCATTGTATAACACAAAACGTGACATTTGTAGCCTATCACGTTATTGATCCAGGGGCAACACCGCCATTCGTCCTCATTCCAACAACATTCATGATTGCAATGTCGCAGGCAGAATCATGCAGCTTCAGTTATCTTTGCTGATTACACTATTTTGCCTATAACGTTGTTTAGGACTTCGAGTTTTGTGTATTGGTTTGGATTGTTCGTACTTGGTTTTTATTTTATATCTGTAAAATTTCTAACAACTTGCATCTAGGTATACTAAACAAACCGGACTGTTCCGAATGTATTTCTATGTGCAAACGCTGTTTTGATTTTGTTGTCCAGTGTACTGAAGTGTGACATCTGTATCATTTAGTATAATCAAGAATCTTGTATGTGGAATTTCATATACACATTATGACGTTTAAAACTATTCAATGAATAATGCATTACTTGTTATTGGCATGTTTCAAATATTCGCATCTTATTTAATGTAAACGAAGAAAATCACCACGGGACACGAGTCTCAAGACAGCTTGAATGTTCAAATAGTACGGATGCCCTTCTCAAGTCATTAACTTCTTACGGCTATCAAATCTTTCCAGTTTTCTTTCATCTCAGAAATGCCAAAAGAAACGGGCAGCTAATCTGGAGCAGATTTGTTGTCTTATCCTTTCTTTCAGGATGTTTCCTCAGGACTGGGTGTTACATGGTTATAAAGTAGAGTATGATTGGAACAGGATTAGACTACACCTGTTGTTGTATCAACTTTCTCAACACATTTCAATTTTCTTTACATAGCTGGCCATTTTCTGGTACCTAGATGTACTAAATTGTGGAAATCAAATCAAATCAGTTTTATGCATATTGCTACATTCTCGTGAAATTAATAGCCGTACGCCAATCCTTCCAGGCAGATCTGTGAGCAGTTCGCAGCACCACTTTCTAAACCCATTTCAATTGTCTTTGTATGCTTAAACATTTTCTGGAACCTGCGTCTACATCATATAAATAAAATCATAGGATTTATAATCGTGGTGCCACATTACCCGTGTTCACTAGCGCCGTTCGGAGCAGAACAGTAGGATGTTAAATCCCATTTCATTTCGTTTATATTCCACGAAATATGGTTAGACGGTCGAATATTTGACCTAATAAAGCTTAAAGAAACAGGACTTTAATGGGTAAGTCTGCAACCTTTAGCAAAATGAAGTTTTACATCCTAATCGTTGACTCTTTTAGTTTGGTTCCTATTCAGACTGCAGCATTCACGCAGAAAATATTTTCAACAAAATTAAATCTGATTATTGATATTTAGCTACTCTAATGATTGGCTCATTGGAGAACTATGAAAAATTTGTGTTGATACACGTGAGAATACTTTAAAATTGACTAGGTACCCAAACCCTAGAGAGAGGGTCACAGACCATGTTTGCCTTGGGGGCCTTGGCTATGAAATCAAAGGCGCTTATTTGATGGATTTAAGCATATCATGACATGGGTATTATTGAAGCTATATTAATTTTCTACACAACCAAGGGTCAGTGTGGGGTTACACATAATAATAACACAATTTCAGTGTAAATAAATTGGAGGGTTGGAGCTTCTCTTGTTAAGAACAAACACAAGGTTATATTGTGGTCTCCTCAATCTTTATTATTTTTCATTTAGCTAGGTGTATATATTTACATACCCAGGTAGAAAATGGCCAAGTTCACGTATGGGTGATATTGTCGCTTTTATATAGCAGAAAAGGCAAATTTACCCAGATTATTACGGTGGCTGATAAGTTACAATAAAGGCATTTTCACAAAAGTACTAGATATTAGCTGACACTAGATCATGAAGATACTAGCAGTCACTTTTAAACAAGGAAGGGCGTACTGTGGACCAGGAATCGGGTATGACATCGTACCAGCCATTTTGTAACTGTGACGACAATCGAAGTTCGTTAATAGATGCGCAATTGATCAAGCAACAAGCAAACCAAGTATTATGTCGAGTAGATCGTGCTTAAATTGCCGGAGCCGTGAAGGTTTTATTCAAAGAGCTTATAGTAGAACAACAGCAACTAGCGCCCGGGGTCCACTTCGTGCCCCCTCCCATTGACCCCCAACACCCTCTCCCCAAAACATCATAACCCAACAAAATCTAAACACCGTGGTTAATAAAGTGCAATATAAAGTAGTGTAATTAGGCAGGAAGCACGCAATATCAAGAGAGCACAACCACGGAAACCTTAAAATGAATACAAAGTCGCCAAAAATACACGGACACTACCAATCATCAACGGAAATGCACCCATGCCGCTCGGTAGGCTACAGTAATGTGCGTGTAAAAATGTTTTAATAAAATGGAGCCGTTAACAAATGCATGTTATATTGAAACTCCAAACTTTCGCTGATGTATATTACAACTTACAAACCCTGATCGAGGTATTTAATATCAAACATCTCTATTATAGGTACCGCTTGACGTCACTTGTCTAATGTTGATCTCGGAGCTATATCCCTTGAATAGGCACGAAATCTCCAAACGCATCCTTCAATAATTGATCAAGACCTACACTAGAAAACAAAACCTAGATAAATCAACTCTCTTCGGAAGCTTACCCTTTCGCCGGCATTGTGTCCGAGTAAAAAGTTAAATACGTCTGGAAATACTTGAATAACTAGAAATGACGCTCTTTCCGGTAAGCCACAGCGGCTCAGTGAGTAAGAGTCACGTTGGCTCGCTAGCCTGGGGGAGGGGGGTCCTGTGTTCGACCTCTGCGTTGAAAGAGAAAGTTTATCGGGATTTTCCGGTGTGTTTTCCCTTGTCGGTGGTGCAGGACAGGGGACCTGGTAAGGGACAACGTAATCATTTGGATGGGACGAAAAACCGGGTTGGAATTTCCATTATAGCAGACAGTATGGCACAGGCCCGTCTTAAGTCGGAGCAGAATACTAGGACGTTAAACCCCATTTTATTTCCAATCAATCCGACCATTGAATTTGACTTAAAATGAGGTTATCGTCAGATCCGTTTATCGTTCAGAATTTTGATTTTGGCCATATAGGTTTACATTAGCCAACATGAAAGCCACTCAATCGTACGAAATTAATGTGTTCATTTTTGTACAGAAATTATGTGTTCAGAATGCCATTCCAAGTTTCATCATAATATGACTATAATATCATTTTAAATCTAATGTTGAAATTTATAGGGAGCACCAAAATACTATCAGTGTCCAGACAGAATTTGACAGAAATATTAAAAATATTGTAAAGTGAATCGTATTTGAAGACATTTATATCAATGATTAAATGATTTTGATCTGTTGGGAATTCTATAAGGAAATCAGTTACAGTTAAATATTGCTTCTGTGTATATTTTGTAATTTGGGAACAAAAACGAGACCAGTAGTCTATCATTGTGTACAGAAACATAATTATCTTATATCTCCAGACTTTTAATGTCCATCACTATACATATGCGTCCACTAAACATACATTATATAAGAGCTAAATTTGCTTATTGCAGGTTTTTCTTTAGACCTGAAATGTTATGTACATTATCAATTAGACATTAATATCCAGACCATTATCAACCCTCCATGCCATCGCTAGCCTACGATATATAGCAGATTGGAAACATTTTGAAAATAATTCAACGTAAAATTGGATAATTGAGGCGGTTTTTTTATATCATACCGACTTAGGTAATGATAATCGAAGCTAAAATTCAAAAGTTAATATCTCGGTTCAGAATGGAGCAATTTGACTGTCAACCCCTTATCTAATCTCCCATAATGGACTTTTAAACAGCAGTGCAAAATAACGAACTATGTTGTTATTGTGTAATCGTTGCTTACTTGAGTTTTTAGTCGTCTTTAGGGAGAAAGGCGACAATGTTCGGTTTCAGTCCGCGGACAGTGGCGGTCCCGTGGTAAGATGTCCACTAATGAAATTCCGGTGAGGGCGGAGAAAAACGCTGGAATTTGTGAAGCCGGGTTCTCACCAGTTGGTTGGGATTGGACAAGAGATCTAGATCCACCCGTGCACACATAAAAAATTCCATGCTAAGGAAGACACTTGACCCGGTACAATTCTGAGACCAAACTTAAACTCGGTGACAGAAAACAGCGGTCATTCAAACCCAACCCCATTCCATTGAATGTTTTAAATTTACTGGAACTAAAGTTAAATGATCTTAAAGATGTCACTGCCTGCGGGAAAGTTCTATTGTGGTCGATTAACTCACTCTATAATCAGATACTTTGATTGACGGCCACAGGACAACGTAGCCAGACAGTTTCAATAACATAACACCGGAATCTGACACCATAAAATGTCTGTAAATTACTATATATTCTCTTAAAATGTTCTATAATGTAGCCAGATGTCTGCCCTTCGTAGTACTAAATATTACAACATGTCTATAACTACTGATTATAAGGTGACCGTTTACACAACCTCTCATCATTGCCTGATTGCATTAAGGATATATAAGTAAAGACATATATCATTTTGTCAGACTATTCTTTCATCTTGTTTTATATTAAATACCAGCATGAATAACCCTTCGTTAAACACATACAATTATGGAAATCTTTCTCTCTCGAATTAAAATTCCTTTTGATCGTGTATAAAATGAAGGATCACCCTATTCTGCAAACAAACTTTACTCTTTTATTGCAGATTTATTATGAAAAGGACGCGTTTGATATAACTCCGTGTATTTTACAAAACAGATTTAATGTAAAGTTTATTTAAATTAGATTTTATTGTCGTCTTTCGGTGTCGTTCAGTTTGCTTTTGCATGTAATCTGGTTTTTGTGATATATTACATCAATTGTTAACAACTGTACAGTTAGGTTACTATTCATGTGAAGAAATTTGAATCGTCTTCGACACTATAATTCCCGTCAGTACGTAGTAGAGCATCTAGGCCGTCCATTAGATTTAGTTTGTTAAAAAGATCATAACTTTTATTTCTGACAAAAATTTCTGTGATATGCTTATTCTATAAATAAAACCAACCCATGGACAAAACTCTGGAATAGAAGGCAGTCGAGACTGGAAAATCATGAATGCTATCACAGCCATGTGTTTAACCTTATGTAACGATGGACCGTTCATGGTTTCAACTGGTCGACGTCTAACCCAAGGCAATCAAATCATTGAAGTTAAATTTAAACTACTATTAACCCCAATAGCTGTTTATATACTGCAGCAAACAAATAATTAGATAATATCAGGGAAATATTTCAAATTTCTTTTGAAATTGACCATTTTAACCATTCGAAAATCCAAGCTGGTCATTTTCGGGATGGACGACTTCCGGGCGACGAAATATTGTGTTTTGCGATAACACCACTACAAAGTTATTCACTCTGAAAGTATATTATGAACTTCATCTAAATTGCCCCGGTTGTACGTGGCAAAGATGAGGGTCTCCTGTCTAGCCTCGTGGGTTTTCCCGGGTCCTTCGGCTTCCTCCCACTGCTAAAGACCCCTACGCACAAGCGAATTATTGAAATAAAATTAAACCATATGTTAGTCCCGAAATGACCATGTCTGTGTCGAGTGGACGT
Organism: Patella caerulea; assembly: GCA_036850965.1. NCBI lineage: Eukaryota > Metazoa > Mollusca > Gastropoda > Patellidae > Patella > Patella caerulea. The sequence goes on along the minus strand of JAZGQO010000014.1, from coordinate 32,375,719 downwards.
TAAACCCTATTTCTCTTTCCCACATCTTAATTGGACAAATTGTTGGTCTTGTCTGATGTACATCAGAATCCTACTCATCCAAGGTCATTAGATCCTTCACATATTTATAAGTTCCATGTGAATCGGACCAACAATATTGTGGCTTCTGGAGGGCCATCTAGCTTCCTACATAAACCCCGTTTACATTACAAATTTTAAGCGTGCCAGGTACCGTTCCTGGTACGGCACGGTTAATTTTTTTTGTAGTGTAAACGGGTAAAACACAAGCGTGCCGTACCGAGTACCGTGCCAATCTGGCCCACTGAATTGAGGTGGTCTCGGAACCGTACAAGAACGGCTCACTTCAAATTTTCGTAGTGTAAAGGCTAACCGTTCTGAGTACGGATTACTGCGCATGCGCCAAATGAACCTTGACCTTTTTTCCCTGCAAACTTTGACAGTTCTGTCATCAGTTCTGTCAAAATGGCTGCTCAAACTAAATCAGTCATCATAATTGTTTTCATCTGGGTAATTTGTACAGGGGCTGAAATTAACTTTTCTGTGAAGAGTTCCACATGTAGCATGCTTGACACGGTTCTGAGACCGGTTATTTTAGAGTAATGTAAACGGGTCCATTTCTGATTGGACGCTAACGTTCAAATGTATGTAGATAACGTAGCTATAAGTTCGGGAAACAGACATCCGAACGGACGAACACATTGGACGACATAATACATGTCCGTCCAACGGATAAAATCTGCGTAAGGAAAGCTGAAAATGGCAGCCATTTTGAAAATTGACGACCATTTTGAAAATTCAAGTGTCTAACGTGATTTTCTCAATAAATGTCCTTAAACGGACAGCCATTCAGATTTTAGTACTTGTATCCAGATTTCAACTATTGTTACACTTATCTGTTCCACTACTATCAGTTCAACGAGACTGAGGAATATTTAGTTATGATGACCACAGATTTTGATGCTTATATTGTCATTATTATCACGAGTTTTATATCATGGTAAACAAAATTTCAAATACATATAAGTGGTGATAGAATATCGACATTTTACATCTAGAGTTCATTTTTTTTTTAACTTGCTTTCATTCAATAAACGGCGTCACAAATATCAGATTGTAAATATATAAAGTTTCCTGTCAATTACAAAATATTGTATTTAAAGGGTATTTAATACGGAATACCGAGTCTGATCCTACACTGTAAACACATGCCGGAGTTTTCTTATCATTTCACTATGTAAATTGATGAAATAAGAGACTGGGTATGAATAGTGAAGAGGGTCCATTAATCCCTTATACACAAATATATAGTAAAGTCTCTCTAAACTGTCATTCACAAATATTGCTTGACAAATAGAATCATATATCAGATGATAATCTATCGGGCGGAGAATAAATACAATATTTGCATATCTTAGAGTATCTTATGAGAACAGTGAGGGTTGAGGCTTAGTACTATAGTGTTGCTCAGATTTTCTGTTTGCTTTCAGTTAAGGGTAATATTTTTTCCCAAGATAAGAAAGTTTTATTAAAAGCAAATGGAGTCAGTTATAGGCCGCGAATCTCTATTGTTGGGTTAGAAGAAGAACTCTACTGTTAACAATAAATTCATAAGCACAGTTTTCATTGATAATATGCTTATATAGCAAGCCCAATCCTTGATTTGAAAGAAACATTATCATCTGCTACTAGCCTGGGAAGGTTTCGATCAGATCACTAGTACAAAATACATAAAACGAACAGGACACCAAGACATAATAAAAAGACTCAGTAATCGCTCCTGCATACCAAAAACAAAGTCAAATTTGTCTCCACGGAAGGACAAAAATGTTTAAAAGTAGGAAAAACTACTATAATAGTTTAATGTGAACGGTTTTGACACCGGAAACAAAATTAGGATGGAAAGACGCACGGACGGAACGGGCAAAGCAAATGGACAGTCCTAGTCCAAATACTAAGCGGGGTTCAGTGGTACCCATAAACATCGAAACAGAAACAATCCATAAACGTTAGACATTCCAATCATCTGACAATGTAAGCTTAAATTAGTTGAGAGTTGTAATTTATTGACAAAATAATCAAAAGATAAAGACGAAAGCCTCTTGCAGTTTATATCGAATATACGAAATTTTCTCTTCGTTCTAGTCAAAAGTCCCAAACAATTTACCCCTCTTCAGTTTTCCAGATCACAGATTCGTATGCGTAAATTTGATTTACAATCATTATTATATATGTATATTAAATTCCTAAAGCCAGAATGGGTTGTTTCGTGACAAACTATAATTTGACAATAATTCCATTACCGTTTTCCATTACTAATAATTATATAGAAATAAAGAGATTGCCCAGACAAACTTCAACTGTGACAATTCAACATTTATTTATGAAAATCGTCCACTTACTTTAAGGACTACTTGTCGTGATCTTAAAATACAGTGCGTCAAAACATGACGTTTTTAACTTCAAAATAACGATGAGGACTTCGGTTGGTCGTTGATACGATCAGATGTGTTTGGAAAATAGGAATTAAACACGTCATTTATCAAGATGAACCAAAATATTGTCCGAATTAGTTAGTTAGTTTCTTATCCACGCTATTATCAGTCGGTGGATACCGTAAGATTACAGACCTAGTTCTCTACGGTTTCTTTTCCGTTAACACTTAGGACTGTATATTCTTCCACCAGAGTGGAAAATTTGATAAGTCGTTTATTTGTTTGCTTGAAATTAGTTAGATATCGACCATCTTCTGAAGTTAAACAAAGGTTATGTGCATTTATTGGTCACAACTTTAGATATATAGTTCGTTAATCATATCGATGTCCGCATGTCTATGTATACAGTCATAGACTGTAGGCTTATTCGAATAAAGTACGTAGAGTAAATGAAGGCCTCGAATAAATAAGCATTATTTGTTTAGAAATAAAAATAATGAACTGCGTAAATCAATTAAGTAAATTCACCAACATATTGATAACGTTTATCAAGTACTGATCTCACAAAAGATAAAACTGTGCATTACATAATGTTCATATCCATGATTAAAGTGGTAAAAAGTAATAAACTGTCCCTATCTATTGTCCATACTCCACACAGGTAAAACTATCTCAATCTACAGGCTATCATCTGAAAGCTTTTATTAATCTATTTCATTCCATTGCTTTTATTTCATATAAAAGCCGACTTACTTAATGCAATATGGCGGTGGTATATGGCTATCTGATGATTATTTATGTGCAAGCCAAAGGCAAGTAAAAGTTAATATCAACGTCCTATATTTCACACTCAATCCACATAAAATAAATTCTATTATCAATTTTCACATTAATATTACTCCAATAAGGTGGTATATGGGAGCGTCGGCACGCCTTTTGATCATTAAACCATCAAAGAAGACCGCCAATATTACCGTGTTACTTACACCTGTGACGATCTATTTATTAATATATATTCTAATAGTATACATCATTGCCATAATAGATTTAGATATTATAATATATTCTAAAAGAATTAGTTTAAATAGTGTTCAATTCACCTGGCGCAATATGCAATATAACACACAAAGAACAAATCTATGGCGTATTATAAAGAGACTAATTATCATGATATCGGTTTTTTTTCCTCTGAAATGAGACTTTATGTTCTATTATTACCAGGTGATCAATCCGATAAGGTTTATTCTATTTCATTATATCCCCCTTTAAACCGTCTGTTTGAACTTTTAATTTCACCGGATGTTCCATCGGTATTGTGGGTGAGGGAGGGGGCATCTTGAAACGGGAACTGGTAGACATGTTTGCCAATCAAAATGAAACATTCATCACAATTATCAATATGTTAACACGAGTGGACGTGCCAGTAAATTGAAAGGCTTTGTTGAAAATTTGATGGTTTTTGTCATCCCATGGTAATGCTTTAAATGAAACACCCACGAGTGCTCGTAGGTGGGGGGCAACTAAGTTCACAAAAATCCACATAGGAAATAAAGTCTGGAGAGTGGTGACGTAGAATCAGTATTCCAATCAGTATTTTACGACATAATACATTTCAAGAAGACATAAGAATGAAATAGATAAGAATTTATGTTATATTTATGTATGTACTTGATGATTGTTAATGATAATAGACAATAAGTAATATCTAAAACACAATGTTATACCTATATCACCAGTATGATAAATAGGTTTTTTCTTAACCCGATGGTTATGTACACCACACAAATGTAATAGGACATATTTTATTAAGTGATATTAAAAAGTTACTCGGTGAAATAGCCTATCATATCAACACTTATAGAACATATGTTTTCTGTGTAACTCTAGCAAGTGTTAAAACGCGATATCTTTAAAAGAAGACTGTCCTTAATAGGGAAGTGTTAGATTAAAGATACAATCTATGTAAATATCCTTACACATTTATAAAAGGCGCATACCATAAACATGAGCTATCATTATTAATATAAAGTACGCGGTGTCGAAGAAGGTTTATATATGAAAGTACACCTGAGATTGTCAGTCAAAGATACATTATGGGAGATTACATGAAGAGCTGACAGTTCTCACTATAAAAAACTAGATATCGCGATCCACTCTGAACCGAGAATTGAGCGATTGAATTTTAAATCTAGCCACGATCATCATTACTAAAGTCGGAACTATAGAAAACATAGTCTCGATTGTCCATTTTATGATTAAATTATGAATGAGAATTGAGCTGCAGTAAATATCGCAGGGTAGCGATGATATCGAGACTGGATAGGTTAATTAACATTTAATGCCTAAAGAAAGATTTAGGTCTTGCATAATGTATGTTTAAGTGAACACCTCAGATGGGAAAGGGTGTTTTAGAAAGAGTAAGCATAGTCTACCCAGTTCGCAACAACCACCAATACGCATAGCTAACTAAATATGAACTAATCACACCCAGAAGTGAACATCGTGGCTAGCTATTGGTTGTTGGAGTTCTGATGTCATACCCATCCTTCCTTTGATAAATCACTGATTTTAAAATCGCAATCACGCGCACACCTACAATCAACCACAAATTTTCCCTAAATCCTGTTTGTAGCTGTTTAGTTTAGTGTAATTATTCAGATTGCCGTTAGGCATATATTTCTACCGTGTAAACATAGCCCAGTGTAGATCTTTAATACCTCAGGATTTTGTTGTAACGAGACAAATGTTGAGTAATTGCTCGGTAGAGCTCGATACCATATTCTTGTTTTGGGTACAGAAAATACCTTATAAACTTGATATTTTTGCAAGTAGCATGAGGTATAACGAAGTATCAAAGAGACCTAATAATAAGTAATATCGAAAATATGTAAATAAATAAGAAATATTACTAGATTGCTGGATTGCTGAGTGTTTCATACAGACAGTGAAAACCAATGGGGGGGGGGGGCATCAAAAATCAAATTTTAGGTCTCAGGCCCAAAGTTCCTAGTCAAACGTCGACACCGGAAGCATATAATAAACCGGATATGTTTTTGACGCCGTACGCATCTTACAAAATCCGGTACACATTTGATTGAAACGATTGATAATTGTGCCCATAGAATACTGGATTGTAGGTAAATTTAATTTGATTGACAGGAGTTAAGATAGGTAAAATAAGTGGACTTTGTTTGATACAAGATATGATAAACGGAGTGTATCTTCGGTTATTATTATTATTGTTTATTTTATTGTTGCCCCTAAGGATGTTGAAGGTCACGCATCTTGACGATAAAGATAACTTATTTTATTTATCTAACAACCTCCTTTTGATTTCATATGGTGTATAAAAAAATAACCCGTCCCCGATAATATTCTTTTTAGCTCAAGAACTTCTATAATACCAACCAAGACGCAATAGATGAGCTTTTCAAAGGGGCTATATAATTAATTTTACATAGGTCCAAATACCAGTGTATTACCACAGAACATGACGTATGGCGATCTTCATTATCCCCGTTGGCATAGAACGTTATCCTCCTTTTCTTCGACGAAAAAAAAAAAGAATTTGCGGAACCACATTAACCTGAAAATATTGAAAGGGCATCAAATTGGCCTTGAATTGACAAGGTCACATTGGAAATTTGCATACATGATTACAACGTAATACATTTTTTATGATTGAATAGGCGACTACAGCATTGTCTCCTTCTACATATACTGAAACATTAAACAACTAATGTCTCTTAATAATCTGCTGAAAACACTAAATTATCTTTTAACATGAAACCATGAGCGATTATTGTCACAATAAAGTACCGAAAACAACGGACACATCCAGAAACGCACTAATAAACGTCCATGTGCTCTTTTTAAAACTCCTTTTCTTGACATAACACGGCGTCATATTGCCCCATATAGATCCTGTATTGAAATTTTAATGTTTTTCATACGTCAAATTAAAATAAATCATGATATATTATTATGTGTGTTCTACGTGGATGAAAACATGAATTATTCATAAAGTTATGAAACACCTTTATGATATGGCATCTATTATATTGTTCTTGGCTCATGACATGACACGCATTCTTAATATGTTTACTTTATACATGTAAATATTACTGTCAACCATTATTACACAGCTATAAAATCATGTATAAAAAAAATCATTCTAACTTTTATCGATCGATTAGCTTATAAATGCTATCAATTTTATCAATATTTATAGAGTAGTGAAAAATCGTGTAAACATCATTGATTTTTATAATGTTTTGTATTTGGATAACAAAACCTCAAACATACAGCGAGAAGTTATTTTGTATATCCAGAATATTTAACATATTCCAACAATACAGAATACGGTAGAACCAACCCAATTTCCATAAATAATAGAAACTGAAGTCAATGTGCGATATGGTGTACCACAAGGTGACTCGGGTCTCTGGATGAATGAAACAAGAATTGACTACGGCTTTGGTGTTGATGTATCACACCAAAGCATATGAACACATTGTAAAGTAAAACAAAATCAAAATATGCCAAAGCTTATTCCCTCACAGATTCTTGATTTGTTTCGTAAGAAGGGCAATAACTGCACCCAATCGGGGCCCCTAATCGGAGCATTTCATTAACAATGTTTAAATCGGTGCATTCCATTTACAGTCTTTACAAGATGTGAGTCGCTGGAGCAAATATAAAAATAAATCCATGCGCGATCAAAATTGCGCTTCGGTTCTATAGAATCACAGGTAGTGTATGTGTAGTATAACTCAAAAATGACCAAATACTGAAGCTTTGAATATAAATGCACATATAATTATGAAAGCTAGGTCGTATCATTTTGGGACGCATTGAGGTTTCGATTCCAATAAAACCATCTTCAGTTATCTAATATACTTTTAAAACAACTTGATTGTTACAATTTGGTGCATACTGCTGTGCCCCTTTTCATCTAGGTTTGTTAAAAACAAAGGTAACCAAAAATATGTCATGTTAAAGGTACACGCCCCTCCCTCTCCATATGTTCTATTATATGGAACCTAATTATATCCATTAGCGTGGGTAGACAACACCACCATAATACACTAGTGTTTATTATTTCTGCCTTTCTATCTTTTGGCAGTGGACTATTGGCAGTGTTCAAGATTCGGAAGTCGTAACCCAAATTCGTTATTCGGAGACACTTCTTCTTAATAAACAGAGAAAAACTTGTTTGTAGAGCACATCTAAGATTTAGTCTAAGACGCATTCATGCTTTAATAAACCCTGTGTCAAGATAAATACGTCATTTTAACACGTCCGTTCAGCTGTTGTTGACGTAGATCGACCTCTTCGGTGGCCGCCGCCCAGTGACCTTGAAAATATTGAAACACTGTTTCACAGGGTGTCAGTAAAAAATAAACATATTCTATGTCCTCAAAGACTAGAATGTTGCCATCTTGGTTTTCTGCCAAAAAAACCGCATTTATCAGCTTTACTCAAGGGCAGATAATCTGTAGGTAAATCGTCATCAAACAGTGGAACAATAGGTTAAATCCGCGTGACAGGAGGCGCTGTTACTGCACGAACATTGTCAAACCTCTCCTTTATTAGCTTTTTGTAGTTCAACATTACCGACAAAAACAAACGCAGATTTCTAAATATTCTTAGAACCTAAAAGTACACTTAAATAGTAAAAATTGAAACAGGTATATAATGCTTTTGACATATTCAAGATCTTTAGACCGTATCAATTAGCCTTTGCGATTGAACAATAGTGTTAATGAGTTTGTCAGAAATAATACGTAGAAATTGAGATAGATTTCCTAATTCAAATTTACGAGGCATGCCGATTTCGTAGTGATTTACAAGCAGGTCGTCGATTGATGACTCACAACAACACACTTTTTTTAAAGATCAACATCAAGAGTGCACAATACAAGTCCAGATCCGTAGACTCCCCCAGCGGCTTTTTTTGCGACCTGCGGTTTGACACCACCTGGACAATTTGCAATTCCTTGCGAGGTATGTTCATTTCATCCCACCACAAACATTAGCATACATGCGGATTATCTAAATATTGAGAACTGGTGTTTGGAATCGCATTCTAGTGGTGATGGAGGGCCATAAGTTCTGAAAATAAAATGGTAGCACAGAGCAGACCATTTAAGGGTTGTATAGTTATTTTACCTAGTGTGGTATTCTTTCTTCAAACACATTGAAGAACATTAAGAAAGTGTGCACTGTATTTTGTCGTGTGGGTTAACACTAATTTGTCACTATGTATCAGTAGAGTCAAAGGTGTCCTTTAGAAATTTAAGACGTACTGTGACTGCTTGTCACTTCAAATACAAGCATATAATAAATTATAGGGTCAGTTAATATACAAGTTATTTCTTTTATGTCTGGTATACCGTTATAATGATATACTTCTAAAATCTGGGATAAACTGAATAACTGATAGCGATTACTTGAATATAAAAATATAAAGGCTCTGAATTTCAATACTGATCTTAATACTGTAAATGCCACATCTATATTTGTTTAAAGGGATATTCACACATGCAATTTGCATGGAAAACATACACGGGGCTTGTGAGCTGAAAATGTCACCCGATTCTGCTTAACCATTGCTATTAATTTGTTATTGTCCTTTTTGGGATGTCCACTTAAAATTAACCCCAGTTTATCTTTTGCGTCAGTGGCATTTTGATTTTATTGTCCCGTATGAGTATTACGCGCAGTATTAGTTTCTTTTGCGTTTTTTAGCCTTAATTCTATAAATTGTAATTCTAACCTGTTGCTGTTTCAGAAAGCCCCTGATAACTGCGCGTAGCACAATAACTCTACATCTTTTCTCAAAACAATAATTGGTCAACAGTAATTTTATTCCATACAATTTATAACCTGTGTATTTACAGTTCAATTACTATGTCATTGAATTTGGGTTTAGCCCATGAAGAATACGTATTTTTAACTGTTGCGGAAAACAAAGTGTTACGATGGTCCCAACGATCGTCATTTAACATTATTTGGGATAGCGCTGACGTATTAAGTAAAACGAGTTAACAGAGATGAAAGGCCTTAAATAGTAGATTAAAGCCACCATGTTTTGTTCTTTATTCAATATAAGATACACAATTTGATCAATTTCACCTCATTGCACATACTTACTACATGTACATTGGTATTTGGAAATTCTGAGCTCTGTGTGAGTATTTTTCTATTTTAATATTCGAAATTAAAAACTATAATTAGGATTCAGTATTGTTTTATTTCAATCAATAGTCTACTGATGCTGTTATATGGTCGTGAATATATGGGATCCTAATTTTCAATATTTGAGACACAGTGAACTTTTTAAAAATCAGTACACGGGCGCCATTTGTAATGAACAAAGAAAAAATATCGCGCAAGATAACACGAAAGTAATTGGTAATGATCAATTCACAAACGACAAAATAATATTAAAGATCAAGGTGCAGAATGGACTAGACACACGTAAACAACTACAGTTCAATTTGGACTGCTCGCGTATTTTTAACTGACCTAATTGATATCAAATTACAGTAAGTTTTTTAACAATTGAATATAAATCACTTGATATACATTTATATTACATTAATATGGGATTTTAGATCCACTTTCGTCTATTTCAATGTTCCAGCGCCATTATATATATTAATTTGAAATTTTCTTTTCTGGAAATCTGAATTACTCTACAGCATTACATAATAGCCCAGTGATGAACTTATTTTTTTTTTTTTTAAAGTCTGTGTCTATTTAACTTCACGAAATACAAATTAGATTATTTAGATCTGAGTTATCACGAAAGATTCATGTCTGCGTTCATGACCATATAATTCCAATAATGACATTCCTCTTTCCAAACCATATCAATAATTTACATTTAAGTGTAAAACGGTATCTTTTATATGAAAAACGGCGTCCTACTTTTTCCCCAATCATTTCATCTCTAATGAATTTCACAAATAAACGCGCAAAGTGAGCAACATCTTTTATGATACCTCAATCTTGGCGCAGTTTCGTACAAAGACCAACGATGTTCGCATGGTTACCCCCGAAACAGCAAACAAACTAAGTTGTATAGAATAAGATTGTAATTTATAATATAGTATCGTTTTACTCTTTTTATAATAAAAATCGGTACCCAGATCTTATTATTCAACTCCAATTTACACTCAGAATGAAAAGCCATAAAATGGGAGTGTGTATTCAACAGGATTGAAGCGAAACGCTGACGACCAAATTTATTACCTTCCATATTAAAGCCCATGATATAATGTAGAAAACAGGAGCTGATTTGACTAAAGATTACCGGGCAAAAGACCGACTATCAGTGAACTGATAGTACATTGGAACTTGGGTTAACGAGAGGTAGAACCATTTCAAATGGTCGTTTGGATGTTTTCGTCTTTATCTAAATATAACGATTGTGTCCCAACATGACTGGAACGAATGTCGACCAGCCATAAAAAGTAAAACTCCGATTACACAGTTCGATCCAGTGTCTGGTTTCGCTTAGTAACCTATATATTAATTATTTCAGTTACAACAAACTACCTGAGTCATGAAAATTTGGAAAGTCAAATGACAGGCATGTAGTACCTAATAATACAAAGTAAAACTGAAAAGATGTATATAAAAAAAATCCCGCCCACCAAATCAAAGATGTATATACTGAAAATAAACAGTCAATTTGTTGACATAAATAATGTGGAATATAAATTGAATAACGGGACAAATAAAACAGATTCCACATGAAAACTGAAAACCACATAGATACGTCACTAATTTGGTTTCAAACCGGATATCGGGTCAAAGCATGATACCGGAAAGTGAAATGATGATTTTTCTGTTTTCCTCTCAAAGCAATTTTCTTTTCGCAAAAAATCAAGCGTATTAAATACTATGGGTAATTTGTGTCCCGCTGAAGTGTTGTCACAAACACGGATTACTATTCTCACTTCACTGCCTCTAGCGTTCCACTAACGCCCCAAAATATAATAAGCTTAGTGTAAATTATTTTATGAGCTCAACAAAACCATTGAACAAAAAATGTTTGTGTGTTTGCCCTGAATTACTGAATAAATGAAAAACATAGATGTAGTAATGTGGGGTGTGAAAGATTTTTTTTTATATTAATAATATAAGAGGAATCCTTTTTTCTCCTTAATTCACAGGTGCGAAATTAGCTTGTATTGAAAGATCAATTATAGAGCAAGGAACAACTCGGTTTAATAAAGACATTCAGCTGCTGTTATAGGAGGTTTTTCTGTATTGTAAGTGGCCTGGGGCTCTTCTTCAAACGCGGTCTTGTATAAATATTACACCAAAATTAGTTTCATGGAAAGTTTGAATTTGGTTGCATTGAATTAACTTGGCTACTTCAGTAAAACTTGAGAGAAGACTACTTCACACAAGTGGTTGGTTAACAGATGAGAAAGATCCCTTTTAAAAGCGGATGGAAGCATATATAGGTCTACCGGTATCTAATTTACCCTCCCCCTAATTACTTTAAGAAGCTTGTGGAAGTACAGGTGGAATATTATCATGATGTTTTAAGTAGGAATCAAAATAAAGTTATCAATCTGATTAAAATCAGGTGTTTTTCAAGTCTTCGTTCGTTTTATTTTTTGTATTTTATATCTCAGCGGACTTAATTTTACTTAAAGATACATTATGGTAGATTAGATAAAGAGCTATAATAATTAATCACTAGATAATGTAAAGGGAATTTGCTGAAAATTTCAGTCAGAATGATCCACTGTGAACCAAAAATTCAGCGATTGAATTTTCAGCCTAGTCTCGATCATCATTACTAAAGTTGGTAAGATAGAATCATAGTCTGGATTACCCATTTCATGATTTACTCATAAATAAAAGTTCAGCAGCATATCTGATCCTAATCCAGTAAAAAAAACCAGTATTTTATTTCAGAAATTCACGAAAAGGGATCAGGGAACAGTCAAAGCCTATATCACCCTCTCCTCAGTAAATATTGTGGGCGAGTGATTACATCGAGAGTTGATTATGACATGGATAAGTTAATTAATGTCTAATTAATAATTTGGATAACAGTAGGCAGATCCGATACCTCAATTCTTATTCGTTTATAAAGGTCACATAACTCGCAATGCAGAACTCTAATATCTGATATTTATATTCATCACACTAAAACTAAAGTCATTAGAACAGCTCAATATCTTTTATTATGATCTTAGCTGCTGATATATAGTATTTTCAGGTGGCTATTAGAATGGATTATTGAAAGAGATACACCTGATGAAAGATCGTACACATGTACCCAACTGAACACAGGTGCCAAGCTTTCTTAAAATAAAAAAAATAAAAGCGGCAGGACACCATACTACGAAACTAACGGAAGACGGTCGTCTGTATTTTGAGTTATTCAAAGAAGCAGACCTATTTTCGTATCAACCTAAATTTCATTAGGTTTTAGTGAGTAATTTTAAGAGAAACATAGCAACAAATTTGATTTTGAGAATGTCAATTAGAAAGTAATGGGTATTTTTAACTGAATTCCAACACATGTGGTATATTAATAGTTTTCTGTAATATTTTCTCAAGAAGTGATGAAACATACAATAATTTATAGTTTCTAAACAGTAGACGCTTGTCATCATATCTCTCAATAAATTATGGTCAGCAATCAGCGTTTTACATCTCCTCATTTTACAGAACTACAAACTAATAATATAATAATAGTGTTAGTAATGTTCCAATCGTATGTTTGTTAAAGTAATTAACTTGGATTTGATTAGGTGAAGTAACATGTCCTCAATGCCTCCATAACACCAGCCTATCTTTAAAGAAACTATCTTATACATCTTGGTCGGGGTTCGCATGTGATTATCGCGCTTTAAACAGATTGCACATATCACTCCAAGTTAACAAGTACAGAATCGCTATTAAAACAAAGAGTGAACTAACTAACATATAGATTAGAACATCTTTTCCTTCACCATGTCCCAAGAAAAAAACAAACCAAAACATAACAATAAGTGCTTTCACGCATGTTTGACAACACTTTCAGAACTGTCTTTAGTTTTCTAGCGTCTTCAGTCGAAAATATATGACAGTGCTCAAAAACGTGCAACGATTTGTCAGAATATTTAGCACAGGGGTTTTGGATACAAAAAATATGCTCGCTGTTTTCGTACGCGTGCTTTGATTATTAATAATCTGCTCCTAAACTGGGCAAATGAACGTAATAGAAAAACAGCTGAATTCAGTTTAAATGAGAATAAAGCAAGTAAATTTATTTTGTTCCATGCTATCCTTATATAGGTCAATCTGTTTAAAATACAGATCTATATTTTCTATACTTTCGATGGCTTCTACTTCATGACGATCTAACCAGTTGTAGTGGGAGGTCGCTTCGGTGGGGCCATACGAGCGGCTTTTGACCCTATGATGTCAGATATTTGATTAATCAATCAGCATTGGTGTTTCAAGTAACAATAAAAGGAAATAAAACAAGTACGAACAATTCAAAGCATTAGACAAAACGGTATAAGCAAAATAATGTATGGGTAAACACCCACCGTTCCGTGCATCTCTTCTCCGGGAACTCGCTGCAACTGATCGCACCATTGGCTAATCCCTCACATCAACCAGACGCGGGTTATATAATAACCCCTCTAGACTCTCGCGTAGTATAAAAAATAAAAAGAAATTTTCAACTATACGAAACGAAATAGAATCTGTGTTTTAATCGGATTGTATATAGGCTACACTTACGTTACAACGAATTAAAACATAACACCAAAATAAATAACAAAGAATTCATAAAAGACATCCAGTTGACTATTATGTTGTTTTTGTTGTTAATTTTAACAAAATAACTAAATGAAAAATTCCACATCACGATATACCATAATATTCACATAAACTTCTCACAAACCGTAATATTAAATACAATTTTTATCATATATGTGTTATATGAGGCCCTGTCATACATACTTCGTGTACTCGTGGTAAATCCCAAACCTTTTGTGACAATGTCTCCACATAAAATCGTTATGTTTATATTTCTGATATACAATGAAACATATCTCAATTAATGTCTCAATTAAATTGATTTTGCTTAAACCGTAAAGGCGTAATGAAGTTAGGTTTACATTAAATCCGTAATGCTTAAGCCTTCGAGATGTAATGCCGTTGGGGCCCCTTGAAACCCTTTAAGATGTACTGCTGTTGGGTCTTCATGAAACCCATTACGATTAAACCTTTGAGATGTAAAGTCATGGCGTCACCATTAGTCTATTGGCGTAAACCTTTTAGATGTAATGTGATTGGGTGTCCAGTTATAAAACCAGTTATGCATAAATCTTGGAGACGTAATGATGTTGGTTCTCTGCGAAACCTGTCATGCTTAAATCTTCGAGATGTGTTCTCGTTGGGTCTCTGTGGAACACGTTATGCTTAAACCTTCGCAAGGTAAATGAAGTGAAACCTTTGAGATGAAATTTTAAGTTGGGTCCCCATGTTCGTTCAGTCGCTAGGTGCAAAACGCAGACAACTGGTCTCCATGAAACCCTTTATGATTAAATATTTAACCGCAATAAAGTTTGGCGTCCCGACAAATCGAAATGCCTTAACCCTTGTTTGGTTCCATATTAACCAACGAGAAGTAATCAAGACAGGTTTCAATAAACCAGTTATGCCTTAAAAGTCTTGAGGTAATGAGTCATCTCTCTTGTTAAATAATGACTACTAGACTGAATAAAAAATAATTAACTTAAACCTCAAATATGCAATTAAGTTAAGTGCGCAAGTAGTAATACACAAAGACCCCGATGTAATAATGCACTTTAAAATACGTGTGCCTGTATGCAATTATACACGCATTCATACCAAAGTCTTTTTCACCTATTTATAATTCTTTTGTGAAATTTTAAATTTAAAAGAAAATGCAAGGTAGTTCCCAAGTTATGCACCCACTTTGAGATGTCATTAGCAATATAAAACATTATTAGGATGTAGTCGTCCACGTGGGTAATCCCTATTAACAGGGTTCTATTTTATCATTTTAACATTTGGTCTGATATGACGATGCTATGGTTGTCATAAATATGGTTGTAACTGAAATTCATTAAACTCTTTTAATACTCTTGAACATGCTTAAATTAGTGCACTAGGATGATCCCCATTAACGAGCTTCCATATAGTCGTTTAAACAACATTTGATGATGCTATCGTCGTCATATAAATGGCTACAACTGAAATTAATTATAAAGTCATTATATTTTGAATTGAGAAGTTTCTGCTGGGGAATTGTTAGAAGTCTTTAAAAATTAAATACACAATTCTAGATTCTGGTCTATACAAATATTTTTGTCTTATTTACAAGTGTTGTGTATTCAAAAGTACAAATCTTGTGAGTCTGACTATTATTATATTCAACACTGTGGAAGATGAAGGGTTCGTCAATTGATCTAAAGAACTTGATAATTTTCTCTGTTAGTGGCATAAAAATATGACAACAGAGTTACCTGCTCCCCTATAAAATCCATCAAACTGATTGACGGTATACTTGTTCAATTCGAAGGAGATAATCAGCACGAATCCGATGGAAGGTGCCCTTTTTAAGGTTTACTGTACACGAGTTTTAATGATCAGAATTGTAAGGATCAATCCGCGCGTTTAACTAGCAGACATTAATCAAGTATGGAACAATTTGATCAAAGACGTTTGGATATAAACTAAACCATAATATTATAGGCGTCGTTAATCTAGTTTCTACAACATTGCCAGATGACCGTAGTTACTGAGTCAGCAAGGTTAATCACATTAAACAAAAACAGTTCGATATATAATCAGAGCTTGGAACGATAATGACAACGCCAATATAAGTACCGACTTCTCGTTATAGATATGATCTTTTCTCTTTGTAATAAATAGTCCTTTGATCTCGCCTGATTACCTCCATATATATACATCTAGCTGGCTAATAGGCGATACTTATCTTATTTACGACAACAATACCTAGCAATGGCAGTTAATCGAACTGAAGGCAATCGCTCTCAATCAGATCGTCTGCTAATATTCCTGGAACGGAAGTAACAAAGCGTGCGCTGTCAACGGTTGAAATGGAATCTCGTCTGTCATCGCGGCACCATCAATAAAGTCACGCGATAAAAACATCGTCACATGCTAGGCATTTCCGGTCCGATGGAAATCTAGGTCATTGAGAAATTCCGACTGTCTGGATTTTTTATTTCTCTGAAATTACTTACTAATATATAATCTTAATTTGATAAATGGAACAAAGTGGTATAATACACATGAGAAATTTTCAAAATGATAATGTAATAAAATTATACCATGCGTTAGTGTAGATATGACCCAGTTTGTGTCCCCCACTGCTAATAAAGTGGTACAGGACGGAGGGCCGTGTAATAATCCACGTATAGTCTTTCGGGTGGGACTGAAAATCGAGATCTCGTGTACACATCGGCGTGTGCGTAAAAGAACACTTGGCAGTTGGAATTTAACATAGTAGTGTTGTTTATTTCAGTGACACATGTTATACAAAGAAGGCACGTGAAAATAAAACTAAAAATACCAACACTCGGTCCAGTGGACCTATATGTCACTATTTAACATACACAAATTAAAGTCTAATATACGAATTCATTCGAAAAGGATATCAGAGTGGGCTGTGGCGCCGCGGTCCGGTCAAAATTTTCATAGCACACGATATGGTGTATGCCTTGTCTTTATTAGACCAGTCGTTTAGTTTCATTTACCTGGATGTTTGCAGATGACAAGATAATTGCCTTCATGTGTGCTGAATTAAAGTCAATAATAAAAATTGATAAATGGTATGATTGTGATGATATCATTACAGGTCAAGCATCAATTAACATCATTGACTGACTCATTAAATATAGAAAAAACTACATTATGTAAAGTTCCATGATACGGTGTTTTGAAACGAATAAAATACTTCAGTTGTTCTTGTTGGCGGTTGTATTAAATAACATGCTTATTCAATAGTGCGTGTTAGGTAGGACAAAAATCCATGACTAATTAAATCAAGCGTTCGAGTACCTCTAAAAGTTTATTATTAATACCCATGAAAGGTTCGCAATGGTTAATAACCAATATGATATATTAACATAATGCAAATCAAGCAGAAAAAGATTCTAATTAGTAATCATACATTATGGAATGTAGCACTAGATGTACTTGGAAGTG
The DNA here is from genome assembly GCA_036850965.1 of Patella caerulea. Taxonomy (NCBI): domain Eukaryota; kingdom Metazoa; phylum Mollusca; class Gastropoda; family Patellidae; genus Patella; species Patella caerulea. The sequence continues at coordinate 32,358,059 of JAZGQO010000014.1, read as the reverse complement.
TTTCACTTCCGGTCTTTTTGGGGGTACTTTCTATCACTTGTACTGAATCCGACAAGGATATTTTAAATCAAGAAATATTGGAAAGGGCTCGCTTTTGCAGATGCGACAGACACCGATTGCGTCATAGGTTAAACTGAACTTATTACGGAAAAGGAACATGATAACATTTGTAGATCATATTGCGCATACAATAAAACCAACTGATAGCAGTAGAGTTATCAATCATGTGCATTTTAATGAATTGTGCATATGGTTTGATTAATTAGTAACACGTGGTTGGAGACACATTTGTCGCCATCTTGTCTCGTATTGATTACTTGCATGTGTTTTCTACCCAGTGCTACTATAATTAGAATAGTTCATCACTCTGTTGTAACATTGTAGTTAAAATCACACTTTTATTATTGATATATTTCATATAGAATTTCTATTGATTTTATGATCAGAAAAAATACAGTCAGAACTATATAAAGTCGTCTCTGGAAAGGTAACCTATATAATATTATCCTTACACTCATACATATTTAGTCACGGATTCCGGTCAAAACTAACAGTTTATGCTTTTAATGGACATTTTGATATATTAAAGGTAGATGGCATCATCACTTTCAGATGCAAATTTTAATACAAAGCGGACATAATTCGTTATTTGTATGAAAGTGAATAGTAGGGATTTCGTATTTTTCGCTTTCTGGGACACCTGACACTACTTCCGGTTTATTAGAAGCTAACTAAGATACCCGATGTTACACATGTGACTGTCTTTACAGTGTTGATATTTGCTTGGGAATTAGCCAGAAAAATAACACACAGAGTTTTCCTGGAGGCAATGGAAAGGACTAGAAAAGTTACCAATTAATACAACGTCAGCAGTTTGATAATAAGACTCGGTCTCCTGTGACCTCTGGGTTAGGGCAAAGAGAGAGTTCATTCCGCGACTATCATATTTCAATTACATCCAGGGGTGTGATGATGGTCAGTTGAGGTTGAGTAACGTCGGGGCATTGTGACGCAAAGATGCACCTCGATTCAACCCCTAATAATACTAAAAATATGTACCAGATCCACAAAACGTGCATATGGCGCATAATTGTGAAATTAATTATACACAAAAAATCCACTTTTCATTTCTGGCAGAAGTGGCACAAACGTCACCGTATTCACGTACATATATTATCACCAGGCCCCTAATTACACCGCCCCACCCCACCCAAAAAAGCCACAAAACAAAAGAATTGACAAAGTGCTACTGAACTTATCTCAAAAAATATTTTAATTGATTCCCTAATCGACAAGTGGTATCAATTATAATGTAATTCTCTATAATGTAAAATTTATTAGATCTATATATATATGGCAACTTGCAAATAATACTGTGCACCGATACTCTATACAGAAAGAAACTTACATCTACAAACTAATAATATAAGAAATATACAAACTAATAATATAAGAAATATACACACTGATACACACTTATACTATACTATTCAAAAAAGTAGGGGATATTTGATTTTTAAGTGTTATTAAAGTCACCTATAATGAAACGGACGAAGAAACTAATGGCAAAATGAAATGAAGTTCACATTCATCGATTTATTCCAAATGTTCGTTAGACTAAGTAAGGCACAGACTGACCATTATAAGGGTAAAATGATACCCGGGGTCAAACAGCAAAGTTACCACAGCATCACAACATAGTCAGTAACGGGTAAATCCTCCTCTGTTTGCCAAACAAGCATTGATCCGACGTGGCATACTCCTAATGAGACGTCTAAGGTCATTTTGGTCCAGATTGTCCTATTCCTGTTGCAACGCAGCAGCAAGTTCTTGGACATTGGCAGGACGTTGTTGACGTTGACGTAACCTCTGTCCAAGCATGTCCCAGACATGCTCGATGGGGGAGAGGTCGGGACTCAGTGCTGGCCAAGGTAATGTGGTGATGTTCTGTTGTTGGAGGTAACCTGTAACGATCCTGGCCCTGTGACATCTTGCGTTGTCATCCTCGATGGGGGAGAGGTCGGGACTCAGTGCTGGCCAAGGTAATGTGGTGATGTTCTGTTGTTGGAGGTAACCTGTAACGATCCTGGCCCTGTGACATCTTGCGTTGTCATCCTGGAAGATGAAACATTGGCCATGACGTTGTGCGAACGGCACAACCTGGACTGCCAAGATGTTGTCCCAGTAGTACTGGCCTGTAACACGCCCTGCAACAACATGTAAAGCCGTTCTTCCAACAACAGTGATGCCTCCCCACACCATAACAGAACCACCCCCAAATCGATCATGTCTGATGACGTTAACGTCTTGGAAGCGCTCGTTTCGACGACGCCACACCCTCCTACGTCTGTCCAAAAAATCAACGGTGAACCTTGACTCATCTGCAAACATCACATTGCTCCAGCGTCGATTATCCCAGTGTTGACGATCCCTGCACCAATGACGTCTTGCCTGATTGTGATGATCTCTCAAACAAGGGATCACGCGAGGACGTCGGGCGCGAAGGTGACCCCTATGCAGTCGATTCCGAATCGTCTGGCCACTCACTCTCACACCAGTGTCTGTTTGAAGACGAGCGCTGGTCTGATTTGCTGTGATGACACGATTTCTCAAGGCCAAGGTACGGATAAATCGATCCTGGGCTTGAGTTGTCGCCCTTGGTCGACCTGAGCGTGGTCTGTCCTATACAGATTGTGTATCACGGTATCTGGACCATAGCCTGCTTATGACAGACTGAGAAACATTCATCGTCCGCGCCACAACCGCCTGTGTTGTGCCGATCTGTAGCATGCCAAGGGCACGTAACCTTTCATTTTGGGTAAGCCGACCCATATCAAAATTTGTTTTCTGGTCACTAAAACAATTAAACTGATGTTTCCACCCTGGAATTCAATGCCACAATGACTGTAACATTCAAAGTCAGAGTTGTGCAAATCTTGGGTTGTACCCCCATGATGATCCCAAGCATCACCTGCATTCCATGCGGTAGCTATTGGTGCGTTTGGGAGTCACATGTAACTGGAAATGTTTCTTCCGTTAGGTTCTATAGTGACTTGTTTCGTAGTCATTTGCATATTTTAGTATTATGCCCCCAAAATCAAATATCCCCTACTTTTTTTGAATAGTATATAAGGAATATACACACTAATACTTTAAGGAATATATGCACTAATAATATAAGGAATATACGCACTAATAATATAAGAAATGTACACACTAATATAATAAGAAATATACACACTATATTATAAGGAATATACACACTAATACAATAAGAAATATACACATTAATACTATAAGGAATATACACACTAATACTATAAGAAATTGGTAAAGACCTTCAGAGATCAAAGCAGTACTCAAATGAAATGTTATTTACACTTTGATTAATGCAGATTATCTGATGCATTTAAATATTTCGTTCAAATTTTGTTTTTACTGTTTACAAAAAAAGTTAGAGCCATAAAAAGTCAAAATCATAAAGAAGAAGCTTGTCAAAGTTTTTAGATGGATGTGTGTAAAAGAAAATACTAATAAAAAGATTGATAGTTGTTCAACAGTTCAGATGTCCTTTCGAATCCATCACAGTGTGAGTGCTAACATTCTCGATACAGAAAATCGTAGTTCCCAGTCAACAATTGAAATATTTAATAATCACCTTTTTATGACAGGGTTTACGTTATACTTGTTGCTTATTTTATATGGCATTGTTTTTATTTCAACGCATTGAATCGTGTGTAAATAATAATCCTGCATAATAATGTTCAAGGACAAACATGAATGTTGCTCTAGTTTCACTTAAACCGTTAGTCATGTCGATATCAAAGTCTTAATAGACACAAGCAGTTGACGACAACTATAGTGTTTTGTAACTTGTCATGTCATGTGTCACTAGTTTTTATGCAGACTGTCACTTAAAGAGAAACACTAAGTTTTTTTCATTTTCGTTTGATGCTTTTTGATGCTGTCGGATATTTTGCACGACGCTTATTCCCGTCCAACGTATTTTTTTACTACCATAACTTTTGATATATGTTCACGATATCTTGTCGTATTTCAACTTTATGGTCGAATGTGTTTTGATGAAAGACGAAGGATTGACCTACATGTATTAGACAAACGTGCAGCATAAATTTATTAGCCATGTGAACCCCTCAATTAAGAAATAGCAAAAGAGGGAAAGAAAAATCCAATTGACATAAACTAGCTCATTTTAGAGCCCAAGATAAGGTTCAATTTTTTCAATAATTCGCTTGTGCGTAGAGATACTTAGCGGGGGAGGGGGGGGGGGTAGGCGACTCTTTTCCTTTTCACGTAATATCCTGGGATCGAAACCATGACATTTAACTCAACGACGTTAGATCACACGGACACTAAACCCCCATATCTGTATATATATATTTTCGATGCAATTTCACATTTTTCCGAACAAAGCTGTGGTGGGCACAGTCTTTACTGTAAAAAGGGGGAGAATAAAACGCTGTAATAAATACAGAACATAAGAGATTTAGAGCTGATTAGGGTTACCTCCTCCCTATCAAATTAGAAGTGGTATCAAAGGCACCCACCAAATATTAAGGCATCCACTATTACTCTTTGTTTAGATATACACACCTTTAAGTCGGTGTACTAGTATGCTACTTTCATCTTTAGTAAATGAATAGGAATAAAGAAAGTATATTTTGGTCTGATTCCAGAAAATACGAACGGGGAGCAGATTAAGTTACTCCACTTCGTGCTCCTTTGGCTGACCGACAGATGAAAATTATTGGTGAAATTAATACAAGAGAAAATTGCAACAACATAGCAATACGTCTGTTACACATTGATATATGAACACTGTAGACAAAACAGGAGACGTAGAACCGGAAGTGATCCTTGGAACAAAAATAATTCGAAACTAAAAGACCGTCTGACCAGATCTGCGTTTTGAAAAATTGCCAATTTGTCTCTTCTAAGGATTATTTTAAAGATTCCTTCGCGGATTTGTATTTCGTTAAAATAAATTAAAGCTTTCTTTAGTTCAGTCTCGAATCTCTTTTATCTTTTTTTTTAATAAGAATTCGTTATCAATATCATCACCACTTCTATCATTAAATTAGAAGATCAATTGATACTCTCCTTGCACAAGGACATTTGAAAAAAAAACGTGTTTAATACGATCACGGCACTTGATTCAATGACATACCTTATGATACAACACGCTCGTGTTAACCATTACGAGACCCCCCCCCCCCGGGTTGTACGTGGCAATGAGCAAGGAGTAGGATCGTATGTCCAGCCTCATAAGTTTGCCCCGAATTCTCTGGTTTCCTCCCACTGATAAAGACCCTACGCACAAGCGAATTATGTTAGTCCCGAAAAGACCTAGTTTGCGTTGAGTGGAAGTTAAACGCTCTCCCTTTCTCTCTTTCTTTCTCGCCCTCTGTATCTCACTCTCTCAGACTTGTTGAGCAGACGGATAAAATGGAAAAAAATAAATAATTTTTAAGGGGTGTGGGGGGCCCTTTCCACCGCATTCCCCACTCGCGCGCTTCCAGTGTAAACGAGAAAATGATAAATTCAACGGGCCCGTACGCCTATATATGATGTTACTTGACAAAAATAAGTTAACAAATATGAAGTGTCAGAGATGAGCTAATATATCATTCTTAAACTTGAGTGACATTTTTGTCAATTACATATCTTTTTTTCTGCAATTTTTTTTTAAATTCTTTTTTTAAAGATCGTATAGTGTATACATCTATAGGAATAGGAGAGCTTGTTTATCTTAGAATGTAACTAAACACCAAGTACATGTATATAAACTGTAAAGTGAATGTGTAACTTTAGTTTGATAACTCAACTGTGACGTAAATGTATCATGTATTATGTGTTGCACTATTGACATATAAGTATTAAATAAGATTATCGCCCTTTGTAAAGATAGACTCGGGCAATATATTGCTTTTGTAGAATTACCTTTTTCATCTGACAACGACAATACGTTGACTGTGTCTATATTCAATTAAACAGTCTATAATATGGTAGAATAAAAGCGCTATGCGTTGTGTGTTCCCAAACCGTCAATCTACAGTGACAATCACGGTCATATATTTTTCAATTTTGAACTTCGAGGGACACTGAGTACACGACGCTTTCTATGGGTGAATGTGAGACATTAAGACCGGATTAAGCTCAATACGAGTGTTAATGACGGTGAGATTTGGCCACAATAAAGGGGACCAGCTTTCACCTTCCAACGCCTTTTCATTGACACTGCTAGAAGTACAGGCAGCAAATAAATACGAACATGAATATATTTCTATACTTGTGAATGTTGTATTGTTGTGGAATGAGTCCCACCATTGTACTGTATATTCTATAGGTTGAATACACCTAGTAATGTCCGATTGTCATTCATATTCTGTGTCTATTGACTGCCTTCAAATTTATGATTAGAAGAAGCACATAAATTATCACTAATCGCAACTCGACTGATGACCCAAACTCATTGAAATGACGTTAAAGGTCTCAATCTGTCATGAAAAAATGATGTACAGCCGTGCCAGCCAATGTCTTGACACATGCGCTGATTTTAACACCTTGATTTTGCTCTGAAGTCTGAACGACGAAAATCAATTAAGCGCAAATCGTTATGGCCCATTTTATGTGCCTAATTCCGGTACTAAAATTAGAATAATCAAACTTTTCATGGATCTAAGGTAATAGAAAATTGATCAAAGAAGTTCCTTAAGAGGAATATTATAGTTGAATATAAAATCAGTATAAAAAGCAGCGTTGTGGGATAATAACACGTAACTCATAAAAACTTTACTGTTATAATTTAATCCAAAAACGATTTTTGACGGATAGTCATGCCTGATTTGCATCTGTTTGATGTTTGAGATTTTTTTTTTTTTTTTTACTTTAAAAACAAACAAAAAACAGTTAAGTAGAAAACATATTTTACATGAATCTCGTGAATTGTACAAACATAATCGCGGTGTACAGTCAAATTATTGAGTAAATACAACTGATAGTTGAATGGATAAAACAGAACATAACGTTGATTTGAATCGTGGTCAAAACTGTATTCGAGTTTTCTAGGTAATAGAAGTATTACACGAGTTAAATGTTATTATGCAAATAGATGGCAATAAACAAACCACTCAGTACAGTAATTTGTTAATATGACTTCCTCTAATGCAATTTATTTCATATAATTCATGTAATCAAAACGATCACAAGTGAAATTTAAACATGTAATTTTCATCCGTTCCAGGTTAATATAAATTTCAAATCGAGAAACGCATAACAAATTTTGTATTATGTTATAAAGACTTAATTTAAGTCTGCTCCCATAATGGTGGTATCGCAAAGCCGAAACTTGTTCCTCTATATCAGAGTATGATTTTTCAATCTTTCCAGTTGTGGCTTTACAGCTATAATTGGCTTAGTAGGAGTTAAAAAGCAAAATATTTTTTTCTTTTATTCGGGTCCCGGTATTGGGAGAATAAAGAGAGATTACGTAAGACCCATTAGCAACCTAAGGGAAAAGGAAAACATTCTGAGGCTACAATTATTCTCTGATTAGAAGAGCAATTACTGCCAGAGCGATAAATCGTTCGCATTCCCACTCTCGTATTGTCTAAATGTGCAAACTATAATCAACTTCGCCTCGTTACAAGCCTCGGAGACTTTCTGACACAAAATCACGTCATAATCTCACTCGAACGAGACTTGAAGTAAGAAAAATGTCGGATGATTGAAAGGCATCTTGTTTGATGAGGTGTTAATTAGCCCATCAGTATTTGTAACGAAATATTTTAATGTTTTTGACAAACCGTGATAGGGTGTTTTGTTATTCGACACCCTTTTCTATGTCGAGTACTTTTGTCCTATTTATTTCTTTCGTTTCAACTTACATATCCGTTATAAAATATTTTACAACTGGATATTGTCTGTCTTAAACACCTATTCAGTAGCCTACATATTTGGAAGGCTGGATAAAACAATAAGATAGTTTGTCGCCATGTTGTATGTTAATGGTATTGTCACTTAACATTTACTTTTGCATAAGCACTGAAGCAAAAAAGACCACATTTTGTTTTATAACACCCTAATACAACTTAAGATCTTTTGAATTTCTATTGTGAGATGAAACTGACATGCATCTTCCCCTGAAAAAACAGACTAGTGTTTAAATTATGAAAGACACGTTCGTGTTTTCTACTGGCTTTTGTATAAGAAGATAATTTTATGTTGGACAAACTAATAGAGTTCAGTATATTCATTTTCATTTGGAATACCCTTGCGTTACCCAAGTCCACGAAAGACAATTTCGTCTACTTTTTTTCGGATTCATATTATCAAGAAATCTTTTTACATGCACTATCGATCAATTGCTAGCGCGGCATTGGTTTTCCGTAACATTCAAAAAACTAGGCACACTTTCCGTGTCAGCTTCGCCCGAGCGTTTTACGTTCCTTAAACATGCATTATGCGAGAGCTAAATCTGTTAGTCTCTATCATCTACACAAATATTCTACGAATATTAGTCTGGATGGGTCCTCAAAATTTGACGGAAAGCAGATCATTGTCTGGATTATCCAGTCTTTTAAGTTACCACGTACTGAATCTATCAAAACATCTCGCTTGTCAACAATGACACTCTCTAAAATTTTGTTTTTAATTGAAATGGTGATTTTCTCTCGTCATGAATCAGACGTATGGCTTCTCTCAATCTTCTTAATTCTTCATCGCGATTCATGCTTTATTCCTCGTATCTATTTTGTTTCTAATAATAGATGTGCCAAGGAAATTGTGGGACATATTTCACACTCGCTTTATTGAATCTAGCAAAATCGGCCCGGCTTCATAAGATCTAGCACTTAACGAGACTTTAGTCAAAAAGTTTCATTGCCCATGCGTAACCGGGAGTTTATTTTTTTTATGTGGTAGATTATCCAGTAATTTTCGTCAACAATTGAGAACCGACCCAGACCCTCCATACGTTGAAGACTAGGGGGTTCTGGGTGACCGAGACTATAAATCTGCCTATTGCAGGCCTTTCTTTAGGTCTGAAATGTTTTCTAAAGTACTAATTAGACATTAATTAACTGACCCAGGCCTTAATCAACTCTCGATGGCTTCAGATTTCTCCGATATTAAATAGATTAAAACGGTTCAGCGATACATTGATTTAATCAAATATGGAGGAAGGAGACATAGCTTCGATCAACCAGGACCGTAGTTGAAACCTGTTAAACCTTCAAAGACTTATATCTTTGCTTGCAATAGAGTAATTTTGAATGAAAGTTTCAAATTATATATTTCACATTATCTACTTTCGAACTATTATAGCAATAATGGCTAGTTCTTTATCTAAATCTTACATAATGTATCATTCAAAAGGAGTTACATTTGTATATAGTTTATATGTTTGTAAGTTATAAAAATGGAGAGAGAGAGGGAGAAACAGAGAGAGAAATGGGGTTTAACGCCCGGGACTAACACCTTGTTCAATTTTATTGCGCGTAAAGGTCTTTTAAAAGCAATTGGAGAAAACAAGAGAGCACGGAGAAGACCCACGAGGTTAGACCGGCGACCCTACTCCTTGTCACGTACAATCGAGGCTCTGAAACCACTCCAGTTCACTCAGTGACAGACCTTATGATACAATGCGCACGTGCTAACCATTGGACCACCAAACACCCCTAAAAATGAAAAATATATCATATGATATATCTATTCATACGCGGCATCATAAGTTATATATATATTGACACGGCACAAAATAACACATGAGATATATCTACACAGCACCCAATAACACATAAGATATATCTATTGATACACAGCACCAAATAACACATAAGATATATTTCTACACATCACCCATTAACACATAAGATATATCTACACAGCACCCCAAAACACCTAAGATAGACAGCCACACAGGAACAGACAACGTTTTCAATATGCATACATTATTCAAAAATATTTTTAAAATATGCATTTTGTTGAAATCTATTTGACTACAAATCCAATGAATAAAAAGTGTTTGTTAATCATACATTATGCAGGAGCTAAATCTGCCGATTACAGGTCTTTCTTTAGGCCTGAAATGTATTCTAAAGTATTAATCAGATATTATTTAACATATCCAGACCATAATCAACTCTCGTTGTATCGATAGTCTGTGATATTACTGGATTTGAATCGGATCTGCTGCTCAACGTTCATAGATGATTAAATCTAAAACATGGATAATGGAGACTCTGTTTTAAAACCTACCGACTTTTGTAATGACGACTGAGGCTTGGCCTAAAATTCAATCGCTGAATTCTCGGTTCAGAGGGCATCAAATTCCTTTCGCATTATCTAGATTTTAACTATCATGGTGGGAACTGTCAGCTCTTTATGTAATCTCACAGAATATATCTTTAATAAATATGTCACAGTTCACATCTAACACATGCATATTAATATTCACATGTGCACCAAACAATGGTGTCAGCTTCGTGATTTAGTTTTGCCAGTGAAATGAAATGGTCTTAACGTCGGTCAACTGTTTTGCTCCTATTCCAGTGATATCAATGATTATATATTGATATTTTGTCTGAGTGTATCTTTATTTTAAATTTTTATACAAAATGCGAATAAAATTAAATCAAAATATTGTTGGTTGCACAGATGTGTAATACATTTCATTAAACACTTATTTAAAACTAATTTGCTCTCCTTATCTCAGTGCAAGAAATGTCCCATTAAACATGCATTATGCAAAGAGTTAAATCTGCCTATTGCGTCTCTGAAATGTTATATAAACTATTAATTAGACATTTATTAACAAAACAAGACCATAATCAACTCTCGGTGGCATCGTCTACTCGAGATTTCAACTAGATTATAACGGTTCGCCATTTAAAAATTTAATTTACAAATGGGAAAGTGAGTTTAAATCTTGAATATTCCAGTGCCCTAATCACCACAATGCACACTTTTATCAAAACTTCGAACAGTGGAAAGAAGTTATTTAAATGAAATTTTCAATATTTTCATTTTACATTATCTATTACTGAGCTTTTATGGCAAGAATGGTCTTTATCCTAATATTAAAATTTCATATCGGAACAATCGTAGGAATAAGTTTTTTGTTTTCGATGCACGTATTTCCGTAATTGTTATCAGCACTGTGTGTTGCTATATATATCGTACAGCGGCATATTATGTAAATCATTTTGCTTGCAATTTTGATTGAAACGATACACTGACTTAATGTCTATTTATTAATGAATGTGTAAAATAGTTGGAATTATGCTGGTTTAGGTAGAAAAGTAATGTTCTTGATGTAGTTTATATATTATTTACAACTTTACACATACATATCTATAGCACCATTTTTTCTATTTATTTTTCTTCTATTTTCACGCAATAACAAACAATTAAAGCTTCGTTTCAGGTCTACACATTATTTGTTGTATTATTTAAGCAACATGTGCTTGTCTGTTAACAAATGCATTGATTTCTGATGGGGAACATAGTCTGACTGTGGGCGGTTACTTTAGCGTGGAGCGACCGGTATCTCATTCACTGGCCCGCTGCGTGATTGACAGACTGACATTGCTCAGCGGTGTGTTCAAAGAGCTCATATGTCCCGCCCACCGACGGCCGGCTCACTGAACTTGATGTTATAACTCCGACACACATATAGATCGCCTCAAAACGAGAAGTTGTCTCTCAAGTAACTGATGTCATGTGATTATTTACAGTTAAACACCTATACACAGGTTATATTAAAAGCAGCAATCTCTTGGATTTACCTTTGGAAATTAATTCGAGCCGATCACTAACATAAACTATAGACCACGATACGGCGGAGAAATTCTCTTTGAACCCGTCTCGAGTGGCAATACAAGTCGACGATACAATCATTTCACAGCAGTGTTCACATGAAGCACTTGCAGAAACTAGTGAAAAAGTGAAAGGGATAACAGTGTGCAGTGGTGATACCCATAATTGACTCACATGTGGGTCTCGGGGGCTGGTGCGATGGCCCGGCTCGTGGGCCTGGCCCTCCTGCTATGGGGGACGGGCTCTTACGGACTATCTATTGACGGTCAACACCCGCCAAGGTGTGAACCTATTACTATACCTATGTGTAAAGATATGAAATATAACACAACACGAATGCCAAATCTTGTGGGACATATGAATCAAAAAGATGCTGCCATACAGGTTCACGAGTTCCTACCTTTAGTTCAGATCGGGTGCTCACGCTTGTTAAAGTTTTTTCTGTGTTCTCTGTATGCACCGATGTGTACCGAACTTGTGGATGAGACAATCATTATACCGGCGTGTAAATCGATGTGTTTAGAAGTTAAGTCAAAGTGTGAACCCATACTACAGAGGTTTGACTTTCCGTGGCCTAAAATTTTATCATGCGACAAGTTACCGGAAAAAAGTGACCCTAAGGATAAACTGTGCATGGAGGCACCGAATGTTACAGAGGAACCGGATTATAACGCAGGGACGAACTCTAATAAATGGGAGATCAACGAAGACTGGTGGAAATTTAACAATGAACTCAGTGATAGGGCCACGACAACACCTTCTAAACCCAAAAAGAACAAGAAGAAAAATGCGAAGAAGTGTCCGGAGAGATTTGTCCACGTGGATACTATCCAGGGTAACAATTCTTGTGCTCCGAGATGTGATATTGACGTTTATTTCCGTAAAGTTGATAAGAATTTCGCAGAAACGTGGATGATAGTTTGGGCTTCGCTGTGCTGTTTATCGACAACAATCACTGTTTTGACGTTTGTCATAGACACAACAAGATTCAAATATCCAGAGAGACCCATCATTTTCCTGTCAATGTGCTATGCCATATACTCAGTTGCTTATATTATACGTGCCGTGACCGGTCCTCAAGTTATATCTTGTGACAAGGACAGTGAAGATAACAAGTTCCTAATACAAGAAGGATTGGAGAGTACTTGGTGTATTATCGTTTTTCTCATTCTTTACTTCTTCGGAATGGCTAGTTCCATTTGGTGGGTTATTTTAACAGTGACATGGTTTTTAGCAGCCGCCCGTAAATGGGGACAAGAAGCCATAGACGCCCTTAGTAGCTATTTTCACCTGGCGGCATGGGCTATTCCAGCTATCAAAACAATTATTATTCTGACGATGCGTCGAGTGGACGGCGATGAGCTGACAGGCCTGTGTTATGTGGGCAATCAGGACATTGGCGCATTAACTGGTTTTGTGTTAAGTCCTTTAATTGTATATTTATTTATCGGCTCCGTGTTTTTGTTATCGGGTTTCGCCGCCTTACTTCGTATTAGAAACGATTTGAAACAGGATGGAACCAACATCCGAAAACTCGAAAAACTAATGGCCAAAATTGGCATTTTTTCTGTGCTATATACAGTGCCTGCAACTTGTGTGATAGGGTGTTATTTTTATGAACGTATTAACCACGAAAAGTGGCGACATCAGGCCATGACTCGGCCATGTATTAATCAAGACGATTGTCACCTCGAGTATTCAGTACCTACCGTGGAGGTTTACATGCTTAAGATCTTTATGTCTCTTGTAGTGGGTATCACAAGTGGAATGTGGATATGGAGTTCTAAGACTGTCAGCTCCTGGAAACAATTCTTCTCTAATCGATTCTCGAGACGAAAATCTAATTATTCATCAGGCTATCAACAGGCGCCGGTCATCATGATGAAATCACAGCACGGACAAAAATATTTACAAAAAGTTGCAGGCTCCCGTGTGTGACAGTCACTTTAGTGAGAAAAGTGTCGTGTTTGTTTAACGCCCTAGTCCTTCTTAGCCCGATATTGAGTCGAGACTTAGCCGTTTACAAACCTAATGTAAACGGATACTCTGAATGGTAATAAATTCGGGTCAATAAGCGAGTTAGTTAAGTAGAGAGATAGGAAAGATTGATGTGGACTCGAGTGATGGTGATATGTATCAAATGATAGGACGAGCTTATTAGATGTAACAAGTATAAATTATACCACCTTACCCTATCTTTGGTATATTATCGTGTAGCGGCAACCATTCGCCATATTAGTGACAACAGTGCACACGATTCTCCCGAAGATATCATATGTTTTCTACCTGTGCAGGGTTATATCAATGTTATGGACCTCCTTAAATAAACCCAATGGAGCTTCAACAATATGATTGAAAAGTATTGAGGCGAAAGGTAAAGGGAGAGACTTTTTTTATTGTGGTGTCTATCTCTCTAACTCTATACGTTACAAATATTCAGGGATAATATTGAGAAACTTATCACCAGACTCGTGTTAAACAACTTTTCAAGAGGGGCAAATTGGGGGAAATTTGAGTCGTGTTAATATGACTTGGACTTGATACGCCCAATTGCCAGAGGAGATTTCTTTTCTTTTTTTCTATATTCTTTCATTTAAAAGGGTGCATTTTTGTTAAAGAGCCATTTGTTACTAAGAATGTATTCTCTGTTTATTTGAGTGTATTTGAGACAGCTACAAACATTGAACATGTGCTAGATATCGACTGAGATGTAGCTGGCAGTCGGAAGGTTTTTACTCGAGGTGTGAACTTTACTGTGTATCTCTGGGGAGCACATCACCGTTTGTTATAGAGAAATACCGCCCTTTTCTCTCTTGTTAAAATATTTCTTTATATATATTATATATATATATATATATAATCTTGTTATATGCATCAGCCATATTGTATTTAATTACACCAGAAAATAACATTTTCTCACAAAACTATATTTGTTTTTATTTTTTCAAATATCTCTCTATTTTTGAGCCCTATCGTTACCCGTTCTGTCTTAAATAGAAGAATCTAAAATACGATCCCCTTTTTTGTTTTCTAAGACAATAGAAACAGCTTTCGTTAAGCATTCTAAAAGGAAAATATTTTGGGTCAAATAGGCTACATTTATGTTCTTCTTACGACTTAATAAATAGATTTATTTGTTGGCATATAGAATAAACAATGGGTTATAAATTCCCCTTGCCTTAAGCAAATTATACCAGTTTCGTCATTCATCTCTTAAATCAAACCAAAGGCCTATAAAGACATGAAAAAGTTGCTGTTGGCGCCCAAGCAGTCATTTCTTAGTTCATCTTTGCAGTTTGTTCATAAACACGCGATATGCTTCAGTTAACATGCAAATATTGAGCAGACGGTTTTCTTAGGAAAGAAACGGCATGGTACTTGGGAGGGCGATGTTAATTATTTAAAAAACACATCCAAGAGGAATTTATAATAAGCTTGATATTGCGTGTACAGACGAAATCATGCGACGTATCTTCTGTCATTTTCCAATAGTCGAACTTCAGGCCTTAATGATAGTAGTTCGTGAACACAACATTGTGGTACAAAGATGTAGGTCCGGCGTATTAACTAAACCATCACCATACTTGTATTTGGGGTATGGCATGCTTACACATTCTAGAAAGCCTGATACCACTTCCATCCTTATGGAAATTTTGGTTTTTACTGCATCCAATGGTGTTAGTTAATAAGAAACAAAATAGTAGGTCTATTTCCATATATTTTAAAAGCAAACATTGTTAAATACCTTCTCTATATATTTAAATATGTCATCTAACCGTTTTAATTTTACATCAGACCATTTTACGGAGACGTGTAAAAAATCGTAATGGAAAAAAAGCGGCTTTGATCAAAAGTGCAAACTTGTTAGTTATTTCATTGGCTTAATAAACATCGGAGCAGTGTATTTGTAATTAGAAATTTACACTAACAACTTGAGCGTTTTACATAGTGCAATTTCATATACATTTTGCCTGTTGTTAAGTGTACTTACTGACTGACTGACCTTAACGCGTTTATGAATATTAATAAGTCATGTTATATATTATGCTAACTAGTTATCTAAATGTAATATGCATTATACGCCATAAATTAATACTAACACATGCAAAATTGTATTGTATACATCTAAATTTTTGAGGTAATTCGTGACTGCAAATTTTTCTAGAGAATTTGACACAATTCGTTAAAAAGGTGTTTCTTTGCTTCTAACCTTTGACTTTGTTATTCCTTAAAAATCCAATATATTAAAGGGTCTTTGTGTGTAACCCTCGACATTGTCGTTCCTTAAAAAACAATTTGTTAAAAAGGTCTTGGCTTGTAACTCTTGACACAGTTGTTACTTAAAAACAATTCGTTAAAAAGGTATTTGCTTTATTTGACCCTATTGGTTCTTATACACAATTCGTTAAAAATGTCTTTGGTTAAAGGCTGCATTAATTTAGTATATACAGATATCTAAATATTATCATGTCAACTGATCTACGGAAGGGAAAACATGACTTGATAATAAAAATTGGATACCCGACATTCCAGTTTAAAAATTAAAAGGGTCTGGAGTTTCATTTAAAGTATACATTGGTTTCTATTGACTTGACACGTATTTTAAACAAATACAGTAACAATAAATCTCTTATCTGCCCATCCTTTATGATTTTTTTTTATATTCGGCATGCTAATTACAAAACAACAACGGTCTTGACTTTAAAATAGTATTATATTGTTCACTTTGAATATTTATATGAACGATCTGAGTTATTGTATCTTTAACAAATAACTTACAATTTTTGATTTTTACAATTTTGTCGATTATAATCCAGAGGACCAATGCAGATGCAAACAGATCTGTGAAATGAAGATCCTGATCGGTTCAGTTACAACATAAGCAATATATTTCTAAATGTTTAATTTGTTCAATTTTCTGATAATTTAGGAGAAAATCTTGTAGTGTAGTTTTGTATGAAGAAGCAGACTCTAAAGCTAGATCAATAGTTAAGTAGTAAGATGCAGCTATAATCTACAACGCCTGGTTGAATAACGTCTCCCATGTTGGGACAGTTTAAGGCTACTAAACCGTTAGGAGTATTATAATTTATCAATAATGTATCAGCAAAGCGTTTGGAGTATAATTTCAAATAACTCATCTTTGTTTATTAAAATCAAATTCCCAGTATTTGAAATTTCTATCAATAGAAATAATCCGTCTTTTACTTCTAATTAATATTATACCTACAGGCAGCACACAGGCAAACTTTAATACTTTCCTATAAAAAATCTAAAAACATATCACACACAAGCGACTAGCAAGGGAACGGAAGTTAACACGTTACAATATCATATTGTCGTTTTAACCGTAAAGTGAGAATTTATTCAACCTACAGTAACATTATACTGAGTTATAACAGAAAATGGATACATATCATTATCATTTTATGATTTTTTTTATTCTTTTGTGAACAAAGATCAGCAATTTATATTCCCTTTGTATTAAGCCGACCTTTTGTGTAGTTTAATTAAGGTCTATATAATGTGTACAAATATTAATGTATCCTTTGATATATTATGTGAATAAATGCTGTAATTTCAACATCAAACAGCTAATTTTTAAATCGTATAATATTGAACTAGGAAATGAGCAATTGTGATGAAGGATTATTTGATAAACTTTGTGACTTTCGTCACGTATTGTCATAATTAGTCCTAAAACATGGTTGTTTAAACTGTAAGGATATCAATTTCACCCTTTCCGTCCGATGTTATTAGAACGACCACATCAAAAGTTATTGATGTGTAATTTCACGTCACAGAAACCAAACCGCTTATATAACCGTTACACGATAATTGACTATGTCGATTAAGTTTAATATTTCATATCGAGGTAATTACTTCATAATAATATATGTATATAATCCAGTTAACAAAATATTCGTTTTTTTTATCTTTTATATTTCTTTAAAACTGAAATACGTGTGCGTGTGTTTTAGAATTCATTTGCTATGTTTAATGTTGGTTTGAGATTTCAATGGCGTTACATTACACTAAACAGAATAAGCTTCCCGGTATCCAATTCTTTTTCAAAGGGACTATAGTATTAAAACTAAACGATCGTGTACATGTGTACATCTGTTTGCAATTTTACGTCATAGATAAAGCTACTGTTGCGAAGATATAACCTACCTTAGTAAAAGCGGTTCCAGTCTCTTTAACTCACCCCGTGTGCAGGGGGAAATTTTACCTATCTATACTCGTCATTGGATTCCAAACTTTTAACAAAAACAATTATGGAACGTCAAACTTTTAACAAAAACAATAATAGAGAACCAAACTTTTAACAGAATCAATAGTATAGAACCAAACTTTTAACAGAATCAATAACATAGAACTAAACGTTTAACAGAATCAATAATATAGAACCAAACTGTTAACAGGATCAATAATATAGAACCAAACGTTTAACAGAAACAATAATATAGAACCAAACTTTTAACAGAAACAATAATATAGAACCAAACGTTTAACAGAATCAGTAATATAGAACCAAACTGTTAACAGAATCAATAATATAGAACCAAACGTTTAACAGAAACAATAATATAAAACCAAACAAACTTTTAACAGATACGATAATGGAGATTCAAACTAAAGCCATGTTAGAGTTTTATGCATGCTATGGTCTATGTTGGTATATTATATATGTTTATAAAGTATGTAGACTAGAGAGAAATATATAACATATACAGAGCAGTATATTTCCACATAAATTGAGTGGTGCTGTCATCAAGTACAAATCGAAAGAGGAATGTGTTCCGGTTTTGCATTTACTAGTCGTTTCGAGTTCTCCATCATTGTCGTAAATCACAGCTTTATAGCTATATACTGCCTCTGTTGGTTAACTTATTAACCATACGTGCACTAGCTATCGACAATGGTAAAGCAGTTCAGCATAAAGACGAATGCACACTGCAAGATTTTCGTCTTATTTATTTTGCATTTGACTTCCTCCTTTTATAATATACTCCACTATTCGTGTGCCTTGTCACTAAAAAGTGATGATCCAGAAAATTTCAACAATTTTGAAAACTGATGTCAAATGAATCAATCAACTTCATCGTCATTTTAATCATCGCTTCATGGCTGGATTTTCCCAATTTCCACTATTACCTCTGGCTTTCCTTGGCTATACTATCGTGTTGACTACGTGGTTAAACCCTACATTTTATTGGCCCCAGATCATACTGTAGGAAATAAACAAGAGGTTGCTGTGGTAGAAAACGTTCTACCCAACGAACATTTGGGAAAAGGTTAGAACCGGTCTAAGAGGTTAGGATTAACATTAAAGTCAATGGGGATATCACTGGGATCTGTGACCATATACGAGTTTGCCATTTAACAAAATGAAATGAAATGAGGTTTAACGTCCTACTGTTCTGCACCTAACCTGGGGCAATTTAGACGGGTATGGGCCATGCAATATGCAATGAGGGAAATTTTGCCCCAGCAGCGGCAAAGGGGTGTGATTCAGGGGTTCGGAAAGAGTAATGTACGTGGTTTCAGTTGCGCTTGACAAGCACAAAAATCACCAAAAGAGTTGACTGTCATTAAAATACCATGCGAACTTCTCAAACAAGACCCAGTTGGTTAACCACATACAAGAAGCAATTCTTGTGTGGCAAACTGTTTTGATATTTATCTACACACGTCGTACTTTCAGTGAAACTCAACCTTTTTTTTTTTCGTTTCATTTTTTTTTTCATGTTAGCCGGGCACATCTAAAAGCGCATTCATCGGAATCCAGCTCAAAGGAACATATTAATACTATTTTTTACATATATTGT
The DNA here is from genome assembly GCA_036850965.1 of Patella caerulea. Classification (NCBI taxonomy): domain Eukaryota; kingdom Metazoa; phylum Mollusca; class Gastropoda; family Patellidae; genus Patella; species Patella caerulea. The sequence goes on along the minus strand of JAZGQO010000014.1, from coordinate 32,338,389 downwards.
GTCTATTGTATAAATATGTAACATGTTAAAATAATTCTATTGATAAACAGTGAAAATAGGGTTATTGACATCCAGATAGCCTTTACCTCTATATATAGACTATAGGTAGATATAAAGGGGATTAACAGAGCCATTTAGAGGTGTTAACGGCAACACACCGTGAATAACGGGACTACGACGCATACTGTATTTAGATGAATGTCAATTTGATTGCAAATGAAGAACTTCTATCTCATCAGCGAAAAGCCTATTAATGTTTCAACCGACAACTTCAATCGGTTTAGCGTGATAGGAGAACGTGTACTGCATGCCTTTAATCATTGTTAGACAGAAAATGAGACACGGAAATCTAAGAACATCTAAGTATGGGTTGTATAATTTCATCATGAATCTAACCTTGTTTTTAGCTGAAATATCTGAATTTTAAAAATAAGTTGTATTTTCAATGTGAAATTATTGATTTTAATTATTTTGATAAAATCTCTACCTTATGTTACCTCATCGGTTTTGATCTCTTTTTTAAGCAAATAGTATTTACATGCTGCTTCTGAGGTACTGATTCGTGACTGTTTGAGGGAGTGAATGAGGGAGAGAGCAAGGGAGAGAGAGAGAGCATATCCCCTCAGCTACAAAGCTGTGGTTGAAACCACACCAACTGACGTAGTGTCAGTGATCTGTAGAACATTTTCATGTAGAAGGCCCATGAAACATTGGTATCAGTATCTACGAAAATATCTTTGCACTCTGAATTCCAAATCAAAGATCACTAAATACTCTCTTCATGTTTTTGGTTTTGAGTTGTGTTGTTGTGAATAAATAGCTTTGGGAGAATGAAAATCAATATGAGGAACCAATTACTAGTCTCACTTCTGATAATATCTATTTGTTTACCAGAAAAATAGAGTTACCGTTCTTACGGTGCACGTAGTTATTACGTCATAAACATCAAAGAGAATCCCTAATCAGTTGTATGAAAGTCAATACTAAATGCACCGTTATGCTGTACAAAGTAGAAGTTTTGTTTTTTGTGTGATGCTAGATCTGGTAATATCATGTTTTTGGAACATCTTGCATATTTTCGTTCTCAGACTAATTTTTTGGTTGAATTAAACACATGCTGCGATCAAGGCTTCGATTCATCTCGTATCTTCTTTCATCATTTCTACATAATTCATAATATCATTAATGATATCCATAGCCAAATGAAAAGGCTAGCAAGCTTCATAAACCATCTCTCTGTTTATCAATCTTTATTAAAATCTATCGGGCGTTGAAAGATCTTAATTTGTGATAAGTTCGCCGGCTAAGTTACAAAACAGCGTTTTTTGTGGCAATGAATTAAAAGACAACAAACACTCAAGTCGCAACATTTTTAGCTCATCTCTTATCAAAAACTCTTTAGACGCAATCTATGTCGCTCACTAGAGCGTATTTCAGTCTTATTAACATATCGTTTTCTTTATACATCGTGTGCCGCGGGGCGTTTATTGCAGTATAGCTAGGAAACAGGCTATGTTGACTATAAAAATGACAAAACGAACGTGATTAGATATCTATAACGTTACGGGTCATTGCAAAAACATTGAAGTATGATTAAATTTTCATATCGAGATGTATTTGGTTTTTGTTCTGATGGCAATAACACTGTCTGCGTATATCCTCATCAAATTGAATAATGATGTTAAAAGAGTGAACACGTTATGTAAATTACAACCACTTTCCTCTTTGTGCTGATAGAAATGACCCGATCAGAGCAAATGTTAATTTATACGGTAATTATTTCAGGTCATTATATATGTTCTTTGAAGACCAGGCGTTACTAGACTAGAACGTGCAATGTATGAGAGAAAAACAGAACACGCAGCTGTTTCTAGACTAATTTCTACAGTTGAACATTTATATACGCACTTTCCCTCTTTCCGGATTGATGAAAATTTAACATTTTTTTCACATTCAAATTTCAGATCAAAATTGAGATACGCACAGATTTAAACAGATGCGAACTATTCTCAAGAGTTCACTTGTAAATGAGAGCAATTCAACAATTTTCATTCAATATTCAATTAACTGAAGTCTTTCATTTTATGAATGAACTTTATTTAAAACGTTTCAGTTTGGTTAAAACTGTTTCATGATGCAAGTTTCTTCTTTGTGTAGAGATCGCTTACCCGCCACCCCAATAGAAACTTTGTCGGACAATTTGCATGGTTTTTACCATAGAGCAACATATTTACATGCCAGATTTGACAGGAAATTTTCTTAGCCAGCGGAAAGATTTTACCAATGTGTACGAAGGAGTAAAACAAATTCCATTGAAGCTTCCACTACAATTTTTGTACCACACCAAATTGGCAAACCAAGATACCCGACGGAGGTTCGACAATCCGTTCGTCCAGTGGCCCAAGATCTTTATAGCCAAAAGGTGTTGTCTAGTTCCCGGCAATATACTATACTATAAATATAGACCAAAACAACCAGCAGAACCTGCTGAAAGTTTTAGAACTTTTGTCAAGGTCAAAGTCAAAAGGTCAAGAGGCGATAGAGCCACCACAATAATCATAACCCTAACACTAACCCATGCGAAGTAGTAAGCATTCGCCCTTCAATCTTGTTATCCTCCAACCTCTCACTTTTCAGAAAAGCCTGAATGGTCTATTACAATAAATTTACTGATGTATCAAGTACTGCAGGGTTATATAACAGTTCGCATACGGACAAAAGATAAAGATTCCTGCACAAAACAACCAACTACTCCTTACACTAATAATATTAAAGTTGATTAACGTCATTGACTGTATTATATACAGATAACCAGCTGGTGCAGTCTTTTATTACATAAATAACATGCACCACCATTTAAATAATTGATTTCAAATATGACGAATACTTGAAAATAGACTGTTACCTTCTGTTTAAACAGCAAAGACAAACCATCGATAAAGAAGAAAGTATAGATGAAGCTAACTGTGTTGTTTGCTACAAGCTTGATACAGATCATTAAAGATAAATCTGAATGTGGCATCCATCAGATGTCACCATCACACACAACAATGAGTAATGGCAACTGCCATGTAATCAATTATTCATACAAAGGTGTACGTAAATGAATAGATCCATTAGAATATAATTCAAAATCAGCCTTTTGCTTTTTTTTATATCAGATAAAATCGAAAAACGCGGTTGGTGTCGGTAATGTAGGCACGACCTCCATAGACAATGAAACATCAAAGCTGGAGATAAAGCCGAGCGCTGTGATGATAATGTTATACATGTTTGTCATTTGCATGCAAATTTGATCTTGTTTTAAGGCTAAAAGTGACGATATATGCATTGTTAAATAAATAAGGGACTTCGTTTGAAGTAAATGTTTGCCCATCCCATCACCTTAATTTGTAGAATAACGAATGTGCTATTATAATTGTAAATACAAACGTACAGTAACGAGTTGTTAAATATGTGAGCGCATCAAATGAGAGGATATTTATGGTGAAAAAGTCTAGAACCAACATACACTTTCTTCTGGAATAATGAACTATGATAAATCGAATCACACCGTAACAAAACGGAAAATCACATTAGGGGAGAGGTTATGCCTATTTCCCAATCCCTTTCAATTTTTGAATAAAATATTGTTTGAAAAAATAAATTTATTTCTAATTAACAATATAAATGGTTATGAGAAAAGACATGTTTGAATGTCAGATATTTTAGAGAGAAGAAAGTCTGGAAATTCTGTTAATAAAGTCGGTTAAGATAAATGGTGTATAACGAATCAGATTTAACAACTTCAGTATTCGGTAGCTTGTAGATCTCTGACGGCATCGAACTGGGTACTGAGTTGGACAATCAACAAGGGGGTCAATGCAAATCGAATTACAGAATACAAATATGGTAATAACTGTACCTCTGTATCAAACCACTTGTGAACATGAACGCAAAGGAAATGGGGGCACGCAGCTCAACACATGGATCGAACACGGGGCAAGCAAGTTTAGAGAGAGCCAACGTCTTTTATAGCCCGTTCTGGCGCTTAAAGGGCCAATCCCGATAACTTTCTGAGGAATAAAACTGCTTAATTTTGTGTTAAAATCCCTTAAAACCCATTACCTAAGGCCGACCAAATAACACAATATTTATGATACGCTTGTAAATAACTTAAATCTGATAGTCTTCATCTGGAAATGGAGACCTTTGTATTATACAGTATCTGGATAAAACCAGACTTTTTTCTATAAAAATAATATGTAGGTGAAATTTACCTTTTGTTATCAAGTACAGTACATGGGTCATTCACTGTATAGACCTCTCAAGAAATGTGAAACGATTATCAGGTCACCCAATGAAAAAATTGATCCGAAATCTTAAAAGGGTTACGTGTCCGGATAAGCAGTGTTGATGTTCACGTCCAAACGACTCAATATTTTGAGCTGAAGTTTTGAGACAAGATAAATACACCATGCCTCTATATTTTGGTCCATAAATTTCATAAACTCTCGGACTTTAATTATTTGAGACTCTGTTCTTATCGGGATTGTCCCTTTAAGTTGAGCTGGTTTAAAATCCAGAATCGTTAAACCATTTCAACTCTTTCGTCCGAACGCAAATGTGGGACACATAAAGCAGTTTAATAACCCCAGCTCGCGACCAGTCCTCGAGAAGGCTTTTTATTTTATACTGGTTCATCTTGGCCATCTGAACGGGTTGGTTTAAAACCCCCGGATCGAGTTCGCTCTGGACATGCACAGTACGCATTAAGTTACTACATTCTAGGGAAAATGACGGTGTCATGCAGTGCCCGAGTTACTGAAAGCGTGCAAGAACTGAATAAGGAATAAGAAGTTGTCTATGCGTAGTTAACATTACCCCCCACCCCCACCCCGTACACCAAAGAGTTCAGAATAGTTAAACTGGTTTGGCTTATAGTACGTGTGAACTCAACACGATCCTGGCGATTTTAAAAGGGTTTTAAAAAATTAAGCATCTGAACGGGGTATGGCACAATGAACGCATAATATGGTCGAGTAAAAATTAAGATTGTGATACGAATGTACTGGTAGAAGCTCATGAAGTAAAGATTCTTTAGTCCACCAACGGCCACCTTCTCTTTGGACACAGACGACAATTAATTTCCGTCTTGTTCTACCTCGCACTCTCACCTCTTTTGCATGACGATGTGCAAAATATTGGTGACGATTCGAACCAACGGACTTGAATTTGGCGAATATTCGTGATTACAAAATGATTAGTGGATAGTTACGTTCCTACCCATATGTCACTTCCTGTTTATGTATTGCAAGCTTTTTCTGGTAAACCCCATTCGTCTTTTGAGTAAGGTGTTGTCACGTAAGTTTTGGGGAAAGTCTTGAGCCGATCAAGAGACGAGAAATAACAAAAAATTGTGGTAAAATTCATGGTGACATGGGGGGTCATTCCAATTTTGTCAATTTAAAAGATAATATTAAGCCGTACTCATTATGTTTCGAGCAAAATTAAGCCAAATGCATTTATTTGGAGCAAATTGAGTCGGGGCACATCTAAAATCAGCATGGTATGAGTAAATATGTGTATCATCAAACTTGAACAAGATAGCATTGCTATATCATTCGTGGATCATCGTATAGTATTAATTGCATTACTGGTAACTATATTAACACCATTAAAACCTTTCAAACGAAATATTTATGTAAACGTGTATGAACTACTACTTATATATTGAATATGTATTACATATAACTGTCTATATGATGTATGGATATTTAAGGGGTTAACGTGTAAACACATTTACTATCAACTTATAAGGTTTCTAAGTGATCGCTTGATTTTTTCCACATGGCTTTTCTGAAATATTAGTTAATTTTATTAGCAATCCTGGCTGACTTCAGTCGCGGATCAATAAACAAGTGCGGCAGACGTCGCATACAGAAATATGCACAAAATCTATTAGATCTTACATATTATATAGATTGTAAAAAGCTACTGGATAATAAAATGAATGAGGAACACCAGGGGGTTCGTTTAGAAGAGGTAAGATAATCTAGTCCCTTACAACAATGAAAAATCTCGTAAACGTTCAATAATGACATAAACTTGGCCTCCGTCAAAATACCTTCCGCCTATTAGACACGGTAATATGTTCTTCATAAACATAAACAATAAATATTATATTTTAGACGTACAGCACTTACGCTTAAATGTTCACTATCTATAGAAATAAATTAGGTCATTTTAGGACTAAAATTAGTAATATATGTTAATTATTTTAATACACGCTCGTGCGTACAGGTATTTTGGGGTTGGACAGGCGACCCTACGTATCGTCACGTACAAGGCAGCTATTGAAACTACTCCACATGATTCAATGATACACCTTATGACCTACATCACATTTGTTATATCATTCGGTCATCCACCCCTCCCACACTAGATTAAACACATGATATAAAACTCCAGAAAATAAAAATCTTAACGTAGGTTATATCCATCAAACAGTTTACATTATTCTGTATCTGATTTAACATCGATATCTGTATTGTCTTTGACTCGTCAGTCATTAACTGAATGGTAAACCATTTCTATCTATGAATATCAAGCTCCAAATAACATTGAACACACACTTTCATTTAGGGAAAAAGTTTTGTGCTATCAATCTATCGTGTATATTGCAGGATGCATATTCTGTCTTGAACATGGCACGTATTTCCATTTGTGGCCAGGGTCTCGATTTATTCAAATCTAAATATCCCGTGTCATATTATAAATAATGAAATACCCCAAACTAAAACGGTCGGAATTAGCTGTAAACGTAATTGCTAGAAAATGCCTTTTACTGAAATATTTGTAGTCAATATCTACAGCATTTGGTCTACCCAACATTTGAAATAAATAGGCCACATCAAATAACATCGCATGCGACCTTCTGTTGCTTCGTGAATTTCAAACTTCCGGGCGTTTCCGAAATTCCCAGCATGATATTTAAAGGAAGGGGTTAAAGGACATTTAAGATCTGTCAGAGAATTTCATTACATCTTCTTTAAAATGAAACCGAATCTACAATATGTCTCGAAATAAGTATTTTTTAAATATTATTTTCAAAGCGAAGACAACCTTTATGTGAATCAGAAACGTTTCTTTCCTTCGGTTCTTAAATTCTTTTGACAAAAAGGTTCCTTTGGTTGAGTCAAACATTTAATTCTCTAAAGTTTAAAAGTATGAACAATTTAGAGAGGGTTCAACCCACGAATATAGTTAGTGTTTGGGAGTATCCCCAGATCTGCATACTTACGGGTTGTAGTTCTTTTAACAACCTGATTAACAACGTACGAAACTTTAACTTGTGAGAAGTACTGGTTTTAATATGAAGACTTCGCCCATCATATATTGTTTTCTTGCTAGTATCTTAAAAGTCTGTATCAACTATTCCAAATTCTGTTTATTTCTGAAGTATTGCGTAAACGAGAGGCTAAACCACAATTCATTCATTCATTCATCCATTCATTCATTCTCTTTACTTATAAACATAAACAAGCCTACATTTAGATTGAAATATACACTTAATACTTTTATTTTTTTTAAAAAAGCAAACATACAACCCCGTCTTGCTTTATATTATTTCTGTACAAGTTTAAATATACGTAATTTCTAGACTAAGTAATAAAGAAAATAAACTTTATCTTTGGCAGAGCGTCTCACACAATGATTTGATTAGAATATACGTAGTAAAGCAGAAAAAATATTACAGATTCCCGCAGAACTCCATCTTGAAAACCTCCAAGAATGATAACACAATTATAAGCATAGATTAATATTTCAAGTCTTAAAAAATTCCCAGCCATAAAAATTAGAAGTCGGTGATACGGTTAGAGTATGAACACCGTGCTATCACAAAATTTGTCAATAAAGCTGATAACAACTTTTATATTTGATTGGTTGATCTATGAAGTATATCTTGAAAGTCTTAGGAGTTGGAGATTAGAGAAACCACCCCCAGGGTATACGTGTGTGTATATTATATATACATTATAAATATGTATGTTATTAGGCTATATAATATACTTACTATAGTATACTTATAAAACCTGTTGACGTAAAAAACACGAATAACAAGTTTACTGACAGACTTTTAAAAAGATCCCATAAAAATTATTAAACCAAGAAAATCCGTTAACACGTACCCGTTTTGCTATGATATTGAATTTGAATAACGAGTTGACGTAAATTTTTCACACGGTCTGAAAAAGTAACTTCATATTAACTTAGAAAGGCGTTGCTGTAAATGGCCCATTACGAAACTACGTCTGTCTTTTCATAACACCTCCATGTACGTTAATTCTGTTTCCTAAACCATAAAAAGAAGTCGTTACAAACAGAAGATGCCTATCTACATGAACACGTGTAAAGAAATAAGTAAACCAAATATCAATTTGACACAGTATGCAAAACTGTTTTACAATTTGTAAAAGATAACATCAAAAGCCTTTCGAAAATTTAATTTGAGAGAAATATGTCCTAAATTAAATAAATTTTCAAGTGTAAAACTATAATTTTATTTTAAGACGCAGTGAACCAAAGACAACTCATCTGTTCAACTGTCCAAGTAAAATGTTGTACATTTCGAGTTTTGCATCTTTATTGCGTTTATTCACGCAGTGTTGTAACGCGCAAAGGATATAAATCATGTGCCCAGTCCTTCGGATGCCAAATAACCCGAGTTCCTTGCGATTTTCCGATGTGGCTGAGGATGGAGGGCGTGACAAGTAAAAAGCGTCTAGTCGTTCGGATGGTACAAAAGCCGAGATCGCGTGTACCTAAAAGAATCAAACTTTCACTCATAGCACATGACAGGGCGCATGCCATTCTCCATAAGACCTAATGGAGCAGAAAAGTAAGACGCTAAACCACATTTAATTTTATTTCTTTTCTCATGTTTTGAATCTGTAATAAAACTTGAAGAAGTAAACAATGTGACCATAAAAAGACGTACATACATTCGGTCATGAAGACAAGTTTGAAAAAAAGTTAAGTATGTGAATACTTGAAGAAAGACATTAAGATGTATTAACATCCATTGAAGAGGCCTGTCAAGGATTCATTTTCTATAATATACACCAAGTGTTATAAATATACAAAAACTGCGAGGCTCTCAACTTAAAAGAAACTGTATATTGAAGAAAATAAGAACGAATTAGCCATCTCTTCAAATTAAATAGTAACTCTTTTACTTGATATATAAGTAGCTCTTGAAGAAACAGCTTCAACCAAACATCAAAGAGTGAGTGAACTGGGTCTATACGTTCGTTTATGGCCCATATAAATGAGATTTGTTGGTCTCTAACTAATACCCTGTTCCTATGTTCTCATAAGTTCTGTATAAATACACGTAGTATTGATCTTAAGGTGAATCAAGGAACTGGCTTGACTGGGGTCTGATTTATAGAGTTGGTATTGCCGAGGGGTATATACACTAGGAAATATATATTGCCCCTTTTGTTGACATGCTTTATTTGATTTGCTTTTTGGCGATGACATAAATCATGTGATAGTAATATAAGCGATTGTAGGTAGGGTGATTGTTAGATTGTTACTGATAATCCATACACTACTAGATCACGCTGTAACAATATTATGAAGCTTCATTTTTTCAGAAAATACCAAAATTGTATCCGTTTTAACGTCCCCTCAACACTACTTGGTCATTTCAAAACCAAAAATGAATATTTTTTTCATTGCTTCTTGGGGTGATCTATAGCTGTAGAGAACCCAAAGGATCTGTAGCAAAGCGCATGTCGTGATGGTGGTGGTGCGGTTAGGGCACAGGACTAAACTATCCCAGTTTCGATATATCCGAGTGGGTAGATATATAAACTTTCAGAAAAGTTGCTACCTTCCAAAGAGTTGACTCCTCCTAGTTTGGGGAATTAAGCAAGGTTTCACGGACAATGGTACTGTTTTGGGTCAGTGTTCATCGATAAATTTGGGCAAAAATGTGATAGGTCGCCTAGTGTTCATCGATAATCTAGGGCCAAAATATAATAGGCCGCAAAATCCCTCGTTTAAATCAATGAAAAACGCTTCAAATGTTTTTCAACGAAGAGTGACAACTTTTAAAAACATTCCAAATGTACTGATTAACCTAGGAAATAACCACGAGGCTAAGTGCTTCGTCATTTTACTTATAAAGTGGATGTAAATTGGAAAGGAAGTTGAAATTAAATCTGAAAATGTGAAACAAAAGTGAAATAAGTTGATGTAGACTAATGATAAATTGAATTCTTATTAAAATAAATGATTTTCCTTAAATATTCTTGTACGTACAAATGAAACAATTTTTAATGGAAAATGTCACTAGGCATGTTAAATGTTTCAAGTCACTTGCAGGTGCTAAGGTCTATATTATTATATATACACATGGTAATGATTTTAATTTTAACCATTTACTTACATAGTTTCATTTTATAACCGTTAATGTTTTTAAAGATGCATTATTTAAGATTTAGATAAAGAGCTGGCAGTTCTCGCTATAATAATTAAAAAAATAGATAATGATATTATGTTGAACATTTCAGTCAAATTACATCCTTCTGGGCCGAGTTCTTGTCGTTACTGAACAATATAGTCTCGATTGTCATTATATAACCGTGGATTTTCTTTTGTTTTTCGGTTGTTTTTTTGTTGTTTAAAGGTGCATTATTTAAGATTTACATAAAGAGTTGATAGTTCTCGCTATTATAATTAAAAAAAAAGATAATGATGTTATTAAATTATCGTGTGAACCATAGGAATTAACCACATGTTAGTCTCAAAATGTAAATCCACCATTGAATTCTTTTAATAAAAAATGTAAGGCGTTAAACCTCATTTTATTTTATTTCATTTCTCCTTTAAACTCAGCAATCTCATCCATTAGAATATATATTATACATTATGTATATTAAATAACATCATTATAACACTGATATACATCAAAAAGCTTCATTATATAGAATATATGAATAATAATATCATCATTAGATTTAAAGTGGCCAGGTTAGTAATTTAAAACTCATTATATAAATATATAAACCTTAAAAGGAAAAGCGAATATCAGTTTTCCTTTATAGTACCAACAATATAAGTTATAGAAGTGACATTAGATGTTCTGAATAAAGGTACTATACTGATATCCGTACTACATCCATTATTAATAACTTAAATCCAGAAGAGGAAGCACCGTTTTGAACATCAATTAACAAACATACAATCAACAATCAAGAGCCATTCGTGTACTGGTTGCGGTGCAGGCAAAAGAACAATTGAGAGTTGAAACATGATAAAGAAATGCCACCACCAGGGCAAAATTCCTGTCGTAGCACACTGCAGGGCGTATGCCCGTTTTCATTAGCTTTGTTGGGACAGGAAAATGAGGCGTTTAATCCCATTTCATTAATTTAATTTCTTTATTGACGAAATACCACTTTAAATGAGTACTATATACCCTGACATCGTGATTGACATATATTGCTTATAAGGTGGGGGATTATACGTCAACGTTTATAATATATTACTGACACAATTATATTATTATTTATATAAACTTAATTTAAAAACAAAGAGTGTTACTGTGAACACAAAGAATGTTAATTTAGAAACCGGTAATGTCGTATAAATTGGCGGCAAACTGTCACTCGAAAAGAACAAAGGGACTATTTTATTATTTGATTACGTTCAGGATAAGATGGAAATTACTTTACATATTGGACCGGATACGGTTGAGATTACATGCCAATTATTAGGTCACAAAGAAGTTCCTCCAATCAACAGATTTTGACGCGTACACATCAGTCATTCTGCACAGATTTCAGTTACTCTTAGCAACAGATTTTGATACGTAAACATCAGTTCCTCTTAGCAACAGATTTTGATACGTAAACATCTGTTATTCTGCACAGTCCGACATTATATTCAATATTCCATCTCATCTTAACGCACATAATTTTGAAAAGGTAACAGCGTGTGTTTTTATTGGTCAATATTTTGCGACGTTTCCTAATTTGAGTTTTGTGAAACCGGAAGTAACATAACCCCCAAACCGGAAGTGGTAGTGCAGGACCTTAGTCATTCCCAGACTCGAGCTGCAATTATACCCAAAGTTGCCACTACGGGACAGTTCACGTGTAGTCAACAACTCCGAACAAACAAAGAGAAACATTACCGTCATAAATCTATCAGAAAATGTCGAAGACTCCCTTCCGGTAGCTTATTTGCTGATGGTGTGACATAATAGCGCAATCTGGATTTGTTGTGTGGTATTTCCACGAACAGTTTCGATGTAATTATGCAAAGACAGCACATTCTGCCACGTGGAAAGCAATTATCTTATAATAGATCAGTTTTTAACATTTGAGTACTTGAAATCATTTCCATGGAGAATAGCATTATTAGATATTGAACATGTATATTACTATAAGCCATTAGACATACTGACTCGTCTGTCACATTATTTAACTTCCTTGCTTCAATAACTAAATAAAACTATAAATCTTCGTGCTGAACATATCATCATTTATTGGATATGGTGTAATTTGACATAAGTCGAGATTGTGTTAATATTGTTAACAACCTTTCTATACTCCTAATGGTTCCCCAGAGTGATAAAATGTTCCAAATAACCAAATTTAAAACATATCATAGTAACAATAAACAGTTTTTATAAACTACTCGGCTTTTAACTATACCAAAAAATCAATGAAGATTTGAACATTAACAGGTTTAAGGGCATACTACTTCAGGTCTATTAGAAGACTTTTAGTTAATTTATTTATTAAATAGTTCGCTCTTACGATTTAATATTTTATAAAACACACATTGAATGATCCAGTACTTTAACAAAAACAATGAGTCACGGAGTTTGGTTTCAATTATCGAGCTTTAGATGTTAAAAGTGATATCCAAGGGTATCAATAGTGATATATCGACTGTTTCATCTGAATGCGCTATATTCTCGAATATCATAGTCCCATGCAAAACAAAACAATGGTCTCTTCAAATGTCTACGGTAGTAAGCACCAGCTTTCTCTCTGTATGTTACGTATACATATTTGTGAAAAATTTATTTCTGTAACGCGTTAGGAAATGTATCCGATAGCTGTGTTTTACCAGTTCATTGCATAGGGATAATGCAATCCGTATTTTGAGATCCGTATCCCCACAACCAATTTTTAGCAAAAGGGGGGGTCGGAGATGTAGAGAGAGGAAGATGATTTAACGTCCATTCAACACAAAGTAGGTTTTTTAGGGACTAATATATGGTTCAATTACATCGAAACTGTTCGTGGAAATACCACATAACAAATCCAGATTGCGCTATTATGTCACACCATCAGCAAATAAGCTACCGCAGAGAGTCTTCGACATTTTCTGATAGATTTATGACGGTAATGTTTCTCTTTGTTTGTTCGGGGTTGTTGACTACACGTGAACTGTCCCGAGGTGGCAACTTTGGGTATAATGGCAGCTCGAGTCTGTGAGTGACTAAGGTCCTGCACTACCACTTCCAGTTTGGGGGTTATGTTACTTCCGGTTTCACAAAACTCCAATTAGGAAACGTCGCAAAATATTGACCAATATAAACACACGCTGTTACCTGTGCGTTAAGATGAGATGGACATATTGAATATTTTGTCGGACTGTGCAGAATGACAGATGTTTACGTAGGAAGAAAGCGGAGGACCCGACGAAAGCCCACGAGGTGCGACAGGCGACCCTAATTCTGTCATGTACAATCGGGGAATCGAAACCACACCAGTTGACTCAATGACAGACCTTATGATACAGCGAGCACGTGCTAATCATTTGGACCCCCCCCCCCTTTTACTTTGGCAAAGACACCTACGAGTAAACTAATAATTGTAATAAACCTCTGCCTTGTTAGTAACGAAATTAACCGGGATTCCTTAATCATGCATTGTAACCATGCATTACTGTTGATATCTCTGAAGAACACTTCTTATGTCTGACAGCTATACTAAAAGAAAAACAAAATCCATTTGAGTTAGGTCATTAAAGTCGTGGTTTTTTGTCATCTCTTAACATCACAATCGTTAAAACGATTTCTTGTTATACTCGCAGTCTTCACTAAGTCTTTTTCTTATTTTCATGACTTTGATGTTTACTTTATTTTAATAGCAATGTTAGAGAAACGATGACATTATTTCAGTTTTTATGATGTTTTATGATGGAATATATACATGTATATTTCATTTTATTTTAAGTACCGTACTCAACGAGTATCCATTTCACACAGTTTGTATTTGTTTATACGTCTCCTGTTTAATGTCGATACTAAAAAATGTCATTTCAAACCGGCGCTGCCAATTTTTCCTGGCAAAAAATGAAAGTCTTAATCGTTTCACCGTACCCTTTTCCGCAATGAAAAACGATTTCAAATATTCTCTGTTGAAACAAGGGCAATAAAATACTTTTATGGTTATTTTATAGTATTCAGATGTTTTGCCAGGAATGAGATTAGCAGACGTCTGTTTTAGGTAATCGCTCTATTTAAGAAGCAAGAACAAGAGAGTGAAAATTTGTAGGACAGGGTTTTTGTATATGTTTACAAAATGAGCAGACGTTAACGAGCTGAGTTATTATGTATACTTCAATAGATACGAGATGAAACGGATACGAAACTAAATAATGACATACACCTTTTAAAAGTATACATCAACACGTATTTAGTTTCGCTTTCCTCAATGAATACAAATCAATTAAAAACTCGTCTTGATAATAAATAATTCTATGGTGCGTTAACGCGATCACTCGGCCTTGTTGAATTTCACACTTTTCTTGTGTGCAGATTGGAGATTGGCTGTTATCCGTACATTGAAAGAGAAGGGGTTAAATTCGTATTTTCTCACTATACCCACCTTAGCTATTGTTGAGCGAGAAGAAAAAGAGAAAAGTACGTGAACATTTGAATACAATTACCACAAATGATAAAGAATAGGGCGATAAAAACAAACGAAAAGAGTCTCTTTATGTAGATGAAATGAACGCAGGTTAAGGATAAAGACACGAGTTTTAAAGGAAACTGCACGCCATGCTCTCTTCTTCATATGTCAGTTGTCCAACTAAATAACTGTCTATATCCTTTTTGATTTACAGTTAAACCGCATCAATTGTTATTATTAAATCGGGCCATTGTTAAAAAAAGAAGCCATCTTTGTATTTTTCATATCGCTATAACCATCATAATGGCGGCAATTGGGTTATTTACGGAGGTTGTATATGAGTGTATGTATAATTTATGAAGATGTATGGTTGTACATTTTTATATCGTGTTCTGTTTTTCCGTTCTGTCAAAGAAACTAATGTACAAATGAAATTGTCCGTTGTAGTTATGCTTCTTCTCTATAATGCGGGTATAACTCATACATGCCAATAACAGTCAGTTCACCAAGAAAAAAATATAACTAACATTCTCGCGAGTCAGTGTCGTACATCGTCAAATCATCCAATTAAGGAGGATAGAAATGAGTTTCGGTACATTGTCTACGACAATGCGGATTTTGATGAATGTATCATTTATCACTATTTGAAGGTAGCCACGCTTTTCATCATTTCCACCATATGTTTGGAAGATTGGTGTTGAGTAGAGGCATGTGGTATATGTGTATGTTATGTAGGGAGATAAAAATCCGCTACACCGCTCGCCACTACAGTTATTGCTGACTATCATCACCTCGAACTGTTTGTTGATAGGAAAGGTGAGGATCACTCGATACACTAATTGTCACAAACTTCTCTTCTGCATTTTCGGTCTTTCTGGGCAAAATTGCACACGTCAGTCCGGTAGGTGCAGAAAGCTCGTACGTTAAAGAAACGGGAGTGTTGTTCTGCACCAACCCGCGTTCCTTTACAACATCTAGCCGTTGCTTCAATACTCAGCAATTCCTGAACTTTTGCGTCCGTTGTGTTTACGCGTGACTCATTAGCATTGTCCATTCAAAGGTCGTGGTGCATAACACACTGTATAGTCTTTTTTATATTGAGAAACTCGTGGAAAACCAGCAACCTTGACATTGATCGATCTTTGAACCTTGCAACTCGATTGTCATATGCGTAGAAATTTTAGCTAGAAGTGTTGTTCACGACGACCGGATAATCTAATAGGCTCAGAACTTAGTGGCGAAATATGCAGGGTATTACGTGAAGGGCTTGATAAGATGTACGTAGTTAAGACGAGATCTAGTCTTCTATTAAAGATGGCACCAACTAGGCTAATGAAGTTGCGTATCGAACCCTGGGTCTTGTCATTTTGGGACTAACACATAGTATTATTGACCTTAATGCTGCTGGGACATCGGTTAAAAAACGAATGTCAAATTATTTCCTATTGCTAACTTTTAATAGAGGTCAAAAGAAAAACTGAAAGTGTTATTTAATTTTCAAAAAATATATTGGTTATTTTGTGTTTATACATTACAATTTCATCCACAGTTGGAACAGGTTTGAACCTATCAATACCTCCATGTTTCCTTATTTGAGTCAAGTGTTTATTTAGAGTAACACAGGTGTTAAAATATTACTTTAGATTTACTCCTAGAACCTAACATTAATCTTAAACCCACCCAATATGTACTGTTTAATGATGTATAATGCACTTGAAACTTTTACAGTATTAGTAGGATCTACCATCCTGGTCAACTATAGCCTACTTGGTCATTGTAAACCAAGGCTATGGATAAATACATGATGGTGTGAGGGTGTTAGACCCTTGCATTGGCCGAGAAAGTTCATCTCGATTTTCCGGTGTGGTTCCCTCTTGTCAGTGATGCAGGACACAGGGCCTGACAAGGACAGTTGTTTAGTCGTTCGGATGGGACGAAAACCGTGTATACATTGGCGTGTACGTAAAACACCCCTTTGCAGTTGGAATTTGAAATAAGAGTAGGCCGTAGCGTCGCTGTTCGGGTAAAATTTCCCTCATAGCACACTACATGGCGTTAACCCGTCTTCATTAGCCAAGTTCGGAGCAGAACAGTAGGACGTCAAACCCTATTTCATTTCATTTCAGTCGGAGGGTTACACCAGCACCCGGCAGAAGGCAGAGTATGCGAGCCTAACCGTGTTCACGAGTCCAACAGGGAGTTGTAGAGTCCAACAGGGTTCGAATGATCAAAGGGGCCATAAAACATCCACCAACACTTTTCTTCTACCTTGTCCGATTTGAATAATTATCTTGGCAGTTGGAGCTATTCCCACTCATACTTAGC
This sequence comes from Patella caerulea, assembly GCA_036850965.1. NCBI lineage: Eukaryota > Metazoa > Mollusca > Gastropoda > Patellidae > Patella > Patella caerulea. The sequence continues at coordinate 32,321,140 of JAZGQO010000014.1, read as the reverse complement.
TTAAAAAGGTGTTTTGAAGAATAAGCATACGTTATAGAAGTCAGCTCACGTCTGCTAAAAGAAATTACATGGCTCTTTAATTTCTGACAACTGTTAGTTATAATTACTTATAATTAGAACTACGCCTCAAAATACACAGTTAATGATAGATACTAATGATGCATTCTGATAAATGGTTTTTGAAAAACCTCAAGGAATGAATATGATTTTAGCTTATAACGTTCTGAAGAGATAATGAGCAGCTAGTCTTGATTAGAATGGAGACGGAACGAAAAAAAGCCGTTCCCTCTAATTACGTTGTCGTGTCTTCCACATACTTTATCAACTACAATCTATAGGCTATTAAACAAAAGATCTAAGGGTAGTTTAATATAGTCTATTAAATACACGTACATTTAATCAACAACGTCCTTTACAAGTAAATGATGTAATGAAATGAATGCTTGTTTTAATGAAATATTTCAGTGCACAAAAATTGAGTTAAAAACTAATCAAGCGCGCTTTGATTCACTCGGTTTTTATGAACGCTACACTGTCGACATATTTAAACCGCCATTGCTCAGATTATCACGCAGCTTACTCTTTCTAGAAGCCTGTAAATATCCATCCTCATTTGATTTGAGGAGTTCACATAGTAACGTCTGTTCACAAACGTACTGGTTCCCTTCATATTTGCAGAACACAGGGCCTGAAAAGGAAAGCTGTCTAGTCGTTCTGATTGGACAAAAAAAACCGAAGCCTCATGTACACATTGGCGTCCACGTAATAAAAGATCCCTTGACAGTTGGAATTCGATATAACAATAGGCCGTAGTGTCGCTGTCCGGGCACAATTTCCCTCATTGCACGCCATATGGTGTATGCCCGTCTTCATTAGCCCGGTTTAGTAGCAGAACAGTAGGACGTTAAACTCCATTTCATTTCCACTTATATTGTAGAGGGTATAAAAATATTGCCAAATTTTATCTGTAGTTATTGCCCGAATTTTAGCATATTTCAGCTCAAACGGCTAATTTCCCTCAAAATGCCCTATACACTTCTTATGACTGTAGTACCCCAAAAACTTCTACGCCACCAGACCCCCCCCCCCCCACACACACACACATTACACACCAATTTACATCCCCAGATTACTAAGCATATGACTGTATTAGTATCTTGCATGTATTTTGTCAGAAATTCAACTGCAACCCAATAAACAGGTGTTGTGGAAGAGTCAATATCGTGATGTAACAATAAAGAGTTTATTCCATGACCATGTTTTACATACAACTAGCTGAACGTTCAAACTGATAAAAAAAAACATGTTAAACTGATAGCGTCTTATCTAGAGAATGTTATGTAAAAAGATGCCGTGACCACATGCATGACTAAATCGCTATGATGTGCTTGTTTTATACTGATCTAATATGTATCATATTCTATTCACCGTCTTTAAACTAACAGAACAACTTTTATTGCCGGAGATCCTACAATGGTGTCATGTAAAACGAGACCCACTTATCCTTACGTAAACTCTATACTACAGAAAAAGTAATAATATAGTATGATTATGACAGGGTCTCTAGAGGCTGGGGGACATCTTCCACCTGGTTGGCTTTTAGACAGCACAGGAATCGTCTGGGGGCCACGCCAATAATTGCTCAGAACAAAGAATTGTCGCTCACTAGAACTAATAAGGTATAACCTTTTTCTGGCTGGTCGGTTAAGCGCGGAATTGATAATAACTGAATGTCTTGTCGTAAATCATGAAGTGGAAGGTAAAATTACTAAGTTTCTCAAAAGCAAATATGTAGTTTCATTATTCCCAGGATTTATTTTATCGTGTAAGTAGGGTTACTGCCATGAACCGGGATGCTTTTAGTTAATCCATACCACATTGATTAAGACGATAAAAAGATATTAATACTTAATCTTGCTTGATGTTATATATACAGGCGCGGATCCAGGATTTTTTGCAGGAATAAGATTCAATTTGGTGCATTCTGACGTATTTCCGGAAGGTAAATTCCAAAATTACAGATCTAAAAGTCGTCAATAAAATTGTATAAAACATTTTCAAGTCTGAGAAGGGGGTGGGGTGGGGTCCGGACCCCCTGGACCCCCCCCCCCCCCCTCTGGATCCGCGCCTGATATATAACAAGATTTGTGTTGTAATAAATGGAAAGAAAAGTGGTTCACCTCACCCAACATTAAATAGAAATGAAATGAAGCATTGTGCGAAGCTGCCGAGAATTTGTGCGATCTTGCTGTCAATATTGTTTGCAGTTCAATCATAATAATCATATATACTTTGTTATCCGTAGAAACAGGATTTCGGTGTCATGGGATTGAAATGAAATGGCGTTTAACGTTCTACATTTTGTCCTGTCTGATTTAATAAAAGTAGGCATATGCCATGTAGTTTGCTATTAGAGTGGGGGGTTTGTCAACCCACGCAGCGCCACGGCTTACTTTTATTTCGAGTTCCAACTGTCCAGGTTTCTTTTTACGTACACCCCAATATGTTCAAGGGATCTTGGTTTCCATTAAATATAATTTGTATTAATGTTTGACTAAAATCTACCGGTGAATCTAAATGCGATAAAGGAGTGAAAGATAAAAAATAAATACACCCAGGAACAACATCCATTGACTGAATTTAAAGTTATGTACGGACAGTACTTTGATATCATGCGTCTAATAGACTGCTGAGTGGACATCTAGAGTTTGTCATTAGTGTAGTCTCGCTAAAGTATTTGGATCATCCCAATTGACAGAAGATCTAAGATATAACGATCCAAGTCCTACTTATTTATGGTATGTCTTCTGTCCTGTTGTCGTCTCTTAAGTTTGTTTAACTCGATTCCACCCGTTTATTTTGCTCTTCAGTTATGCGAAGCGCGTTCACCGTCGAGTCGAGTCATTTTGGAAGGCTCGCAAGATTTTCTTTCATCGTCGCCTATTGAGAGGTTGTAAATCCACAAGTCTATCTGTGAACGTGTAAGATTGTAGTAGCCAGGCCGACATGGATGCGAGCCATTTAAGTTGTATTTGTCGATTTCGTGTGAAAGGTTTGCGAAGTTCTTTAACGAGAAGCCGTTCCATACATTTCACCAGTATATTAATCGCTGTGTAGTTCTTTAGTTTTCTTTCAACTAACTGTGTACGGATAGGTGACAAAGTCCAGTCGTACATTTGTTTGTATTTCGCCAACGACAAGGTTGTATTCATTACATACAGTAGTACAACAAGCTTCAAATGAATTGACCACTTTGATTTGGGCAAAATTGTGGATTTAATTAAGTTTAGTGTGTTGATTATGTTTTAGGTCCACAAGTATATTAATTATTGGCATAAATTAAAATTTGTATTTCAATGTCGACAGTTTAAAGGGTGGAAAACTTTAACCCAATTTTATCCAGAGTCTTTGGTATTACAAAAACGAATTATTGATCCATTCCAGTCAATTGTGGCGTTGTTATCTAACCGCGAAAAAAGAGAGAGAGAGCGAGAGAGTGAGAGAGAGAGAGAGAGAGAGAGAGAAGTGCAACCCGGAAATCGAAACCACCCCAGTTACCGCAATGGCAGACCTTATGATACAGCTCGCACATTCCAAACGCCAGAGCGTAACCGGGCTATCAAGCTGAATTCTTTTGTAGACTGGATTAACCGGGCGCAAGCGATTGACATTCAATTTGGACAGCTCGCTTATTTCAACGAACAAAACAGATTAGCAATTACAAAAAAATGTGCTTTTGGCTGATTTTGGTCCATCTTAGGTTATGAAAATAATATATTATCAGGTTAACCTATTTTGACCTAGATCAATGTGACTGTGACTTCCCTAATGTTCTAGAAAAAAGGAATTCTGAACCTACTCGGTCCATTATTCCTTCACTGTTTCCGGCAGTAGTTGCATCAAGTCCAGTGGCCAATTTATAACCCACCGATCCAAGCCCGAAATTCGAACCCGGAACATTTTGGTTGTCCAGTGTCCTAATTCTAAGTACATAGCACCCCCCTGGGGTTAAACGTCCTAATGTTAAGCGCCAACTTGTCTAATAAAGACCCCCCCCCCCCTGAAATCAGTTAAGCAATCTGAAAAGAGGGCTACTAATATTTGGCTAAACCCTTTATTGGTGGAAAGAAAAAGACAGCAATGAAGGATTTGTGGACAGTTTGCAAATATGCTAACACTAAAATCAATCAAACCCCATTACAATATTGTAAAACGTCTATTTCAGGATTCAGTATTGATACACAAATGGGCAAAGTCCAAAAAAACAAATCCGTTGTAAAAAAAATGTAGACGGAAATGGCTTAAGGCTTAAATATATCAATAAATACGGGAACAAAGAAACATTCTGATTGTTTTTATATTGGACGCGGATCCACTGTTTATTCACTCAGATTTCTACTGTAATTATTTCAGTGGAGTTTTTATTCACCTTTTGTTGAAGATGAGAAAACATACGTGAGAGTGCATGCATCCCAGCCTTAAGCATGAGCATTGGGGAAGGACGATAACAATGCAGCGTTTATCCTATATGTTAGTCCACTCACCAGAGAAACAATACACGAGGGCTTTGTAAAAGGAACCGCGTAAAGCTCGGTAAACTTTAGACCTAATCTCTTTGTGGCCGCTGTTCGATTGTATCATATAAAGAGCCAAGATTGAGGGCGGGGAGGGTAAATATTCTTCATGAATGAACTGGTTACGTTAAAAGTTGTTCTTCCGACCAATGTTTGATGTTGTGTGAATAGCGAGTAAACAATTTAGACCAGCCACAAGACAAACTGAGTCCTTAAGGTCATACTTATTGACCCGTCTCTAGCTTGGAAATATCGTTGAGTTTAGGCGACAGGGCTGCTATTAATCCGCCTCGTAAGTTTTACAATATTGTATTTTAAAGGAACATAAAGTTTGATTAATGTTTCAAATATTACACGGCACTACTTCTTATAGCGCACGTAGGCTACTTGGCCACCATGGTTAGGCCAAGCCAAATTAAATGTTAGTTCTTCGGAAGTTGATAAATAAATAACCACTTGAGTTTCGTGAACAATGTTTTCCTTAAAATGTATTTCTTAAATATTTGGAACCATAAATGCTTTGGATAAGTGCAACCAAGTAGTTATTTTTACATTAGGTTTTTAAAGTCAAGAAATAGGAAGTAAACGTTTGAATAGCTGTTCCCGGAGAACAGGGGGCCTTGGTGGCTCAGTGGGTTGGATGTTGGCTCGCTAATCCGGAAGTCCTCTGTTGGACCCCTGTGTTGGGGTGGAAAGTTCATCGGGATTTCCCAGCGTGGTTTTCCTTTGTCAGTTGGCCTGCCAAAGTAGAACGTATTCTCTTTCGGATGCGACGAAAAACCGAGTACACATTGGCGTTCACGTAAAAGATCCATTGACAGTTGGAATTCGAAATAACAATATCAGCTGTACTGTCGCTGTCCGGAAAATTTCCTTCGTTGCACTTTAAAACCATTTCATTTTCCCGAAGAACAAAACTTCAAATTAATGTGGCCTTATATATTGAGGCAAATATTACTTTTACCAGTTGCCAAGATAAACATGTTTTCAAATATCTACCATCTTCAAATTCACACTAAATTCAATAAGCTATAAAAAACGATATTGCAAAAGGAAAAAAAAATAGATGGAATTATATTTTGTTTGATCAAATTGTTTTTAAAATGCTGTAGAGGTGGGTCTGGTGAAAACTAACACCTTAAAACTAGATGTAGTATTATTTGAAAATAATTGTTTTTCGCGGAAAACGATTAAATCGCGTTACATCAAAAGAGGTTGTTCAAATCTCCGATTACGAATTTGATACATACCGTTCTTATTATATGTTTTATATGTAAATATCTATATATCTGGGAATTGCTAAAAAATATTTTCATCAAAGTCAGAAATGTATGGAGCCGTATATAAAGGAACATTGGTTGTTTATATACCCGTGTCTTGTAATTATAATCATTATATGGCAAACACTCCTGAAATTATCCGATCGATATGGTACCATGAACAGATACGTTTGATGTATCTTGTAACTTCAAAGCGAAAAGTTTTTCAATTGCTTTTGAAGTTGAAACAGTTTCTGGTATATGTTTGGTCGAGATCGTTATATATACAGTTAATGTGCAGATATTTATGTTCCAGCCACATTAGCCACGCTTTTAATGTAATTTAACACTGATGTTCCCTATTCCAAGCGAAGAAAATTGAATGAAACCTTCAAGATTTTGGCGTGATATTGTACTATAGTGTGGTTTGCAATCTATATACACAGACGTTATGTAGAATAAAACGGAAGAGGATTTAAAGACACGGCAACATCTTGAAACATGGGCCATTTTGGGACTAACACAATTATTTTTTAATGTTACGTTTTGATTACGGATATACTAACTAGACAGAAATTTTTCTCGTATATTTTAATACCTGCCCCCCCCCCCCTGTTAGTGGTGTAGCAGAGAGTGTCCGGTGAAGGTCAGCGTCTAGTCGTTTGGATGGTGCGAAAATTAGAGGTCTCGTGTGCTCATTGACGTGTACCCCAAAGAACCTTTGACAGTAGTGGGCATTCGGAATAAGAGTAGATTTGAATAAATGTCCCTATTGGCGTATGTCCGTGTTCATTATCCCAGTTGTCCCAGAACAGCATGCTGTTAAACCCTATTTCGATCTTTCCAGCCAAACCGGGACCTTCTAATATTGAGTATAGTCATTGACCTTATAATAGGGTTATAAAGTACATGGTATCGCACCTCACCACTACTGTGAAGCTATTTGTAAGTAAATATTTAACGTGCAGAACATATTGTTATCGAGTCAATTAGGGTCTATTCAATTTATGATATAACTAAGCAAATTTCTATTTTAAAAATACGTTTTATCTTTTCACTGTGAAAATCAATTAATGTAATGGTGAAGATAACACGAAAAGACAAGGGTGCGCCGTATGTAAAAAAAAAAACCCGCACAAAACAACCAACATCCATGTGCATGCAATTTACACCTGATTGTCAATGACAATTCACCTTTGATGTCTATTATAGAATTGCTTTGTCTACAAGAATACAAGAACACATTACCATGGTTCCAATTGTACTTTATTACAAAAAAAGCATGTTTATCAGACATCATAAAACCTTGAATTATTTATCATTATCAACATAAATAGAAACATGGAATTGTGATAATTTTCTTTGATGTGGGTTGTGTATTTTAAACATTTGTCCTGAGGCAGGGGCGGGCGGATCTACTGTGAAACTAATGAAGCTTAATTTCCAGAGCCCTTAAACCCGAAGAGACCCGAATCCAACTTTAGGTCTGATCACTCATCAATGTTAGGTTAACTGTGCTGGTGTGACCGTCACTACATATATACATGTGCGAATAGCTACTTTACTGTAACTCGATGTCTTCGACTTTACATAGTTAATCTCCGATATTATTTCATTCAATGACATGTTTGGTAAATTTAAAGATCATTCACCTACTGATTTTCTAGGACTTGTGATAATTACTTCCCAACTCACCCCTTCGATCCGTCTTCACTTTCTCCTGAGGTGTGTTTTGGGGTTAGTATCGTTTTTACATTGTATTTATATAAACATACAAGTTAAATGACAACTGTCATTTGATTTGATATTTCTATGAAGACCTAAAATCTCCGCTTTTTTGTGGTGCTGTTTTCTGTCTCAGTTTGTGTTTGCTTGTTGTTCTGTTGGGCGGTCTTCTGCACCTATTAAAGGGACAATAACATTCTTGCTGGCTTGGTAGCTCCAGAAAATAAATAATACCCTTATTCTAAGTACTAGATGTTTAAATGTCCTACCTGTTGTGTAAATTATCCATTACAACCTATTTTACTTGTCCAGAGGGTTCGAAAATATTTTAAAATCCAAGTCACATTTGGAAAGGTTTACGTTAGACTTTTCAAATCCATTGGTTGCATTTTTCCAATTTTTTAAAATAGGTTTGTTAAGATGAAATTTATATCATCATTTAATTGGAATATTCTAAAATAATACGATTTGTTGACTAAAATGAAGATTGGAACATATTTTTCAGTTACAACAAGAGTGTTATTGGGGCTTTAAGGCAAAAACGAACGACCGTGTTCTCTTACGATCCAGTGTTATGGTATAGATCGTCTGAGTCATTGTTACATAACGTTTGCCCAAACTAAAATCGAACAGCATACCTGTTTTGTTGATCTGGGAGCACGTTCCAATAAGGCGAGCAAACACATCCCATTGTTTTAAGTCCCATTCAAGAACGGCTTTTATTATTTGTGAAGGCTCAGCAGACGGATGTAACTATCTGGTCTCAGTTCGCGTTCAAAATAACTCAAAAGTTTGAACCGGTAAAACCCCTGGGTTTGCTCGAAACTTGCCAAAATAATTTCTTCAATTCTTTAGATCAGCTTTATTGACGCTAAAGGAGTACTTTTAAAGCGAGGAAAGAGACAAGCTTGGTTATGAAATCTTTGCTGTAATCATATAACAACATAAAGCCAGGATTACTCATCCAATTTACTAATACGAAAACTCAATCAAATGGAAAGAAATATACGATCGCCTAATACAAATCATAAAAATGCGTTATTGAAAATTTGTCGAAATCAAATGTTTTTCCATAAAGATCAGCACCAAAAGAGCACCGTGATCTAAGCGAAAAGAGGCAAATACGATTTGTCAACTCCAAACTCCAGAATACACAGAGAACGGGATGAACGATATAATTAAACTGAAACACCAAGATGTAGTAGTTATCATTTTTACCGTTGGTTGTATTCTCCCTACAGACAGATAATAAATACCGTTATAAAAGGGGAACCATTGTTTGGCATTATTGCTGTAGGATTAAACATCAAAGCCAGTGCCGTGGGCTGCTGTCGGCATCATATTGCCTTTATAAACTGTCTGTTTAATTGATAGAATAAAAATCAAACAAGAAAACTGGCAGTAAAATTGATCAAAGTTACATAATAGAATCAAAGCGATTGATCAGTCTCTAATAATTGTAGCTGCTTTGTGGCCATGCCATGATATTGTTTAAATTTCTCCGTTCATACAGATTAATGCCTTTGAAGTTGGGGATTGACTTTTTCTATTATCGGACATTGGAGCTAAATTTCAGCGAAACAGACAAATTGCCTGCGCTTCAGATCGTTTGATACTAAACTTTTATAGCTACAAATACCCATAACGTCGTTTTTCTCATCCTGTGAGAATAGTCTAACCAGTCATTACCGTTTTGTAATTTAGACACGGAAACCTAATTTATGTATTCACTTCGTTTTTTTAAAAAACACAACGATAGCTTTAATGGCCGATTTACATTTTACTGCTCGATTTGTTTTCTTTGGGCATCGTGATATTTTTTGAAGTATTTTGTGGCTGGTAATAGAAAAGAGGATGTTACGAAGTGTCAATTTTTATTATCAGTTGATGACAGATCTAAGGGTCTTCCCAAGAGAAATGAGCAGAACCATGATTTGAATATGTTCCACAACTGACTCGTTAGCTGTATTCTGTTAAGAAGAGATAAAAGACTTTGTCCTAGAGCAGCCATTTCTCTTCATATCGAGACATTAAATTATTGTAATTGCTGATACTTGGACTATTACTGGATCCTAGTATGTTTACATATTCTTCCACCGATCAACACATGTACATGTAAAGTATGTCTCTCTACTATATAACAGGTTCACGGCATGTTGAATGCAGACCATCTGCGATGTCCTGGGGTATATTACATAATTCATTTCTCATACTGTACTGATGATATTGCGAAAATGAAGAGTCCTTGTTTGTGACGACACTAGTGCTGAATTTAATCGGCATGTCTTGTTGGCGAGCCCATTTTGATACAATCATACTAGATTTCTTTAGCATTACATATATATACTCAATTAAATTGTTTCATGACAATAATTGTGTTGCTATTGTATGCCACCTGCGATCGAACTCCGCAAAGAACCAGCCATTTATCAGAGGTAGAAGAGAAAATGTTACTTAGTGGTTCGGAGTGGGCTGGAAACTCCGAGGTCATCCTGTGGACAGATAAGCTTGAATGTAAAAGAATCCTTGGTCAGCTCGAATTTTATCAGGAGTATACGTATAATCTCTGCTCCACCCCGGGCCATTCAATTCGTGTCCATAAACCATAAGTTAATCTCAAAATATGGTCAAGGCATCAAACCCTTTTCCATTCTGAAATGTAGGTTTCCAATGATATTTCTGTACTGTATTTTATCTGTAATTGTGTTTTCTGTGCGGCTTGAACGTCCTTATTCTTTTTATATGGACTTATATACACGTTCATTTCAGGTTGTTGCAGCCAGTGTAACTTTCAATGATTTTAACCATAATTTCTATATACAGTATTGGGCAGCTGTTATAACGATAAATAAAGCATTAATATACTTTGTGTTATATAAACAACATATACTGTATTATACTAATGGACACCTGCTTCAATAACTGAAATAGTATATAAAAAATAGTACAATCCAGATCTTATTCACTCTGGGTATAGAATGATCTATTCAGACGAATTTCAATTGCTACATGTAATTGAGTACGCAACAGAGTATTATGGTTATTAAGTCACATTCATACGATTTTTTAATGTGAAAATTGACAATGTTAAGGTGAGAGACTTTTATTCACGAAACAATATGTGGTTGTTGGGTTTGGGAAAGCTTTCCTATTCATAATATATATGAAAAAGGGGGCGTGGTATGCGTTGATTTCAGTGAAGTTTGTTATCCAATTTTTAATATCTACGCTGTTAATCTGGTTAAAATACAGATCTATATTTCGTTTCGTTTTTTTTATACTTTCGATGGCCCTAACAGCATGAACATCTGACCAGTAGTGATGGAAGTCGCGTCAGAAGTCATACGAGCGGCTTTTAACCTCATGACGTCATACATTGATTAATCAATTCACGTTGATGTTTTTAGAAGTTAACCCACAGTTCCGTGCATCGCACGGCAAGAGCCCGCCGTAACAGGCCATTTCATTGGCTAATCCCTCTCTTCAACCAGAACGCTGGTAATATAACAACTCTTACAGTTTCTAATGTAGTAAAGATAAGTAAAACGAAATTTTGAACTATAAAAAAAAACGAAATGAAATAGGAACCGATTGCTACTCTGTATAAAATCCACTTTATTTGTGTGAAATGTGTTACACCACTGTTAACATCCGTACAGTAAAAGGTATGCTTCATATTTCTGTTATGGCAGTGTACTTCTAACTCAAATTACCTGGCTTATCACTTCCTTTTGGAAATCGGCTTCATTAGCCCAGTCGTAGCAGAACAGTGGGCGTTAAACCCCATTTCATTTCCGTTTGGAACCGTTATAGTGGGTGTTCAAGAGTCCCAGATTTCACCCATTTAATCACCGAGCGGGAAAAGGCACACTATAATGTTCCTTAGGCAGATATATATGTCTACCCTGAAGACAGCCACCTGGATCCGGCAGCACCCCACACTAGTTCACCTACCCTACAGCTAGCTCGCTTTCGTTCAACTTGCTTAAATTTGCCGATATTCCGTGTGAGGTGTAAAGGTTCGCGTTAGATAACAACAGTCCATTACTATGAATTACAGATCGTAAGATCCTTTATCCAAAATCTAAAAATCAATTTTCGTTCGATGCAAACCCAACCATCGCAAAAAAAAACACCCCAAAAACAAAACATGGATATATTGCATCTAAACCGATAACGGCATTCATTATTTCTTTGAAATACAATGGGGGTTAATGTTAGTCAAAACATAATTGGTTCAGTTTGAGACTAACATTTCGTACTTTTCATTTCTATGGTTACGTGTACAGTGGGAGGTGGGGTGGACGACTGTCTAGTCGTTCGAATAGGACGAAAAGACGAGGTACCGTGTACACATTGGCGTGCATGTAAAAGATGTTTTTTGGCAGTGGAATTCTATATAAGAGCATAGCGACCCTGTCTTGATAAAATATCCCCATAGCGTACTGAATGGCACATGCCCGTTTTTATTTTCCCAGCCGGAGCAGAACAGTAGGACGCTAAACTCCATTTCATTTCCTTGTCAATGTGAACCTCTAGACTGCCCCGTACCAAACTTTGTCCATGTATTATTACACTAACTCGTCACTCTTCGTATGAACAGTAAATATCCATATAAGATCGATGGTACCATATTTAATTTACGTCATATATTATGTAATAACGTTAACACCATTATTCTATCTATTCGTCCTATTTAATCTAGCTATGTCTTGCTTGTCTCAACTAAATGTTCGGATAAAAGCCATTAAGTGCATATAAACATATTGATTCCGTGTCCAATCGAAATTCTTCAGGTGTGGATTGTCGGCGTCTTTGAACTTCATTTTTGTCATTGATTTTAAAATACTCAGCTTTCTACATTGGTGAGATCTTGGCGAAACAATACACATTGGATCAAAATTCTCTTTAGATCAAAAACCCAGTTTTTGTCTCCAGATAGAAAAATAAAAACAGTTTAAATCCCTTTTAAGATTAAGTGCCCAATCGACACAATGCTAAATATCTAAGGCTATATAAACATTGTTTTCATGCTGGCTATTTACGCTGTATCTGTGTTTATCTCCTAGTCCAGGTATGTCGTCATCAAGGCGGTAACATCAAACAAGTCACATACTACACATTTTATCGTAAGGGACAAAAAGGTACATCATCATTTCGGTCGGTCGAAATATCTCTTATTCTGTCTCTTTCTCAGACATTGTTTGAAAGAATGATGACAGTATTAGCACTGATGTCATGGTTTCAAACTTATTACAGGAACGATTCGCAGGGGATGCGGGGGGAGGGGGGGGGCGGTAAAAGGGGTAAAAAAGCGATATGTCTATGACAAGTATCTAAACATATTTTTATTGATTATACGTTTTTATTTTGTTTTTAAAATCAAAAAACATCCCCAGATGCCACCAGCCACAACCATCACATAACAGGAAATTGAGTACACCGTTTAAAGCTCGGCGAGGAACGGAAGACAACCTAACGAGAACAGAAAGTTCTTCAAGGGCAATCCCAAAAGCAAAAAAAAAACTAAAATAATATGCATATTAAATGACATTAACCTGTTGCAGCACAAACGATCTAAAGAGTTTAAAATTGTTGAAAAGGGTCCACATTTGAAAAATATATGCTGGAGGGAGCTTTTGTCCCTTTTGCTCTGTCTCTTGCTGTACAACAGCTTAACATCTCGCCAATATCGGATTTGAACATTTCTGACTTCCTTTACATATAAATTTGACGTGATGTTTGGCAGGTTTGCTATGGCACGTGAGCTTGGTTGAACCTGGTTTTGTTTTGTTGCAAATAATACATTCTAGTTTTTAGTAAAATAAAAGAAAAAGACAGCATGAATAACCACATGACAGTAATGCATTTTTTCGACGATTTCCTAACCAACAGCAATCCTGTTTTCATTTTAGCCTGGCTATTATTCTGAAAATGTACTATATCTTTTTCAATTCACATTCTCTTTGCAGTTTAACTGTAACCGATGTCATTGGTTAAATCATTCTTGTCCAAACCAAAAACGTCTGTTCATTGACCATATGAAAAATGTCAGACAAGGTCAATTGAATATAAGCCCCTGAAAGATGTGGTTACACTCAGTGTCATGTAAATAATTGTAAACAAAGTAACAAAAATTAGTTTTAATTAAAATCTCTTTAAAATTACAAAAATATGAGAGCTGATATATTCTAAAAATAGTACGCATACTTCTAGCTAGTTCTAGCTAATTACAGCAAACATATAGACTTACATATACTATCTCAGACCATGACTTGTCCCTTTAATGGAAAAAGAGAGCAGCCATTTAGATATTTAAAAAGATACATCTTCATCGTCTATTTATTCTTCTTTCTATTGTTTATCTATTGTTCCGTGTGCCAGCTTTTGTCACGTGATGAGTGTAGGTTCAGGTGATAGTCTCTCTGATGGATTAACGGATAATCTCGAGAGTAAACACTGTTCAAGGCGAGAGGTTACGAGAGGTCAGAGGGGGTCTATGAAGGCAGTCAACATGGCCTGACAAGAATGCCCTCTAGTAGAGCCATTTAGGACTGTCGTGTATGCGAACGACATTACTGCTTTGTGATACGTACAAAATGACCTTAAATGGTAGACATTTACATTTCTGAAATGGTTCATAAGTTACACGTGATGAGAGAAATAGTCACCTTTACATTCTGCACGTGAAACCCTTCTTGAACTTTAACTTGAAAGAAATAAAAGTAGTATGGCACAGAACTGAGAGATTTACTTTAACATATCACTAAAGACATCATTTCTCTTAAATATAGAGACAAACAAACGTAGTCTCTTTTCTGTATGGCACAGCGAAAAAAGGATGTTAAACTTCATTATATTTCTCTTTTCTTTCTTGTTGGTGGGTTGGGTGGCGGAGTTGTCTCGCGTGTGATATAGATCATTGGCATGTTGTGGTTGCGATCCCGTGCCTGCGTGTCTGAAGGAGTAAGAGAGAGAGGGAGAGGGGGAGAAATGGGGAATTAACGTCCACTCGACACAAACTAGGTTATTTTGAGACTAACATATGGTTAAATTTTATTTCAATAATTCGCTTGCACGTAGGGGTCTTTAGTAGTGGGAGGAAACCGGAGTACCCGGAGAAAACCGACGAGATTGGACAGGCGGAAGGAGTTAGATAGTCTGCCCGACATATTTGTTTTTCTCCGGCTTCTCTGGTTTCCCTCCACTGCTATAGAACCCCCGCGAAAGTGAATTATTGAATCTCTCTCCCTCTCTCTTCCTTAAAGCTGAACTCCGGTTACAAAAATACCGAAATAATGTAATAAAAAAAAAAGTTAACGCCCGCAAGCCGCCATACTTGTTTCCAACTTGTGAAATAAGTATGGCGGACATGGAGGCTTATGACCTGGAAAGGTTAGCCGATCTCACTTCCAGTTTGTTTCTCGTCAGCTAGTTATACACATCCGGCTTTAGTCTCTTCACACGGTTCACTGATTACTGTATTTCCCCCCAACAGTATACCAAATTATTGAAGATTGAACATGTCTGATCAGGTAAGACTGTAAATAATTATATGAACTGCGTCTACTACAATATAGCCTAAGCTTTACTCCAAAGCAAAAGATGCTACCAGATGTCTTACCCAACCTGTTTTTCAACCAAAACAAATCACATATACAAACTATTAGTATTGCCTTCTTCGTGTGTCCATGTTGAATAGTGTTCATGAAAACGACCAAGGGACATGACTAAATGTTTGGGACGGCTCTCATTGGGGAGTGTTTGACAGTGCTAAATTGATTGATGTTATGGTTTTTTTCTCCATTTTACCAACGTGTAAGAAATTGATATTGTAGTAGACGCAGTTCATATAATTATTTACAGTCTTACCTGATCAGACATGTTCAATCTTCAATAATTTGGTATACTGTTGGGGGGAAATACAGTAATCAGTGAACCGTGTGAAGAGACTAAAGCCGGATGTGTATAACTAGCTGACGAGAAACAAACTGGAAGTGAGATCGGCTAACCTTTCCAGGTCATAAGCCTCCATGTCCGCCATACTTATTTCACAAATTGGAAACAAGTATGGCGGCTTGCGGGCGTTAACTTTTTTTTTATTACATTATTTCAGTATTTTTGTAACCGGAGTTCAGCTTTAAATAGCGCTAAATCCATTCCAACGCAAGCGGACTCCCTTTTGAAAAATTAAAATATAAATTCGTTAAAGGTAGTGATAGTGTATTTTAAATTTGTTAAAATCTGTGCTAGATATATGTCTTAAAAATCACAGACCCCGATTGAATGGTGATAAAATACTCTAATATACTTGCAGTTTTATTAAACCTTTTCTGATTTTTATTGCTTTTATTACGTTACTATCATCAACCATGACGTAACGTAAGCATCCCTAATGTCACGCTATTGAGACAGACGTGATTTATTTGTGAACGAGTTGCTTCCCTTGTCATAATCACGACATAAATTGTGTAATATCCCGCATCGACCTACTGAACAACGCAATACTCCAATGATTAGCACATTTGTGAGCTGATTTATGTATCTACATTTGTCTACATCATTGGAATAAGACTGGTAACGAGCACTGCTTGAGTCCAACAGGCTTGGCTTAAGATTAGCCGTCATTGACATTGATGTGAATAAAGTTTCAAATACTTTTTAATGCGTAAATGTTGTTGTCTTGGGCAAGCATGAAAATTAAAGAATGAAATAAAATGTGTGGCTTAACGCCCTAATCTCCACACACAACAGGCTTAATGCAGACAGGTAGACATAATATATGTCATGCTACGTTTTGCCTGGGAATCTGCGATTCCGCCAATACTGCATCAACTGTCAATAGTTCTTTTACGTATCTCCAACGTAAACACGACGGGGTCTCGTTTTTTTATCAACCCACTGACCAAATGATGTCCTTTGCCAGACCTTCACGCCAAAATGAAAGCGAAATGGGGTTCCTACTTTTCTTCACCAATTAATCTAATCGGTGAAGACGAGGGGAATAAAATGTATAACTTACGAGAACGAAATAAGAAACACGACAACTAAGATATCATAGATCTGTAAATATCCACCGACTCCCCACCCCATCCCACACCTAAAAAGTTTCATTTTTTTCCGATGTGGATCTAGGTTGAACCGAAATATTTCGACACGTTTCGAACGGCACAAAGCTAATGCACCCTTTCTGAATTGGCTCTCTGGATCCGCACTTACAGACAGTGACCAGACAGATCTATGTAGGGGATGTTGGTATAGAAGTTCACGATGTATCGACTCGATTCTAATGACTGGACATTAGCCTCGTAGCTGAGATAAATAAAGGGATTATAGGTCAATTCACAACACGATTTCTCCATCTGACCACCCGATCGAATAACTAAATAAACTGATTTTATTGATAGGGTGTCACGGAGCTAACATAATTTATGGGGTTTAATTATAGTACAGGGCCATATTTTGGAGACAGCTCATTCCCAATTGTTTCTGATTAAAATACAGATCTAAATTGTTTTATTCTTTCAATGACCCGCATTATTTGAACTATAAAAAACGAAACGAAATAGTATCTGTGTTTCATTTTAATTTGTTAGACCTCAATGAAACATTAATATATGCCATAAAAGCAAGCTAAGTACGAATAGGGAAATATTAAACTAAAGATCATTTAACATTATTTTATAAAACTAAAGATCATTTAACATCATTTATTATAAATATCAATAATATAAGAATAAAAAGATATATCATATCTATTCAGGTTTATGTTATCACGATAGAAATATACTGACTCGTGTATAAAGGTCGTGATAATAATATAGTCTAGATATTAAAGTGACGTCACCTCAACTCTACAAAACATTGAATCATCAAAGATACAGACTTTTTATTTGCCCAGAGTTAAAGCTTGTGTTTTGATTTTTTTTTCAATCAGCCAATGGAAAAGCTTTATTTTAAGCTTTAGGGTTTAATTAATACTAAAGAATCATTTTACCTGTTATAGAATAGTGTAAATAACACCGACAAACCAAACGAATACAATATCCTCTATTAATGACATATAATTTATTGAAACTATAGAAACGTCTTAAAATACCCAAATTGTCCAAATGGTGTAATATAATGAATACAAACCGTTAAAGAACACTTACTTACCACTACCTTGAGCATAATAGCCTTGATATGTATGTTATGATTTTTGTTAAATATTCGTTTTTCGGTTAAATTCAAGGATGCGAGAAAGCCGTGTGCAGATTTTGGGGTGCTAATCAGTTTCGGCAACATCATTAACGATGCGCAAGACGGTCAATAAATATTTCCCTTATGTGACTGAATTTAGCCAAAAGTAAAGAGGAAAAGATGCCTAAAATTAAACAAAACAACATAAGTTAGATATGAGCTTGTCCTCGATGTTCGTGGATAGAATTTTGCTAAAGATGTCGGTGGGACGTAATGTGACGCTTAGATGCGACCAAGACGTACTTTAGAATTGATGATATTTTAATAATTGTAGATGAATATGTTTCTTGTGACGACCCTTTTTTATTGTGTTGGTTCTTTATTTGTCATAGGACTAGTGTGGTTTTAAAGTTAAACAAGTTAGAAATAAAAATATTTTTATAAACAGCGGCTTTTTTAAAAACACAATTAAAATTTTCCCAGTTTTCTCAGTATTGTTGGCTGACTAGTGTCACATTTCAAGATTTAACACAAACTGAACACAAATATCCCTTAACCTAAATTTAGTTTTTGTTGCCAGATTTGGTAAAAGATCAAATGACGAAGTCTGGTCGTAAAGAAATTTTGCCAATAACAGATCAACAATTGCCTTTTTTCTTCTCTATACTGATCGAGGTAATAAAACCGTTGATGCGAGGAAGATTTATACATTACGCTTCAGTTGTACGACTTTATTCGAACGAGAAACGGTCAGGAAGGTGCGATGAATGTATTTGCCAATGTCGTTAAAACCGACTAGAGCCATAAAAATTCTACTGTTGTATAAAGTATGCATGATAAATAAACAACGAAATGAAAAAAATTTTGGTTCATTGAGACAGAACTAACTGAAAAGATTTGATGGGACGCTCGTAGAAACCTTCAAGCGTCACACCTGCATTTGGTCTTTATGTATGCAATTATTACAATGCACAAAAAGCTCACCCCCCAAAACACGAGTTTTGTATCAATGGATAATAATAATAACCGACTTAATGAACTCGATATAGGACAAAGTTTCTAAATTATAAACCGAAAACTTTATAGTTGGATAGGTTAATTTGAATAACTTACATGTAGTTTTGATAAAATATTGTGCTGACGTAAAAGAATGACTCGAAGTGCACCAATCAGTTAATTATGTCATTCGGTGACGGCAAAAGTTCTAATTATTTGCACTCGATATGCTTGTACGAGTCGGGCCTAAATATTAAGGCCACCTGTAGATTGCATAAAGGTCGCAAGATGTAATGGGTTAGGTCACGAAAGTGTTTTGTAGGACTAGGGTTAGCACCAGCCCCTTTTACTTAAAATCTCGTGACCTTGGCGAAATCTACTGCATCAATAAGTCTAGTTTTGATCAGATGAAAATTTCTTTTCACTTTCAATTCACTTTCAATTTCCGATTCAAAATCGAATGGAAACTGGAACCTTGTTTCAGTCTGATTGGTCAGTGAAATATAAAAAGTACATGTATGCCACAATAAAACTGAAATATAGAGTTTCATATCACGGACAATCAATGGTAGTTTATTAGAATATCTTCTGGTCTAAAAATAGCTCAAATCAACATTAAAAGTTAATGTTGGCTTCTATTAATTTTATACCTCCATGTTTATGTCTTAGGAAAAAAAATATGATATATTTTCATAGCATGAAGATATATTGTATACTGAGATATACTTCATTACGTAATAACAAGAGTTTTTACATTCTCGGAGTACGTTCTGGCCTATTATAGCTTTAATATTTGTATCTTAAAAGCACAATGCTATGTAATGCGTATCCTTCGTATTTTTCGATAACCGATCAGATGCAACAGGCACCTATAAATATATATAATCTGCTGTCCCCTTCTTTATAGATTAACTGGCCCTTGCCAGAGTGTTAGTTGATAGAAAACTAACTGACCCAGATGTAATTAGCCGAAGGCATTGACATGCATGTGAAAATTCATTGTTGGAACAATATTTGTCGTATATCATGTGATAAGGGCATAAGTTGTACCCAAGAATGCCATAGTATCTAGAAACATCGACAACAAAGAAAATGCAGATTGGTTTTAGGATTAATCTTATGGAGTTATCGTTAATATGAACGTTACATACATATTCATATAAACACACAGTCTTGTGTGTATTGTTTATTTTTTGATTTTGTTAAAGTCTCCGAGAGTACAAAGGATATCGCCAGTGTAGCATAATATGTATAGTAATTTAGCAGAAAGGTTTGTTCGTCAAGAAATGTTTGGTTGTGTGTTTTTCTTGAAAACTGGATAATCATTCAAAAACATTATAAAACCATGTACCCTCCCGCGTAGGAATTCAATGGGTTTCTTTATTAACGAACCATATAGCAGCTGGAATATATATCTAGTTATTGGCTATCTGACATGTTGTGGATATATTCCCATTCTAACAAACATAATACCTCCACTAGCATTCACCCATCTTTATATAACTACCTTATCTTACTAAACAGATACTCTTAATTACATTGCTTCATTATATAGTAAATCAAATTATAGCTAATAGATAGACATAGAAAATGTTTTATTAACAAGTGGGGTGATTCCATAGATGATAGTTAAAGGTCGTTGTGCAGGGGTAAGCCAAAGTAGCATACAGAAATTGAATATAAAATCCCCAAAATGGAAACATTTAAAAAAAAATAAATTGTATACCATAAATCAGTTTATGTAAAGGTTAAATGGCCCATTATTAATGTATTTTGGTGGGCTGTTGGGGACATATTTAAAAATTATTTTTTACTTTGATCCGCTCGGCGCCAAGAAAATATGCCCTTAGTTTTACCATGGACCTTATAACACCTTTTACTCTTTTTGAACACGTAAAGAGATTGTAGTTGGTATTTTCGCCTATTATACTTTTTCTGGTTTTACAGCAAGGTATATTGTCCTACATGATAAAATACTAGACGTGTCTTAGTATAAAGCCTATTCGTTAAATCCGAAAGAAGAATTTAACTTTTGTCGTTAGTCCCACAGTGTTTGATTCAGTGCGATCCTTTGAGGTTGTTGATGACAGTGTGATATTGGGACAACATTTTGCTGGATTTAAAAAAATAATATTATGTATTCAGGATATATTGATGGGATTGGAAAACAGGCTTACACTATATAAAACCCCTCTAGCTGAAGTGGATCACATTATCTTTAAACTTATGTATTTTATCTTAAATGTTTCTGAAAGTTAGCTCCAATTTGATTACAAAATAATTAATATTCAATTAATGTCAAGTATAAACATTTACCGTTATCTCTGTTTTTATTAGCTGATGTTCAAATACAAACAGCCATGTGTTGAATATATATTACCACGATATAATTTAATTATTATTAACTCATATGACTGGATTTTCCAATTTCATTCACTCCATGCATAGCAGACGTCAAGTTTCCATATATAAAGTTAATTATATACAAAATATTGAATTTGATAAATAAACGATAAATACAAGAGAAATATGAAAAATATACTTTATATATTATAATCATCATCCCTGTAGACATATCAAATATCTTTAGTATATCTTTGAGAGATTCAAGCTGAGAAATGGCAATAGACTGCTAACACGAAATAAAGAGCAAATTCCAATAGTGGGTATAAGGGATGGTAAACGAATTGGAATATTGACATAGCCCAGCTTTGGCGCCGTTATTTCCAAGTTTTATGTGAGGATATAGTTGCTATAGTAATTGATAGAAATCATAACGCTCGAATTTTGTATCTTA
This sequence comes from Patella caerulea, assembly GCA_036850965.1. NCBI lineage: Eukaryota > Metazoa > Mollusca > Gastropoda > Patellidae > Patella > Patella caerulea. The sequence goes on along the minus strand of JAZGQO010000014.1, from coordinate 32,299,607 downwards.
ACACAAGATTGGGAGTCATAATTTTCCACGAGGGCAATAAAATCCCCAAGATTGCTTTAACGAATGTGCATAACGGTTGATGCGGCGTGAATGTCGTAAAAACGAGAATTCTGTATCACTTTGAAGATTGTTTGGATAGATCATAACACGGCTATAAAGTGGGATTGCGGCAAAGACGTTATGGTAATAAATATTTATTTGAATAGCTTACATGTATTTCTATTTAGGTCAGTAACAGATATGAAAAGAGCGATTCCAGACTGAAAGGCGATGCAACAAGTGACTTGGAAGAACATTACAAACGGTTTGGTTATACAAGTTTGAAAGAGACGCCATAATTATCGCTAGAAGAGAGCTATTGAAAAGCACAATTGATACTGATGATTCCTCAGAAACAAGGCACCAAAAACAATCTAAATGCTACGTTTCTCTGTTCAAATCTCCGACCATGTATTTTCTATGAATGTAAGTGGTGTTGTATTACAAAAATTATCAAAATTTACAACATCTGATATATTCTATTTTAGGATTAGATTACTTTATTCAAATTAAAATGTCGTAGAGTTACATTTTCTATTTGCCATTTGAGACAAACACGCTATGGTTCATTGGAATTTAACTATATATTATGTCTTTGCTCTTGATTATGTCACATACTAGCCCCCAAACTTGTATCTGAAATTGCATTTGTAATGAACGGGAATATAAAATCATTGACCAAGTTATTCATTTCAGTCTTTGAATAAAAAAGGATTAGGAGCCGCGGTGCCTCAGTAAGTAAAATGTTTGCTCTCTTACCTGAAGGTGTTCGATCACGCGATATTGGTTGGTAAAGTCAATAGGCATGGTTCCCTCTTTTCATTGGAGTACTTCGCAAGGTACAACGTATAATCGGTCGAATAAAGATCGCTTGGCAGTTAAAATTCAATGTAAGATTGGGCCGTAGCGCCGTTGTACGGGCAAAATTTACTTCATACCTTCGTCATTAGTCCAAGTGGAACAGAATAATAGGACGTTAAAAAAAGGTTTGGTCAAACACATGGTACTGACTACTATACATGTGCTGTTAAACAGTTAAACGTACCTTTAAATCGTTCGTAGTGATTTAGATGGTTTTCATTAGACTGTACCATAAAACATAAGCAGGGTTGCATGTATCAAAGAAATGTTGGTTTTTCTGTAAACCTTTAATTTCCCTATCTCCTTACATAAAAATGAACGAAAGTTTAATCTGGTAGTGTTAGTCCATGCTTAAAAAATAAAAATAAATTAACCCCATCACACAAACATCTTCTTAAAGACTGAACTCCACCTTCAGAGAGTTATAAAACCAGACGAGATGTATGGAAAATTTATGGTGATTAGGACGAGAATTGCAGAGTAATAAATATAAATCGATGTATTCGTTGATTATTAATTACTGCAACTCACTCCGATTATATGCAAATGTGACATTATGAAACCCATTTGAAACAAATGAACATCTGCATGTTACATTAGTAAGGCGATGGCAGTCTGGTCAATCAAATTATTAAACCTTTAAAGGTTAATGATGGAGAAAGAGAATGACATATTTGAGTTGAAAACCAAACCCCACAACGCACATCTGAATGTTTAGACTATCTTTGTGTATGTGGCATTGTAAGGAAGCATACTTAGCATGGTAATTATTCTTCTCTCCGCATACCATTAACAACAGATATGATCGTTTCGTGTACATATATGTCAAAAACTGTCTCTGTTTTGTTTAGGGTTCAGTGCAAGGGGATTGCAATCTGCAACGCTTCGGGAAATCTGTCGTCTTTGGGAATTTTAATCGGTTTGGCGAAAAGTGAATTACTATTATATTCTCCATCCGCTTTTATTTCATGAATTCATTTTCCATAAAAAAAACTATAGATGGTAGACACATGGAGTATAATTAATGCGATGTTTCAACAGAGGTAAATCGAATTATTGACTAGTGTATTGGGGAATAGATTAATATATAATTTATATTATTTAAATGTTTCAAGCAATTAAGAAGATATCAAAAAGGTTAACATGCAACATTGGTCCAGTTCCTAAACGATCCCACTGTCTTGTCGATTTATCATCTGTGAAAGATTCAGACCAAATATCAGAAGAAGGTGCTTGCTAAATCCCACTCAAGTGATGGGCCGGGGTGAACAGATTTAGTTAAGCATCAGACATGCAGAAATTCCACCAAGAGTTCCAAAAATAATTTAAGTGATTTTGGAAAAGAATTCTGAACAAAATGACAATAACATATTTTTATTTTGATGTTTAATTTCAATGACTCCTTTACGCGCACTACCGATTTTTAGAGATGACATTGCACGATGATATATATAAGAAATGGACGATAACTAAACACAAAATACACAAAAAAAAACCATAAAAATATTTCTACAATTTGGTTTATACAAAAATATAAAATACCCCTCCCCCCCCCAAAAAAAAAATGAATCTAGTAATTCCGAATGTTGGATATATCCTGTATCACCTAGAAGCTATTTTAGTTTTTCTCAAAGGATCAGCGTGTAATTATACCGACGAACAGATAATTCCAAGAATCGTTTTCATCTATACACAAAAAAATGTGTGTATTAATTTTGCACATTCTTGATGATAATTTACAGCGGCTAATATTTATGTATGTTTTCTTACTTTCCATACCATCGACTATTTGATTGACGTAAACAGTTGTCGTACCTGAAAAAGCGATTGACTGACGGTGGGTTATAAACATACCTGACATTTACAACACCGCAAGATCAAAGTACTGCCCCCACTTTCTATTACTAGATTGACTGACTACAACATTGGCTGTAGCCAGGAGAATACCCCTAGGTGCATGTTTTTCTATAATTATTAATGTCCATAAGGTTACTAATTGAGCAGTCATGGTGATGAAGTTGGGGGTTGAAGTGATCGACCTTGACAGCTATTCCATCATCAATAAACCCACAGTCTATCTTAACCACTTCTCCAATTTAGTTTCAGGTGCAAAATTCTCCTACACAGATCCATTTGTACAGAATTTAAAGTGAGATGAATCATATAATGAATGGCTAAAGTGTATCTGAATATAAGAAACCTATAAGTTTCCGACTTTTCGTGGGTATATAAAAAAGCAAAGTTAGGTTCACAACCTATATTTATAATATGAAGCAACAAAATATCTTTGATGTAATTGTCCGAAAATCTTTACGACAAGAAACATATAAATTGGGAAACAGACTATATGATTATATGTAGTCAAAACTAAAGTTATTTAGGTTGATTTCTACTTGAATCTACGCAGCTTCTACTTCCACGTTCCACAAACGACGTTGGAATGAGATAATTCATCAGAATCTCAGCACGACGCCTTTAGTTCATTAAGAGTATCAGGTACATGTTTTACTTATATACCTATATATTGTGTACTAATACAAATATGATTCAATTCAGCTTTAACCTATCCGTTATTATACCACAACTTCAGAAATCCGTGTTAGGTCTACATTCACTGACAATAATTATTGTTCGATTTTGTAAAATGTCGATTTAATTTTTAATTTACCACCCACTATGACGGGCTTTGCTGATATCAAAGTCGCGCTTTTTCTCAAAAGTTTAAAGATGCTTACCATCCCATAGCAATAAAATGATAATTTGTCTCCATTTAAAGTCAATGTTTCCTCCTCAGTGCTTTCTCTTCACATATTAATGCACGTGAATAATGGATACTGACAGGGTTCACCTTAAATACTAACACATCAGGATTAGGGAGTATTCAGGGGCATACAACAAAACATTTAGCCATTGTGAAAAACAAATTTTATGATGAACATATGTCAATGCTGGAATGCAAATCAAATTGCCCACTGTACAGTATCCGCCTTTCTATGAGGTAATTATACTTGCTTGGTCGACATCAAGACGATTGGTTGTAAATTTGATTTTAACTCGAGATCTTTGAACGTCCTTTCGGAAAAGAAGCACTGTTGTTACCACACGCTGGATTAAAATATATAACATGCCGATGTGTAGAATAAGTTCAATTGTGTAAAATATGTTGTCATCAAAAATCACACAATGGCCTCAAACATTTAATTAATCGTCTGGATCAACCCAGATGACGAGATTCTGAGATATAATTCACACATAAATAAAGAAAAACAATCTGCATTGTTTGTCTTGAATCATCTTTTGAAACTTCTGAAAGGGGTGGCACAATTGTTAATTCTAAGCTTAAATACCCATTAAGACTTCATAAAGAATGTACGTGTAGCTGTGCCTTTTATTCGCAGTTGATATGTGACAGACATTTGATACTGAAATTACATCGCTTTGATTTCCTGCAACAAAGTCGAAGGTCTGTCAAAGTGATTGCATATTTCTAATGTGACATTACCCATGGATATTTTCCGTCGTTCGCTCAACTCAAATGTGTCATTTTCCTGTCAGTTTAAAGTTTTTACGCTTATTAAACTGTTTGAAGTTTGAACGTTATGATGATGATTAGATTGCAGCGTAAAAACACAATGAATTGCTCAAAGGCTGCACGGATTATAGCATGCCTAATGTTGTAATTGGGGGTATTAGAGAAAAGCTCGGGAGCACACAGCTCAAATTCTCTTATCAATTACAGGAAATTCATAGAGTTAATTTAATTTTCTATTAAACTGGGAAACGCTTGCTGTCGACACGGATCGTACGGATAAGTTAGATTTATAGTCATGGGGCATGGTGTGTCATAATATATATAGTCTATGTTCATTCCAATTTTGTATGTGGTCTATTGTTGATTCCAAAGTCTATAAACAGGCAAGCTCTTCGTCGCAGTTAGTCTAGGTATTCATGTAAGTTTTAGAATCAGGTTTACCGAGCTCTAAATTCTCAACTGCTTTTCACTCTGCTTACCTAAAATAGTAATTGTTTATTATCGAATATAATGAATGTGTTGATGTTATAAAACCATACACCATGTTTCATTACTCGCACTTAGTCAGAATCGTGTATTCAAAACAACGACCAATGGAAGTGTATATCTCTGATTAGAAACCGAATGTGCTGATCATCAAAACCAGTCAAGGTATTCACCTGATGATCATATGTACAAAGTCTGGACATTCCACCTCAATTAGAAACAGGATTATTGTGTTTCAAAAAGCGTAATTGACAGACAAACTGACGAACAAATTCATTTTAGTAGCCCCCTTTCTTTCTTCTGGGAGGTAGACAATAATAGTCACTACACACTTCGCAATATCCATGCATGAGCATGCCCAAAACGCATTATTTGAACAAGGACTCCACCTAAACACCAGGCTCAAAATTGTATATTGTTATAAAACAGGTGAACATTTCTGTCAAAATCTGTCGTCAAGTCATATCTATGTTATTTTCCAATCTCATTTAGTAACTGCAACCAACCTCAAACAGACGTTCTATCCCCAATCTTCAATAGGGACACAGTTTAACCATCTCGAGAACTATATTCGCATCAGATCAGAATTATCTGCTTATGTAATCTTCTTTTGTGAAGTCAAATGGTGTAGTACACCATACAAGATGACAGCATTACTATCAAGTGCTTGGCAATAGAGATAATTACGGTGATTCGCGCGCCATTACACAAAGAAAATGATGTGTATAAATCAATTGAATGAAAAGAGACGGGAGCGCTTCGTTGCCTTATCACTAGTAATTTGTAACAACTAATTACAGAGGACGGAGCTGTGATCCAATTGGACAGCTTTATAGGACTCAATTGTAGACATCGAGAAGATAAGGGCTATTCTGTATCGATATGACTTTAGACGCCTGTTGGGTTTAGAAGTAGTCAGTATTGAGTACATGCTTGAGTGGTAATAAAGAGGCATGGAGAAAAGGGGATTAACACCTATTTTCATAACATAGCCTACCAAGGGCATCCTGGAACTAACATGGGGTATATTTTCACCTAATCTGTTTTAATTAGTATTCTATTGTTACATAGAGAGGGTAGAATTTTGACCAGCCACGTTACTCCTTTTCGATTTCCAACTGTCAATGGTTTACTTACGCGCAAGGGGGTCACGGCGATTCTGTGAGTAAGACATTTGCTCGCTTACTTTAATGTCCTGTGTTCGACCTCTGTAGTAAGGAAAGAGGGATTAGACGAAAAACCGAGGTCCCGTGTGCACATTCGCATGTACGAATGGAATTCGATATCAGAGTAGGCTGGCTGTAGCGCCGCTGTCCGGGCAAAATTTCTCTCAAATTACATTGTATGGTGCAGGCTATGCCCTTTTTCATTAACCTAATCGGAACAGAACAAGAGGGCGTTAATCCCTATTTAATACACAGGCGAACCTACATTTTCGTCTCACCCGAAGTACTGTAGCTCTAAGCATACTTTTCTTATCAGCCCTGTCGGGGCCCCAGCACTGAGTAGCATAAATTCATTAATGTTCCCGTCAGAATAATTCTGTCTAAGTCAGAGACGGTACACTTGTTTGGTGCGAGTTGAATATCGGACAATTGCCAGATTAATATTACAAGATGGGAACCACATTGGACAAGAATCCAGACATACCCCAAGCGTTTTAGCATATCTTCAAATTAGAAATGTAACATTTGCATCAAGACTTCAATATTTTAAGTGTTGAAGAAACTAATACCATTTTTGATGGGTGAGGTTTTAAAGTTTTATAAACAAGATGAATATGTCTTGTAAAAAAAACAATTGCCGTAAATTCGTACAAGGTCTAGATTTTCACCAGCAATATCTCTTACTTTCATTTTATCGCCTTGTCCTTTGAACAGATGTTGATAAGCATCAGTAGGATCTGCTATATATAAAAAAGACAAAGTAATGTAATTAGCCTAGAGGTAGAAGTAGTGATATACATGTAGATCTTTATCATCACAAGATACCGTTAACATCTACCATAATAGTGTTGTGAATCGGATATAGATACTTGCAGGGCAATATCAGATTCTAACCAGCAGCATGTGCGCTTCATGTGGACTGCAGGTGGACCATTTCTTGTTATATGGAAACCACTCGAGGGCTTGCAGAATGCTGAAAGTGATCGCAGACATGTTTGTTATTTACACCTTTTGTACAATGATTGTGTTACGTCAGAAAAAGCCGAGAACTTAGAAATATGAAAAAGTGAGATATGAAAATTAACTTTTGATTCACGATTTGTACATTTGTGATGCAACTGTAATAATAAAGGAAAAGCATATTTAGCACGCTTATCTCCCGAATAAATGATAAATAGATCCACAGGCAGAGCTATCCGATTCCCCAAGTGACACCCAATATAGAAAATAAAAGCTTATTTCCCGTTCGTCTTTGGTGTTGCAAATGAATGATAAAAATCCAGTTTTATCTATACTCACATACATATTTTGTTATAACATTCAAACAAAAACGGATGTACAATTTGCAACGAATATTAGACGTGTTATCCAGTTGCTTTCTTCAAAGGGCTGGTTTGAAATGAGATCATATTGTGAATGTCTTTATATACTCAGTAGATATGATTCCAGATTGAATCACAGTAAATATCATCTGAACTCCATACTGGAGATTTTGAAGTAAAAGAGAGCCATCTTTATATAATGTTATAAAATTTACAATAGTATATAGTTTATGTAGTAATAAGTTATAGAAATGATATAGAAATGGGGTTAAACGTCCACACGACACAAACCAGGTCATTACAAGACTAACATACGGTTGAATTTTACTTTATTAATTCGCGTGTGCGTAAGGGTCTCAAACAAGGGCAAGAAACCGACAGATGAGGAGAAAACCCACGATGTTGGACACGCGACCCTACTACTTGTCACATACAGCCGGGGGAATCGAAACCACGCCAGTTGTCTCAATGGCAGGCCATGCTAACCATTCGACCATCCAACACACAAAATTTAATAGAGTTTACCGCGTTTAGTATTCAATAAAAAGCGGTTAAAACCCAAACTCTAGAATCAAAATATCACGGGGATCTCAAACATTATTTAACTATATGATATACATATATAATTATTTATCTTCGGCAATATGTGAGATTAGGTTTTAATTCCAATATGGCCAAGTTTGCTGTGGTCGTATTTTACCAGTAAATAGGATTTTCATAAGAAATTGAAATTTTTATCATAGAAGAATATCGCTTATTTGACTACTATTGTTCATCATAACTCATAACTGTGAATGTACTGTCAATTTAACCCATACTTTTGAAGTGCATTTGTGGCCTTGTAGTTGTGTGCTGCATACCTCCAGATTCTGTGAAACATCCATTTTTCGGGCATTACATTTCCGTTTTTCGGGCACAAACATCAGAGAATGGTAAGCATTAAAGTAGCTATTAGTAAGTCTCCAACTTAAGATCATCCAAAGTTTTTAATATTGAAAACACGAACTTTTTGTCAATTTAAATCAACGTTGATGTTGCGATCTTACTGGGAAACGATGGGCTTCTGATACCCGATATTTAAGACAAAATCAACATGTTACCATTGGTACACAACTCGTGTACCATAATGAGTTTCAGCGCCATTTGTAACAAGGGGCGCGAAGAACGAGGCTAGACATATTCCACAAGTCATGTCAAAGGGTGACCTTGTGATACAGAAGTTCTGTCAAACGGCGACCTAATAAATAATACCGGTGTAGACGGGAATAACCAGACGCTGGACATTACCATTCCATTGAGATTTCTGGCGTATTTCGCCCAACATAACTGATTAGAAATTAGAGTAAAAACACAAACGATTGAATGGAAATCAGTTTATATACATTCATATTGCGTTAATATAATATGCGTTGCGATCAATTTGTCTCAATTCTAGGTCCCAAATATTGTAAATTTGTATTGTTGTGTAATTAATTAAAAATAAGCAATCATCACACGTTTGTTAATGATTGGTTCATTTTTTGAAAAATCGGGTGACAAAGAAAATTTCCGGGCAAAAAATCTCCGTTCCCCCACTCCCAACTGATATTTGCCCCCTATGCCTCTGCACAACTTCATTAAATTTGTTCTAAATATATCATGATACTGAACCTGTAAGAATATATAAGTGACAGTGTCACGATAAAGTGATGGGCCCAAGACAGTGAATCATTGTTACGTGCAATTATTATCCTGGTGACGAGAAAGGGTCCATGAAATATGTGAGGTATAAAATTATACCAATTTCAGTTGAAAATTAACTAAAGGGAAATAACTCCACTTTTGTGAGACTATTTGGATGGATGCAGACCACCGTTAATTTTCACCATCTCTGGGACGTTGTATTGTAGTCCGTACATTTATAGCATTCCTCCCTCTGTCTCTTTTCTCCCCCCTTTGCATGTCCATTTTGTTGATTTTTGAGGCGGAAGGATAACGGAGTTAACAGGTTGCCTACGGTGATATGTACTAGTTAATTTTCACCATCTCTGGGACGTTGTATTGTAGTCCGTACATTTATAGCATTCCTCCCTCTGTCTCTTTTCTCTCCCCTTTGCAAGTCCATTTTGTTGATTTTTGAGGCGGAAGGATAACGGAGTTAACAGGTTGCCTACGGTGATATGTACTAGTTAATTTTCACCATCTCTGGGACGTTGTATTGTAGTCCGTACATTTATAGCATTCCTCCCTCTGTCTCTTTTCTCCCCCATTTGCAAGTCCATTTTGTTGATTTTTGAGGCGGAAGGATAACGGAGTTAACAGGTTGCCTACGGTGATATGTACTAGTTACATGTTCAAGTGTGTGTATATCAAAATTTTGTTGGTCAACCGTATACAAATTTTAGTGCAAAGACATGGCCATTTGTTCCTCTGTCTGTAGTGAAAAGCTATTCAGCACAACGAAAATTTTGGGAAAAGTTAGAGGTGGGCAAAGAGTCCAGAATTAAAAATTGAATTCAATGGGGAAATCAATGGTAGTCTGCCTCCCAGAAAATGAGAAAAGGGCATTTTTTTTTCATTGGGAAGTAACCACCTACCACGACCTAAAATTCCCAGACTGGATTACTTGAGTGTATTTGCATAGTAAACATTTTTTATGATTTATTTACATGTTGTGACCATCAACTATAAAGGTATACTGTGGTGGCAACAATTTTGTGCCAGAGCGAAGATACAGAGACTGAACATTCAGAGAAAGCAACATCGTGAACCTATCATGGCTGGGCATGGATTCATCTACTGGCGAATTGGACTTTTGATTACATGGTCTCTATTTCCATTCCCACAGAGCCGAGCTACGTATACAAATCTGATTTTATACTTGATTTCAAAATAGACAACGCCGTAGACCATTTTCGCCTTAATAGAAAGGACTTCGGAACAATATAATTTTAAATTTCAAATCGTCCCCAAATTATATGACTGAAACTAATTTAGCATAAACAAGAGTTAAAATCCGCATTTGCATAATAGTTTTAACATTTGTGCTTCAGTCCGTCAGTTCAATCAGATGAAGGAACCAGCGGCTGCCAGGAAATCAGGGATAATAATCCAGAAAGTTGTGGTCTAAAATGCGCAAATTTCAAACGGGACTGAAATCTTGAAGATATAAAGATATGTCTTAAGTTTCAAAAAAAATTGGATACAAATTGTGACCTCTCGAGGGTCCACAACCTTCGTAAAGTTCGTATTGCATACTTTTACACAATTTGACATTCGAATTCAACCTTCATTATATATGGTGGAATGGTGATATATTAAAGGGTTTCTAAAATCGGAAAAACATTGTGACCTCTAGAGAATCCGCGAGATAAAATGCGATTTTTCAAACAACCAGGAGCCATAATCCAGGAAGTTACGTTCGGATATGCGCGATTATCAAAAGGAACCAAGATCGTAGTGTGTAAATGAGATTTACCACCCACTTATTTTAAATAAAAAGTGACTTCTTTTTTGTTAAAAAGAAACTATTTTATTTAATTGACCTTTAAGGAAATACTGGGTCAATATATAGGACTTTGCAATAGCTAAACTGCTGTCATTGTCAAAAAAACTGATGTATTACTACGCTGTAATGTATTTAGATTCAGTAAAAGTGAAATCTATACCAAAGAATTATATTTATTTGTGCATGTAAGAAAGGATTGGGTGATAAATTAAATCTCGAACTCGTAGGAGATTCTCTATATATTCACATGTTTATAAATCGGATAAAAATTGTGATCTCTACAGGGACCGCGCGCTAAAAACGTGAGTTTTTGTATAATCAAGTTACGATCCGATACGCGCGAATATTGTCAGAAACCAAGATCTTTGGGTTATAAACATGTATTTCAAATTTCATCGAAATCGGATCATAATTGTGACCTCTATCCACAACCTTCATATACCAGATGCTATACACTATTTGCGTGTGGGGGTGGGGTCATTTTGTCCGTTAATGTTGGCCCGAGTTTCACTCCACAAACATAACAGGGTAACAGTGATATATTCGAAGGGTTTTTTTCGTTTTTTTTTTAAATCGGGTAACAATTGTGACCTCAAGAGGGACCACAAGTTAAAAACGCGATTTTTCGTACTATCAGGGGCCATGAATCAGGAAGTTATGATTATATATGCGCGAATATCGAAATGAACCAAGGCTTTTGAGCTATAAACCTGCATTTCAAGTTTCATCAAAATCAGATCAAATTGTGAGCCCTAAAGGGTCTACAACGTTGATATACCAGATGTTTTCGTACGACTGACGTCCATTTTGTCCAGCAGTTTTGGTCAGATTTTATGAAATTCGAATTCAATCAAAATTAAGGTGTAACGGTGATATATTCAAACATTTTTTAAATTGGATTATAATTATGACCTCTGGAGGAACCTGAAGCTAAAAACGCGATTTTTCATACAATCAGGGACCATAATTAAGGCAGTTACGATCTAATACGCGCGAATATATAAAGAATCAAAATCTTCGGGTTATAAACATGTATTTCAACGCAACCAAAATTACGTTCTAACGGTGATATGTTAACGTTTTTTTTTAAATTGGATAATAATTGTTACCTCTAGAGGGTTATAATTTTACATTTCAAGTTTCATCAAAATCCGACGAAAATTATGACCCCAAAAGGGTACACAACTTTGATATACCCTATTTTATTTTACGCTATTTGAGTACGAGAGGCGGCCATTTTGTCTAGCAGTTTTGGTCCGATTTTTACGAAATTCTAACCCAAAAATCCTTATGGTGTAACGGTGATATATTCAAACGTGTTTTTTTTTTAAATTGGATATAAAAAAAGTCCTCTATAGGATCCACAAGCTAAAAACGCATTTTTTCGAACAATCAGGGACCCTAATTCCGGGAGTTACGGTCCGTCGTACAATCATGGACCATAAATCAGGAAGTTACCGTCCGATAAGCGCGAATATTGAAAGATACTGAGATCATTTTAGTATAATCAGTGGCCATAATTAATGAAGTTACGGTCTGATTGATACATGCCAATATCGACAGGAACCGAGATCTTAGTCAGATAAGCTCGTTGATATCGAATGTGAACTGAAATGTGTCCACAAACGCTTGTGAAGGAATAGTCTAGGGACTGTCGCATTGAATCAATGTCGAAAAAAATTGGAGAACAGTCAATTCCTGAACAACTTTTCACTGCTAAACGACGGGGTGTCAATCCGGGTGAAAGCCTGTACAATGTAAAGCCTGTACATTTCGTTTCTGACCGACATTCCTGAATGTGGACGTTGACCTACAGTTAGAGTGTCATGGCTGCGAATTGTAATTTGATAGGAGGGGACGTATTTTTAACAGCGTGTTGTGTCGCTCATACTGACTCTAGCGAAGTAAGCAAGGCCTTATTTTCTCACTAACATGTTCTTTTACTTTGTACATGCGTCCACACGGATTGAAACCCCATCGTTTAGCAATGAAAAGTTGCCCAGTAAAATTGACTGGGGCGCCAATTTTCTTTCGACATTGATTGAATGGGACAGTTTCTGAACGTTCAGGGTGAGTGTAATGAGACCGACGTTCAGAGCCGAACTAGTGAAGGGATGGACAGGGGCGACACAATATACGTCCACATGAAAATCACAAATGTGCCGAATATTTCCTCTGTGTACAGCCTGTCTGGCTTGATGATTGGAAATTAAAAGAGCTACGCACTATAAAAGTCCAGCAGGACTTAGTTCTCAAAGTTGGAATTCATTTCACCAAATACATAATGCACGCATAGGCGTACGGGCTCGATGGCAGTTAGGGGGGTGGGGCAGAACCCGAAATGCCCGAAAACATTTCGGGTTTACTAACAGCCGCGCCGGTCTTCCTCGAGGGGCGAAGGATCGAAGCCTACCATGTATGGAACACTTCCACCCCCACCCCAAGAACATTTTGGAATATTTGATGGCGGCACGCACGTTTTCCTGTTATTTTAGGCCGTGAACAAAGCAACTTCAAGGTGGTCTAATATAGCCTAATTAAGGTGGCTGACTCGAATTCCAATCAATCGTTTACAATCCACGAAGACGGGACAGCTGGGAGAAAATTTAGAAAATTTGACTGCCGCAAACGCGTTTTCCTGCTATTCCAGGTTGTGAACACGTCAACTTGAATGTAGTCGAATATAGCCTGACTGGCTGACCCGAATCCGAAACAACAAAGGCCTCACCCTTCCGGAAAAATTTTGAAAATTTAACTACCGCAAATGGGTTCTCTGCTATTCTACCCCGTGCAAGCAACTCCAAAAGTATCCAATGTTTTTTTTTTGTAACCGAAATTCCACTCTAAATTCTAAACATCCAGACTGCATTCACAAACAATAATCGATGCCCGAAAAAATGTCGCACAAGTGGACAAAATGTTTTAATCTATAGTCAACTCAGTATAAATTTGTGGTATTCAATTAAAAGAAAGGAAAACTAGTGTTTTATTAGGGCTCGGTGACAGGGAAGGAAAACTAGAAATGTCCGAAAAAATTTCAGGGTGTACAGACAGCGTCGCCGGTTTTCTTCGAGATGCCAAGAAGAGGGCTGACTTTATATGGACCCAAGAAAATTTTGACGGCCGCAAACGCGTTTACCTACTATTTCAGCCCATAAAATTAGTTTTTTTTTATTAGATTTCGGGTACTTTAACTTGCCAAGTAGCTGAAATAATTTTTTTGTTTTCACTTTACCCGTCTGCCCGAAAAGTCAGCTTGCCCGAAAGTTAAGGGGGGGGGGGGCAGCTGCTCCAAATGCCTCCTGGCTCGTACGCCTATGAATGCACGACACAGTGCATCTTCTCTGTCAGGCGTGCTTGTATAATGGTTGACCTTTTCTCTGTTCAGTTGGATTCATCCTATATTATCGTTGACCTGAAAATATATATTCTATTTTGATGTAACAATTTACCAATAACACTCCATTACGTTAATTTTCTATTTTATTTTCATATACCCAAATTTTGTCGATGAGAATCTGTTTTATTCTTGCTGGTTTTGCTTCCATAGCACATCTTAACAAAATGTAAAGTAAGGGTATAGGCAACCCGTTGAGCTTTACATGGTTTTGGTGAGATGACGTGGCCATCGTATGTTTAGGATTATGTATGTGATCGATAGTATGCATTCAGTAGCGTTTTCGTTTAGCAATAATTATAACTTTGTCATTGTACAGATATATCGGTACGAAATAATTCCTATCTTGTATGTGACCGATAGTATGCATTCGTTTAGCAATAATTATAACTTGGTCATTGTATAGATATATACAAAGACGGTACGGAATAATTCCTATCTTGTTTATAATACTCTTCCAGGCACCAGTTGCCACTGCCCACCACGTATTTTGTACATGATGAACAGTCCATTTGCCGATTACACTATTTTGCTTATACCGTTTTTAGAACTTCAAATTTTGTGTAATTGCTGGATTATTCGTACTTATTTTATTTGATGTTAATGTAATGTTTTAAGACAAAATCTATCTCTATGTTAAAATTTCTGCTTCATGACATTGGCGGGACAATTGTCAAAATTAATGGCTTATATAGTATATATTAAGAAATCTGATCCGAGTGTTGAAATCATACATTCGATTATTCCGAAAATTATGGCATATATGGTATTTTTTACGCATGATTAATAAGATATTAAAGATAATAAGGTTTTGGTACATTTATAATTGGTATATCGATCTCTATTTTAAGACAAAGTGGATTGCTTGTAGGCGAAAAGCAAACTGAACAAAAAAAGATCACGGAAACATTTACTCTTGACACAAACCAGATATCTTCAAATATATTGACCAATTATTTATGACGTGTACGTTAATGCTTTCCACTGTATCATACCAGATCAATTTATTTTCACTGGGTGGTATTTAATATTTGTATAATTAATTAGCCTACAGGCATCTTTGTGGAATGATTCTTCGAAAACTGAACAAACTCGTAATGCACCATCTCAATAACATTACTGGACTATTTACAATACTAACCATAATACAAAAAAGGGCTTATCTATGCCTTATCTCAGATAAACTATCTGTATTTATACGATTATATTATTGCTAACCTTGAAATATAAATCACACCATATAAAATACTTATCAGTTCTAATAAGTACAATCAAGATTCACATGGTAAAGATGGAAGTTTATCCTTTCCTAACGATATTATTAGCTTCATGCTATGGGTTTCCCGATTTCCCTTTCTATAACGTATCTTTAACATGGGAAGAAAGAGTAGATGATTTAGTTGGCAGATTAACCTTACCTGAAATGGTAGGTCAAATGGCAAAAGGCAAAGGGGGGACAGATGCGATTCCAAGACTCGATATCAAGCCATTTGAATGGTGGACAGAATGTCTTCGAGGTGATGTACAGCAAGGTGGAACCAGTTTTCCAGAGGCCCTTGGGTTAGCAGCAGCCTTCAGGTATAATAATTTTTGTCTTAATGTAGAAAACAATTACTAAATCGATCCTATGAGTAAAAAAAACATGAGCTAGGACTTCCAGCTACTAGCATCGTTTTTCACGGCTTCCTGCGTCTGCTAGGAAACATTGCGTTTATGCGAAATTACCACATCTTTATCCCTACTGCGAGCGTGCTCTTTTGTGTTAGCTTGACGTATTTTAAGATTTCTTATGCTGGGGGTGCGAAGCTCTACTACGTCGAAGCACACAGCGCTCTCACAATAATTGTTATTCAAGGAGCTTTCATCTATAAGAAACATAAGTACTAATTATTTGACGTCGATCTGGGTTTATTAACGAATGAACATGAATAACACAAATAAAGATATATGAAATCATAATTAAAACATCATTTACAAATTATCTAGTAATGAATAATTGAATGTATAAAGTAAGCATATATTATGTGATCAAGTGCAATTGTAAGCTATTTCACACTATCATATTATGCATAAAAGAAACATACATTTATCAATAGCAAATATAAAGTATTATCATATTATGTTAATAAGTATAGTAAACTATTACACATTATAATATTAGGAATAACATAAACATATATACTAAATGAATTATTAGGCGACACAATTATAAACTAACTCACCTATAAGAAACATAAGTACTAATTATTTGACGTCGATCTGGGTTTATTAACGAATGAACATAATTGTTCGTATTTCGTCTCTTATATTTATACCCAGTCGCTATCGCCAACTTGATATCTTAATAATAATTAAACTAGAAATATTTGAACATATACATGATAAGGGTTATACATATAATACAAAATGTGATATAAATTAACATATTTACATTACTGAGACGTAACTCAAATATAGGTACATACTAAATCAATGATTAAAATGCATGTTAAGTAATATTAAATTATTTTAAGATAGATGTTAAGAAAAGGTAAATAGATAAGACAGATTAGAACGACCAGGGTTCGGAGTAAAGATTAACTTATTCATTTTAAAGCAATTAATCAATGAAGATAAGTAAATACATGTATATCAAAATATGTACTATAACACTACCAATAAATCCACAAGAATGACAAATATTAACCGTGTGACATTCAATTTTTTATACTATATTTCTGCAGCCCGGAAGTGATTTATGATGTATCCCGAGCAACAGGTATAGAGGTCAGAGCCAAAAATACTATGTTCAATAAAGCAGGGAATTTCAGTGTTGGAACTGGTTTAAGTTGCTGCTCACCCGTTATTAACATTTTGAGAGACCCAAGATGGGGTCGAAATGAAGTAAGTCCATAAAGAATACTCTTAAATTGTGTCATTTTCTCCAAGAGTTAAATCTATACAATATTATTACCCACCGGGAAGTTTCATATCATATAGTATTCAATGGATCAATACAATTAGAAGATTTCAAAAAGAATATTGGCTATATTATTTGTGTCGTTTTATTTTTAACACACTGAGATTAGATAGGAGCTGTCTAGAAGTCTGAATGGTAACCTTGGAAGATTACGTTTCTTCCCATGATAACCATAAAGCAATAGATAACAAGCGTTGTCATGCAATATACGCACACATTTTTCAAGAGATGGACAGAGAACAAGCTTTTCCTACGATGTGAAGATACAATCCAGGGGCTCTGGTATGTTTCAAATGCAAAAGGAACAGAAAGTTTTGAGTTATAAACATATCTAATTAGTAAAAATTGTGATCTCTAGAGGGTTCCCAATCTTGGTATTACATGCTAATTTTACCAGAAGGGAGCGGTCAATTTGTCACATAGTTTCTCTCCGATTTCAACGAAATTCAACTTAACAATCTTTATGGCGTAACTGTTTTTTGAAATCAGATAAAATGTTTTGCTAATTTTAGATCAACTGACATTTTAATAAGTTGGTTTAATCACTTAGGGGTTAAATAGTATTCTGTCTATATATTAATTTGGAAATTAATGTTGAATTGTATATATAAACATAACTGATCTGCCGGTCTTCTTTTATACAGGAAACCTATGGAGAAGACCCATTTTTTACTGGGATTTATGCTGAGGCTTTTGTTCGAGGTCTACAGGGAGAACACCCGCGTTATCTTTTAGCAAGTACTGGCTGTAAACATTTTGATACTTATACCGGACCAGAAGATATTCCAGTTTCAAGAGATGGATTTAATGCAGAGGTACAGAAGTATACTTATCCTCTAATTTAAAGTAATCTAATACACGGTAATATCATAAAATTACAATATCACCCAAAACAATCCAAAACATCGAGCTAATGAAGTCCTCTTGGACAGATTTGGGTTGGTTTAAGGTTAGTTAAGTCACATTCCCCAATGGAAAATACTACAAACTGTGCTAACGCTTAAACGATTTGGGCAGAAACTAAAACACATAAAGAATGGTCTAAAGGACATAATATGGTATTAGGTCTAACTATATATTGTCTTGTGACAAACATTTGGCAGCTTTACGTTTATCCTATACGCAAACCTTTAAATGTCGAAATTCGAAATGGATTGGAATGAATTGTGTACGTATTTTGTAGGTATCGATGCGAGATTTGAGAACAACTTTTTTACCAGCTTTTAGGACGTGTGTAAATGCAGGTACATACAGTATCATGTGCAGCTATTCGAGGTAATTTGAAATGAGACGTAGATTGCTAGTCCCTTTAATTAATTTACATCATATTCAAAATAACTCGAGACTATGACCCACTTACAAAGAAACATCAGCTAAACATTTGAAAACTACTTTACCAAATCTGAAAACATCTACATGTAAATCTATGGATTGACAAATAACAAATTGCAAATTTTTAACCGAAAAGCTGTAAATGCGGGTACACATGATTGATGTGCAACTATTAGAGTAAAAATTGCTCATTTTAATAGGTGTTCAGAAAGTTGCTAATTTCGTTTTAACATTTTATGTCTGGTGTTATTCGATTGTAAATGTCAGAAGGACTTATTTTATGTTCGACTATAATGTAGTCGAGGTCAGGATGAATTTTCCCATCACAAGCGGGAACCCTCTAAAATTCCGCTGCTTTTTACTGAAGTCTCATTTTAATTTCCCTTAAATACATTTTTCCCTGTCACTAGGTCCTGTTTCTGACTAGGGCGTCATTCTTGCTATATTTAAAGTGTCAATGGTGTACCATCCTGTGCTAATAAAGAACTATTAACAGACATACTGAGAGATGAATGGGGATACAAAGGACTAGTTATCAGTGATAATGTAGCTTTAGAATTTATGATCACTGCACATCACTATGTGAACAACACTTTGGATGCTGCCGTGGCAAGTTTAGAAGCTGGCTGTAACATAGAGATTTCAAAAGAAAAAGATAAAGTCTACGACTACATAGGTATGATATTTTCATTTTACATTTTAAAATTCTCGAGTAACGAGATGCTTTAATCGATCATGATAATTTCGAACTATAGTATTGCGGTTGTTAAAGACAGTTTATCTTCCTTTATTGGTCCATCGCACGCTATCATCTCAATGGGCAACACAACTAATGGTATATGGGAATTTATGCCTAAAGCTCTAGTCATAAGCACATTCGTGATAGTAGTTGCAGATTTTGAGTGCAAATCTAGGTTTATTAAAATTTGTTCAAGTTTAAACATGACTATTATTTAGGTGAAGCTGTTAGTAGTGGTAGAATCAGTGAAACAAGAGTAAGAGAATTGATGAAACCCGTGATGTATAACAGAATGAGGTTGGGAGAATTTGATCCACCAGAGATGAATCCCTACACGAATTTAGATATGTCAGTTATACAAAGTCCAGAACATAGACAAATTGCTCTTCAAACAGCCATGAAATCTATGGTTCTCCTGAAAAACTTAAATAATTTTCTTCCGACAAGAGTCGGAATCTTCAATAAAATAGCTGTAAGTTTTTACCTCTTGGTACCAGCATCATACGGGGTGATTCGCTTTCTCTTAACGAAGTTTGTTAGACAGGACGGCGTACTTCTAGATCAGTTTGTTTACTTGGTGTTCATAAATAACAGTAGACGTTGTAAATTCTACCGCCGATGTGTTAATCCGTGTCTCGGTGTGCAAAATCCGGAACTCATATATATTGATGGAGACAAATTACCAAGATCTTTACGCAGTATCTACAATTTAGTTCTATGGTGATGGAGATTACATTCCACAGTACCTGCTAATTCGTTTTTTTAAAGTAGAAACTCTTTATGTATCGTTTATAAAGCAGATCTTACCCAGATCTTTACGCAGTATCTACAATTTAGTTCTATGGTGATGGAGATTACATTCCACAGTACCTGCTAATTCGTTTTTTTAAAGTAGAAACTCTTTATGTATCTTTTATAAAGCAGCTTAACGAATCCTGTTAGAGCAGGTGACCAAATTATTTTGTATCTAGCAGTATTCGCTGACGATACAAATCACCCACTAGTCTAAAATAGAAGATATTTTCATTTTATATTTGGTTGACAATTCTAGATAGTTGGTCCGGCAGCAAACGATCCACTTGTTCAAAATGGTGGCTATTCACCAGCAGTTGATCCACGATATACTACCACACCTCTAATGAACCTCTCTAGATTAGGAAACACTGTTCAATACAATAATGGATGTACTGGAAATACTACTTGTATAGATTACGACCAAGCTGGTATAATAAAAGCTGTTGATGGGGTTGATCTGGTCATTGTATGCTTGGGATTAGGTATGTGGATTTCTAGCTAAATCAACCAAGTTATTTTAAGATTTATAAGTTAAAAAATGTCTTAGTTATTTCAATGGAATGCCATATTTATGTAGCCTACAACACAAATTTCAATTATTACATCAATACCTTTACCATCTCAACATTAAAACTCAAGGCACTTGTTTCTCGAAATCTTAACTAAAGATAAAATCCAAATTTAATAGATACTCCAATTTTGAATGGGTAAGCACTAAATGAAATTACTGAAATTAGGATTTTATCTTAGCTAAAATTTCGTGAAAGGGAACCCAGGTGCCAACTCTGTTTACTTCTCATTTAAGGAAATGCCATAGAAAAGGAACATATCGACCGATCCAGTATAGCTTTACCTGGAAAACAATTAGAACTACTTCAAGATGCTGTTAATAATAGTAAGTTGTGTTCTACTTTGGAGGAAAATGAAAGCCACGTGGATGTGATTAATGGAGACTTGTTAACGAAACAAACAGAGAGAACTTCCAATATTATATTATATGAGATTCCTTGACAGAACAATTTGATACATCATACCCTATAGTTTTTTTTTTATATTTTTTGACCATGCTATTCTATATCTGTTGATATATAATGATAATCAGTAACTGGGCTTCTTGATAAAGCATGAACGGATAGTAATCCTAGACTTGTGTGTATTTGTAGGCCCGGCTAATACACCAGTTCTACTTATCATGTTTAATGCTGGACCAGTTGATATAACATGGGCTGATAGTAATCCTAGAATTGTTGCTATCCTAGAAGCTTTCTATCCTGCTCAGTCTACAGGAGAAGCTTTATTTAATGTTCTTACAATGAATGGTCCCAATTCTGCGCCTGCTGGTAGACTTCCGTGTACATGGCCAATGCATGAAAACCAAGTAAGATAATAATATACTCTCTTTTCTATCATATAACCAGAACCACGTATTGCCGAGCATGGTATCGATAGTGAGGTTTTACATACCTTCACATAATATGGGTATTGATTTAGAATAACTCATTACACGCCCATGAATACACATTATTCAAATATCAGTGCTTACCGTATTAGAGGAAAACAAGTGTCAATGTTCATTTTGTTAATTTTGAAGTAACCTTAAAATATTGAAAACACTCATCTTATCACACATGATAGCATTTTTTGTTCCTCTTTCAGTTGCCTCCGATGGTAAATTATTCTATGGAAGGTAGAACATACCGATACATTAACTATGATCCACTTTATCCCTATGGTTATGGTTTATCTTATACAAGTTTTACCTACTCTAATCTACAATTTAGTCAGTCAATATTAGCAGGCAATGATGTAGAGGGATCAGTAGATGTTTATAATAATGGTCAAATATCAGCTGATGAGGTTATTCAAGTTTATATCAACTGGCAAAATAGTCCAGTACCAACACCTAAACTACAATTAGTGGATTTTAAGAGACAATATATTATAGCTCAGAATAAAATAAGAGTAACATTTAGAGTTAAAGGTGAAAGTATGGCGGTATGGATGGAAGATAACAGTGGATGGATGGTTTATCCAGGTAGGGATGTATATATTACCATGAATAAACCTATCAAAAATTATATTACTTAAAACTAATATTGATTTATGATTTCCAGGGCAATAGAGCTATAGGAGATTAATTGATAATTTCAGGACAGGATGAGTTTGATATTTATATTTCATTACAATAGTGATTATTTGTTGGTGTTTTATTTTTCAGGACAATATGGATTATTCGTTGGTGGTCAACAACCAAACCAAAAGAAAACCGCAAATTCTAACGTCTTATCAGGAACCGTCACAGTTACTAAAACCAGGTTTCTGGGCAAATATTAAATAGTTTATACGTTCAAAAAAAACATAAGAATACATAATTAAAAATTATATGTTTAAAATTGTATCTTGAAAATAAAAATTGTTCTATTCCCATATTAATATCCGGGTATTGTCCGAAAAAGTTTACTTGGATTTTCCTGTGGGATTTACTATTATTAGTGCTGCAGGATAAGACGAAGAATCTTGGTCCTTTGTTCTAGAATTATTTCCGTCAAAGAAATATGCCCGTCCAAATTTGTTTAGAAAAGTTTAATTTCAGTTATTTGCTTATCTATATAATTTTGTAGGGTAGTGAATAGTGGGTAGGGGTGGGGTGGGGTGGGGGTACCTGTTCATCATTTATTTACTGTGAAAGTCTCGAAAGTGCAAGTAACCTCAATCCATTTTTTATGCAACCACGGTGGCTGAACCAGGATGGCTTGATCTCGCTTCAGGTGTTTCCGAGTAAGGTCCTTGGGATTTTCCGGTGTGGTTTCCGCTTGTCAGTGCTGCAAGATAAATATCCTAACAAGAAATAGTCTCTTCGTTCTGGTGAAAGAAAATAAAACATGCGCACGTTTACTCAATGGAATGCGCTTAAAAAGAAAACTTGACAGTTGGAATTCGAAATCAAGTCGTAGCATGGTTGTCCAGGCAAACTTCCACTCGTAACAGTTTATGTGCCATAAGCCCGGCTTCTTTAACCAATAGGTGCGGAAGAACGTTAAACCCATTCCATTTTATTTCTAGAATGATGCAAGTCTGAAAGCAGTTTTTAATAAAAATGTGGATTAATAGCAAACAACTAGGAAACATAGACATATTAGTAATTCTATTCTGTCCGCTGGTTTACTGGATGGCAAAACAATGACAAATTATTGAAAATAGAAAGTGTCTGGTTACATTCATTAGATTATTTGGTGCTGTAAATTGGCCAAGAAGCTTTTGGGGGACGTAGTTGGTCGTTATACAGTATACAATGTATGCACTTTGGCAATTCTTAGATTCCATTTTCTATGAAAGATCATCACATAAAAGAATGTTGTGCCTGCCAAAACTGAATCAACTACAAAAATGTTTTTACATTTTAAGGATTGCCATATTCACGCTCGGAAACCAAAGCGGTTATCGTAATATCTACGAACATGTTGAAACATCAGAATTGAAATATATATTGTTATCGTTTGTGCCATTTAAAGTCCGTACCGAAATAAAGTTTAGGGTAAAAAAATATGACTCTCTTCTCATTCAAGTCCAAATACACACAATTTTACTTACATGTTGGAGCCAAAGAAGCTCAAAAAAGAATTTTTCAATAAAACAAAGTCTGCGTATCCCACCATTTTCATAGTAATATGGAACCATGGTGGCTAAGTGGGTAAGCCTGAAGTTCGTTTGTTCAGTCTCTGCATTGGCCAGAAAGTGGTGAGAATTTCCGACGTGGTTTCCCCTTTAATTGGTGTAGGACGGAGATCCTGACAGGGACAGCTGTCTAGTCGTTCGGGTGGGACGAAACACCGATGTCCCGTGTATGCATTGGCATGCACGTTAATAATCCCTTGGCAGTTGAAAGACTAGAGCATAGTGCTTCATTATCCCAGTCGGAGCAGAAAAGTAGGACGTTTCATTTTCATATTGATATTTCAGTCTGGTGTTTTAGGGAAGTTCCTGTCGTATCGGTTGTACTTTTATACGGTAAAGAAGCCGGGCATACACCAAGTAATGTGTTACGAGTGAATTTTGCCCAGACGACAGAATTTCCTTCTCGTCTTCATCGAGGAACACTGCTGGTAAAATCATTCTCTGTAACTCTATATCGGTTTTATCTATGTCAAAAATATTTATCACTCAAAGAGACACAAATCATTTTCACCAAAATAAAGGTGGCCCTATTCATTTTTATTTGAATTAACCATAATTCACATATCCACCCCCACCCCTATTTGTATAAAAGTTTTACTTCAATCAGATGAAAGAAAAATCACGAATGTGACGAGTATTACCTTTGTGCACAGTCTGTTTGGATTGATGATTGAAAAGTAAAAGCCAGTACACTATAAACTATACACTATAGAAGTCCAGCAGGACTTAATGTTCAAGGTTCGAATTCATTTCAACAGTTACTTAATGTGCGACGGCACACTGCATCTTATCTCTCAGTCGTGTTTGTATAATAGCTGACCTTGTGTCTGTTCACCCAGATATGTATCCTATATTATTGCTGACCTGAAAATATGGTTGCGAAATACATTTATATAATATTTGTTTTGCCCTTATTTTTAGATTTCCTATTTGTATAATTAATTTTGAAATAATTTCTAATTTTAAATTTTGTAAATTAATTTTAAATTTTGTAAATTAATTTTAAATTTTGTAAATTAATTTTAAATTTTGTAAATTAATTTTTAATTTTGTAAATACATTTTTAAATTTGAAAATTAATTTTTGATTCTGTAAATGAATTTTTAATGTTGTAAATTAATTTTTAATTTTGTAAATTAATTTTTAATTTTGTAAATTAATTTTTAATTTTGTAAATTAATTTTTAATTTTGTAAATTAATTTTTAATTTCGGAAATTAATTTTTAATTTCGGAAATTAGTTTTTAATTCTAGAAATTAATTTTTTATTTTAGAAATTAACTTTAAATTTTAGAAATTAATTTTTAATTTTAGAAATTAATTTTTAATTTTAGAAATTAATTTTTAATTTTAGAAATTAATTTTTAATTAATTTTTAATTTTAGAAATTAATTCTTAATTAATTTTTAATTTTAGAAATTAATTTTTAATTTTAGAAATTAATTTTTAATTTTAGAAATTAATTTTTAATTTTAGAAATTAATTTTTAATTTTAGAAATTAATTTTTAATTTTAGAAATTAATTTTTAATTTCTAAAATTAATTTTTACTTTCTAAAATTAATTTTTAATTTTAAATTTTAGAAATTAATTTTTAAGTTTAGAAATTAATTTTTAGAAAGTAAAAATTAATTTTAGAAATTTATTTTCGGTTTTTGTAAAATAATTTTTCGTTTTGTAAAATAATTTTTCGTTTTGTAAAATAATTTTCCTTGTTCTAAAATAATTTTTCATTTTGTAAAATAATTTTTCATTTTGTAAAATAATTTTTCATTTTGTAAAATAATTTTTCATTTTGTAAAATAATTTTTCAGTTTGTAAAATAATTTTTCATTTTGTAAAATAATTTTTCATTTTGAAAATAATTTTTCATAATTTTCCTTTTTTTAAAATAATTTTTCATTTTGTAAAATAATTTTTCATTTTGAAAATAATTTTTCATTTTGAAAAATAATTTTTCATTTTGTATAATTTTTTTTTTTTTCTTTTGTAAAGTAATTTTTATTTTGTAAAGTAATTTTTTTATTTTGTAAAGTAATTTTTTATTTTGTAAAGTAATTTTTTTTATTATTTTTGTTTAGCAATAATAATGACTTGGTCATTGTAATGGCCATTCCTGGATTCTTGAACTTTTGCGGGAGTGTGTCTATTCTTCTCGTTCAATCAAAGCTACTACTTGTGTACAGCAACACAACATTCCTTCGTTTAATCTGGGTCTTCCCTAAAACTTTGGACAGTGATTTAAAATATTAAAAACGGTGAAAGTATGTTCGTTTCCAAACAGTATTGTTTAGATTTTAATCCATTTGATAGCCTCGTTTGTCACGCAATTAGTTTTAATGCAATATTCTGTTATGCACTGGTTAATTGGGCATAATAAAATCGTGATCCTTGACGTAACGTTACGTAAACATGTTTGGTCCAATTTGGCGCTTTGTTTTAAAAAGTAAAGCCTTTGTAACGTTGTCAGCTACTGGTTGGTAATGGGACTACTGATCAATCATAATTTAGCACAAGAATGTTCGTCCTTTACAGCAGTGAGTAGTGGGATTAGCTCTAATCAAACGAAACACTGCGTGGAGTCTGGCGGGGCACTTGACAAAACTGAATCGCCGAAAGGTCTTATATCAAATATTCACAAATATGACAAATCATGCTTTTAACACAAATTATTATCGGAAATGCAAAAGAAATAAGATCACCCACCTGTTATCTCAGATAACATATCTGTATTTATACCAATATATTATTTTTGACCTTGTAATAATTTTTGCTTATAAATCACACCAGCACACTTATTATTTCCAATAAGTGCACCAGATCATATCAAGATTCACATGGTAAAGATGGAAGTTTATCCTTTCCTGACCATATTATTAGCTTCATGCTATGGGTTTCCCGATTTCCCATTCTATAACGTTTCTTTAACATGGGAAGAAAGGGTAGATGATTTAGTTGGCAGATTAACTTTACCGGAGATGATTGGGCAAATGGCAAAAGGCAAAGGTGGGACAGATGCGATTCCAAGACTTGATATCAAGCCAGTTGAATGGTGGACAGAATGTCTTCGAGGCGATGTACAGCAAGGCGGAACAAGTTTTCCAGAGGCCATTGGGTTAGCAGCAGCCTTCAGGTATAGTTTTGTCTTAAATTAGAAAACATAGATGTACACTTTAATGAACCGTTTAATCAGTCTAAGGGTTAAAATTCATGCAATGCAATTCTTAGATTTGGAACCAAACTGAAAAACAATTACGACATGGATCCCATGACTAAAACACATGGGTTAGGACTGTCAATTACCCTCGCAGATTTTTTTCACGGTTTCCTGCATCTGCTAGAAAACAATTGGTTTATGTGAAATGCTGAATTACCACATCTTTATCCAAACAATAATAACAAATTTTAACCGTGTGACATTACTTTTTAAATTATATTTCTGCAGCCCGGAAGTGATTTATGACGTATCCCGAGCAACAGGTATAGAGATCAGAGCCAAGAATACTATGTTCAGTAAAGCAGGGAATTTCAGTGTTGGAACTGGTTTAAGTTGCTGCTCACCCGTTATTAACATAATGAGAGATCCAAGATGGGGTCGAAATGAAGTATGTCCATAATGAATGAGTATTCATTAATTGTGCCATTTTCTACGAGAGTTAAATCTATACAATATTATAAAATAAAATAAAACCAAGTACGAACAATCCAAACCATTAGACAAAATTCAAAGTTCTGAAAAAAAACGGTTTAGGCAAAATAGTGTAATAGGGCAAAATAGTGTAATCAGCATATTTAACTGTCGACTGCTTTGTTATTTGTTTTTTCAAAAACATGTATTTCAAACATACGAAGATAAGACAGCAGCTGTCTGGAAGTCTTTATCTGGTAACCTTGTACGATTGAATGTACGTTTCGGCTTGAGATTATCTTAAAGCAATAGATAACAAGCGGTTCCCATCCCATGCAATATACGCCCAAATTTTGCAAGAGATGGATAGAGAACAAGTTATTTTTTCGCACGATGTGGAGCCATAATCCAGGATTTAACACCCCAGGATATAGACATATTTTAAGTTTCATTAAAAGCTGATACAATTTTTGTGACCTCTAGAGAGTCTACAACCTTGTTATTACATGTTTATGCTATTTGAGTAAAGGGACGCGACCATTCTGCCAGACAATCCCGGTCCGATTTTCACGAACTTAATGGTCTTTTAGTGTAACGGTTTTTAAATTTCACTACTATTGGATGAAATGATTTGGTTAATTTGGAAAAATAAAGTTGAATTGTATATACAAACCTAACTGATCAGCCCACCTTCTTATACACAGGAAACCTATGGAGAAGACCCATTTTTTACTGGGGTTTATGCTGAGGCTTTTGTTCGAGGTCTACAGGGAGAACACCCACGTTATGTTTTAGCAAGTACTGGCTGTAAACATTTTGATACTTATACCGGACCAGAAGATATTCCAGTTTCAAGATTTGGATTTAATGCAGAGGTACAGAAATATACATATCTTCTAATTTAAAGTAATTTAATATATTGTAATGTCATAAAATTACAATATAACCCAAAACAATCCAAAACACCGAGGTAATGAAGTCTTCTTGGACAGATTTGGGTTGGTTTAAGGTTAGTTAAGTCACATTCCCAGTTGAATATAATACAAACTGTGCTAACGTTAAAACGATGCGGACAGAAACTGAAACACGTATATAATGGTTTAAAGGACATGGTATTAGGTCTAACCATATAATATTGTCGTATGTCTAACATTTGGCACCTTTAAATTTATCCTATATGCGAACCTTAAAATGTCGAAATTCGAAATCGATTGGAATGAATTGTGTACGTATTTTGTAGGTATCGATGCGAGATTTGAGAACAACTTTTCTACCAGCTTTCAGGACGTGTGTAAATGCAGGTACATACAGTATCATGTGCAGCTATTCGAGGTAATCTATATCATATTCAAAATAACTCCAAACCATGACCTGCTTACATCGAAGCATCCGCTGAAAATCTAACAACTACTACACAAAATCTGAAAACTACTTTAAACACGTGGCAAAAACACAGTAATATGGTCAAAATAATGCCATGTTTGTCTGGCATGTCGAAACATGTTTTTTTAGATCGACATCTTGTTGGAATGAGGTATTTTGCCCCGTGTACTAAATTCCTCGTTTCTTCTTTGTGATTGGAACACGGCTGCAAAATAGTTCAACATGAAATAAGGCCTTCTTAAAGCTCTGGATTAGCAAATCTATCTCAAATTTCTTATCTCCAACTAAACCGCTGTAAATGCGGGTATACATGCCATAAAGTGCAACTGTTCGAGTAAATTAAGATTAAAATGTAAAAAGTTGTAATTTTAATAGATATTCAGAATGTAGCTATTTTTTAAATTTTAAGTTCGACCCCATACGAGATAAGAACGTAGCATAGCGTTGGGAATTCTTTAGGTTTGTTTCAGAAGGCCTTATTGCACTGTGTTATCGCCATTTTCACCTGTAACTAGGCCACACGTCTGACTATGGCGTCATTCTTGCTATATTTAAAGTGTCAATGGTGTTCCATCCTGTGCTAGTAAAGAACTATTAACAGACATACTGAGAGATGAATGGGGATACAAAGGACTAGTTATCAGTGATAATGTAGCATTGGAATATATGGTCACTGCACATCACTATGTGAACAACACTTTGGATGCTGCTGTTGCAAGTTTAGAAGCTGGCTGTAACATAGAGATATCAAGCTCTAAAAATAAAGTCTACGACCGTATAGGTACGGTAATTACATTTTCCGATTTTCACATTTTTTCTAAACTGATATCAAATTATCGATGTGCATTTAGCCCTTCAAATTACATTATCCAAAGAGTTAGGAGATGCTAGAGGTTTTCAGCTAGTCGTCTGTCAGACATGGAGAGCGGACAACAAGCTAAAACTAAAACATACTACGTACGACCCATACATCGTTTCTCACTAGACATCCATATAGCCTTGTGATCGTCTAGTTTTCGCTTGCAGCCCTTGTTGTTTCACGTTGTGTATTCCCTTCTTCTTGTCTCAATAGTTAAGACGTTGTCTTACCAGGAATAACAATGGAACAGTGCGGTTTTATATATACAAGCATAGTAGATTACAGTAA
This sequence comes from Patella caerulea, assembly GCA_036850965.1. Classification (NCBI taxonomy): domain Eukaryota; kingdom Metazoa; phylum Mollusca; class Gastropoda; family Patellidae; genus Patella; species Patella caerulea. Next base: position 32,269,661 of record JAZGQO010000014.1, on the reverse strand, counting down.
AGTCATTCTCTCAAACCCCGTCCAGCCAGACTAGGGCGAGTCTGATGACAGTAATTACTACATCATATGATCTAGGATGGTAATCTCAGCGCAATCCAATAATATCTGTACTTAAGGGCTTGCCAGGGTCTCTTTTATACGGCCCATAAGAACACCACGCACAAACCAAGACATTCATGTCCCTGTATCTGTTCAATTACTGATATGGTTGGTTACTTTACCCAAATGATGCAATTAGTACATTTCCAATCACGTGTTACACATGGTAGTCCGATTCCCACGGAACTAGCTAATGTTTACCAAATTATAACTCATTTTATGTGCAAATCCGTCACTGATTCACTCATTTTGATTTAAGTGCATATTAGGCAATATGACTTTTATACAATGTGTAAATCTACTAATTAGATACAGTTATTAATTGATATAATGCTACTAACTAAAAGTATAGCAATATTGCTACATAGTATAAACATAACCTATCATGTCAGTTTGAGTGTCAAAGCTTGTTATTTATGGTTGTCGTGTATTCGATCCACTACTTTTCCTTTGTTCTACGGTTCCTCAAATTGCTGAGAGTGTAACACTATAGGCTCATTTTACTAAGAGCGGTGTTCTGTTTAATATAGAAATTCTTTACCTACATGATGTGTGACGAAAACTAGGGTAATGAAGTAGCTTGCATTATTCTACTACTATCTTAGACTAACTTACTGACAGTTATGTCAGTATCCATGTCTGGAAAGTAGGATATTATCGTCCAGCCATCTCGTGCACAGATTAGTACAATTAATAGTTTTGACGTGAAACGGTGCGTTTACGAAACACTTACCCCAAAAATGGTACTAGTCCCGCCCTAATATATGACGCATTATTCTTTCATATAGGAGAGAGTGGGGTTGAATTACCTCAGGCATCATAGATGGGCCAAGAGAGGAGCATTGTAGCCACCTGGGCTTTAGATCCCAGGATGAAGACATCCATGCATCCTAGCGTGAACGTTATGTAGAACTATCAAGAAATAGGTGTCACTTGCCACGTTTAAGGTGTTAGGTCTGCGTTATAAATTAAATTAAACTGAGACCATGGATATCTAATTAATGCCTAAAGTCCCTATCATAGATATTGTAGTTTCCTGTATTAAACATTTGTAGTTTGCTGTACCGATATATCAACATAGTGACAACATAAATGGTGTTCCAGAGTCAGTTAATTGAAGATTGAAATAAATGATATCGCAACGTCGAGTCCAAGACAGGCCTAGATGAAAGTGTCACATCACGCCATAGTGTCACAGGCCTCTCGTTTTGGTTGTTGAGACACAGGATAGTGTCACAGGGGTGCCTGTACGTTTATGCTTTAATCACGTAGATAAATTACTATATGTTGTGGTTAGGTGGACGTTAAACACGATTTATTATCTCCCCTTATTAGTTGATGTCTCTCTGTCATCCCACTGGGCAACGTAACTAGGGAGGGAACTGTTTTAGATATTAATACAAGTTTAAACATGACTATTATTTAGGTGACGCTGTTAGTAGTGGTAGAATCAGTGAAACAAGAGTAAGAGAATTAATGAAACCCGTGATGTACAACAGAATGAGGTTGGGAGAATTTGATCCACCAGAGATGAATCCCTACACGAATTTAGATATGTCAGTTATACAAAGTCCAGAACATAGACAAATTGCTCTTCAAACAGCCATGAAATCTATGGCTCTTCTGAAAAACTTAAATAATTTTCTTCCGACAAGAGTCGGAATCTTCAATAAAATAGCTGTAAGTTTTTATCTCTTGGTGCCAGGACCACAAAATCGCGTTTTCTTCTTTTCTTGCGAACAGGATTTTTGGGGCCGGAATCAGTCGTTCATGGTGGCAACCTGGCGAAGCTCGCTAGACACCAGGGCGTAGTGCTAGATCATTTGCTTAGTTGATGTTCATAAATAACAGTAAATTCTACGGACGATGTGTTAATCCGCGTTTCCTCATGGCCAGTGATCATATTATCAATATCTGGGACTCGTCGCACAGTTTAGTTGGATTTTTCAAATTTGTTCATTTACCCCGAAGAAAGAAATCCACAGATCTTCACACTGCGCCTACAGTGTAGTTCTACTTTGATAACTCCCCACGTTACCTACTGATTAGCTATTTAGGTAGGAATCTTGAAGGAATCTTGATGCATCGTTCCCGAACAAGCTTAACGAATAATTATCAACCATTAAACATACAGTATTTTGTCACGATACAAATCATCTGCGAGTCTCAAATAAAGCATATTTTCATTTTATATTTGGTTGACAATTCTAGATAGTTGGTCCGGCAGCAAACGATCCACATGTTCAGACTGGTGGTTATTCACCAGCAGTAGATCCACGATATACTACCACACCTTTAATGAACCTCTCTAGATTAGGAAACACTGTTCAGTACAGTAATGGGTGTACTGGAAATACTACTTGTATAGATTACGACCAAGCTGGTATAATAAAAGCTGTTGATGGAGTTGATCTGGTCATTGTATGCTTGGGATTAGGTATAAGAATTACTAATCACACGGTTAGATCGGTTCTAGTACAAATATTACCCACCATAGTTTCATTTCTATACTTGTAAAATATAAATCAAATAATGTAATCTTTAAATATAGCACACAATAGAAAATTTATTTTAAGATTTATTAGTTAAAAAATGTATGTTATGTAAATGGAATGTCATATCTATATAGCCTAACAATATGAATTCCAATTGTTACATACCTTTACCAACATTAAAACTCAAATGAAAACTATTTTTAATTTTCATTTTAAAGGAAATGCTGTAGAAAAGGAATTTTATGATCGACCCAATATAGCTTTACCTGGAAAACAATTAGAACTACTTCAAGATGCTGTTAATAATAGTAAGCTGTGTTCTACTTTTGAGAAAATGAATGCCATGTGGATGTGATTAATAGAGACCTGTAAACGAAATAAAACTTGGAGTTTGTATACCTTGACAGGACTGCCAAATATATTATATCAGATTCCTTGACAAAACAATTTGAAATAACACAGCCCATAGCTCCTTACATTTTTTTTTTGACCATGCTTTTTTCAGTAACTTGAGAATTGTTTTGTTTATATTGCTATGTCCAGCTAATACACCCGCTCTACTTATCATGTTTAATGCTGATTTAACATGGGTTGATAGTAATCATATTGTTTATATTTTTAGGTCCAGCTAATACACCGGTTTTACTTATCATGTTTAATGCTGGACCACTTGATATAACATGGGCTGATAGTAATCCTAGAGTTGTTGCTATCCTAGAAGCTTTCTATCCTGCTCAGTCTACAGGAGAAGCTTTATTTAATGTTCTTACAATGAATGGTCCCAATTCTGTTCCTGCCGGTAGACTTCCGTGTACATGGCCAATGAATGAAAACCAAGTAAGATATACCCCTTATTATTATTTTGTTTGGCTTTCTGTAAACATAACGACATATTGCCAACATGGTGTGTTTATTGAGGTTCTGCATACACAATGATATGTACATTAATTTAGAATAATTCATTGTAATATGAATGATCGCGGTTCTGAAGGAAAGCTTACATTCCTGCCTCAATGTCCAGATTGTTACTTTTGAAGTTACGTTGAACTGTTGAAACAATCGATTGCAAGACAAAAATCCCACGATGCACGAAATTCAGGTAAATATTTTACGAACATGACATAACGTACTGTATTTGTTTTATTTTTGCATGTCTCTAATCTTAATGTTTGAATTTTTTTTCAGATACCACCGATGGTAAATTATTCTATGGAAGGTAGAACATACCGGTACATTAACTATGATCCACTTTATCCATATGGTTATGGTTTATCTTATACAAGTTTTACCTACTCTAATCTACAATTTAGTCAGTCAATATTAGCAGGCAATGATGTAGAGGGATCAGTAGATGTTTATAATAATGGTCAAATATCAGCTGATGAGGTTATTCAAGTTTATATCAACTGGCAAAATAGTCCAGTACCAACACCTAAACTACAATTAGTGGATTTTAAGAGACAATATATTATAGCTCAGAATAAAATAAGAGTAACATTTAGAGTTAAAGGTGAAAATATGGCGGTATGGATGGAAGATAACAGTGGATGGATGGTTTATCCAGGTAGAGATATGTATATTACCATATGATGACAAAATAAATAACTTTAAACTAATATTGATTTTCATGGCACATATATTCAGCACAACCCTCATTATAAATTGATGATATATTTCATGAGAGTATAGATTACTTGTTTGTGCTTTATTTTTCAGGACAATATGGATTATTTGTTGGTGGTCAACAACCAAACCAAAAGAAATCTGCTGATTCTAACGTCTTATCAGGAACTGTCACAGTTACTAAAACCAGGTTTCTGGGCAAATATTAAATAGTTTATAACTGCGGAAAAGCATAAGAATATTTACTTAAAATTTTTAACCTTTGAGATTGTTCTGATATTTTATCCTGTTGTTGGCCTAGACACTTTTCTTTGACTTTTCCGCGTGATTTCCCCTTGCCGGATAGGACGATGACCCAAGGGCCTGTGCACACACACGTTTTATGTTAACTGGTAACCCTACTTGTTCATCCAGTAGACGTGGTACAAGGGTTAATCAGTGAACTGGATGTATGAGATGTGGTGTTGACGTTTGGGAAAGTAGGTCGATGGGAAATGTGTAGGGAGTGATAGTTAGATGTATTATGAATGGTTAGAGTGGCTGTGGTGTTACGGTGAAATACTATGCCGCTACCGTAACACCACAGCTTTATGATTTGTTAGACAGGAGTGATTTAATGGGTGTCAACAACTGGGTTTCTGATTTTAATGTTGTCTTTTCCCACCGGCACTGGCCGTACGCCAGCAACTGAAAATAGCTGACGAAACAGCTAGGGCGTCGATTGTTAGTTCGCGTACAACTTGAAAAACCGAATGTCGTACGCCATTGTGAAACTGAAAGTAGCTGACGAAGACAGTTAGGGCGCCGATTGTTAGTTCGCGTACAACTTGAAAAAACCGAATGTCAGTATGGTATTTCTGACATAATTGGTTATCGGTGACCTGAAAGCTGGTAATCTCGACTCAAAGCGAGTAATCTCGACTCAAAAGTATAGTGTATAACCTACTTACTGTCTACAGTCGTCGCTAGTCTTCCTATAGTTCCTTCACGATTGTTTGTGGACGATTTACTACTCAGTAAGAAAGCCTGTGCCCAAAAAGAGTTCTCGTCTGTTATTATTAGTATAATGACTTCCTCATGTGCGACAGGTTCGTTTGTTTTTAAAAACACTGTTTTTCGTTCCAAAAAATAGAAAAGTAATTTTTTACCAGATGATCATGGTTTTTCACCGAGACTAGATAATTTCTCTCGGTGTAAGGATATTATCGCTTATGGATAAGTTCATACACTGTTGAGAAAATAGTCCCATTGGTTTGCTTAGCGGCAAATAGAGCGGGAATAAACTCTGTACTGAAAATTTTTTGCGTGATCTATATAAACTGTCTTCACACACTCGATTTATAATTAGTTATACTCAGGTACAGTGGCAAGTGTTATGCTTCTCAGGCTAATACCTCAAAAGTACCTCCGCGCGAAAACCCAGATTTTGGTACATGCAAAAGAAAAAGAAATAGTGCCCGTGCGCGTGCCAGTAATAGGAAAACTAAGAGTTCGCGCATAAAAATGCACGAACGTACCAGGCGCGATGTCATCTAGATTGGACTACTGTTATTCATTACTTTATGGACTTCTAGCTTCCTCTCGTCACTCACTACATAAGATACAAAAACAATGCTACACGCCTGATCACCAGAACAAGACTACTCGACTACATTACACTTTAACCTTAAATAATTCCGAAAAGGCAATTTTTTCATTTATTTCAAGTCACCAAATAGTCAGATGCAACGGAATTTGACAAAAAGTAATCTGTGACTCTGTCATAACTCTCATGATATTTAAAATACGGATAAATCATATACACAGAATTTTTAGTGATTTTAAGTAAACAAATGGCTACAATTCTTTATGAACCCAAACATGATAATATATATCCCTACAGTATATTATACGAACCGTCAATCAAATGTTTCAAAGAGAGAGATTATGGGACTTGAGATGTTTTAAGCACATAGTACCTGATCCGTAGAGACTGATAGCAGCACGTAACCCAGTCAAATAGACACATTAACATGCGAGCGAAAACACACGGCTATTTTAAAAAAATACATGTAAAGCACTGTCATATTCACCATGATATAACTTTCAATTCTAATATCAAAACTCCAAACACTGACGTATTAAGAGTGTGGATAAACTCTTTAACCACACAGGAAAATTGTACTTTTTATATGCAGTAATTATGCAAGATTAATATGAAACATTTCAAAACAATTACAAATTTTGGATTTCTAGGAGAATGAATGGCTAACCTCATTGTAAATAAGCGTTTGTAAATCATTTTATATTTTCAATAAAATATTAAAGATAAAATTTGAAACAGATAAAATTTGATGGTCATGAATAAGTGTCGAACTTTGAATTCTGATAAATATGTTATGTAGGGACACGAACATATGCAAAGAACCAAAAGGTTGTCGTGCACCAAGCCAAGAAAAATATCAAAAACATCAAAACATCAATTTTTAAACAGTTGTTGCAACATTTTGACCCCCAGACCGCTTTAAGTCGTTGGCATCCAGTGATTCGCTTAGCGTTAAGATCAGCTACATGATCTTCCTCCCTTTCTGACAAGTCCTTATTTCTGTGGTGAAAGTACAGCATCACAATGGTAGCGAGGACAGTCAACCCACTTTGAAGTAATAGACACGTGATATATGTTGTGATGAATATCATATTAGAGGAAGTCCGCGGAAGGTAACTGCTGACAGTCGTGAGAAACACGGTCAGCGCCAGCAGGACGGTTATGGAGAATGAAGTTTTCTCACCAGAATCATTAGGTAGCCAAAATGTTAATAAATTCAACAGAGACAACATGATTATAGGAACCATGAAATTCAGAACAAAGAACATATGTTGTCGTTTATATCTCACACTTGTCGACAAAATGGACAGTTTATTTCCATCAAATGTGTGGCTGAAGACGATGACAGAACTGTTTACCGCCTCCCATTCACCATGGCGTTTAGAAATAGCAAAAACTGACAAAAAATCACGTGCTTCGAGTTGAACTTCTTCAAACGTGTATTGCAATGGTGAAAAAGTCAGACTGCATTCCTGAACATCAAATGGGAATTTTTCAACGTTCATTAGACAACTTACTCGCAGTGTTTTAGTTGGGTGCCAGGTGACTCGACCGTCATGTAAAACAGATAGTCTATAACGCTCGTCACCAAACAAGTCCGTGTCGTCTAGAGAACTATATAGATCCAAATACGGTTTCCAAATATTAGCCGACTCGACTTGCATCTTCTGTATCCCTCCATGATGTTCTGGTTTCCACTGTAAGAATTCGTCCGTCCATGATATGTTAAAGAAACAAGACAAGGAAATAAATTGTTGAACTTCATTCATTTCAATCAAATTAGAGATAAACAACTTTAATCCAACGACGGTGGGTTCACTTTGATTGTATTGTGGCCTGATGGCAGTACTGTAGTTGGAGAAGAGAATCTTGTGTAAAGTCCTTAAAGAATCTGATGTCTCTGATTGGGCAGTCGGGCCCCAACAAAAGAGGAACAGAAAAGTCAAACCATAGTGTGTCATGTTGTCGGTATCCATAAACTGATTACTGTAGCTTTATAATGTGATCACAAATTGGTTTTTTTCAGCAAAAAAGATAAATTTAGGCCCCTTGGGGAAGAATCCCGATATTTCCACGAAATTATTACACAGCCTTATTAATGTTTTATTACATGTTGCAACTAACCAATAAATGATTAATCAAAAAATAAAGTTAATGGCAGTAAACCCAAAGGGGGCATTACATAATGCTAAATCAATAGTTTGTCTCTCTAACTATAATGCAACCATACGACACAAAAATGATTATTATTTTTATTAATATTATTGCGGTAAACGAAAGCATGGGTCATAAACAAATCATTCAAGAATTCTTTTATGAAAACATCTCATCCTAGAATTGCTGTATCCATCGAAACACATAAATTATTCATCTTACAATGGTTACATCGACACAAACAAATTATACGTGCTATTATTTCTAATATATTTTATTAGTCTATAAAATTCCATGATGAAAGCACGATTGCTTTCTGTTGAACTCTCCATGGAAACACAAATGTTAGTCAACCGAGAACTTTCTGACAATAGGTTAGTTGTGTGTTCTAAGTTATATGAGTATATCTTGAAAGGTTGACTGGAGCAACAATTTATTATTTATACAGCTAATCATTATATCCGCCAATCAATTTAAAGTAGCTCAATATCATCCAAAATCTTCGACAATGAAAACACAAATTATTTGTCAATTTAATTCAACATTCATGTTGTGATCTTACCGGGAAAAGATGGGCTTCTGATATCCAATATCTAAAACAAAATAAAAAACATTAATCGTGTACCAACATCCGTTTCAGGTCCACTTTTAACAAGGGACTTGGGGGGCTAAGCTGGACTGTGGTGTTTGGAGAGCATAAGTAATACTATAGACGGGAATAACCAGACACTAGAGATTGGCAATTGGCATGTTATTGTGACTTCAGGCGTATTTCGCCGAACCTAAGTGATTTGAAATTAGAGTAAAGACGGAAATCATTGAATGTAAATCAGTTTATATACATTCATATAATATTATTTTATACGTTGCGACCCATTTGGGTAAATTTCTAGGCCTCAAATATTAGCGATTTAGCTCCTTTAATATAAGCGCTATTTCCATTTCTTAAATCTACTGATAGTGCTATACATACTAGTTCTAATAAGTACAACAGATAATGTGGGTAAAGATGGAGGTTTACACATTGTTAATCATATCATACGCTTCATGCTATGGGTTTCCGGATTTCCCCCTTTATAGCGTATTGGGGGTCACGGTGGCTAGGTCGGGTGTGCGATACCTGCATTGGCCGAGAAAGTTAATCCAGATTTTCCGGCGTGGTTCCGCTTGTCAGTGATGCAGGACAAGGACAACTTTCTACTCATTCGGATGGGACGAATAACCCAAGTCCCGTGTATACATTAGCGTGCACGTAAACGATTACTTGACAATTGGAATTCAAGATAAGAGTAGGCCGTAGTGCCGCTGTCCGGGCATAATTTCCCTCATAGGCATAGCACACTGTATGGCGTATGCCCGCCTTCATTAAAGCTACAATTTCATATTTTTAAGTTACATTTTTAAAATGTTTTAAAATACAGCCTTAAAATAGATGGTATCTATAAACAGTCCTACCTTTTAAAGAATATTAATCCTATTAATCCAATAATTCGCTATTGCCAGTTGAGAAATTGGCAAATATATAATTTTCAACTTCAAATTCAAACACAGGTCCCATTTCGTTTTGTTTTCTATGCAACTAAAGCTTAATGTAGATGAAAACTTAGCTTTGATTGTCTGTACTACACACGAAGATTTGAAAGAGTTGTTATATAACCCGTGGTATGGATGAATTGGGAGAATAGTTAATGAAACGGTATGTTACGGAGATTTTTTAGCATGAGGTAAAACGAAACTGTGTGTAACCCACTAGAAACGTCAACAACGATTGATTAATCGAATGTCTGACGTCATAGGTCCAAAGATGTCTGACGCGACCTTCCACTACAATCAGTCAGACCTTCGTGTAGTAGATGCCATCGAAAGTATAAAAAATCGAGACGAGATTATTAGTAATAATAAACAAGCCCGAAATCCCCATAGGTCCTTGTAAGATGTCTGACGCGACCTTCCACTACAATCCGTCAGACCTTCGTGTAGTAGATGTCATCGAAAGTATAAAAAATCGAGACGAGATTATTAGTAATAATAAACAAGCCCGAAATCCTCAAATTATGATAGATATCAATAAACCATCCATCCACTGTTTTCTTCCATCCATTTCGCCATACTTTCACCTGTAACTCGGCCATATGGTTCGGGTGGTACTAGATACAGACTTTGTGGATGCAACGACATCCGTTCCTTTGTTTAATCCACCTGCTCTTGAAATTACGCAAATTTAAAATTCAAAACCTATTAAAACCAGGGTCGAGTACACTGTAATAGGACTACGTTATTCTGTATTTTGGAACAACCGATACCACCATTAGTAAGGATCTTATTCCCGAAGTTTTAAACAAAACATAAAACATATTTTATTACAAAATGTTAACATTTCTATCAATAATTCATTAACCATAAATGTTATATTAAAACTAATTAGCTTCATTAATATTTTCCGAGAAATCTGGTTTCTGTAACTTTAAACATTCCTGACAATACATTAGAGTTAGTAGATTTATTCTGGTTTGGTTGCTGTCCCCCCACAAATACTCCATATTGACCTGCAATATAAACAACAATCTTTAAAAAGTATTATCCTGAATAATAAACGCCAACGCTTGAACAATATTTCCCCCATAAACTTGAACCTTGAAAATAAACATAAACACATATTATTGCCGTATGCGGATAGTTGGTGCATATTGTTAATTCCTCGGATACCATTTTATTATAAATACTGATTTATACATTGGCAAAGCATTCTAGGTTTCATCCCGTTTCCAGAACAGTTACTCTGTTTGACGGACGTGCTATGCTCCGTATATGATGTTTTAAATGTTTTCCGATAAAAAATAAGTCACAAGGATAGTTCCAGTCTTTAGTTATTATCGAAGATTTGCACTGTTAAAATATTGCCCCGAGATAAAAACAGGCAAATGTAACATCTTTGTATGAGTTAAGAGTACCATATAAATGATCATATGATTGATACTTACCTGGATAAACCATCCATCCACTGTTATCTTCCATCCATACCGCCATACTTTCACCTTTAACTCTAAATGTTACTCTTATTTCATTCTGAGCTATAATATACTGTCTCTTGAAATCCACTAATTGTAGTTTAGCTGTTGGTACTGGACTATTTTGCCAGTTGATATAAACTTGAATAACCTCATCAGCTGATATTTGACCACTATTATAAACATCTACTGATCCCTCTACATCATTGCCTGCTAATATTGACTGACTAAATTGTAGATTAGAGTAGGTAAAACTTGTATAAGATAAACCATAACCATAGGGATAAAGTGGATCATAGTTCAGATATCGATATGTTCTACCTTCCATGGAATAATTCATCATCGGTGGTATCTGAAAAACACTTCAAACATTAAGATCCCAGTACACCGAGACATGCGAAAATAAAATAAATACAGAACGTTATGTTCGGAAAATATTTACCTGATCTTCGTGCATCGGCCATGTGTATGGTAGTCTACCGGCAGGAACAGAATTGGGACCAGTCATAGTAAGAACATTAAATAAAGCTACACCTGTAGGTTGAGCCGGATAGAAAGCTTCTAAGATAGCAACGACTCTAGGATTACTATCAGCCCATGTTATATCAACCGGTCCAGCATTAAACAATATAAGAAGAACCGGTGTTTTAACTGGACCTATAAATAAAAATAATATTCAATATACCAAAATGAGGTCAAACATCAAGTCTCCAAAATAGGAAGGTTTTATAGTATCGATACTGTTTGTAGGATATTTCTTACAAAGTCCGTGATGTGTGTCTTGTTCATTGGTTTGTCTTCTTGTGTTCTGTTCATGTGGGGTACAGTTCTCCTGTAGTTACTATGTTATGGGAACATTTTGTTTGGAGTTTGTGTATGCAGAAGAAGACAATGATACTTTTACCAGGATAATAATAAGAATCAAAGCAAGGTATATATGAATTAATTAATATAGAGAGAAGTAATGTATTTACTGACTGTTATTAACGGCATCCTGCAGGATTTCAAGTTGTTTTCCCGGTAGATCCATGGTGTGTCTATCGTGACCTTCTTTTTCAACAGCGACACCTAACATATAAAGATGGTGATAATTATTGGGGAAAAGTCTAATCTTCCTTAAATCAAAAAAATAAATAAAAAACAAAAATGATTTCACATTTCTATAACGGATGAATCTTCTTAGCTATATGTAGAAATGAAATATATTACATAATGGAGATATACTCCTTTATCACGCAACGACATCTTAAAACATAATCTGGTAACCTCGACTGAACGGATTGGTGTCAGACGTACATTGGCATGTGATGTTAATTACATCTTACAACAGATAGTCCCGCTTATATTGGATGCTTTAAGAACGATGATAGAATTTCCTTGAAATATTAATTAATGATATCTGATAAAGATGATATCTGATTATCTTTGTGTTTGCATGTCTATAAGACCAGTTATGCACGATGTTGTAGAGAGGACTAGTGGATTCTGCAGCAGGTGGCTTCATGGGGTGGAGGATGTTCCTGATACCAATATATGATGGTATCTGAAATATCAATATAATTATATATCAACTTCTTTCTGTTTTGCATACTTAAGACGGTTATTGGTATTTTCTGTATTTATTAGTTTTCTGCAAACATATTAACACTCATAAATATTTTATATTCTAATAAATCAATCACAAACAAACCTAGTCCCAAGCAGACAATAACAAAATCAACATCTTGAACAGCTTGTATTAAACCTTTCTGGTCATATTGCTTACAGTTATTATCATCAATGCAACCATTATTATACCGTACTATATCAGCTAGACTCGACAGTATTTGTAAAGGCGTAGTGGTATAAAAATGATTTACGGGTGAAGAATAGTCACCAGTCTGAGCATCTGGGTTGTTTGCTAAAGGTCCAACTATCTACAAAGTATAATATGTAATATCAATTGATACGAATTTTAAGAAAGCGAACAATCAAGCTGTCCCTTGTGACATATATCATATTGTGTATTAATCTTATCTTCATATATCCAATGAAAGAATTATTGATTTTAAAAAAGAACAGAAGTCTTTATTGCTGTACCAAGAGTCATTTGTCGATATTCGGGTATACTTTGTAAATCAAAAGAATACTTACCGCCATTTTGGAGAAGTGACTTCCGTTTAAAGGAAGAAAACTATTTTGATTCTTCAGTAAAACAAAGGTCTTCATAGCCGATTCAAGGGCTAACTGTCGATGTTCTGGACTTTGAACAACAGAAACGTTGTACTCCTTATAGGGATTCATCTCTGGTGGATCAAATTCTCCTAACCTCATCCTTGTGTACCACATGGGTTTCATCAATTCCCTTAGTCTTGATTCTTGAACCCTTCCGGCAGCTACAGCCTGGGCTAATAACACAACGAGCAGATTATAAGTAATTCATTAATTATATGCCCCGCAAACAAAAGCATTATAGTTGTATCTTTACATCTAAATAAGAATCTGGTCAGTTGCAATGTCGATATTGTCGAATTTTGATATAAAACGAAACAGAATCGCCAGATAAGATACGTCCACATTTTGCGAGAGATGGATAGAGAACGCGGTAAAAATAAAATGCCATTTTCGTACAATCAGGGGAAATAATCCAGGATCCTAGGAAGTTATGGTCCGATATATATGTGCGAATGTCCCAATGACCTGAGATCTTTGGGCTATAAATATATATTTACGTTTCCCCCAAATCGGACAAAAATTGTGACCTCTACCGGGTAAGCAATCGTGGTGTTACATACTTTTACACTATTTGCGTTCAAGCAGCGATTTCTTTAATCCGTTTTTTTGTCTTCTGATTTGGCGAAAAGGCAAACAGGCTGCAATAATACTAGAATTATGTCCTTCATACAAAAGCAAGACCCTATTATTTCACTGAGATTTTCGCAGATCAATGACGAATATCCCCAATAGACCCACTGGAGATCGACATTGAATATTCCGCATGTCAATTTATATGTCATAAAGAACGGTGTATTTGACTCTCGACAACAACCACATACACCTCTTTAGAAAAATAATCAACTCGTAAACAATGACACGAACCAATTGAGCTGTAAATATTCAATGAAGTATGGGGCTCCAATTCCAAATTACACCCAGCATCAATACACGCCGCTATGGTATCTATAGTATTGTTCAGATAGTGATGTCTACTAATGATGTTTTCAATCGCCCCCTCATCACTAACAACGTATCCTTTGAATCCCCATTCTTTTCTCAGAATATCAGTTAATAACTGTTTATGGGCACAGGCGGGTATACCATTTACACTGTGAATAAAGAATGACAAATTAATAATGAGTTTAGGAACGTTTTCATCTATTATAACTACACATAGAATTACTAATTAATGGTAGTGATTAACTATTATACCTACACGTGGTATTACTAATTGATGGTAGTTATTAACTATTATACCTACACGTGGAATTCCTAATTAATGGCAGTGACTAACTATCTACACGCGGAATTACTAATTTATGGCAGTTATTAACTATTATACATACACGTGGAATTACTAAATTATGGTAGTGTTTAACTATTATACATTCACATGGAATTACTAATTTACGGTAGCGATTAACTATTAATATTATGTCAATACATGGAATAACTAATACATGGTAGTGATCACCTATTAAAACTACACATGGAATTACTAATCTATGGCAGTGATCATCGATTACAACATGGAATTACTAATGTATGGTAGGGATCAAGTTCTTTATTCCTTTAAGCCAAGGACTCACAGTACAATAAAAATGAAATACAATGTGTACAAAAACAATATAAAACTGAATAACCTCGTAAATATAATGTAGAATTGTAGGAGAGCAAGCGTTTTTTTAAGTGTACGTTGCTTGTTTGCAAATAAAGGAATTCTCCTAGGTTGGTTAATTCATTAATTTTATTAGTAGTTATTAATTGTAATAACGGAGGTAAAAAAGGGACAGTTCTTTATATTATATTTAGTCTGATTAAAATAAGATGACATTCATCTCCAATATCGTCTAATTAGCGATTGGTGCAGATTCTATCTCATCTTTAGAACTAATTATTTATATCTTACCTTTTCGATGCCAAGATTACGGCTTCAGAGTCTTATTTTAGTTATTTCTTTGCGCTATTTAATATTAATTTGTTTTGACAGGTAAGATTACAAGGACAGTTTATCATTGATATGTTTATATATAACTATCTTTGATGGTGGTTGACTAATCTACCAGTAGCACTCTTGTTTAAATATGTTGAGTAGTCTTCCCTTTAAATCAATCGCATTTACGAATCTCACAAAATATCCTAGTGGTATTTCAACTAATTCATTGTGTACAATACATTACTTACCCACTGGTCATCATTTAAAACGTTTTCTGTATTACATATTACCTCTGCATCGTTTTACAAGACAGTACCTACATGTGTATCAACTACAGACGGTTTAGTTAAAATATTGAAATAATTATCTTTACAAACTTTATGCATTAAAAATAGAGCTTTTCTACTCTGATCTGCAAATTTTCGTTGTGTACAGTTGAATTTGCCATTAAAACCTAATAATTATTCAAGGTAATTAAAATTGAAAAATTATTCAAGGTAATGAAAAATATATACACTATATTATGCATCAACGTTATTATACTCACATAGAATTACCAATTCATAGAAGTGGTAAACTATCATAACTTGACAATAATTACCAATTTATGGCAGTGATTAATTATTATAACTGCACAAGAAATTATTAATTTATGGTAGTGATTAACTATTAAAACCTCATAAGAAATTACTAACACGTGGTAGTGATTAACTATTATACCTGCACGTGGAATTACTAATTTACGGTACTGATTAACTATTATAACTACACAAGGAATTATTAATTTATGGCAGTGATTAACTTTTATAACTATACAAAGAATTACTAATTTATGGCAGTGATAAACTATTATGACTACACATGATAGTGTATGTTATGGTAGTGCTTATCTATATTTGATATTATTAGTACATGGTATTTGTTAATGGCAGTGTTTAACTAACGTTTACTGCTATACCTATGCTATATCCATCATTTCCAACAAGACACGATAATGTAAGTCCGTATATATTATAACTACACGCAATGCAATTAGGATCTATTTATTATAACAACATATAATTTTATATCTACACAGGAGTAAAGGTTTGACTTACCTTTTATAACTACACGTGATGTAAGTTATGGTATTTAGAAATACCTATCATAACTGAGCAGAAGTAATGACATTACATACCTATTATAACTGCACATGATATTATAAGTACCAGCCTTAACACAAGCCCTGAAAGCAGGGAGAAATGTAGTTCTCCAATCTCTCATAGTAACCTGGCGAATAGAAAATCAAATACATTATGAAGTATGGTTGTGTTAAACATTTGCACATAAAATTTAGTAAAGGTCTGCATTATTATTCATTTATAGGGCACACCACGAAACCTTTCAGAATTTTGTCTAAATTACCATTTATGATGATAATACTTACCACACAGAACAAAATACTTTATGAAGTCGCCTTGATAACCATTTGGGATGATAATACTTACCACTGCATTAAATTCCATTCTTGACATTGGGTCTGTTTCCGGACCACCATACGCATCAAAATGTTTACATCCAGCATTTGTAAGTAAGTAACGAGGGTGGTTACCTTGTAGACCCTGAACAAAAGCTGCAGCATAAACTCCAGTAAAATAGGGGTCTTCCCCATACGTCTCCTGTAGGTATAAGGAAAAAAGAATTCTTCGTCTTGTACCTGCAAGAGTTATAATTTGACAAACGTGTAACAATGAAAATGTTTTTGTCATGGAATAGGATGAAACCAGAAATAACAGAAAACACTTACATCATTTCGGCCCCATCTTGGATCTCTCATAATGTTTATAACTGGGCTGAAACAACTTAATCCCTGTCCATTGTTGTAAGAACCATTGTTACTGAACATCGTATTTAGTGCTCGCAATTCTATACCAGTGGCACGAGCTATGTTATATATAACTTCTGTACTGAAATTGATATTTAAATGTGGTTTTATAATTCCTATACTGAATATGAGCATCACCAGGTATTGTTGGCATTGACAACAAATCTAATGAAATATCACATGGAAGTATCATCATCAAGAATTACAATTACAAGTACTCGACATGAAAGTAAAAATCTTTTTTTTTTCTTTTTGTTTAGCACAAAAATGAAAATATATGTTGTTTATACATTCTCCATATTAGGACACTCCCTCCATATTGACAAATGAAGTAATTAGTATCTCTGGCGGTTTAAATGACCATGCGAGTGTGATTTTATTATTTGGTTTATTTACGATATCACTCCCGGTGAAAGTGGGCATAAAACTCCGGGAAGGAACGAACGATGAGGCGAGTGAGTTGCCTTATTTAGTGTTCGTATACACTCTGTATGAAATGAAATTAGGTTTAACGTCCTAATGCTCTGTTCCGACTGGGCTAATTTTGACGGACATACGCCATACAGTGTGCTATAAGGGAAATTTTGCACGGAAAGCGGCACTACCTCCTAGTCTTATATCGTATTCCAACTACCAAGAGATCTTTTACGTGCACGACAATTTGTACCTCGGTTATTCACCGACAGTGAGCTATCCTTGTCAGGCCCCCCGCCCAGCATCACTGATAATGGGAAACCACTAATTCCAACTCGGGATTCTTGTTGTGCTAATAAATGGATTTAAAGAATAAACACAGGAGGTAGATTTGGTAATTAGCTACACAAAGAAGATATTGAAGCTTACCTGAAAGCTGCCGCTAACCCCAACGCTTCTGGAAATGGGGTTGCTGGCTGTTTCACGTCACCTCGAAGACATTCTGAGTAAAATGCATAGGGTTTAATGCCAAGTCTGGGAATAGGAAAAGTTCCGCCTGATCCTCTCGACATTTGACCAACCATTTCAGGAATTGTTAATCTACTGACTAAATCATCTACTCTTTCATCCCATGTTAAAGACACGTTATAGAAGGGGAAATCGGGAAACCCATAGCATGAAGCTATAATTAAACAAAGTGCTAGCTTTCTTAACATGATCGTTATTACTAGTATAGTGTTAGGTGTTCGATACTGATACTATAATTATTTATCAATTTAAAATGTATTTGTTTATCTATTAAAATCTACGCAAAGACCTTGATAAAATATTATCACTGTGTCCTATAAATTATATATTATTACAATAATTTGTATTAAAGGGACTATGCCGATAAGAACAGAGTCTCAAAAATTAAAGTCCGAGTAATTTATGGACCAAAATATAGAGGCATGGTGTATTTACCTTGCTTCAAAATTTCAGCTCAAAATATTGAGTCGTTTGGACGTGAACATCAACACTGCTTATCCGGACACGTAACCCTTTTAAGATTTCGGGTCAATTTTTCCATTGGGTGACTTGATAATCGAGAGGTCTATACAATGAATGACCCACGTACTGTATTTGATAACAAAAAGTAAATTTCACTTAAACACGTTGTTTTTTTATACAAAAAAGTCTGGTTTTATCCAGATACTGTATAATACAACGGTCTCCATTTCCAGATGAAAACTGTCAGGTTTAAGTTATTAACAAGCGTATCACAAATATCGGGTTAGTTGGCCGGCCTTAGGTAATGGGTTTCAAGGGATCTTAACACAAAATTAAGCGGGATTGGCCCTTTAATCAAATGACAATGTTATCGCGTAGTATATAATGTAGGGTAAAGGTGTTTATTCACTCTAGTTGATTGTCTGTGATACCTTTTCAATGAAATGCAAACGGTCAGTTTCCATGTGTGATTGACAATAAGTACCATGCTCCACATCATATTTGTGTCTGGATAAACATTCCTACAATGCTGCACCATTTGATATGCATGTTTACACCCACTTGTAATAACGAACGTGTTATGAAAGCTGGTACTATTTTTTAAAACAAAAGCAAAGACATTAAACTAACTTTATTAATATTTTCCCAGAAATGTGCTTTTCGTAACTGTAAAAATTCCTGACAATACATTAGAGTTAGTAGTTTTATTTTGGTTTGGTTGCTGCCCTCCCACAAATACTCCATATTGTCCTGCAATATAAACATAAGCAAATAAACCATATCACTTTGAAAGATAAACATCCACTATAACTATAATGTTCTGAAACAAACACTATACAAATAATTGCATATATTGTTTTAAAACATCGAAATTTAATCTGTAACAGTTTATTATTACAAAACATGTTAGTCGGGAACTTGGGTACATGGGCATATAAGCCTAGTATAGGGGGCAGGGTGCAGCTTCCCCTCAACTTTCGAGCTATCTGACTTTTTCGGGCAGGCGGGTAAAGTGCGAAAAAAATACTGCACGAAATCTAATAAAATACTAATTTTATTTCTTTTTATTGAATATCAGAAGTTTGTACTGAATTGACTATGGGGCCACTCCTCTTTGTGCAACATTTGTGAAAGCTGTTCCAACCTCTGATTGGATGGTTGGAATTCAGGTCGGCATTTGCGGCGGTTTAATTTTCATAAATTTTCATACACATCCCTACCTGGATAAACGATCCATCCACTGTTATCTTCCATCCATACCGCCATACTTTCACCTTTAACTCTAAATGTTACTCTTATTTTATTCTGGGCTATAATATATTGCCTCTTAAAATCCACTAATTGTAGTTTAGGTGTTGGAACTGGACTATTTTTCCAGTTGATATAAACTTGAATAACCTCATCAGCTGATATTTGACCATTATTATAAACATCTACTGCTCCCTCTACATCATTGCCTGCTAATATTGACTGACTAAATTGTAGATTAGAGTAGGTAAAACTTGTATAAGATAAACCATAACCATAGGGATAAAGTGGATCATAGTTCAGATATCGATATGTTCTACCTTCCATGGAATAATTCATCATCGGCGGTATCTGAAAAGCATTTCACATAAATACACCACTCTGAAACATTACACAAATATCTTATTCATTAGATAAACTGTTCATGGGTTTTTTATACGTACTTGATCTTCATGCAACGGCCATGTGTATGGAAGTCTTCCGGCAGGTACTGAGTTAGGACCATTCATTGTAAGAACATTAAATAAAGCTACACCTGTAGCTTGAGCAGGATAGAAGGCTTCTAAGATAGCAACAACTCTAGGATTACTGTCCGCCCATGTTATATCAACAGGTCCAGCATTAAACAAGATAAGTAGGACAGGTGTATTAGCAGGACCTAAAATATATATTCCATAATCATAATTATATCGTTTCAATTATAATAGACATTACTTAGCACAATCGATAAACTATAATAAAGAATATATGTAGAACTTAATTACTGACTATTATTAACAGCATCCTGTAGAATTTGGAGTTGCTTTCCCGGTAGATCCATTGTATGTCTATCATGACCTTCCTTTTCGACAGCAACACCTGTTATGTAAATACAACATTTGAGAGTAGATTCAGAATATTAAATCTAATGTAATAATTGGTTTTTATATAACCATCGGCGTATTATTATGACGACAGGTGGACAGTAATATATACTATACGAAGCAGCGAAAGAAACGTCGTGTTGGTGTGTTACTCTGAATAGCCGCATTTGTGACTACATCTCCAACTTTATCTGAGCAATAAGCCCCCTTTCCCAGAGACGGGATTGAGCCCGGGAAATGTTCTCAAAAACGTTACCTGACTTGAATTATTCACACTACAACGTCAGCAGCATGTCACGACTAACGACAGCTCAGAAGAACAGGCGCTTGAAGACTCGACGCTGCCCACGCTGTCCGAGTCGTTACCAATCAATTCCAGGTCAATATTCGGACCATATACAAGCTTCAGCAACGCTTCCAGGCCACCAATACCATGGAGGGTTACCACAAGGCCACAAGACCGCCACGACCGATACAGCGCGCCCACGAGAGAACATCCATTGCCGTAGACCGATCCTCAACCCTCGCCCCTCGCCATCGACGTGAGCGTCTAAAATTTGCCAAACAATACCAGAACTGTCGACCGGCAATGGATAACTGTTCTGTTCACAGATGAGATTCGGTATCAACTGCAGAAGGTAGGACCAGAATATGGCGTCGACGTGACCAATGTGTTATGGAACGAGACTCATGGGGAAGTCAAAGCATGTTTGGGATGGATTCGGCCCTAACCAGAGTGTTGGTCCCGTGGTGTTCCAAAATCTTGGTCCAGGGAGTAGAGGCGGCATCGTAGCAGTGCGCTACATTGATCAAGCTCACAGACCCCAAGCTATACCACATTTCGCAAGTCATTGAAACGACGTTTTAAAGCATGACATTGCCCGTTCCCACACCGCCAGAGCTACTTGGGCCTTTCTACGGCAGAACGATGTCAACGTTATGCACTGACCAGCCCTTAGTCCGGGCTAAAACCTGATTGAACATCTTTGGGATGAAATTCAGAGGGGACTAAAAAAGATCGTGCAGATACCAAACACCACCGATGGATTACGATAGGCTTTTCTGAGAGTGTGGTTCCAGGTGCCAATGGCGTTCATCAATCGTCTGGTCCACTTCGTGTACAGACGCTGACACTCTCGATGGACACACCAGATACTGATGCATAGACTGTGTACAGACTCTAAACTTTTCCGTAATATCTTGGAATTGTTATAAATTAATCATTAATGCGTCAACATACTGTTCACAAAAAATTGACCCTCAGACTCTTAACTTTCCCGTAATATCTTGGAATTGTGATGAATTAATCACTAATGCGCCAACATACTGTTCACAAAAAATTGATCCATTTAGTAAGTCGTTTACTAGAATGATTTGATGAAAGTGCCTCTCTGATTTTGAAATCGTACTGATGTTTTGTGGGGTTTTATTTGCTGTTTAGTATAGTGCCAAATCTGGGAATAGAAAAAAGGAAGGAAGGGGTGTCAGTTAAATAAAGAAAGACATAAGGAACAAACCTAAACCCAAGCAGACAATGACAAATTCAACATCTTTAACAGCTTGTATTAAACCTTTCTGGTCATACTGGTTACAGTTATTATCACCAATGCAGCCATTATTATAACTAACTATATCTGCAAGACTCGACAGTGTTTGTACTGGGGTTGTAGTATAGAACCGATTAATAGGTGGAGAGTAGTCACCATTCTGAGCATCTTCATTATTTGCTAAAGGACCAACTATCTGAAAATTTTAGGAAGGATAAAGGAATCAAAAATCAGTACTGTACATGAATCCCTACAGTTATAATTTTTGTTAATCTGTAGTTTAAATCAAAGCGATACTTACCGCCATTTTGTAAAAGTGACTCCCGTTTAACGGAAGAAAACTATTTTGATTCTTCAGTAAAACAAAGGTCTTCATAGCCGATTCAAGGGCTAACTGTCGATGTTCCGGACTTTGAACAACAGATACGTTGTACTCCTTATAGGGATTCATCTCTGGTGGATCAAATTCTCCTAACCTCATCCTTGTGTACCACATGGGTTTCATCAATTCCCTTATTCTCGATTCTTGAACCCTTCCAGCAGTTATGGCCTTGCCTAAGAACATAAAGAGTAGATTATTAGCACTTCAGCGATGTATTACCTCAGAGATTTTGATAATCTAGGATTTTGATATAAAACGGGGTAAAGATAACATTTTTGAAAAAGAAAATGGTAAGGGAAAGTAACTTAATAATTCACTCTAAAACAAGTTTAGAGTTCCGCTTTAGGTTTTAAACTAAAATATGTGCTTTGACCCAGTTAAGGATATCCGACGCCACAATACGAGTTTTTGTTTCTGTTGGAATAGCGTGATCAAATCATACAAAATTATAAATAAGCTCTAATTACTGGATGAAAAAGTTCAATAAATATATAAATAGCACACTTTTAGAAATAATATTACCAATAGAGGCGTAAACATTTTGAGGTGGGCGTGGTTCGAGTTCCAGATTACACCCAGCATCAATACAGGCCGCAACGGTATCTATAGTATTGTTCAGGTAGTGATGTCTACTTATGATGTTTTCAATCGCACCAGCATCGCTAACAACGTATCCTTTGAATCCCCATTCATTTCTCAAAATATTAGTTAATAACTGTTTATGGGCACAGGCAGGTATACCATTTACACTGTGGATGAATAATGACAAACTACTACAAACAATCACAAGAGTAAATTCTTATAAATTGGTATAAGTTTTGAAACGTGTTCATGTTCTGTTCAAACGACCAGAAATCGTTCTTGCCAAGCTTTTGGTCCTGCACCATTGGCAAATCCAGAAAAACTTTCTCGGTCAGCACAGGAATCGAATCCCAAATCCCCCGTTTAGTGAACCAGCGCAACACTCAATGGACCACCCGGATTTCCCAGTTGTAATATATCAATTATTATAAACACTATAAAAACCCCACTGATTCCAGAGTTATCACTAGTTATTTGTATCACAGGGGATTTCGGAACAGATATGTCTTGAAAATTTGTTTGGATTTTAAATGTATTATTCTATTTTGCAGCAACTCTGTTTTGTCTTGGTTGAGTTTTTAAAAATATGCGGTAATGGAAGTATCTACCCATGACAAATTCATAGGACACAATAAGTCACTATATACCTATTATGATTAAGCATTATAACATAAATTATTATGGGTGTTATTATAAGTTACTGAAAACCTTTAATGACGAGTAGTACATATTTTTTGTTAGTTACGGCAATGCCTACCTATTATAACTACACATGATATTGTAAGTCCCAGCTTTAACACAAGCTCTGAATGCTGGTAGAAATGTTGTTCTCCAATCTCTCATGTTAACCTGGCAGAACGAGAAAAGATAAAGACGTATATAGCTGAATAATAAGCAATTCTAATGCATGATTTTAAGTTTTTTAATCAAGGGTGAAAATACTCACCACGGCATTAAACTCCATTCTTGACATTGGGTCAGTTTCTGGACCACCATAGGCATCAAAATGTTTACATCCGGCATTTGTTAGCAAGTAACGAGGGTGGTTACCTTGTAGACCCTGAACAAAAGCTGCAGCGTAAACTCCAGTAAAATACGGGTCTTCCCCATAAGTCTCCTGTGAAATAACGAAAGTTTTCAACAACAAAAAAGACGCATTCAAATTCAATAGAAATCGAATTCAACGGAATGTTTTGTCATTATTATACATGGATTATAATAACATACATCATTTCGGCCCCATCTTGGATCTCTCATAATGTTTATAACTGGGCTGAAACAACTTAATCCCTGTCCATTGTTGTAAGAACCATTGTTACTGAACATCGTATTTAGTGCTCTCACTTCTATACCAGTGGCTCGAGCTACATTATATATAACATCTGTACTGAAATAGAAACGAAACAGGTTTTCGTAATAAAAACATTCAATGAAATATTTGCTTTATAAGCTGGGGAAAATATAGCTTAGCTGGTAACTCTGCTGGTCCCGTTATTTATACACTATAGCATGAAATGTCCACGTACAAAACGATTGCTTCCTATACGCTTAAGAAGTAATTGCATCCCTGGAACATCTGTTGCCATTTTTCGAGGTTCAATCTTTTGACAAATAATAGCTTACCTGAATGATGCTGCTAAACCTAAGGCCTCTGGAAAGCCTGTTGATGGTTGTTTCACGTCTCCTCGGAGGCATTCTGAGTAAAACTCATATGGTTTGATGCCAAGTCTTGGAATAGGAACCGTTCCACCGGAACCCTTTGACATCTGACCTACCATTTCCGGTATTGTTAATCTAGCCACCAAGTCATCTACTCTTTCGTCCCATGTTAAAGATATGTTATAAAATGGGAAATCTGGAAACCCAGAGCAGCACGAAGTCAGGAAAAGGGGGATTATTAAAAGCCCAAACATTGTCTCCGTAACCAGTTTAGCAGATGTATAGTCTAAATTTGTGATTGAACCATATATATGTAATGTGTCGGGTAGTGCCTTGTGATAATACTATCAGTTTGATCGACATAATGAAGGACAGGTAAACTTTATATTTGGCCCTCCAGCGCTGTAATATGATAAGATTAGAACTATCGTATAGAAAAATGTGTTGAAATTTAGTCTTCAAATATAATTTGGCTGCTGACATTAAGGTGACCAAATACACAACTCAAATCGATTAACTAATGCGATTATAGATATTACCTGCTTGGCTTTCATAATGACGAGAGAAGCTCGTGTGCCTTCTACTGACGGTTTGGACTTGCAAGCTTACGATGTTCCCATTCACCCATTCTATGAATACATGTGACTAATTTAAATGGGAATGTAATAAGTATTAATCGTATTTGTCGTTGCTTCACAAGAATGGTAGACTTATGGGTAGATGCAGAAGATACAAAAAAGACAAACACAAAATTCGATTATACATAAACTAAAAATTATTTAATATTTTCCTAAAAATTTTGTCTCGGTAATTGTGAACATTCCAGACAATACATTAGAATCAACAGTTTTCTTCTGGTTTGGTTGTTGCCCACCAACAAATAATCCATATTGTCCTGAAATACACACCAATATAAATACATGTTATACTGGCATATACGTAGTTTAAAAATAAAATTTAATGGCACACGATTTTCACGCAATATAATCCACATTATCTCGTAATATTTAAATATCATTCGCATTTTACAGATTAATTTTCTCAACCAATGTATCCGATCATTCGCTAACCAATTTCGTTTCCCTTTTGCTGAGAAAACTTACCTGGATAAACCATCCATCCACTGTTATCTTCCATCCATACCGCCATACTTTCACCTTTAACTCTAAATGCTACTCTTATTTTATTCTGAGCTATAATATACTGTCTCTTAAAATCCACTAATTGTAGTTTAGGTGTTGGCACTGGACTATTTTGCCAGTTGATATAAACTTGAATAACCTCATCAGCTGATATTTGACCATTATTATAAACATCTACTGATCCCTCTACATCATTGCCTGCTAATATTGACTGACTAAATTGTAGATTAGAGTAGGTAAATCTTGTATAAGATAAACCATAACCATAGGGATAAAGTGGATCATAGTTAATGTATCGGTATGTTCTACCTTCCATAGAATAATTTACCATGGGTGGCAACTGAAAGAGGAAAAATACAAATGATTTGAAGAGTATGTGCAGTGCCATGGGTATTTTCAGTGGCCAAAGCTTCATTCAACAAATTTCTAAATCTGGCTGTTTCTTAAATGGGTCCCTGCACAAATGGCCTACTGTATCTCAGAATAAGGCAGCAAATTGGTTACCAAAAGAAATGCAACAAAATGGAATGGGTCCTACTGTTCTTCTAATGAAGACGGACATACATCATACAGTGTGCTACGAAGAAAGTATTGCCCGAATAGCGGCACTACGGACTACTCTTATATCGAATTCAAACTGTTAAAGGATCTTTTACGTGAACGCCAATGTGTTCGCGGGACCTAGTTGTTTCTTCTCATCCGAACGACTAGACAGCTCTTCTTGCCAGGTACTCCGCCCTGCATCACTGACAAGGGGGAACCACGCCAGAAATTCTGCATGAACTTTCTCGGCCAATGCAGGAACTGGATACCCACCACCTGGCTACAGAGCCAGCACCTTACCAACTTAGCCACCGTGGCCGTCTCCAATCCTTGTACATATAATTTTTAACCTTACTTGATCAGTGGTCATCGGCCATGTGTATGGAAGTCTACCGGCAGGAACAGAATTGGGGCCATTCATTGTAAGAACATTAAACAAAGCATCCCCTGTAGCTTGAGAGGGATAAAAAGCCTCTACAATAGCTACAACTCTAGGATTACTATCAGCCCATGTTATATCAACTGGTCCAGCATTAAATAAGATCAGCAGAACCGGTGTGTTAGCTGGGCCTAGAAATATAAACAATTCTAGGGTTACTATAAACCCATGCTATATCAACAGGTCCAATAAGCAATATATACCAAGAGATGTGTCACACAAAACAGGATAGCAGGATATAAAGTCTATCTACAATTACAGCATAAAGTCTATCTGCAACAAGTCTATCTACAATTACAGCATAAAGTCTATCTACAATTACAGCATACCAAAAAGTATTTGAAGACACTTTGTGATGCTACCAAAATAAAAGCTTTAACTTACTATTATTGACGGCGTCTTGAAGAAGCTGTAATTGTTTGCCAGGTAAATCTATATTTGGTCTGTCCACGGCCTCTCTCTCTATATCATTACCTATAAAACAAATGAATACATTCAGCATTATACTTGTATCTTAAAAACCTTAATCAAAATACATAATTTACATATCTGCATACTATTCACATATCTGTACAATTTGCTTGATAAAGTCTAGAGTATTTTCGTCGATATGTCGCTTAGAATTAAACCCAGTAATTGCTTATCCATAAAATTGTACCTTGTGTACATAAACTATGGTTTGTGTTTATTACATACCTAGCCCTAGACAGACGATGACCAAATCAACACCTTGAACAGCATCAATAATACCAGTCTGATTGTAGTTGTCGCAGTGTGTACTTCCGACACACCCAGCATTATACTGAACAGTGTTTCCTAATCTAGAGAGATTCTTTAAGGGCGTGGTGGTATATAGTGGGTCCGGATGAGGCGAATAATTACCAGTTTGAACCGAAGTATCATTAGCTGCAGGACCAACAATCTAGTTTTAAACAAGCAGAAAATTCATGAATATGATATCACTTAGTGGCTTCTTGGTAATGGAATTGATCATTTCACATATCTGTTTCTCAGCCGCAAACTCTGGTTGGTTCAGAGTCTGATATAATAATATTTCTAATAAATGCAAATTGTATCGGTTGCCGTTTCAGATGTGGGCATAAACGGCAATATCATTAACTTTAAACTATTAGAAGAACACGACAGTTATGGATTAACTGTAGACCAACTGTAACTATATCTTTGTGTTGAGCATGCCTCTTTTATTAATCATTGGGGATGTCGTGTTGTAAAGCTTATAAACACCTACAGCAATTTTATTGAAGATTCCAGTTTTTGTTGGAAGAAAATTATTTAAATTCTTCAAAAGAACAAAGGTTTTCATAGCTGTTTGTGTGGCGAGTTGTCTGTGTTCTGGACTTTGTACAACTGATAGATTTAACTGTTTATATGGATTCATTTCTGGTGGATCAAATTCTCCCAACTTCATTCTGGTGTACCAAACTGGTTTCATTAATTCTCGTACTCTTGTTTCTGTTATTTTACCTTCTGATATAGCTTGACCTGAGATGTAATTATATTGTATGAATTTAAAGAACTATTCAAGTTAATATCATTTAGAAAATGAAATGGAGTTTAACGTCCCACTGCTCTGCTCTGCACAACAGCACTACGACCTACTATTGTATTCAATTCCAACCTCACGGAATCTTTTACGTGCACTCCAATGTGTACACGGTACCTTATTTTTTCGTACCATCCGAACGGCTAGACAGCTGTCTTTTTCAGACCCTCCGCCCTGCATCACTGACAAGGGGGAACCACGCCCGAAAATTTCGATGAACTTTTTCGGCCAATGCAGGTATGGAACATCCGACATCCGGGCTAATGAGCCAGCATCTTACCTACTTAGCCACCATGATCCCCCATATCATTTAGAAATTTTGTTTACGTTGAGTAAATCGAATCGGATATAATTTTTAGTAGAATTTAACAAATTTTTCCACTTGTCTTACAATTTATTTACTAATATAACTCTCTTTTTTTGCGATACTTAAAAAAACAAAAGTAGTTAAAATAGGTTAGTAATTTGAAAGTTTAACATGTCTTTAACAAATGTTTACCTACCCATAGATTCGTAAACAATTTCACTCTTCTCTTGGAGTCCAAGTTCAATATTGCAACCAGCATTTATACATGCAGCTACTGTATCTACACTATTATTTAGATAATGATGGTATTTTATAATGTTCTCAATAGCTCCAGCATCACTTATAACATAACCACTAAAACCCCATTCATTTCTCAAAATATCTGTTAATAGTTCTTTATTAGCACAGGATGGTACTCCATTTATTCTGTAAAAATAACGATGCTTAACAAAAAAAGGAGACAATAACATTGTTATCAAACTTTTACCAATAAATTAAATTATTATTCGATAATTTTTCTTAGACAAAAGGCGGGGTGAGTGTGTGGATAGCCGGCAGCGAAATGTGTGTAAACACGGATGGAATTTACGGTGTAGAAAACCCAGGAGCTGTGTGAATATGAAAACGATTCAACTTCACACTACCGATTTAATATCGTGGGTAAAAGTAAACTTACCTATAATAACTACACATAATGTTATAGGATCCAGCTTGGACGCAAGTTCTAAAGGCAGGAAGGAAGGTAGTTCTCAAGTCCCTTGTTGATACCTAAAAGAATAAATGTAACAACCTCGATAACGCAATAAATAATGGGCTTATGCAAAATGCGTTCTGAAGCATATGAACATACATTGTTATCAAGTTACAAGGCTAAAACGATGAACCATAAAACCAATTCAGTCTTTAACAATTCAAAAAATGACCACATAAATGTTCTGAATTTGCCACAATTAAATTATCAAGATAAATTACTTTTATTTAGAACAAATGAAAATTTCAATACACCATTACCATTATAATTCCTGATAAAGAATTATAAAAAACACAAACGTAACTAACTTCGGCGTTAAATCCCAATCTGGAAACAGGATCACTCTCCGGACCAGCATAGGCATCAAAATGTTTACACCCTGCACTTGTTAAAAGATATCTTGGATGATCGCCCTGAAGACCATCAACAAAAGCTGCTGCATATTGCCCGCTAAAATAGGGATCTTCACCATAAGTCTCCTAATTAAATCAAAAGCAGGGGATTAAATGCGAATAGAGTCGTCGAAATATATCTTACACAAAATTAGTTCTTAATTGAAGTTGATTGCACTACTTTGTGGATAACGGCACAACAAATATTCGCTTTACTATCATGACGTTTAGTCACAGTTTTTGTACATTTGCAAAGGAGTCCAGTTCTATAAACAAACGCAATGGGGTTTACAATTAAAGCCAACAAAATCAGCCACTCAACATGGGAACAAGAGAGAGAGAGAGAGAGAGAGATGGGGTTTAACGTCCACTCGACACAAACTAGGTCATTTCGTGGCTAACATATGGTTTAATTTTATGTCTTTAGCAGTTGGAGGAACCGGGGTGCCTGGGGGGAAACCCACGAGGTTGAGAAGGCGCCCCGTTCCACATACGCTCACACCAGGGATCGAAACACCAGCCACAAACCAGAGGTGACCGGCTAGCTAGAGGTCGAAGCGCGGCACTGTAGACCACTAGGCCATCCCAACCCTCAACATGGGAACAAACAACCTGACATCATTCAAATCATGTTAATGATGCAAGGTCTTTACTTTGTTTTTTTTTTCTAAAGAGAAACAAATAGAAGAGAGGGTATGATACTTTGGTCAGTATCTTATGTGCAAATCTCAATTCCAATCATTCATGAAAGAAAAAATACATACTTCATTTCTTCCCCATCTTGAATCTCTCATTATGTTTATTACTGGTGAAAAACAGCTGAGTCCTGTACCAAGACCATATTTCCCTTGTTTACTAAATACTGTATTTTTAGCTCTTACTTCTATAGCAGTTGCTCTAGCTACATCATAAATCACATCTGTACTTTTATTATGAAATAAACATTGCAGTGAATTAAAATGCAGTGAGGTCTTCAATACGTGAATTATATTCATTAAAGAACTTGGCTTGTTATATTGAAATAGAAATTGTTGAAAATGTCATGATTTTGATCAACAAAAGTATCGTTACAATCAAAACTGGCAGAGTTGGGTTATTTCCTACCTGAAAGCTGCTGCAAGACCTATAGATTCGGCAAAACCAGTTCCACCTTGCTGTACATCGCCACGGAGACATTCTGTCCACCATTCATATGGTTTGATGTCTAACCTAGGAATTGCATCAGTTCCACCCGTGCCTTTTGCCATTTGACCAACCATTTCAGGAATGGTTAATCTGCTAACTAAATCATCTACTCTTTCGCCCCATGTTAAAGACACGTTATAGAAAGGGAGATTGGGAAATCCGTAGCACGAAGCAAAAAATACCAGGAGCAAAATATTGGCGTGCGCCATAGCTGACACATTTAAGAAATGGCTGATGGCGATACCTATAAAAGTAAATAGTTTTGCTCTACTTTTGTGTGTTATTGACCTTATTAGTTTGAACTTTATCTGTTTATATCGCGATAACGTATTACTTGATTAAGATTAGAAGTACCCAATTAGTTTTACTGAGTGTTAGTCTAAACTGAGGAAATATTTTCAAACAAAAATGTTTTATTACTGAACAATACTAACATTATTTCAAGATGTAAATTATTCACACAATGTTACTGTATTGAGTAATAATAGATTTATATTATGTCTGCACTGGCTTTCCGTACTTGATTTTATGTACGTCACTCGACTGCAATTTGAACCATGTTTGTGCACCCCGGATTGAATATTGAAATAACGATATAAGCACATTTCGTTAGTTTTATTACAACCTGTACTAGGCATGCACTACAACATCGTGGACTTAAATAACAGTTCAATATAGCCACGAACGATCCATAAAAGGTGTCGGTTAAGTTTTGATTGATGTGATTGCGATTGGAGGCCTGTGTTAATACGACCAGTCAGGTATTGTTGTATGGAGAGATAGTGTGGTTAAATATCAATTGTTGGATTTGAGATTTGTTTATACATGTTTATTTCCACTGCGGGGCCAGGGCGCAACGAAGACAGATTTTGAGGTTTTAGGACAGAGAAAAAGGACATTTAGTATTACTAGAATTTGAGACATTTGACATTTATTTATTAACAGTAATGCTGTAGTGCAGTTTTAAATAGATTATTTTGTCTTCATATCGTTATCAACGTAGTGATATCAAGCAAGGTGAATCAAAACTATCATACCTATCGCCGTTTAGTATTAGCTTGAAATGTCGACTGTCTGTATTTTTCTTCTAGTATTCTTGACTTCGTGCTATGGGTTTCCCGATTTCCCCTTCTATAACGTGTCTTTAACATGGGACGAAAGAGTAGATGATTTAGTTAGCAGATTAACCATATCTGAAATGGTTGGTCAAATGTCGAAAGGCAACGGTGGAACTGACGCAATTCCTAGATTAGGAATTAAACCTTATGAATGGTGGACAGAATGTCTCCGTGGCGATGTACAGCAAGGTGGAACTGGTTTTGCTGAATCTATAGGTCTTGCAGCAGCTTTCAGGTAGTTCATCACATATACTTATATTTTTGTTAAATTCATGATGTGAAATGTACTCAGCAATTTTTAAGCATTCAAATTATGAAGACACCAATTATGAGATTCACTGCTACTATTGGCGGCCTTACTTCATTTTAATTAACGGCTATGTTTATTTCATAATAAAAGTACAGATGTGATTTATGATGTAGCTAGAGCAACTGCTATAGAAGTAAGAGCTAAAAATACAGTATTTAGTAAACAAGGGAAATATGGTCTTGGTACAGGACTCAGCTGTTTTTCACCAGTAATAAACATAATGCGAGATTCAAGATGGGGTAGAAATCAAGTAAGTTAACAAAAGAAAAAATACAACCACAATTTATATGGAAATAACAATCACTGGTAATACACATATAGCACGGCGTTTCAACAAGTATCCTCTTGTCGTTATCAAGCGCAGGCCGGTCTTATATGAATGACTTGTTTAAATAAAAATTATACCAAGAAAGAATAAGTAGTCGGCGAATATTATATCCCTATCTCCCAACTTTATTTATATTCTTACAAACGTTGACATTACTGTACATTATTCATGTGTTTAGTCAACTTACTAATTACCATCAAAGATTTTAATTTAACAGGAGACATATGGTGAAGATCCCTATTTCAGTGGTGAATATGCTGCAGCTTTTGTCCAAGGTCTTCAGGGTGATCATCCACGATACATTTTAACTAATGCTGGATGTAAACATTTTGATGCCTATGCGGGTCCTGAAAATGACCCCGTTTCTAGGTTGGGATTTAACGCAGAAGTAAGTTTTTCACAAGCATACAAAGTTGTAATATCTTTAAAACTCAATGCAATTTATCTCAATTAAACAAGCCAGCTTACTGGATCTTAAACATGTTATATCCGTCTGTAGGTATCAATGAGAGATTGGAGAACTACTTTCCTACCTGCCTTCAGAAGTTGTATCAAAGCTGGTTCCTATAATATTATGTGTAGTTACTATAGGTAAGTCTACTGTTGTACATTTACAAGACTGTTTGCACCTCCACCAACTATTTTAAACTTCTGAAATTCTTTAACCAAGGCACTATTCAATTGTTCTAAAATATTGTTTGTATTTTTACAGAATAAATGGAATACCATCCTGTGCTAATAAAGAACTATTAACAGATATTTTGAGAAATGAATGGGGTTTTAGCGGTTATGTTATAAGTGATGCTGGAGCTATTGAGAACATTATTTTAAGACATCATTATCTGAACAATAGTGTGGATACAGTTGCTGCCTGTATTAATGCTGGTTGTAATATTGAACTTGGACATCCTACTAATAATATCTATGATTCAATAGGTAATCACAGATTTTAAACTATTTTCGAGCTTGACTTACATTTTACTGACAATTCAAATAAAATCTGCGAATACGCTATCTTAAAATCTGAATTTTGTTCTATGAAATATGCCAGATCTGTGTCCTCGGTCTAATCATCTTTGATATGGTCACCATGGGAACAATGACGGGGATTCTGTAATTATCATAGATCAACATCAGTTTACATAATTTCATTACGAACAAGACAATTCGATATAGTCGAGTCGTAGCAAGGTGAACAATAATGCAATTAACTGCAACTAATTTTGAAACGTTTTTATCTCAGGTCAAGCTGTATCAGAAGGTAAAATAACAGAAACGCGAGTAAGAGAATTAATGAAACCAGTTTGGTATACCAGAATGAAGTTGGGAGAATTTGATCCACCAGAGATGAATCCATATAAACAGTTAAATCTGTCAGTTGTACAAAGTCAAGAACACAGACAACTCGCCATACAAACAGCTATGAAAACTTTTGTTCTTTTGAAGAATTTAAATAATTTTCTTCCAACAAAAACTGGAATCTTCAATAAAATCGCTGTAAGTTGTATTTTATAGGTATGTAAAGCGTTATGCTTCGGTATTAATGTTATATAAAAAGGTGCAATCAAACTCTCTTTATAACAATGTACATAGACGAATGGTCACCGTGAAAACTGTTTTGTTTTCTGAAGAACTTTCGTTGCCTTGCTGATTTGTAATCGCCAAGGGCGACCTACTTCACTGCATGTGGCATGTAATTTTAGCTTCAGTTATCTATGGATATCCCGTGAACTAGAAATTCCAAATGGCAAATATATTGGGATACTGGGACCTAACATTAATTAATACAAATAAATATAAGCAAACATTTCCCAAACGTACCAGGTGTTCCAGGAAAATAAGCATACCCCGTCACGACTTATAGCTAAATACATGTAGTGCAATGTCTAGTGCGGGAATATCGAATTATTTTGGGGTAAATATAAATCGGTATTTAGATGGACAGCTCTATAAGCTTG
Organism: Patella caerulea; assembly: GCA_036850965.1. Classification (NCBI taxonomy): domain Eukaryota; kingdom Metazoa; phylum Mollusca; class Gastropoda; family Patellidae; genus Patella; species Patella caerulea. The sequence goes on along the minus strand of JAZGQO010000014.1, from coordinate 32,234,979 downwards.
GTCATTTACTCTTTTGTGTTCTATTTATTTTTAACAGATTGTTGGTCCTGCAGCAAACGATCCACATGTTCAGACTGGTGGTTATTCACCAGCAGTAGATCCACGATATACTACCACACCTCTAATGAACCTCTCTAGATTAGGAAACACTGTTCAGTACAGTAATGGATGTACTGGAAATACTACTTGTATAGATTACGACCAAGCTGGTATAATAAAAGCTGTTGATGGAGTTGACCTGGTTATCGTATGCTTAGGATTAGGTATGTGAATTACTAGCTAAGTCACCCGGTTAGATTCGCTTCATATTTGCATTTCTATATTAAATAATCTGGAAGTTGGGAGTTCAAGTTGTACTGATTACAACCAAACTGATATTTTCTTCTTTTTTTTGGGGGGGGGGAAGTACATTTGACAACAGATTTAATGAAAAATATAAGGTATTATTTATTTTTGTAGGTACTGTTATTGAAAGAGAAGGCCACGACAGACCCAATATAGATTTACCTGGTAAACAATTGAAACTTCTGCAAGATGCAATCAGTAATAGTAAGTTTTTTTTTATATTTAATTATGCTAGTAATAACATTGTTGTTAATATGTCTAATAGTAACCGTCGAGTTCTTTTTATTATTAGGTCTTTCTATTATATCCGGTTTTGTGCTGGACCGGTTTGCATACTATTAGGTGATAGTACTACTATTTCTTACACTTCTTGGTCCGGCTAATGTACCCGTTTTACTTACCTTGTTTTATGCTATACCGCTTGATCTAACAGAGTTGTTTTTATTTCTAGGTCCTGCAAATACCCCGGTTCTTCTTATCTTGTTTAATGCTGGACCAGTTGATATAACATTGGCTGATAGTAATTCTAGAGTTGTTGCTATCTTAGAAGCTTTCTATCCTTCTCAAGCTACAGGAGAAGCTTTATTTAATGTTCTTACTATGACTGGTCCCAATTCTGTTCCAGCTGGCCGATTGCCTTACACTTGGCCAATGTCAACTGATCAGGTAAGTTATTCATACATATGTCCAAAAATGTGTTTAATTGCACTCGACATTAACTATGTCACTTCCGAAGAAACATATATTTTTTTTAAATTTCAATAATACGTTTGCGAGTGGGGGTATTTAGATGTGGTAGGATGGCGGAGTTTAGGCGGGCGAACACGTTATCTCTCCACAACCACCACCCAGTACCGCACCCCACCCCTCAGAGAATGGCACTATAATGTGTTCTATGGCGCGTAAAAGTGCCCTAGGAATTAAGATGTTTACAATTTATTTCAGTTGCCTCCGATGGTAAATTATTCTATGGAAGGTAGAACATACCGGTACATTAACTATGATCCACTTTATCCCTATGGTTATGGTTTATCTTATACAAGTTTTACCTACTCTAATCTACAATTTAGTCAGTCAATATTAGCAGGCAATGATGTAGAGGGATCAGTAGATGTTTATAATAATGGTCAAATATCAGCCGATGAGGTTATTCAAGTTTATATTAACTGGCAAAATAGTCCAGTACCAACACCTAAACTACAATTAGTGGATTTTAAGAGACAATACATTATTGCTCAGAATAAAATAAGAGTAACATTTAGAGTTAAAGGTGAAAGTATGGCGGTATGGATGGAAGATAACAGTGGATGGATGGTTTATTCAGGTAATGTTTCTAAATGCAGAGGCGCGAGCCGCCCCCCCCCCCCACACACACACACACACTAATTTTCGACAGTGCCCTTTTTTACCGCTGGAAGTGCTTTTTTCAGACCCAAATATGTCCGTTCCGAACGTTTACTTAGACGAAAATATCAGCCAAATAGCTCTTGGAATGGCTACAGATGCAAGGAAATAACTGATAACTCCCCCCCCCCTCAGCGGCGTCCCCCTTTCCGCGGTAAGTGCCCTCATTTTGCGGCGCCCCCCCCCCCCCCTTTCAAAATTCCTAGATCCGCCCCTCAAATATACAAAATTTTACAAAGTGAAATGAATAGATCGATGTTTATACCGAAGCTTCGGGGCAAATATTAACCTCCAAGCCATGTGCATTTCTATTATATTCCATTTAATTGACGTTTTTGTGGCATTATGCTGACGTTTATGTATGCTTATATTATTTCATGGCCTTATATTGTTGATGTTAATATTTCAGGACTATATGGACTTTTTGTTGGTGGTCAGCAACCAAACCAGAATAAAACTACTAACTCCAATGAACTATCAGGAATGTTTACGGTTACCAATACTAGGTTTCTAGGAAGATTATAATAACAAATTAAATTTTTATAATAAAGTTTTGTTATGTTTATATAGTTTATTCTAACGGGTGGCATCCTGTATATCAAAATGGAAACATTTTGTAATATCGTGTAATGGCAATGTGAACGTTCGGGATTTATGGGTTTTTTTTCACCAAAGATTCTGTAGACAACGTCTGAAAACTTGTGACCCAAATCATAATGGCAATTAGTATCGTGAGAGTACGACAATATAGATTATGTAGTCAAAAAGGGCTATGTGGCATGTTGGAACTGTGACTTCGATACGCCTGTACTGAGATTTGGAACTATCAAATATTATACGGGAGGTACATGTAACAAAGCTTGAGTGAGGGATTTGGACTAAATTTTTCTATTAGATGGGTAAGTACCCAGATGAACTCCTCCCAAATATTAGATTGATTCAGTTGATACCGACCTCGAAATTTGGAAATTATATATTTTAATAGAAAAATAAGATAAAAATGGGCAATTTTGTAACCAGTTTTACATGATCTGCTCTTCCGACTATAATTGATTTGGGCACACAAAATTTTGGCTGTTTTTCATTTCTACCTTGGTACTGACCGGATACCCAACCTAACACTCTCTGAAAATCGAATTTAATGAAAACCAGTTTGAGATAATATAGTTCGCCCTTTGCACGGACTGGAACAATATTTCAGTGTTACCCACAACTAGCAACCTTCCTACCAACAAAACAAAAAATAAAAGTTTGTTACATTCTTTGTTTCAGTTACATATATTCACACAATATTTCCAACAAAGATATGTAAGAAATGAAAAACAGCCAAATTCAAAGGGGAGCCAACTCAATAATTGTATTTTAAGTCTTTGAAGCTTGATAATTACAAATAGAATTTTCATGGTTTTTATATAATAAACGATATTATATTTAATATATATCATGAAAGTTTATGTAATTGGCACTCAGTTAGATGTATAGAAATTGAAAAAGCAGTATCGAAATGACCAAACATTTCAGCGAAACATAAAATAGACCCATTGTATGTTTATATAATGATATGCCAAGCGGGGCGATGCGAACAACTACAGTTCATCTTCCAGGTGACCTCCCTACGTCTGGTCGTCTTATTTAAAGAGCCAAACTCGATTATATTTTGGAGAATAAAACTGCTAAATTGTGTGTTAAAACCTCTTAAAACTCTACCTTAGAGCCGAGCAACTAACTCAAACAACTTAAACCCGGTAGTCGACAACTGAAATTGAATCCCGGTGTCCCAAGCTGTATTCTACAGTGAAGGGATAAAACCAGACTTTAATAAGCTACAAGGCCTATCATATCTTACCAATATCAAAAATTTAGAGTAGAGACACAACAATTCGGGTAGAAAAGTTTTGAAATTATGGTTAAAAATTGGTCGGAATTAACCCATAGTAATGGTTGTATTCGAAGAAATATTGGTATTGATGGAACTCGTCTGCCCGAACCAATTAGAGTATCAGCTTCTTTCATCTATGACAATTTATACTCAGTTGGATGTCAGAGTGAATATATAATGTTGCTACTCCAGTTTGCAGAAAGGAAGTACGTTTAATTTAGTTAGAACAAAAAAAAGGAAGTTCCTATGTGACTGACAGCGGACTATGCTATTGACTCTAGTTATAAGCACCGTGAAGGGCTAGTTTTAATGTCACCGTACTTCAGATCATCTGCAAGTAACATTCGAGTAGGTGCCATGGCGAATAATCGTTTTCAATTGTCCTGCATTTGTCGACATACCAAGCCCATTGCTTTCGTTCAAGGTCTACAGGGCGATCACCAACCTAACAAGTTCAGGAGGTAAACATTTGATGGGATCGCCCACAAACCATAATAATACAGGTTTATATGAGCCTCTGTGAAAGAAAATAGTATCGGATTGATTAAGATGAGTTGTTAAGATCGGTTGTGACTTACATTTGTCTAATATCTGTAATATTCGCTGTGCTTATTTTGTGGGAAAGAAAGCATACTGGACACGAACTTTTTGGATGCAACGGCAAACCGTCCCCGTGTTTAATCCATCCGCTCTGCTTCTTTTTTTCGGTTAATATCATAAAATCATAAATATATTTATTTTCTCTCGACATTATGCAAATTTACAATTCAGAACAAATAAAAACCAGGGTCGAGTGCATTGTAATTGGACTAATTTATTCTGTATTTCGGGTCACTCGATATCCGCATTAGCAGGGACCTCACTTCCTTATTTATGATATAGACATAAAAAATAACCCAATAAAAATTTAATTATAAAATTTTAACATTTATATTAGTACCATGACCTATAAATCTTACACTGAACTAATTAAGCTTATTAATATTTTCCGAGAAATCGGGTTTCTGTGACTTCAAACATTCCTGACAATACATTAGAGTTAGTAATTTTATACTGGTTTGGTTGTTGTCCTCCCACAAATACTCCATATTGTCCTGAAATATAAACCTAGATATAACTATGTTATTAAACATAAACAACAATCTTTTATCCTTATTTTCCTGAAGTATAAACACCAATGCTTGATCAATATTGCCTTGATAAACACCAACCTTAAAAATAAACATAACCATATATCAGCCATATTGCCCTCAGATAAACACAGACCCATGGTGCATCCTTGCGTAATTTCAGAGTACCATATAAACGATCATAAGACTGAAACTTACCTGGATAAACCATCCATCCACTATTATCTTCCATCCATACCGCCATACTTTCACCTTTAACTCTAAATTTTACTCTTATTTTATTCTGAGCAATAATATACTGTCTCTTAAAATCCACTAATTGTAGTTTAGGTGTTGGTACTGGACTATTTTGCCAGTTGATATAAACTTGAATAACCTCATCAGCTGATATTTGACCATTATTATAAACATCTACTGATCCCTCTACATCATTGCCTGCTAATATTGACTGACTAAATTGTAGATTAGTGTAGGTAAAACTTGTATAAGATAAACCATAACCATAGGGATAAAGTGGATCATAGTTAATGTATCTGTATGTTCTACCTTCCATGGAATAGTTCGCTATTGGTGGTATCTGTAATGGTGTTTATAAAAATAACATTGCCAAGCAACGAATATGCCTCTTCGAAATATTTTGAATGGTGGCTATGGTGTCAGAGGCAATGACATCCGTTCAAAGGAGGGCGATCGTTGTTTCTATTGCGCTCCTCTTTTGGAGTATCTGATCAATCCTAGCAAGGTTGCAGTTACACGGATACTCTGCCAAAAATCGTTGTGTGATTCTAAATTTCGATAGGATTATTTGTTATGGCTTACCGAACAAACCCACCAAGTTTCAAAATTCTCACTGATACAGCGCTTACAATACCTTTTGGGCGATAGAATGACTGACAGGAAGGTATGTCGACAATTTGCCGCCTGTGAAACTCAAAAAGCATTAGGATAATAACTTTGTCTTCCTGAAAGTTTTGTCACCTTTTTCGGTTTGATTTCATGTATTTTCATAATTGATTTACCTGTTGGTCACTTGCTGGCCATGTACATGGTAATCTGCCTGCTGGAACAGAGTCCGGTCCGCTCATTGTTATGACATTAAACAGAGCTTCACCTGTAGCTTGGGAAGGATAAAAAGCTTCTAAGATAGCAACAACTCTAGGATTACTATCAGCCCATGTTATATCAACTGGTCCAGCATTAAACATGATAAGTAGAACGGGTGTATTAGCTGGACCTAAAATATAAACAACCAGCAATAAAACAACAGCGAAGGCAATTGTAAACTGAAAAAAAATACTAAGTGAGGGTATTGGTTGGAACTTATTCTTAATAAGGACCAATCAAAAGGCAAGAAATCTGTCATGGTTAAATGACACGATTTGGACATAGCAAGAAAACCCGTAATGTGGAAAGGTAGCAGGGGGTGGTATTTATATATTTTGTATTTGGAGCAGTGTCAACATGAAAACAAGTAGAGTACCTACTATTATTGACAGCATCTTGTAGAATCTGTGACTGATTAACCGGAAGCTCAATTGTGTTCCTATCTAGGCCCTCTTTTTCAATGTCATTACCTGTAGAAATTAGATATAAATAGCAAGTTTTCTTCATATAAATAGTATGAACTTACTTTTCAAATAGTATGAACTTACTTTTCAAATAGTACAAACTATACACCATTTACATAAACATACTGTACCTATCAAGCCTGATTAGTTTAGAGTTCACGTCAGATAGCAGAGTGGTTTTAACCAGAGGAAGTAAATTTCAACATACCAAGCCCGAGACAAACAATCACGAAGTCAACACCGTTTACAGCTTGTTTCAGACCCTCGTGGTCATAAGTCTGACATCTAGTGCTTCCAATACATCCAGGATTATACTGAACAGAGTTTCCTAATCTTGATAGATTTATCAGTGGTGTAGTCGCGTAGCGTGGGTCAACTGGTGGTGAGTAGTTACCTGTCTGAACTTTTGAATTATTAGCTAAAGGACCAACGATCTATAAAACGGTTGAAAATATGAATGTAATGCAATAGAATACAATGGTGTGTGAAACGTATCTTCATTTTATTAGAAAACACAAATTTGCAATATGTGCAAAAAGGCACAGATCTAATTTTTCCCCTTTGAGTAATGTGGAAAACAATAATCTTAATTATACCAAGGACCGTACATTTGACACTGCTATATTGGCAATACAGATATAGTGTTAATGCAAATATTAGTACTCACCGCAATTTTCTGGAATTGTGTTCCAAATTTCAAAGGGAGAAAGTTATTTTCGTTTTTAAGAAGAACGAAGGTTTTCATAGCTGTTTTTATGGCGAGTTGTCTGTGTTCTTGACTTTGTACAACTGATAAATTTAACTGTTTATATGGATTCATCTCTGGTGGATCAAATTCTCCCAACTTCATTCTGGTGTACCACATGGGTTTCATCATTTCTCTTACTTTAGATTCTTGAAGCTTTCCTTCCGAGACAGCCTGACCTTTAAAGACACAAACAGCTTATTCACAAACAAGAGTTTCTCCGTAATATATAAATATTGTATAAACATCACTGATCTCAACCAAGAAACTTTAATAAATGATTCGTGTTATCGACTCATACATCCTAATTAATTTTCGTATGGAAAAACAAACCAAAGTCGTGTTACCCAAAGAAGGTTCATTGTAATTATATCAAAAATATAAATATAAATCATTTACCAATGGATTGGTAGACATTCAACAGAAAAGATAGTCCAAGTTCAATATTACATCCAGCATTTACACACGCCGCTGCAGCATCTACACTGTTGTTTCTGTAGTGGAATTTGGTTACAACATTAGACACCGCATCCGCGTCACTTATAACATAACCTTTGAACCCCCATTCATCTCGAAGAATGTCCGTTAACAATTCTTTGTTTGCACAAGATGGTATACCATTTATGCTATAATTGAAAACAACAGGTTTTGTTTAAAGAGACCACCTGTAATAAAAACGATCCTACCAGCGATATTCGCTTTGGAAAAATATAAATATAGGTTGCTAGTAAAACGGAGCGCCTGGACCTAGTCAAGACCATAAACTTAAAATTCTATCCAGTTTCACCTTTCTGTTATTGCTGGCCAATAAAAGATACGCAGTTGAACACTAGTGGGCGTCTAGATGGCACAAAAAATAACAACACTCACCTCCACTTTCTCGTTGACCTTATTTTCCGCCATGTTAAAATCAATTATACTGACGGTGGCTCTTCTATTTTCAACACACACGTTCCGACATATTTTTGTAACCACTTATATTTAATTCAAACATCGACCTACACAACGAATGAACGGTCCAACGAATGATGCACCAACGCACCAACAAAGGAGTGTAAAATACCTACCTATTATAACTGCACATGATATTGTAAGTTCCAGCTTTAACACAGGCTCTGAATGCTGGTAGAAATGTCGTTCTCCAATCTCTCATAGTAATCTGTAAGGTACACACAATACAAATTGTAGAATTATACAAACTGTTTGTATGTGGGTTGTTAAGGACGGATCATCATGTTTACCTGTGCATCAAAATCGAGGTATTGTGGTCCAGCCCAGCCATCAAAATGTTTACATCCCGCACTTGTTAAAAGATATCGTGGATGATCGCCCTGGAGACCTTGAACAAAAGCACTGGCTAGTACACCGCTTACATAAGGATCTTCTCCGTAGGTCTCCTGAAAAAGAAGGGCGTGCATTGCATAATTATAACAAAGGTTATAAGTAGATCTACAGTCTGGGAAAATTAATGAAATTCCGATGATCTTAATTCAGTTTCACTACAGGTAAAATACAGTCAAAAGAATTAATGACGTATGCGATAGTTCTTACTTCATTTCTGCCCCATCTAGGATCCCTGGCAATATTTATAACTGGACTCAAACAGCTGAGTCCCCTGCCAACGGTATATGAACCGTCCTTACTGAACACAGTGTTATGAGCTCTGACTTCTATACCAGTTGCTCTAGCAACATTAAAAATGACTTCCTCGCTGCAAAATATAAAGTTTCTAATGGAACTTATACAAGATTATAAAGCTAAAATAATCATATTTCCAACAAATATTTCATCATGAATTCTGATAATAAGGGGTAAACATTATACCTGAAAGAAGCTGCTAATCCAATGGCTTCAGGAAAACCAGTTCCACCTCCACCAATATCTCCTCGAAGACATTCCGTCCACCATTCATACGGTTTGATTCCAAGTCTTTGAATTGGATCAGTCCCATTTGTGCCCCTTGACATTTGACCTACCATTTCAGGAATTGTTAATCTACTAACTAAATCATCTACTCTTTCTTCCCATGTTAACGATACGTTATAAAAAGGGAAATCGGGAAACCCATAGCGGGGTGCCACAAAATTTAGGAACAGTAACACGGTTAATCGAACTATCATGACGTCAACCAAACTCTATGAAGATCATTCGGGTCACTCAATTGAATAAAAGAGATAAATATATATTTTAGGGTATAAGAATTAAGGAGTGTCTTGCATTCAATCAGATAACACTATCAAAATTTTTGGGAAGATATAACACGTAAGACTATTATTGACCATTGAGATTTCATTTTGTAGAACTGCTTTCGCCTTTTGCGCGTTATCTACATGTATACTTGGCCTCTGTGGTTTTAGTTTTCTTTGTATCTCAATAGGGGAAGTTTATCCTACCGGCAATATAGCGCACGTGTGTATTTTTGGGATCAAGATTAACCAGACAACCATCTTTATATCCAAATATAATTCCAAAACATCAGTAAGGACTAATATGTAATTTGTTTAAGTATCACATTAGCAGTGACAGCTATTAAAAAGTGAAACTTTACAGCCTTATCTGCTGTTGCGATGACATATTTGTCATGTAGTCTTCCAAGTAATATGACAGTGTCTTTATCATGGCTTGTTATTACAGGTCTTGGAGAATCTTGTCTTCCCGATATTTTGGATCATATTTTCGGGATGAAATGATCGGTAATATAACAGACATTCCTTATTGTATAAAAAGAAAGGATGGAAAATATGTAAGTTCGAATATAATGTAGACCAAGCGGGTTGTATAAAAGTTCAGTGTTCAACAAAACATAATTCCTACTACTGATAGTCTGGTGTGGAATAAATTGATCACGTTCACAATCTTGCACGGAGGGCTTAATAAATTACCTAAATTGAAATAGTCTAAGGTACCACTCTTTCTAAATACCCTACTATGTGCCCAGAAAAAACTAAACAACCAATTTGTTTTTCATAAAATGCGTTAATGACGATAGCAGTTTTATTGATACCTTCGTTCCCATATTTAACCTCTATTGATCGCGAAACTTTGATAACGTTATCTGATTGAATGCAGAACACTCCTTAACTTTTTATGCTTGACATTATAATACTGATCTTTATTTAACGTGAAACACCTCCACAGGACTCAGTTGACACCATGATAACACGATTACTTGTATTGTTGTTGCTAAATTGTGTGGCACCCAGCTATGGGTTTCCCGATTTCCCCTTCTACAACGTATCGTTAACATGGGAAGAAAGAGTAGATGATTTAGTCAGTAGATTAACAATTCCCGAAATGGTTGGTCAAATGGCAAAGGGCACAAATGGGACTGATCCAATTCCAAGACTTGGAATCAAACCGTATGAATGGTGGACCGAATGTCTTCGAGGAGATATTGGTGGAGGTGGAACTGGTTTTCCTGAAGCGATTGGATTAGCGGCTTCTTTCAGGTAAGTTTTTTTTTATATTTTGTACGAAAGGGCTAAATTAATAATCACCAGTCGTTTTATTTAACATTATAGTTTGAATTCCAGATGAAACATCAGATGTCAATATGATATAATAATAATAACAATCATTGGCTGCGTAGTTTAATTCGATTCGATTTGACATTGTTTTGGGCTTTTTCACTTGGTGATATTTCGATAATTAAAAATACTTTCCATAGTTTAGAAACGTTATATTTTTCAGTGAACAAGTAATATTTAATGTAGCTAGAGCAACTGGTATAGAAGTCAGAGCTCATAACACTGTATTCAGCAAGGAAGGTACATATACCGTTGGCAGGGGACTCAGCTGTTTGAGTCCAGTTATAAATATTGCCAGGGATCCAAGATGGGGCAGAAACGAAGTAAGAACCCTGGGACAAATCACTGTTTCTTTCCAGTTGTTGTATTTCAAAGAAATATAAAACACGGTCATGGTGGCGCCGAACTAAAATCATCAATATTTCATTTGAAAAGTAAAATCATATTTATATTTCCCCGTTTGTAAATCTGCCACATCTTTTGTTCTAATCACGCAATGGACATCCTTCTTCTTCAGGAGACCTATGGAGAAGACACTTATGTTAGCGGTGTACTATCCGGTGCTTTTGTTCAAGGTCTTCAGGGCGATCATCCAAGATATCTTTTAACTAGTGCAGGGTGTAAACATTTTGATGCCTGGGCTGGACCACAATACCCCACACTAGATGTTCAGGTAAACATCTTTTAAAGTTTGTCTTCACCCACCCGTCTACAAACTGTTTCTATAATTCTACAATTTCTATTGTGTCCAACTTACAGATTACCATGAGAGATTGGAGAACGACATTTCTACCAGCATTCAGAGCTTGTGTTAAAGCTGGAACTTACAATATCATGTGTAGTTATAATAGGTAGGTATTTTACACGTCCATGTTAGTACATAGCTTCAGTTGTATACTTGTTGATGGCAAAAGTTGGGTTTAACCCGATTGATCTATCCTTTTCAGGCCTTCATTCGGTCCGCAATGGGGGTTCCGTTTTAACTCCTCGTTGTATTTGATAGAGCCCATTTTACACCAACACGTGCTCCGTGAATAGGTTTGCCTTTGTCTTGAACTCCGTGAGTAGATATCTATATATTTATAATGCCGTCTGTTCGTCAAGAATGTGAGATCATTAATACATTAGTGACTGCTTGTCTTTATACGGACTGTCTAAGATTCGTACCTTGATTGAATACAAACAAAATATTCAATATATCTCTTTATTCAAATATACGTAAGAATGTATCAACCCAAATCTAGATGTATATTTCTAAGCTTTCTGGGGACTTCGCGCCGCACTCCAAAACTTTATTATTTCACCCCTCCTCTCTCTTATTGAGAGAGAGAGACAGAGAGAGAGAGGGAGAAATGGGGTTAAACGTTCACTCGACACAAACTAGGTCATTTCGGGGCTATCATATGAGAGAGGGAGGGAGGGGAGGGAGAAATGGGGTTTAACGTCCACTCGACACAAACTAGGTCATTTCGGGACTATCATAATTTTATTTCAATAATTCGCTTGCGCGAAGGGGTTTTTAGCAGGTGAAGGAAACCAGAGGACCCGGAGAAAACCTATGAGGTTGGAAGGCGACCCTACTCCTTGCCACGTAACACCGGGGATTCGAAACGCCAGTTGACTCAATGACAGCTAGGCTTAATGATACCGCACGCACGCGTTAACCATGCGGCCAACCCCTCTCTTATTGATTTGCCCCACCTCCTTCCCAACAAGGTTAGTCCGGTCCGAGAAAGACCGTAACAAATATTTTACTCTAAGAACAATAAAATTGGGAATGCTAGGTGAATGCTCTTTATGGACGGCGTATCTGTTAATGCCTGACTCAAACGTCAATGTGCCCCCTGCTGTTAGTGGGCATCTCGGTTGCTGTCTGGCAACCTATCATGTAATCTTGAAATTACAGGTTCTAAGAAAATGTAATTTTCGCATTCAATTATAGCATAAATGGTATACCATCGTGTGCAAACAAAAAATTGTTAACGGACATTCTGAGAGATGAGTGGGGATTCAAAGGTTATGTTATAAGTGATGCGGATGCTATAAATAGGGTTGTAAATATATTCCACTATAGAAACAGTAGTGTGGATGCTGCAGCAGTGTGTGTAAATGCTGGATGTAATATTGAACTTGGATTTTCTACAATATTGAACATTTACGATTCCATTGGTAACTTATTTTATTCTGTTTTAATAAATACCTCTATTGTTTGTAATTTACAGCCAGCCTGTTAGGGTAACGCGGTTATGGTTTTTCTAAGAATAGGAACCATTCTCTGGGTTTCAGTTTATTTTTCCTTACAAAAATTAATTACAATCTACGAATCGATATCTGTAGTGTTTGTATAACATTAAATTTTTCAGACGAATAGCTTGAGTGTGTCATATGCCACTTGTTGTTTTAAGGCTCGGCTGTTGCAGAAGGAAAGCTTCAAGAATCTAAAGTAAGAGAAATGATGAAACCCATGTGGTACACAAGAATGAAGTTGGGAGAATTTGATCCACCAGAGATGAATCCATATAAACAGTTAAATTTATCAGTTGTACAAAGTCTAGAACACCGACAACTCGCCACACAAACAGCTATGAAAACCTTCGTTCTTCTTAAAAACGAAAATAACTTTCTCCCTTTGAAATCTGGAACACAATTCCAGAAAATTGCGGTGAGTACTAATATACTCTCCCAAAAAAGAAACGCAAAGTTATATTTCGTCGTCAGTATATCCTTGCTCTGCTATCGCCTTGTTGCAACAAAAACAACGACACGTTGCTGAACCAAACTGCTATCCAGTGTTGCTGTGGCCATACCCTCAGTGCCTGAACCCATTAAAGTTGGATTTCATGGTGTCGGCGTATTTGAAAACAGAAGCTCTAACGGGGACGCCTGCCTCGTTATTCGGTTTCACGTAGGCGTTTGCCTACTGTCTGGTACGAGATTCTACGCCGTCCGGGAATTGCTGCTGCAGTAGAGGTCACTGTTGAAAACCATTTACGCCAATGACGTAACCGGAAGTGACGATCCAGGACAGGTGGGGCCACTCTTGTTTGGCCTGCGCAAGGGCCTGCACGTGTTGAACTCCGCTGTCGGTACCTATCCCAAAGGCTAGAAATGGAACTAAGGGAAACATTCAGCAGCCTGGCTACATCAGTTTTGGATTCACCTGTTTGTAATCGACGAATAGCGTTGTTGCGTTGGTCTTCGTCCAGATGTGGCATCATTTGGTTCTCTGAGTGTTTACATGCCCAACTGATTTGGAAACCGAGAACCCCGGGATTTTAAAGACCTTAGATTTAGGTTCCATGCAAAAAGCTCGCGAAGCTGTTAAATTCATGTTTCTTGGTACAATCAAGCGATAAAAAATTTCAACAAAAAGGATGACCAGTCACAATTAGTGACCCTACCTTTAAAATCAATAATGAATTTCTTTTATCCTTACATAATGGCATTAAAAACAAGTAAGATTTGCCGAAACAAAGACTTCGGTCAAATAAACAAATGATGAAAAATGGGTTGTGCGTTTCTTTTTTTGAAGAGTATATTTGCATTAACACTATATCTGTATTGCCAATATAGCAGTGTCAAATGTACGGTCCTTGGTATAATTAAGATTATTGTTTTCCACATTACTCAAAGGGGAAAAATTAGATCTGTGCCTTTTTGCACATATTGTAAATTTGTGTTTTCTAATAAAATGAAGATACGTTTCACACACCATTGTATTCTATTGCATTACATTCATATTTTCAACCGTTTTATAGATCGTTGGTCCTTTAGCTAATAATTCAAAGGTTCAGACAGGTAACTACTCACCACCAGTTGACCCACGCTACGCGACTACACCACTGATGAATCTATCAAGATTAGGAAACTCTGTTCAGTATAATCCTGGGTGTATTGGAAGCACTAGATGTCAGACTTATGACCAAGAGGGTCTTAAACAAGCTGTAAACGGTGTTGACTTCGTGATTGTTTGTCTTGGACTTGGTATGTTGAAAACTACTACCTCTGTTAATCTGACGTAAAGTGAACTCTTCATCTAACATAAGGAGGTTTGATAGCTACAGCGTGTAAATATAATTTTTATACGCCCACATTTTCATGTGGACGTATTATGTCGTCGCCCCTGTCCGTCCGGACGTCCGTCCGTCCGTCCGTCCGGACGTCCGTCCGTCCACAATTTGTTTGTGGACTCTCTACAGGTCACAATTCTTATCCGATTTTGACGAAACTTGAAATATAGGTTTATCCCCAAAAGATCTCGGCTGCTTTCGATATTGGCATGTATCGGATCAAAACTTCATGGATTATGGCCCCTGATTGTACGAAAAATCACGTTTTTAGCTTGTGGACCCTATAGAGGTCACAATTTTGAACCGATTTTGATGAAACTTGGCATGCATGTTTGTAACCCAAAGATCTTGGTTCCTTTCGATATTTGCGGCTATCGGAATGTAATTTCCTGAATTATGGCCCCTGATTGTCCGAAAAATCACCCTTTTTAGCTTGTGGTCCATCTGGAAGTCACAATTATTATTCGATTTAAAAAAACGTTTGATTATATCACCGTTACACCCTAAGGAAGGTTGAGTTCGAATTTCGGGAAAATCGGGCGAAAATTGCCATACAAAATGGCCGCCGTTTGTACGCGAATACTGTTAAAAAATGGTATATCAAGGTTGTGGACCCTGTGGAGGTCACAATTTTGATTCGATTTTGATGAAACTTGAAATTCATGGTTATAACCCAAAGATCTTGCTTCCTTTCGATATTTGCGCATATAGGATCGTAACTTCCTGAATTATGGCCCCTGATTATACGCAAAATCACCTTTTTTTTTAGCTTGGAGGTCACAATTATTATTCGATTTAAAAAACCGTTTGATTATATTACCGCCACACCCTAAGGAAGGTTGAGTTCGAATTTCGGGAAAATCGGACGAAAATTGCCATACAAAATGGCCGCCGTTTGTACGCGAATACTGTTAAAAAATGGTATATCAAGGTTGTGGACCCTGTGGAGGTCACAATTTTGATTCGATTTTAATGAAATTTGAAATTCATGGTTATAACCCAAAGATCTTGCTTCCTTTCGATATTTGCGCATATCGGATCGTAACTTCCTGAATTATGGCCCCTGATTATACTCAAAATCGCCTTTTTTTTAGCTTGGAGGTCACAATTATTATCCGATTTAAAAAAAACGTTTGATTATATTACCGTTACACCGTAAGGAAGGTTGAGTTCGAATTTCGGGAAAATCAGACCAAAATTGCCATACAAAATGGCCGCCGTTTGTACGCGAATACTGTTAATAAATGGTATATCAAGGTTGTGGACCCTGTAAAGGTCACAATTTTAATTCGATTTTTTGATGAAACTTGAAATTCATCGTTATAACCCAAAGATCTTGGTTCTTTTCAATATTTGCGCATATCGGATCGTAACTTCCTGAATTATGGCCCCTGGTTATACGCAAAATCCCCCTTTCTTTAGCTTGTGGTCCCTCTTGAGGTCACAATTATTATCCAATTTAAAAAAAAACGTTTGATTATATCACCGTTACACTGTAAGGAAGGTTGAGTTTGAATTTCGGGAAAATCGGACCAAAATTGACAGACAAAATGGCCACCGTTTGTACGCGAATACTGTTATAAAAATGATATATCATGGTTGTGGACCCTGTATAGGTCACAATTTTAATTCGATTTTGATGAGGAAGGTTGAGTTCTAATTTCGTGAAAATCGTACCAAAATTGCCGGACGAAATGGTCGCTGTTTGTACGCGAATAGTGTAAAAATATGGTATATCATGGTTGTGGACTCGCTACAGGTCACAATTCTTATCCGATTTTGATGAAAAGTCACATTGTTAGGTTGTGTACCGTCACACCATAATCATTGTCGGTTTCGAGTTTCATTAATATCAGACTGGAACTGACCAACTAAATGGCTGCTCCCAATACAGTATAAAATACAGGACTTAAAGATGTAGGAAAAATCACTTTCGGTATTGCTTGTTCTCTGTCCATCTCTCGAAAATGTGGGCGTATCCTGCCTGGCAGTGCCAGCCTATCTTTTTATAGATTGTTCATACTATTGATATGAAGAAAACTTGCTATTTATATCTATTTTATACTTTATATAGGTAATGATATTGAAAGAGAGGGTTTAGATAGGCATACAATTGAGCTTCCGGTTAATCAGTCACAGATCCTACAAGATGCTGTCAATAATAGTAGGTACTCTACTTGTTATCATGTTGACAAAATTATGCTTCAAAAATAAAATATATTTAAAGACCAACACCTACAACCTGTCGACATTACGGTTTTGTTTTAATGCTGGACATGTTTATAATACCAGTCAGTTCCTGCTAATACACCCGTTTTACTTATCATATCTAATACTGGGCTTCTTGGTAAAGCATGAGGGGATAGTAATCCTAGTGTTGTTTATATTTCTAGGTCCAGCTAATACACCCGTTCTACTTATCATGTTTAATGCTGGACCAGTTGATATTACATGGGCTGATAGTAATCCTAGAGTTGTTGCTATCTTAGAAGCATTCTATCCTTCTCAAGCTACAGGTGAAGCTCTGTTTAACGTTGTAACAATGAGCGGACCAGACTCTGTTCCAGCAGCCAGGTTACCGTGTACATGGCCGGCAAATGACCAACAGGTAACGAAAATTAGCATTTGAAACCGAATATTTACAGGATAAAGTGGTATCTGTTTCTGGAATTGGTGAATTTTTTGGATGTGAATACCATTTATGATGGGTGGTTATAGAACCTAAACATGATTTATGCCTATTATTGATTATTCGTAATCTTGAGGAGATTTTATGTTGAGTATATTGATTTGTCCATAGCCATGCCTTACTGTCCTCTCGTCATTCCGTTCGTCGAAATGTATTGCAGGTGCTCTTTTGGTCACAGGTTTTGAAGCATGCTGGCATCGTTCAGATTTTCCTAGCGGGGAATCTTATCGAAACCCAGATCCTGGCTCATTACATGGTACGTTATTACCACGAACACCACCATTCAACATGTTGCTCGGGCTTATACTGTATTTGTTATTTGGCAACTTTCTTTTAAATAAACACCATTTCAGATACCACCAATAGCGAATTATTCTATGGAAGGTAGAACATACCGATACATTAACTATGATCCACTTTATCCCTATGGTTATGGTTTATCTTATACAAGTTTTACCTACTCTAATCTACAATTTAGTCAGTCAATATTAGCAGGCAATGATGTAGAGGGATCAGTAGATGTTTATAATAATGGTCAAATATCAGCTGATGAGGTTATTCAAGTTTATATCAACTGGCAAAATAGTCCAGTACCAACACCTAAACTACAATTAGTGGATTTCAAGAGACAATATATTATAGCTCAGAATAAAAAAAGAGTAACATTTAGAGTTAAAGGTGAAAGTATGGCGGTATGGATGAAAGATAACAGTGGATGGATGGTTTATCCAGGTAAGTATCAGTTATATGATCGTTTATAGTTTACATAAAGATGTAAAAGGCCTGTGGTTATCTCAAGCTTTATGTTTTTATTTCAGGACAATAAGGATTGCATTCTGCAAATCATGAAAATATAGTTATATATAGGTTTATATTTCAGGACAATATGGAGTATTTGTGGGAGGACAACAACCAAACCAGAATAAAACTACAAACTCTAATGTATTGTCAGGAATTTTTACAGTTAAGGAAACCAGATTTCTTGGGAAATATTAATAAACTTAGTTTAAAACAAAGATATGATGTCACTCTGTGTTTAACCAGTATATAGGAAAATGTACGCCTTTCTTCAACAATCGTCTGTTATTTATAAAACTCGATTTCTTGCGATATTAGCGAATATCGGACCGTAGCTTCATTGATTATGGCCCCTGATTGAAAAAAAAACCAATGCGTTTTGAGTCTATGGCACCTGTACGGGTCACAGTTTTTATCCGATTTTAAAAACTGTTCAAATATATTAGTTACACCATAATGACAGTTGTGTTCGAATTTCGTGAATTCGTATGTACCTTTGATCCTGTGTCCTGTCACTTATATCGAGTATATATTAAATTTAAAATCAATATTAACCACAGTACTAAGAATATTTTTCAATATCTAAATCATTTTCGTGAGCAGCCTTTCCATGCAACATTGACGTTTATAATCCCCCATATCAAGAACATCACAATTTTTATGGCTATCATCAAATACGCTAATGCTTATCACATATATTAATATTTGTTTTCGACTTTGTTATAAAAATGTCGTCTCCATGTCGAATAATTTGGACTGTCTGTGTATGACTGGATTGTTTTGTCACATGCATTCATGAGCATGTGGTTTTAAGAATATATCCATTATTCCGTGGCTTGTTCATTTACAAAACTATCTAATATTTGTATCTCTATGGTGCTATGTTTTAAGTTTGATAATAGCCTCAGACTGGCCATTATGTAAAATACAAAGAAAAACTTCGTTCCCATAGTTGTTCTTTCTATTTACATAATGGACAGTCCTCGGCCATTATCCATCACTTAATGGACCATTTACGATTATTTATAATGTTTATAGGATAAATATGATAGACAGACCAGTTAATGAGTGATATTGGGTGTTCCGAAATACAGATTTATTTCTAAAAGAGAAAGATGAGTGAATAAATTCATATTATTTAACAAGCAGCAAGCATAGCATGTGGATCATAGCTGTGTAAAGTTCCCGTTGCATTCACAAATTTGTATCAAATGTCAACTTTGTCTTCTAAATATTTAATATGAATTGTTGTGCTCATTGTTGGTCCGTTTCTCAACACTGTTCTTGATACAATGGTTGGTTGGCGGAAATATAGGATCCGCACTTACATATAAATATTGAATTTTTGGGCCCCCATCCCCCTAAAAAACTCACACACACAACAGCACACAGAAAAAACATTCGTTTCAAAATCGTATCATATGTTGCCAAGCTAGAGACTAATGTTCAAAGTTGAGGGTAAAAGGATGAACACTGTCGATTTGCAAATAACATTGAAGACAAAAAGTCATTTCTGAAATATTGCTCATTTATTTGAGAGATGCAATGAAACATTTTGTATATCTATATACAATTATAAATTTACAGTCACGTCATATGAAAACACAAGTAACAATGTCTAGCCAATTAATGATATATGCTATATTTAATGACTATTTAAAGATCACTTTTGTTATTCAGCATAACAAAAAATTACACTTCAATGTGTGTATTGTATATTTCCATAACAATCAGTCTATACCATGTTTTTAGTTATATCATGTGATTCTTCTTAAGTCTTTATTATTTTTTTTCATTTAGCCTTATGTTTCTTTGATGATGCTGGTCTATATTCAATCTTCTGTTTAGTTGAATGTGTCTTTTTCTTCTTAATTCCAGGTAAGTATCAGTTATATGATCGTTTATAGTTTACATAAAGATGTAAAAGGCCTGTGGTTATCTCAAGCTTTATGTTTTTATTTCAGGACAATAAGGATTGCATTCTGCAAATCATGAAAATATAGTTATATATAGGTTTATATTTCAGGACAATATGGAGTATTTGTGGGAGGACAACAACCAAACCAGAATAAAACTACAAACTCTAATGTATTGTCAGGAATTTTTACAGTTAAGGAAACCAGATTTCTTGGGAAATATTAATAAACTTAGTTTAAAACAAAGATATGATGTCACTCTGTGTTTAACCAGTATATAGGAAAATGTACGCCTTTCTTCAACAATCGTCTGTTATTTATAAAACTCGATTTCTTGCGATATTAGCGAATATCGGACCGTAGCTTCATTGATTATGGCCCCTGATTGAAAAAAAAACCAATGCGTTTTGAGTCTATGGCACCTGTACGGGTCACAGTTTTTATCCGATTTTAAAAACTGTTCAAATATATTAGTTACACCATAATGACAGTTGTGTTCGAATTTCGTGAATTCGTATGTACCTTTGATCCTGTGTCCTGTCACTTATATCGAGTATATATTAAATTTAAAATCAATATTAACCACAGTACTAAGAATATTTTTCAATATCTAAATCATTTTCGTGAGCAGCCTTTCCATGCAACATTGACGTTTATAATCCCCCATATCAAGAACATCACAATTTTTATGGCTATCATCAAATACGCTAATGCTTATCACATATATTAATATTTGTTTTCGACTTTGTTATAAAAATGTCGTCTCCATGTCGAATAATTTGGACTGTCTGTGTATGACTGGATTGTTTTGTCACATGCATTCATGAGCATGTGGTTTTAAGAATATATCCATTATTCCGTGGCTTGTTCATTTACAAAACTATCTAATATTTGTATCTCTATGGTGCTATGTTTTAAGTTTGATAATAGCCTCAGACTGGCCATTATGTAAAATACAAAGAAAAACTTCGTTCCCATAGTTGTTCTTTCTATTTACATAATGGACAGTCCTCGGCCATTATCCATCACTTAATGGACCATTTACGATTATTTATAATGTTTATAGGATAAATATGATAGACAGACCAGTTAATGAGTGATATTGGGTGTTCCGAAATACAGATTTATTTCTAAAAGAGAAAGATGAGTGAATAAATTCATATTATTTAACAAGCAGCAAGCATAGCATGTGGATCATAGCTGTGTAAAGTTCCCGTTGCATTCACAAATTTGTATCAAATGTCAACTTTGTCTTCTAAATATTTAATATGAATTGTTGTGCTCATTGTTGGTCCGTTTCTCAACACTGTTCTTGATACAATGGTTGGTTGGCGGAAATATAGGATCCGCACTTACATATAAATATTGAATTTTTGGGCCCCCATCCCCCTAAAAAACTCACACACACAACAGCACACAGAAAAAACATTCGTTTCAAAATCGTATCATATGTTGCCAAGCTAGAGACTAATGTTCAAAGTTGAGGGTAAAAGGATGAACACTGTCGATTTGCAAATAACATTGAAGACAAAAAGTCATTTCTGAAATATTGCTCATTTATTTGAGAGATGCAATGAAACATTTTGTATATCTATATACAATTATAAATTTACAGTCACGTCATATGAAAACACAAGTAACAATGTCTAGCCAATTAATGATATATGCTATATTTAATGACTATTTAAAGATCACTTTTGTTATTCAGCATAACAAAAAATTACACTTCAATGTGTGTATTGTATATTTCCATAACAATCAGTCTATACCATGTTTTTAGTTATATCATGTGATTCTTCTTAAGTCTTTATTATTTTTTTTCATTTAGCCTTATGTTTCTTTGATGATGCTGGTCTATATTCAATCTTCTGTTTAGTTGAATGTGTCTTTTTCTTCTTAATTCCTGGACCTTTACAGCTCACTTCTGATAAGGAGTTAAGGATTTTAAAATAATATTGCATGTAAAAATAATTTAATTTTAACGATTACTGATACAATACATAAAAGATAAAAATAAATTTTATGAAAGAGAAGAGAGAGAGAGAAATGTGGTTAAACATCCACTCGACACAAACTAGGTCATTTTGGGACTAACATATGGTTTAATTTTATTTCAATAATTTGCATGCACGTAGGGGTCTTTATAGCCGTGGGAGGAAAACGGAATGCCCGGAGGAAACCCACGAGGTTGAGAAGGCGCCCCTATCTCCATGCCACATACGCTCACACCAGCGATCGAAACCAAAGCCGCAAGTCAGAGGTGACCGGCCAGCTAGAGGTATTTTATGAAAGTCTACATCATATTCACTACAATAGTCTTTAATATACATTGTAAATGGAATTGGAATTCATGCAAAAACATTATTTTGTTACTTATCATAATGGCAAGCAAATTATTTTGGCTCAGATGACCACGTACCATGCGGTTTCCTTCTCTGGGTATCATTGGTACAGAAAACTAGGACGCTATACCACATATCATTTAATTTGGTTCAGTAATATTATTAAATGTCTATAGAACAGAGAATTGCGCAAGTCTAGCAACTGAATACCAGAATCACAATTTTTTTGTCTCGTAAACTCTTTCCAATAAATTTAAATTTAAATTTTGAGGGAACAACACCTGGAAACCAACCTGAACAATCTTTTGGAGTAATATATGTATAAACATCATAAAGCAATATTATGGTATATCAACATATGATTGTAAAGGATACTGAGCTCAACATAAGGTGGAACAGAAAATCCATATGATAAAGCTACCTTCTGTAGATCTAAAGACTGTACATCAAATATATCTCTATGAGCATGAGCAGCATAAGATCCGACAAAACCTTTATATCCTTCTTTTGCAGATTTATTTAAGAAATAATTCTGACTGATCAATTTTTCTAGCTGCAATAGAAATCAATGTACAAATTACAATATGTCATGCGATTTTATATTAATTTTTAAACAGGTTGAACAGATTTGATATCATAAATACATCTTAAAATTACATGTACATGTACATGCAAAACAAATAAATCCCACTACCCACTTACAATCAGAATTAAATCTGCTTAGCCAAAAATTAAAATCTAATTTAGTCAAGACATCAACTTATGAACATTTTCTGCTTAGGGTAAGCAGAGATAAACAATTTGATTGGTTGTAGATGTCGCAAAACGAGTGACAAACAGTCAGATAAACCCAGTTTAATTGTCAATTGCTATCTTTGATGAAAGGTGGGTGACAATAGAAATAAGATATTGCAGATCATCTTCGATGACAGTTAGTTCAAAGAATGTTTCTTAAAACAATACATACCTGCGGTTGTATATTTGCAATTTTGCTCCAAGAAAACTCAAATTCATTTAACTGGACTTTGGACTGTTTAAGATATCTAAGAAAACCCAGTTCTTCAGGTCGTAAGATAAGTAAAGCATGACCAATACCTCCATCACCACGAGCTGTTCTACCTACTCTATGTATATATTCCTACAAATATAAATTGACCATATGATCATATATTTTTCTTTGCTTATTTCAACACATTCAGTCTGACTATAACTGCTTCAAGTATGACAGAAATATTAAAGACCTAAAATATAATTCTGCAATAGTAGAGAAACCATCTCAACTTAACTGAAATACAGCTAGATCATTTATTAGCAAAGCAATATCCATAATTTAGACAAGGGATTAAACTCTGCAACGGAAGGTATATGTGATATGTAGGCTACCTTTGGATCATCTGGTGGATCAAACTGGATGATCCAATCTACTTCTGGAATATCCAAACCTCTAGCAGCTACATCTGTGCACAATAATATACATTCTTTTGTATTACAAAACTTGAAAAATGTGTTGGTTCTTTTGTCCTGTGCCTGTTTCCCCTATAAGAAGAAAAATAAAATTAATAACGAATTTAAACCCTAATATTTTAGGTTAAATAAATTTTTTAAATATTCTCGAGGAAAAAAATATATATATATATTCAAAGACCTACAAATATTAAAACCTTTTACTTGTAAACCTTAATACCTTTGAATGGAAGAGCTATAAATTTTGATTGACTTTATAATAAAACAGGTATCATTTAGTGAGTTCAATAGAAGGTCAAATGATTCGGAAGTTATAACCATAAATATGTTTGGAATTAATCACTTTAAACTATACTTACATGTATACTTAAAACTGGTAGATCAATATAATTGAGAAGTTCATAATGAAACTTAACGGACATACAAGAACTAAAAAACACCATAATTTTCTTCTTTCTATTCTTCTTTAAGAATGTGAACAAAAGTAGAAATCTTTTATCTGATGGACAAATAACATAACCCTGGAATATAATTAAAAAAAAATTTGATGTACAATGCCTACAAATATCTGATTTCTGGGCAATTTTTCATTGTACAAAACTCCAACTTAAAACACCAGGCATAAACCTTAAAGCGATAATTTCATATTTTCAAAGAAAGTCAAAATATAATTATTTATATGTCTTTTGCTCAATAAAGTCAATTTGCAACTCACTACTAATACAACTATATGATCATCCCCTTTCTTACAACTCATTAACACAGGAAATGAGAACAAAATTACCTCACTTGTTTTTCAATTGCCCCCATGCAATAGCTATCTTCAAACGTTTGAATTTGAAGTTGAAAATGACATTTTTGCCAATCTCTCAACTGGCAATGTGAATTATAGGATTATTCTTTAACAAGGTAGGACTGTTTATAGATACAATCTATTTTAGGCCTTTATTTTAATATATTTTAAAAATATAACTTAACAATATGAAATTGCAGCTTTAATGTATGGTGAAATCTAATAGAATGAGTTTATTGAAAAGTATAGGGGAGGGAATACTACAATGGTAAACTGGAATAATATAAATTTTAACTCCAAGTTAGGACATTATTTTTGTATTCTTTTAAAATTAGCATAGAGAAGGGGGACAACATTACATTCTGTCGTCATTGTATTCAGTAGATGTACATAACACAAAGTTTTGGCATTTCTGGCTATGGAGAACAATAACACCAGACTACATTGTAATATATTAAAGTAATTATATAAACCTGTTGTAAGCCATCTACAGTAGCTTCTTCTCTAGTATCATCAACACCAACATATAATGGTTCTTTCTTTAATGATATTCTTGCTAAATCTTCTGTTCTTCTAGTTGGGGTGGCAGAAAACAACATCGTTTGACGACGTTCTGAAAATATATCAAAGAACGATATTTATGTATAATCTGGAAACTGTACTTTCCCATTTTCCCCAAACAGTGATGAAATACTTTTAATCATAATATTATTTCTAATCATGAACTAAAATCTAAATAAAGTAATTCTAGCTATGTCTTTAATCAATACAATGCAGAATGGATTAATCTGGAAAATTGTGCATGCCTTGCTTTATGAACAAGATATGAATGACTGAACTAAGTTGTATAGTATATTACTCATAATATAAATGAACCAGGCTGTTTGAATTCACAACTTAAATATTGCCACAACTTACTTGGTAATAATTTAATAATTGATCTCATTTCTTCTTCAAAACCCATATCAAGTATTCTATCAGCTTCATCAATAATTAAACATTGTAAATTCTTATACATAAAATCTTGTGTACTCTGCAAAAATATCACGAAGCATAAATAAATAAACGCAAATAATTAAATATAATACAAAAATGTCCATTCTTTCTGCCAATTTCTACAGTATAACCTGACTATACTATATTCCCATTTAGAAAATATAAATCTGATCTTTATAGGAAGTCATTTACCATGGTGATCCTTTGAGAATAAACAAAACAAAAATAAAAACCTCTGTTCAACATCAGATTTTTTTGAAAGAGGGTATGACCTTTCTGAAAATTTAATACCAGGATTTGGCATCCACAGCAAATTTATACTAATTTAGTAAATCATATAAAAGACCAAATTCAAAAAAAATTTTCCTAGGATCAATATCCCCAAATAGTTGAGATAAGATGATTCCTTAAGCTAAAATATATATCATATATATTGATGTACCTGTAAGTGATCAAGCAGTCGTCCAGGTGTTGCCACAAGTATGTTGATACCTTTGCCAAGTTTTTTAGCTTCTTCTTTTCTATTTGCACCACCTATGACTAAACCGTAAGTTTGATAATGATATTTTAATAGTTCTTTTAAAACACCAAATGTTTGCATACTTAATTCTCTTGTTGGTGATATAATAATACACCCTGTACCATTACGTGGCATAAATTTAAGTTTATGTAAAAGTTCTACAGCAGGTATAAGAAATGCTAATGTTTTTCCACTTCCAGTTCTTGCTGCTCCCATTAAATCTCTAAAATGAAAAAAAAAAGGTGTTATCGTGACTATAAAAATGAATCACTTGAAATGTCTGAGAATTTACCAGCTCAAATAATTTATATTTGTCTCAGACCGACCTAACTATAAAAATGTAATACATAAGTAATTACCTTCCTTCCAGTAACTGAGGTATACTTTTTGCCTGTATATCTGTCATTTGTGTAAAACCCATATCTGCTACACCTTTTAATGTTTCCTCTGATACTGTTTCAGCTAAAGCACTAAATGACTTATCAGATAATATTCTAGCTCCAACACTACTGCCTGGTACTGTAAATGGATAAAACAAAATAAAACCACATTAATATTTTCATTATACTATAATATCTAATACAACAAACAAATAAATGCACCATCAATCTAAAATGACCAGATGTAGGCAACATAAATGTTGTGTAATCCAGATATTAAATAAACTATAACATATATATACTAATGGAAAAACAAAGAAAGTTTTCAAAGAAAATTCTATCAACGTATTTAAAACTTCACCAAGGTAAATTAGTAATTGCTCATCCATAAGTAGGCCTATGTGTTCTAGTTTATTACTCTATCCAATTATTACCAGTTAAGGCCTCAAAATGAGAGAGAAGGGGATTAGGGATTTAACATCCACTTGACACAAACTAGATCATTTTGCGACTAACACATGGTTCAATTTTATTTCAATAATTCGCTCGCCTGTAGGGGTCTTTAGCAGTGGGAGGAAACCGGAGGACTAGGAGAAAATCCACCAGATTGGACAGGTGACCCTTCTACTTGGTCTCTAAATGATCATAGAAAAAATTCGCATTCAATGTAACCACAACCATACTTTATTTGTGTACATACCAAAAAAGAAATGGGTACTGAAATTAAATCGACTTTTTATTCCTTTACAGCACAGAGGTATTTTATATTCAGATGGTTAATTCCATGCTACGTCGCTGCACGCTCTGTGTAAGAACCAGTGGAGGACACACGCGCTACTGACATCCGTGTCGTACTTTTGGTTTTGACCCCCCTTACTTTGTACCGTTGATTACAGATTAAACATCCATACGTTTACAAATGTGTTGTTATTAATGTGTTCCCATTTGAATATTGTTCACAATAAGAAGCACAGTACATTATATGACAATATCATGAATAAAGGGATTTAACTGTCAATAGCAGTACC
This sequence comes from Patella caerulea, assembly GCA_036850965.1. Classification (NCBI taxonomy): domain Eukaryota; kingdom Metazoa; phylum Mollusca; class Gastropoda; family Patellidae; genus Patella; species Patella caerulea. The sequence continues at coordinate 32,207,385 of JAZGQO010000014.1, read as the reverse complement.
TTGATGCAAAGGGATAAAAAAAAAATATACATTAAACATCAAATTTTTTTGCATATTACTTACATTCACTTTCTTCCACACCATCTATTTTTCCATTCTCATTATCTGCATCTAATTTTTCTTTTTTCTGATCTGGTTCTGAAAAAAAAAAATTATTTACTTTATTAACACTTTGTTATAAACCATGCAATTAAACAAATATCATGTATGCAAAACGCAACAGCAGCAAAGATTACTTAATAATCTTATGCCATTGATATGTGAACATAAACTATCTAAATGGCAACAAAAAAAGAAAATGGTGTTTGTGATTTAGATGTTTTGGTTTGGTTCGGCTTGATCTTAAATCACACCAATAACATATATAAAGGTGTAATTATAAGTTTTACAAAAAGAAAAGAGTTTTACCGTCTACTGTGTCTGGAACAGATTTTCTCTTCTTTTTGCCTTTGGGTTTTTCTTCGTTCTCATCTACAGCCAACTCTTCATCTACAAATTTACATTTCCATAATTAGAAATAGTTAAATGTAGCAGACACATTCATTAAACAAACATTATGCAAGTGGTAATTCAGCCTACCGTCAGTCTTTCTTTAGGTTGGAAATGTTATATAAATTATTAATTGGACATTTATTAACATGAAAAGACCATAATCAACTAACAATGCCATCTTATGTTTCTGATTTCTTTGGATTTGAATCTGATCTGCTGTTCAATGTCTCTTGATGATTACGGTAACAAGCATACTCCGCACAGTGTTGCGTTTGATTAGAGGTAATCCTACTACACACTGCTATTATGAGTGGATATTGTTGTTTTAAATTTTGATTGGTCAGTAGTCTGTCTACCAACCAATCACTAGCTGCCCTACAAAAGCTTTACATTTTAAACGAGTGCCAATATTGGACCAAATATGTTTACATAACGTTACGTCATAACTCACGATTTTATTATGCCTAATTAACCCGCGCATAGCAGAATACTGCAGTAAAACTAATTGCGTGACAAACGAGGCTATCAAGTCGGATGAAATGTAAACAATACTGTTTGGAAACGAACATACTTTCACCGTTTTTAATACCTTAAATCACTGTCCAAAGTTTTAGGGAAGACCCAGATTAAACGAAGGACTGTCCTGTTGCTGTACATAAGTGATAGCTTTCATTGAACGGAAAGAATAGACACACTCCCGCATAAGTTCAAGAAACAGACGCTGTTCCAGAAATGGCCAGAGAGGGATTTCTCGGGCCATTGCTTCAGGAATATGCGGTAAATACAAATATGGATAATCAAGACTTTGTTAATAATTATTGTGACACCAGTTACAATGACAATGGAGGCTACAGTGATATTTAAAATCAGGTTTTCTCAGCATAGAGTGTAGCAATTTGACTGAAATTTTCAGCATATACCATTTACATCATCTAGTTTTTAACTATTATAGTTTTGAAACTGCCAGGCCTTTTTATCTAATCTCCCATAATGTATACATGTACATGTATTTAAATAAACAAAAAACAATTCTATCAATCTGATTATAATCATATGTTTCCGCTTCATTTTTGATTCTCTATTTTATGTTTTACTGCACTCAATATTACTTAACAACTAACACTTTTTTGTCATTATGCAGTTTTCTTCTTGTGTACTGTAAATGACATTGTCCACTGATTAGTTACTAGTTAGGGTAATAAACTCTCGGAGTTCTCAGACACAACTCAGCTGACATTAGCGATAAGAACAACAGGTGTTCCGTATGTATAAAGTGTAGAAAATCAGAACCATAAGACAAAATAAATTAAACATATAATTTTCAAAAGATGGCACATATGTATGAATGTATCACAGTTCATTATAAACAAGAAAATATACACACTAAATTCTCATTTATATCAACTTACCATTCTTATTTATTTCTTCTTCCTCAATCAACTTTTTCAGTTCAATCTTCATTTTCCTGTACTTTTTCTTTCCTTAAGAAAAATGATTTTTCATGTTTAAAAAAGGTGCCCACTGTCAACATAACCCAACAGTCTTTGTTAACTTGTGCAATTGACTAAAAGTACATGTTAAAGAAACATACTTATCACCACAAGTAAAAAGAATTCCTTAGTTTAAGCCTATGCTAATTTTTACAATGTCATATCTATAAACTACATATACTGTAACATGAAAGACTCACGTAATTACTAATACTCAGGTTAGATGGCTACAATAATGTTGATTATCATGTCACAAACAGTAACATATTATTGATATCCTACATCTGGGATTTCCCTGAAATTAACCTTTTAAACAGCATTGAATGGTACCGTTGGCTACCATCTAAGTTGTAGCGATACCCCGGGGATGGTGATGTATCGCGATAATTACGATAAAATTATCGTCTGGAATCTCAAATATCGCTTTATCGCGATAATTTTAAAAAATATTCAACTTTTAGGTCATAATTTACGTAAAATCTGTTCAAAATCCTCAAAAAATAGAGAAGAAATCAAATTTCAACAAGTGTCGAGAACGAGATCTTTTCTATTTTGTGCAATAGACGTCAGTTTTTAAGGTCAACTGTCACTAGGTTGCCTCATGTTTCAAGTAGGCTATATTTCACTGAATAATTACTTAGTATTAATCTTAATTATACACCTGTAGGCTACCCTTGCTAATGTCTGGTCCCATATACCCCCCAAAAGAAAGCATCCACAATATTTAATATGATAGACATTAAAACTGTAAGGATTTCCGACTCAGAAAGATACAGTTTAAATCGCACACAACAATAAGTTAAACATTTGGATTTGGCATCATTTGTGAACTACATGTAAGGCAGTTGATAAGAATAGCATTAGTATTTTTCTGTGTTAGCGCTAGCTTCTGAAATTCATTAGCCACTGTGGCTAAGGCATGCAAAAGGTATTAGCAACATACATTTTTCATTAGCCACTGATGATATCATGAAAAGTTGTTTAATCTTAGTATATAGTCTAAAGATGTAACATTTTGAAGCTAGCAGAAAGTGCTAATAATATTCAAAACATCCAGCAGAAATTTGAAGATATTAACTTGCAGTGATTTATTACAAATATCAAGTGCTATATTGAGTTGTTGCCTTGTTTCTCCTGCCACCACTTTGGCCAACGTGCATAAGCACAACATTTACGCACAACACAAAGTATGTTTAAAAACACAAAAAGTTCTAGCATGTTATTATAATTATATACCATCGTTTACTTATAATCTTAATAGTCAAAATAACACTTTACTTTGAATTTAGGGCCTACATGTATAAGACAAAGAAAATATTTATCTTCAATATCTTTTTTAGCGTCTAGTTATTCCAGTCTACATGCGCCGTTTGATTTGGTACAATGTTTTAGCTTCGTTCCTCGAGTCTCTTGCTAGAACTTGGGCTGAAACGCATTATGGTACACGATTCGTGTACCAATGGTAAAATATTTATTTTTTCTTAAAGCCCCAATAACACTCTTGTTGTAACTGAAAAATATGTCCCAATCTTCATTCTGGTCAACAAATTGTATTATTTTAGAATATTCCAATTAAATGATGATATAAATTTCATCTTAACACACCTAATTTAAAAAATTGGAAAAATTCAACCAATTGATTTGAAAAGTCTAACGTAAACCTTTTCAAATGTGACTTGGATTTTAAAATATTTTCGAACCCTCTGGACAAATAAAATAGGTTGTAATGGATAATTTACACAACAGGTAGGACATTTAAACATCTAGTACTTAGAATGAATCCTAGCGTATTCAATACCAGGCTAATTCATTACCGGTAAAATCAGCGTATTCAAGACCAGTATATTATAGGGTTGGTTGATCGGTATATAAAGGTGCTAAGTAATACTCTGTCTATGGGTGTTAAGTTAATTAATCAATTAAGACAAGACAATAGAAGCATTAACAGGGTATTTATTATATATTTTAAATAGTCATAATACAAACAAGAGTTGAAATAATATTCGAAGACAATATTTACATATAAAACATTGTATTCAGTTGATGCGATTAATAAAAGCCATAGTTTTGTATTCAACTTTGAACTGAGTATTGCGTTTAACTTGACGTTACTATTAATATTATATATTTTAAATAGTCATAATACAAACAAGGGTTGAAATATTTAATATTCGAAGACAATATTTACATATAAAACATCGTATTCAGTTGATGCGATTAATAATAGCCGTAGTTTCGTATTCAATTTTGAACTGGGTATTGTGTTTAACTTGATGTTACTATAAATATTTCTTTATTTATCACATCAAAAATCTACGTTTTCAGCTGATGCGATTAATAATAGTTCGTAAATAACTGTGAACAGGGTATTGTGTTCATAAATTTTTTTTTCTTTTAGTTTTATACTTGAACGGGGTATTGTGTTCATAAATGTGATACACTATTAATTTTTTTTTCTTTTCTTTTATGGTTGATACAACACAAACAACACTACTATACACTTACAACACAAACAACACTACAATACATTTACGACGATGTTTCCGCAGAGGGACCGTACAGAAACACACACTCTCTCAATAGCCTACTAGTATCCATTTCACCTGCATTGTAGTTGGTCCATAGAGAGAGAATATGCGTGTCTGCATAAGTCCAACTCTGCTTCGTTGGCATCTGCTGATTTTTCCTTCGGTGAGCATCCCTATATCCATTTTGAGTTTCTTAGCTTCTTTGTGTAGTTCTGCAAGCAATAAATAAAATGGAACTGGTCCCCGAGTGTTCAGTCGAGAGTTGATTCGGTTATGCCACCCCTCGACGTCATTATTCGTGCGAACGGAGCGCATAAAAACGGACCATACAAAAACGGATATACAAATTCCAAGCTTGCGTCGGAAGTGGTTTGATGTTTAAAATACAAAATTTAACAAAGCCGGGATTTACAATCTCAAGCTTAAATAATTTAAACAACAACTCAATAATAAAACAAACAATTTTAATACATCAAACACCAATCATTAATTAATAAGTATCGTCGTATAGGCTTCTATCAAACACCAATCATCAAAATCATCTATATAATTATCGTATCAGCTTCTATCCACACTGATGAGTACTGTACTACTTAGCACCTTTATATCGATCAACCAACTATATAATATACTGGTCTTGAATACGCCGATTTTACCGGTAATGAATTGGTATCAGGCGTATTCAACACCAGGCTAATTCATGACCAGTAAAATCGGCGTATTCAAGACCAGTATATTATAGGGTTGGTTGATCGGTATATATAGGTGCTAAGTAGTACTCATCAGTGTGGATAGAAGCCGATACGATAATTATTATAGATGATTTTGATGATTGGTGTTTGATGTATTAAAATTGTTTTTTTTACAATTGAGTTGTTGTTTAAATTATTTAATCTTAAGCTTGAGATTGTACATCCCGGCTTTGGACCAACTACAATGCAGGTGAAATGGATACTAGTAGGCTATTGAGAGAGTGTGCGTTTCTGTACGGTCCCTCTGCGGAAACATCGTCGTAAATGTATTGTAGTGTTGTTTGTGTTGTAAGTGTATTGTAGTGTTGTTTGTGTTGTATCAACCATAAAAGAAAAGAAAAAAAAAATTAATAGTAACATCAAGTTAAACACAATACTCAGTTCAAAGTTGAATACGAAACCATGGCTATTATTAATCGCATCAACTGAATACGATGTTTTATATGTAAATATTGTCTTCGAATATTAAATATTTCAACTCTTGTATGTATTATGACTATATAAAATATATGATATTAATAGTAACGTCAAGTTAAACACAATACTAAGTTCAAAGTTGAATACGAAACTATGGCTATTATTAATCGCATCAACTGAATACGATGTTTTATATGTAAATATTGTCTTCGAATATTATTTCAACTCTTGTTTGTATTATGACTATTTAAAATATATAATAAATACCCTGTTAATCCTTCTATTGTCTTGTCTTAATTGATTAATTAACTTAACATCCATAGACAGAGTACTACTTAGCACCTTTATATACCGATCAACCAACCCTATAATATACTGGTCTTGAATACGCCGATTTTACTGGTCATGAATTAGCCTGGTGTTGAATACGCCAGGATTCAATGAATTAGCCTGGTATTGAATACGCCTGATACCCTTAGAATAAGGGTATTATTTATTTTATGGAGCTACCAAGCCAGCAAGAATGTTATTGTCCCTTTAAATATTGGATATCAGGAGCCCATCTTTTTCCGGTAAGATCAGATCATCAATTTTGATTAAAATTGACATATAATTCGTGTTTTCTATGTTAAAGATTTTGGATGACAATGAGTTAAAGACTTAGCTTCTTTAACACATGTATAATCGAAAAACTTGACATAATTCCAATAAATGTTTACCTTCGTTGTCGAGTTCGCCAGATTTTAGCAATTTAAGCACTGCTTTTAATTTCTGTTCATTTGTTTTCTGAGAATCTAATATTTCATCGGGCTCCATGTTGTTTTCTATTTTCACATAACACGTGCTTCCGCTTTTTGTCATCTAAAACTCAGCAAACAGAAGAGTCTTATGGAACGAATATTATAAATTTCAAAGCACAAAAGTATAGTTTGAAACAAAAGCCTACATTAAATATATTCCTTTGATAAATCTGCTATAAAAAGTCAAAAATAAATCCCTGTATTAATAAAACAAGCTACAAATTTTGTATTTCGTTTCAGTGTGCAATAGGTATTTGGATGATCGAGATTGGATTCCGTGACTACAGCGTCAAAATGGCTGACTTAGACGAAGGTTTGTTTTGTAAAATTTAAATTCTCCAAATATTTATGAAAAATGGTTATGATTATGAGATAAAACAAACAAGAAATTGGGTCGAATATCGAGTTACATCGAAATAGTAAAGAACACACGTATTTATACAGTACATACATAATAATTATTATCAATTTCTGAATTGTTGTGTGGTGGGGTTGGGATGGCCCCTGGCTCTAGTGCCAGTGGCAGTGGTCTAGATAATAGTAGGGGGTTCAAGTTTCAAATGACAGAAAAAAAATTTTTAAAAATATTTTGTGAAAATATACATAAAATGCTACCCAAATTTTTTTTATTTCATCAAAATATTCCAATTAAATCCGAAGTTATGGAATTTTAAAATCCGAGATCGAGATCAAAAATATAATCAAAACGCTCTATACCAGTCAGTGTGTGGAATGGCACCAAAATAATGGGTATTTTCCCTTCAGAATCGCTAGTACCAATTTTAAAACTGAAATCCGCATGTTATTGTCCGCTAAGATTTATTAAAATCGTAATAATTTGAATGATAATATGTCAAATATTTATAATCTTGATGATACCAGGAAAAACGTAGGCTATATTTAGTCAAATTTTAGCAAATTTCAGTCATCAAAACAGATAAATCTGGATTTCTTCGGTTCTAATTGTTGGATCACATGGTATCAGAGGACGTAATAATCAGAAAAATGTTATCTGTCGTTTGATTGGTTCTATATCAGAATTCATCGGAAAGTAAGGTGCGGAAATCCAATAAAATGGGTCGTATCAATGGAAAATTCTAGGTCGCGTGACGTCTGAGCTGAATGTTCCCGCTGCCGCCTCATATAAACAAACGGTAATTTCGCTTACATTTCATTAATTTTTTAGCCTGAATTGTAGATTGAAATGGGCTATTTTTCAACTGCTGGCTGTCTAGCGGGCCAATCACATGGAGATAGAGATAGAGGTGCCTTCTCAGCCTCGTCGGTTTCCTTCGACTGTGCTGCTAAAGACCCCTACCCGTTTGATTGGTTTTATATCAGAATTCATCGGAAACTAAGGTGCGGAAATCCAATAAAATGGGTCGTATCAATGGAAAATTCTAGGTCGCGTGACGTCTGAGCTGAATGTTCCCGCTGCCGCCTCATATAAACAAACGGTAATTTCGCTTACATTTCGTTAATTTTTTAGCCTGAATTGTAGATTGAAATGGGCTATTTTTCAACTGCTGGCTGTCTAGCGGGCCAATCACATGGAGATAGAGATAGAGGTGCCTTCTCAGCCTCGTCGGTTTCCTCCGACTGTGCTGCTAAAGACCCCTACCCGCAAAGTAAAATTAAACCATATGTTAGTCCCAAAATGACCTAGTTTGTTTCGAATGGACGTTAAACCCTATTTCTCTCTCTTTCTGAATTGTTGTTATTCTTATTAAAATTAATCTCAAATCTTATGTTGGGAGCTGCGGTGACCCAGTGAGTGTGACTTACACTGACTTTGGGTCGCTAACCTTGATGCGCGATCTTTGATCCCGGTTTTGTTTATCATGATTTTCCAAGTGGTTCTACATTGTCATTGGTGCAGGAAAGATGCAGATAGATAAAACGAAAAACTGTAAAAAAAAAAGAAGACCTTTGCCGGCCCTTGGCAGAAGAAATTCGCTAAGAGTAAGCCACAGTGATGCTGTCCTGGCAAAATTTCTCTCATAGCACCCTGTATGGTGTATGCCAGTCTTCATTAGCCTAGTTGGAGCAAAATTAGGACATTAAATCCTATTTCGTTTCTTCATTTCTAAACTGTCTTATTAATCATAGTGACTTGCTAGTTTTAGGATTTGATAATTTAATGTATGATTGGCTGATATAAGTAGTGCTGGCACTATATATATCATTATCAATGTACGGTATTGCAATTAGCCTTCTCTTGATTTACCTAGTACGGTATTGAATTGTGAGACACTGAATTATGTTTCTTTGCTACTTTTCTTTTTGTCGCTTCAGTAAGTAACCTATCACTCTTATTCATCTATTTCACACATTATCCACTAGTACACAAACACTCTTAAATGTTTTGGGCCTTCTTTTGATCCACATAAATATCATGATATTAAACAGTTTTAATCTGTTGATATCGGCAAGAATAAATAAATTATCTATTTGTATACCCTGTTGTTTTCTTGGTAAATATTGACCTGGTTATGAATCGTGACATGAATTGTATCGTAGCAATTGAATGGCAATATGTTTTGTGTCATAACTGCAGTGGCAATATCCAGCATTACTCTTAATCAGTGAACGGGAATAGTAATAGAAAGTATAGTATGGAAATCAGAAAAACAAACGAAACAAAATTGTAAGTCAATATAGTATCTGTATACCCATCCCTTCACGGCACTATTTTGACAAAACTAAAAGATACTCCCTTGGCTTATTTATTAGAGCAATAATCAATTAGGTATTTGTATTAAATATAATGTCATACATTACAGATATTCCACCTCTTGAAGATATGACTAATGTATTGCAGCAGGTTCAAGCATTAAAATTAGAAAATCAATCCAGTAAGATTATAAGTTCATCAGACACGAATGAGAAAAGAACAGAAAGTGTAAGTAAATGGGTAGATTGCTTACACTGATAATAAGCAAATTGTGCAGAGAACGTGTAATCTCTGGTATTACACTAGCCAGACGCCAGCTAGCACAAGAAATGAATCATAATGTATGTTTTGAATATGGGGATTGACCGTATCCCTGAGCTGAGATGCCGTCCATACCTGAATTCATTACTACTGTATTTTTTTCTTACTAGACAAACTATATAAGTATTTTGTTCCTTTTATAGGTGACTCCTAAAAGTGCACAGCATATATCACCTGTTGCAAATAGTAAAGCAATAGATAAAACTCCAGTAAATAAGCCGAATGAGAAAAATACACAATCATTTGGTGGAATGAAGAAAGGATTTTTATTTGGTTCTTCAAGTAACACAAAGAAAAACAAAAGTAAATCAGTGTCAAACACAGATGACATTCCCTTTGTGAAGTCAAAAGAACCAGAAAAATCAGATTTAAATCTAGACGAAGTACAAGAGGCAATGAAAGCTAGTGAAAACATATTTCAAAACCGAGGTAATACTTTAGTGGAAAAATGCATTAATTATTAAGATTTTCGTCAATATTCTGTGGCCCGTAATGCCGTAATAGATGTTCTAAAACCAATAAATGTGAAATATATGCCGTGGATAATTATATATTTATCTTCATATCGAACGAAGTTACTGTATTACAACTCATAATGATCCAGGTCAGTGTGTTTTCTATTGAGCACGTGGTAATTACGTGTCAGCCACTGACATGGTTTTTCTTCAGTTATTTCGATTATTTAAGTAGCCAAAAGATTTTTTAACTTATAAAGAATTATCACAAGTCTTACAATAAATATTTCATTTTTAAGTCTAATATATAATATTTTGTGCACCCCATACTGACAAAGTGGTATAGACACATGAATTCACAATACCCTCCCGTGAATAAAATACATGAAATATGGATTTATTTTGCAAAGTTTTCATGCGTTATCAAAAATGACCGTTAGTGAAAATTTTGAAGTGGAAGCCCTGTATTACATGCTTTCTTGTAAATCAAGAAGTAATAAACTGGTTTATATACCCGTTGCTAGTATCTTGTAACTTCTTTTTGCATCTGAAAGTAACAATAATGTTATTGCCAGGAATTCTGTTTTGTTGTCCTTTAGATATCAATATCATTTAGTTGTAGACATCAAAATTTCTGCTAGATATTAGTGATTTTTTCTATTTGATATCTCATTTGGGTCAGAAAGCAAGAAAGCATCATAATTGCTCCAAGATAGCGAATATAGAGCTGGAATAAAATAGTGCCATGTTCAAACCCTTGCGATACCCCAATATCAAAATATTTTATGCTACATGTAGGGTAAGGACAATATCAAATTATGTTTGATAGTTATGTTAACATGAAAAGGTGTGTTAAATTTAAATGTTATTTTAATTTTAATGTTTTGATAGAATGGGTAACAGACGATCTCTTGAAGAAAGTGGAGAAAAATGAAACGGTTTTCAGCAAATTATCAAATCCAGAATTTGCTAAGGCAATCACTGAATTTCAAACCAATCCCCAGGCTGCTATGATGAAATATGCTAATAACTCTGAAATGCAAAATTTTCTCAAAGAATTTTGTGGAATAATGGGTAAGATTTTAAAAATGTATTTGTTGTATAAGTATGATACATGTACAACAACATATAGAATAAAAAAAACTGTGACAGATTAACTTTTCCTATAACATCAATAAAATAGGTTGTAAAGAGCTACTGTTGACACATATTCGTCATTAAATCTTCACATTTTGTATACAGTCTTGTCAACTTTGTTGCTTTGTGATTATTATGTTTATATCAAGAAATAATGTTAACGGAATATCATATTTTTGAAAATAGTTTTTATTTTGATTAAAAATAATTTTTATTTCGATTAGAAATCATTTTTATTTTGATTAAAAATCATTCTTTATTGCAGGAGATCATTTTTCAAGTTTTGCTGAAAAACAGCCTAATGGTGTTCCTTTTGAAAGTAATATGATTCCTTCCATTAGAACAAAAGAAACATTACAGGAAAATGAAATTCAACCATCCCAAAATTCTCAACAAATTTCTGATGAGGATGAAAACAAAATACAAGATATATTAAGGTCACCACATATAAAACAAGTATTAATGGATGAGAAGATTCAAAAATTATTTCAAATTCTAAAAACAAATCCTCAAGCAGGAGAAAGGTTGGTATTTAATAGAAAACTTTAAAATTGATATATGGTAACCTTGAAGCCAATGGTTGTATGTCTTACTCAAATAGAAAGGAAATTTGTGACACATAGCTTATTTTTTTTATGAAAGCGTAATGCAGAACTTTGCACTTCAATACACTAATTTATAAAAAGTACAGCTATCTTGTAGATTTTGTTTTGTGTGTAGTAAAGTCCAACTGCACTTTCTATATAGGTCAGGTGATTTCAATAGAAGAGATCATTACTCCTATGATAATAAAGTCATATATCGCTCAGCCAAAACTTATATACCGGTACATCTGAAAGGATATTTTTAATGAAAGAATTAAGCAACAATGGTAATCCCTATTACTTAGTAGGGGATCACATGGTTAAGTGGGTAAGGCGCTGGCTCGCTAGCCTGGAGGTCAGGTGTACACATTGGTGTCCACATAAAAATCCCTTGGCAGTTGGAATTTGATATAAGAGTAGGCCGCAGTGCCACTGCCCGAGTGAAATTTCCCAGGTTAGGTGCAGAAGAGTATAAGGACGTTAAACCCCATTTCATTTACTACTTGAGTTTTGATAAATGTGTGCATTCCTGCTCATGAATCATAGCTATTCACCAATATGTTCATCATACTTGCTGCATGCAATTAATATTTATTTAATTTGTAATATTTATGGGCACTCCAGCTGCCCAATATCTTATTTGAAATGAATGTAGTAAAAAATTGGTGTTAAAATTTCTGCAATTTTGTAAAGGATTTACAAACATTGCTTGCTCAATACATTAAAGCTACAATTTCATATTTTTAAGTTATATTTTTAAAATGTAGTAAAATAAAGCCTTAAAATAGATGGTATCTATAAATAGTCCTACCTTGTTAAAGAATAATCCTAATAATCCAATAATTCACTATTGCCAGTTTCGAAATTGTCAAATTTATCATTTTCAACTTTAAATTCAAACGTTTGGAGATAGCTATTCCATGAAGGGGAGGGGGGCATAGAAAAACAAGTGAGGTAATTGTGTTATTATTTCCTGTGTCAATGATTTTTAAGTGTGGGGAATAATGCCTGTGATGGTATAATAGTGAGATGACAACCTATTTTGCAAAAGACATAGAAGTAATTATGTTTTGACTTTCTCAGAAAATATGAAGTTCTCACTTTAAGCGAATACATTTTTAATTTTCACAATGATACATTTTATCTTATTTGAGATAACAGTATAACCACCCGTGACCCTATTATGTTTATTTTTACAGGTTATTGAAAGAAGCCAGTGGAGATATGAAAGAGAAGATAAAAATATTAGTTGATGCTGGGTTACTTCAGGTGCAACAAAGATGACATTAACTAGTACTGATGATCTAAATATACATATTGATAGACACTAAATCTAAGAGAACTGACCTTTACAGATATATAATATAAGACTGGGTTTAATGAGTCAGTGTGACAATGTGAAAATAAACTGGTTTAAATCTTTCAAAATACATGTACGTATGACCAGAATGGATAAAATTGTGCAGACTGTATTCATAAATTTCTAACTGACAAATTTTGTAAGATATACGATGATTGTAAAGGCTGATGATACAACTGTTTATGTATAACATAATTATTTTTTAAATATTTATTTTAATCACAGTGACTCCCTCGAAATTGTATGTGGCGATGACTTGTTGTACCAAGAATTTAGATTTATACATTTTTCATTAAAATGTGACAATGCAGTTTTGAACCTATCGCCATCCAGGAAACTAATTTTTATTCCCCCGCACAATGCGATAGAGACTACTGTTTTTTAACAAATTTTCTTTAAATTGGTGTAAAGGGGGGGTTGCATGGCCAAATGTTACCAGGTTCGCATGTGCGCTGTATCGTAAAGCCTGTCATTGAATTAACTGGCGTGGTTTCAAATCCCTAGTTGTACGTGACAAGGAGTAGGGTCGCCTGTCCAAACTTGTGGGTTTTCTCTTGGTCCTCCGGTTTCCTCCCACTGCTAAAGACCCCAACGCGCAAATGAATCAATGAAATAAAATTAAACCCTGTGTAGTCCCGAAATTGGTGTGCAGGATTGAGGTGGATTTGCCGCATTCTAGAGATATTATGTGTCTGGAAAAGTTTGTGAACATGATAGAGAAAAGTTTTTTTTTGTGGAAATAAAGAATCCTTATCAAATTCAGTCATCACCCAAGTTTTCCTTTGGGATGGCTCCTGTCTATAGCTACTGTGTGAGCTTGATTTTAGGTGTTGCTTGGCTATCTTTGAATTTCATGTTTAATTCCAAATGGCACCCCTCAAAACTTGAATAGCCTATCTTTCGGACAGTCATTCAATGGATGCAAACCAAACCTAGTAGACATATGGTAATCTATTACCTCTTTAACTTTTGTCTGTATCAGGTCTGATGTCAAATGTCAAATATTCTCATATTCATCTAAGACAGCTGGGATTAAGGCCATACCAACACTTACTTGGTCATTCTGATATCATTTTCAGCAAACAGGGTCTAATAGAGATCGGCCACACAGGGTCAGCAATCATGTGTTACATTGAACCAATTCAAATTCTTGTTAGGTAGCCTTATGGGTCAAGTAGACCTACCCCCTCCCCCACTCTCTCTCTCTCTCTCTCTTACAATGGATCCATTGGTTACTGAATTTTGCCCCTTTTGGCTAGGTTTCACTAAAAAGAAAAGTTATTATGGCCTTCATGGGTTACTGTTTAATTATCTTGTCGTAATTGCATTGCCTACAATTATGCCAAAATAAGATTCGATGCATTTTATTTCTTCCAGTCAATTCAGTGGTGCATTGTCATTGCATCACAGTAAAGAAACCCAGCTGTCACCTTTACATTATTTATTGTTTGGAATGATCCCTGTTTGCCGCATGTAGGATTAATATACCATATCTGTAATCATACCTAATGAAATTGTCTTCAGCAAAAACTCATATAGAATACCAGGGAGGTGTCAGATTTTCTGTTGAGACAATTTTATATAGTGACCCCAAATATTTGATGAACACAACATATTTTCTACAACAAAATTCATTAGTATTCTGTGAATTTTGATATAGGCCTAGGCTTGCGCTGTGATTGGATTCGACAGTCAGTTGTAGATATTCTTTAGTTTTTCATTTTGGTTCAACCTCCTTTAACCTGGGCATTAACTGCAAGAAATAAGACCAGGCGCAAAATTAAGGTGGCCAATAGTTCTATAGTATATGAAGTCTGCGGTCAGGGTCAGTTGATATAAATACACAGAAGTCAATCCATTAATATCAGAATATTCGTTCATAGAAAATGGTGGCACAGTCTGAAAATTCAACTACACATACATGTAGTGTTTCACACTGATCAGCAGTGAATATTCGCTACGCCGCTACAATTGAGGACTTTCGTAATCGTCTGTGAAACAGATAGATATTGTTTTAGATAGGCAATTGACGACCCGGATATATTTCTACGACCAAAGAATTTGAATACCAATTCTTATTCTGTGGTACGACCGTGGAAATTCGAACGTATTTTAAAGATCCACTTTTACTCTGACCCTGTCGCCATGGTCGGATTAACCAAAAGTACGATAAAGATGGTTAATTATCAGTAGCGCATGTGTCCTCCAAGCTGGCTCTTACGCACGCTGTGCAGCACAGTTACCCGTCTGTGTCGTACTTTTGGTTTTGACCTCTCTGACTTTGTACCGTTGATTACTGATTAAACATCCATAAGTGTACAAATGTGTTGTTATTGATGTGTTCCCATTTGAATATTGTTCACAATAAGAAGCAAAATAAATAAGTTATGTTTACAGGATCATTTATTAGTTTTACGAAAAACTAAGTGATTCTTTTTCTATGGCGCTCGGTATAATATTATGATTTTATTTATTATGTTGTATATATTTATTGCCAAATAAATCTATTTATCTTCCTTACCCGAAGCTTAACGGTCCCGGTCGTGACTGCTTGATAAGAAGGGGGGTTGGGATGGCCTAGTACGGTCTAGAGTGCCGCGCTTCGACCTCTAGCTGGCCGGTCACCTCTGGCTTGCGACTGTGGTTTCGAGCCCCGGTGTGAGCGTATATTTCATGGAGATAGGGGCGCCTTTTCAACCTCGTGGGTTTCCTCCGGGCACTCCGGTTTCCTCCCATTGCTAAAGACCCCTACGTGCAAGCGAATTATTGAAATGAAATAAAATTAAACCATATGTTAGTCCCGAAATGACATAGTTTGTGTTGAGTGAGCGTTAAACCCTCTCTCGCTCTCGCTCTCTCTCTCTCTCTCTCGCTTGATAAGAAAACGGTCCAATTCAAAGAGACCGTCGCAAAACAAGCTCGGTGTGGTGGTCATGGCGACAACCAACTGTCCAAATATCAATTAAGTAAATCAAAAAGAAAAAGCTGACTGTTCGCCTCGCATATTCCATGTCAAAATTCAATCATATACTGGAGTAATCGTAATCATATTGTAGAAGTGGGAATCTTCAGTATAATATGGACCTTCAAATACATTTTCTGAAATTATCCTGAAAACTATTTAACACCGAAAAACATTAAATATTAATTTGTCGTCTGTCAAGCGACAGTAACCAACCATATGGTCGTTCGATTCTAATTAGTATTCAAACAGAAATTTAATTAAGTTCTTTTCAATCAATGAATTAATAATTGCTCGAATTCTCCATTACAATATGTGCCAATCAAGCATGCACACCAATAGTATACGATGAAAAGTTGGATGAATCGCGGTTAATAATATAACTCTATGAGGGCGACCAAAAATATCTATAACCCTGTCCATTGACTCATTGATTGCCTACTTTATTAACATATATCCTTTCGATGTTTAGTTTATTTACTACTTTATGCATCAAAATTTCATTTCTGCATGTACTCGTTCAATTAGACTTTTCAACCTTTAAGGTTTTTTACAGAGTCCTACTAACTATCATCATCATCATCATCGTCATCGTTTTCAGACAATAATATATACATAGGCTATACCCTTTATGTGGGTTGTATGCTGTCTGGTTATGTGAGTACTCTGCATAATTTGGGACATATGGGACCTATGGGCCACCCTTTGTATCCGACATGTGAATGACAAAATCGATTTTCATTATGTAACCTTGACCTTGCCAGGAATACATTGCTGATTTGCCTGGAGTGCTATTAGCACATTGCCTTACAAGTTCATTTAACCGTAGTTATTAAAGTATTTTTTTCATATTTTGCAATATTTTTCATGTCCCAAATTAATTAAGTGTGATCAAGATGTGCTTTACATGAACACATATGCCCAGTAGTTATCTAGTCTTTGCACTTAAAATCAAATGCCACAGTGACTGACTCTAGAGAGTTAATAAAGCTAAATATATATTTAAATGCTGTGGGTACCGATGGACCACCATAGGTCCCCAGAGGCATGGTCCACAGATCCTGATCATATCGTTATGAAAATTGAGCGTATGGTTATAGGTTTCTAATTTATAATCGAGAGTTTTGTAACGCCACGAAATAGAACAGAAACAACAGACAGGGGAATGTTTGATGCCGAAACAATCTAGATAGGCTGGGTAATTTTTATGAACAAATCCCTACATCACAAGGTTGCACGGGTGACTAAAAGCACGCTACTTGACTCAATGACAGATCTTATGTATCTAACGCGCATGTTTCATTCATCTGCACCCCCCCCCCCCCAGGGGCGGATCCAGGAATTTTTGCAGGAGGGGGTTTGCCAGGTTTCTGTTACGGAAATCTTCCATCATCGTCTCTAAATTACATAGGCATACATACAAATTGAGCTTTTTAAACGGAGAAATCATTTTTATACTGATCTAGGATCACTTTGTGATGTAATTTCATTGATGCAAGGCATTATTTTTTTTTATGTAGCTGAGCAGGGGGGGGGGTGGACCCCCCCCCCCCCTCTGGATCCGCGCCTGCCCCCAACACACACACATACACAAAAACAAGCCCTTGACTCTGAGTACGTTGGTAATTTTGAAGAATGGTGATAAAAATGATGACTTTGAAGTAAAATTATTCATAAGTCGTAAGAGCCCAAAAGCCCACCATCTGTAACACGCTGAAATTATAGTAGCAATGTTTCCCCCGAACCTACATGTGATTTGTAACTAAAGTTATTTATAAAATAAAAAAAAAAAAAAATAAGCCCGTCGGACCCCAGTATAGTATGCCGTCCACAAGGATGTTTTGGTGCATAAAATTTAGTATTCTATTCTATTCATCATCGTCCAGCGAATCCCGATGTTGAGTTGTGTTTTCCTCCTATCCAGTGCTTTTTGGTCAACCTAGTATATCCCTGATCTGCACTTTACAGTTCAATACATATACATGTATCTATATTTAGTGTACACGTCAATGAATGAAAGGCTGGGGCTACTTTTATTTTTTTAACCTACATTTTCCTACACGCATGTCCAATTTATATAGTCTGGATTAGCCAGATACATCGTTTGTCAGGGTTTGTCAGAGTATAGGGTCTGGAAGAGCGAGATTAATGTTAATTTGGACAAAAAGTGGAGATGAGGTCATAACAGGATCAAACGTTATCGCGATTTGTTCCAGCGTCTGGTTGTAAACATAAATATATATTTATTACACAGCATATTATCATAGTGAACAGTGGGTATGCATCTTATTTCTCTTTATATACTAGTATTCATGAAATTATTACGTTAGCGTTGTGCCCTTAGTATGACAATTGACATAGCTGTATAGTGTATAGCCTACTTTTCTTGTAATTTGTATTCTTCATGTAACTTGTAGTTGTACCGTCACAGCAAGCTTTGTTTTCAGGAACTTATTTTATTGTGGTTATGAACATCGTGTGTGTGTGCTTATAAATAGTACCCAATAACATGTATTGATCTGTAGTTACTCATATTCTTTAACGTGCCTGTCTACTTTTTCGCATAAAACTCGTCATTGGGATAAGTTCACATTGACCGACCGCACTGTACGTGCGAATTGGCAGATTTTATTCTTCCTGTGCTCTGTGACTACGCGAGGAAGAGGATATTCGACGTTACATGCTGATTCCTATAATATAACTAAGAGTAAGAGCTGAGAGCTGCAGGGGGAAAATGTACCTTACATTTTCTAATACCTTGTTCATGTATTGTTATTTTTATTAATGTAATTTTTTCATTAGACCTTGTTGGGTTTTATAGGTTATAATATTAGTGACCCAATAGTTCGAGGTGCCTTTGTGTATAACCAATTTTATGACATGGTATGTTGCCAACGGGAAATTTAAAGCAAGCTTGTTTTGCCAGAGGCGCACACATTAATAATGATAATGTTATAGGGCCTAATGTTATCCAATATTAAGGTCAAGTTTAATAGGTCATAATAAGAACTGACTGTATGGATACAAGAAAAATATATAGATCATGAACAGTAAATAAAAATGTATGTGGCAGGTGTTCTGGAACGGGCGTGCCTTCCATAATGTTAACCCAGGGCTGTCCTAGTTCACCTAATACGTAGGTAGATAGAGAGAGAGAAATGGGCTTTTACGTCCACTCGACACAGACTAGGTCATTTCGGGACTTATATGGTTTAATTTTATTTCAATAATTTGCTTGTGCGTAGGGGTCTTTAGCAGTGGGGGAAACCGGAGTGCCCGGTGGAAACCCGCGAGATTGAAAAGGCGCCCCTATCTCCATGCCGCATACGCTCACACTAGGGATCGAAACCACAGCCGCAAGCCAGAGGTGACCAGCCAGGTAGAGGTCGAAGCGCGGCACTCTAGACCCCCCCCCCCCGGTCCCCTAATACGTAGGTAGGTCCTGTAACTTTACTTTGTTCGGTTACGGCTACCTATAATTACAATATTGACACAACTGCTCTTAATATAGTGTTTAACAAACAAGAATAGTAGTAAGTGCAGGGGGACTACACCAAACACACACAAAAAATAAACAAGACAAATACGGACACGCCACAATACATGTATGGTATCACAAACATCAAACGTATAAACGTATATTATCAGATAAAGTGAACGAATCCGGCGACTAACCGTAAGTGTCAATGTGATCATATCATATGTGCAGTCCCGGACCTGCATTGATACAGATTTCACTCAAAATGAAAAACGAATTAACAATAAGGTAATATTTCCCAAACGTAGAATGCAGTGTGTGTCATGCACATACAATGTTGGCTCATGGAAGGAAAAGACCTTTATCAGTAAGCATTTACATGAATTTAACTGAAAGCCAAGTAAAAAAAATAAATAAATTGTATAGTAATAAAAAAAAAACAGTGGTCAAAACATTAGGTCTATATATGTGTGCTAAAGAATTCAAATGTGTTAATTTTAGTTAGGACACAAATCCTTATTTATATAAAACATAAGATAACCCAATATCACTTTTTTTTTCTATAATAAAATGACCTGATTTATTTAGGCTACCTTTGGTGACATTGGACTTCGAACGGGTGTAATAAATAAAACAGCTTAGTCTGGACTGAAATAGATCAGTAAAAAGGTAGTTTGACGTGTTGGGCAGCTGTTAATTGAAACCTGGTGGACCTAGCTTCAATTCGATTGAATTCATTAAGCCGGGAGATTATCCGACGTTGGTATCCGATTTTGTAAGTTAATAAAAATAATTTGATATTTTAGCGAGAATGCAGATGGTGGATCTTGTTTCTTGTAATAACCGATGGCTCCCGCGATTACAACCTACATATTATAATTAACTGTGATGTACAGGTTAAAATTCTAACGTTGAACAGCAGTGGCCCACGTATAACAGCCTACTTTGGTATTTTAGACATAAAACAATTTAGCTTACTATTTTATCTTTTCAGAAAAAAAACAAGTGAAGATTGTGAATCAAAAGTGCAACGTTGAAAATGTTAACACTGAATATTATTGCCTTTACTTTATTTACACTAGAATGTTATCATACCATTGGCCATCTAGCTGTCCTATTTCGCATTCGTCTGCTTCCAAGGCGAGATCTTGTGCGAATTAGATATTATTTCCTCGTAGACGCCATGACTGTATTTGTTACAAACTTTCTGTACACGGGGAAACTAAAATGGTTGGCCTCCTTACAGATAATTCAACACCTGTATTATTTTTTTACGTGGGATAAATCTTTCCTGGCAAAGAAGGTAGGTTTAGTTTACGTAGAATTTAAATATATTGATTGCTGCACTGTAATTGGTTGCTGCACTATCCCAAAAGTCGTTCTATGAAATTTATATCATCATTCAATTGGAATATTCTAAAATAATACGATTTGTTGACCATAATGAAGATTGGGACATATTATTCAGTTACAACAAGAGTGTCATTGGGGCTTTAAGGGAGTGAGATGGTATTTAAATATTACTTTCGGAAATGAAGTAGTCTAACGTAAACCTTTTCAAATGTGACTTGGATTTTAAAATATTTTCGAACCCTCTGGACAAGTAAAATGGGTTGTAATGGATAATTTACACAACAGGTAGGACATTTAAACATCTAGTACTTAGAATAGGGGTATTATTTATTTTCTGGAGCTACCAAGCCAGCAAGAATGTTATTGTCCCTTTAAATCTTTATTTTCCTCCCCATTGTCCCATTGCTGCGCATATATTTTCCTTCGTCAAATTTCCGCCTGTACAATCTTTGTTTGGTTTCAATTTATTATGCCCCAAGAGAATCACCAGCAAAAGTGGGTTAAATGGTACAAGGTAATAGAAAATTTGATAATGTAGTTATTTCTTTCTTCCATTTCAGATTATTGATTGGAGTTCTCTGGACTGGTTTAGCAGCTACAAGAAGGGAAATTTGGAATTAGATTCTATCTTGGGAACTGCTTTTGACATTGTAGTACACATCATCAATGCTTTCATTCTGGCACAATATTTGTCAATAACAGAGACCATTGTTGGTGTATTGATAGCTCAAGGTGGTTCTTACTGTTTATTGTTTAGTTCAAAATATGCTTGGAGTAATCCTAATCACATGCCGAAATGGGTACACAAGAGAATTAATCCCATTGCCCCAAGATCGGGTTAGGTGGCCATGGTAAATAAGTAATTTAAATATTATAAACATTCCGGTGTAGTGGAGATTTCTAGTTATCAACATATTAAAAGGGCATTAGGCAAGATTAGATAAAGAGTTGACCGTTCTTATGAAAAGGGGATATGTTAAAAATTATTTTAGTCAAATTACATCACTCTAAGCAGCATTATCGTTGTTAAAAAAAGCAGTGTAGCCTCGACAGTCATTGCTACCGTTGTGACGATAATAAACAATGTCTCGGATATCCATTTTTACGGTAAATCATTGACAGAAAAACGTATTTAAATCTGCTTAATATCACAGCCATCCCATGACATCGATGGTTGATTATAGTCTTGTTAAGTTAATGAATGACTAATCAATAATTATCTCACATTTAAGGCCTAAAGAAAGGTCTACAATAGGCCGGCTTATAGCTCTTGCATAATGCCCATTTAAATGAAAATAATAATAAAACAACGACGTCATCTGTGATATAGTTATATGCCTATCAAAAACTTAGTTGTTGAATATTAACCATAATTCACACGACACGTTGTAATGTGGATCAACAGCTCAGATCAAATGTATTTCGTCCCGGTGATACAAAAAAAAAACCTCAAGATAATATACATATAATAATTTCATTCAGGATATGCTAAGAAACGATTGTACCATTGCTGACTATACATAATATTTCTGTATTCTGAAAACTACCCAAATTTCAAAAGCTTTATAGACAACGCCCGTTCAAACAACCGACTAAACTCAATCGTTTGGATTCTAAGCATCACTTATCCATTGGAAACCCAATGAAAACGCACAGCTAACTGATTTGGCTAGAAGAATATCGAGACATAAGGAAGCCGAAATGTGATTTTTGGCTGCCAGTAGGCTTGATCCATGAAAATCAAAACCATCCCACAGAGGTACACGATCCGACGAGGTAAAAAATAAACAATGTTAGTAACACGTGTGTCCACCTCTGACAGCCACACAGGCCATACAACATCGTTGCGTGAAAGAGTTTAGTCTCTGAATGCCTTATCCTTCTCTATTCTCCTTACAATCGGCGTTTCTGTGTCAACCATGACATATTGCGTCTTAACAGATCTGATTTTTAATATAGCTATTTTGTCGACTTCAATATCGATCGTCATGGTCTGACGTTACTTTCAGAATTGCCAGATTAAAGCCTATCTTTAAAACAAAATTTACAATTATCCATTAATTTTAGTGGTGCTTTTCCTTTGCGTCTCGGTATATATTTACTGAATCATCCCGTTTCTCAGGTTGGGGACGTCATATTGCTGATTGACCACAAGAGAGCAAACTCTTACGTTTGTAGTACTCATAGATACCTGCAGGTGAAATGTTGGCAAATGACCCTATTGTGAAAACCAAAGATAATCACTAATACTACTGACTAATTGCAATTACCTACTTGTATATAATAATAGGTCATTTTTCAATGTTATTTATTCACTTTACTTTGTTCCTTCAATGCAATATGCTAATGCAATTTTAGTATTATTTGTTTTCGTTTGCTTTTTACATATTAAAGAATAGAAACAAAATGTCTTTTTTTAAAATTATTTTATTACATCTCCTGCAAAATCATGGTTCATAAGACGGTCCCCGTATAAGATATAGTCTGCCTTCGGAATTAGTGCGTATTCCTGGATAAATTACGGTAATTTCCGGTTTTGTTGATTTTAAAAGCTAGTATGC
Organism: Patella caerulea; assembly: GCA_036850965.1. Lineage (NCBI taxonomy): Eukaryota > Metazoa > Mollusca > Gastropoda > Patellidae > Patella > Patella caerulea. The sequence continues at coordinate 32,184,021 of JAZGQO010000014.1, read as the reverse complement.
CAATCGGCCACAGCTAATAGCAATACTGTGACATATAGAGTGGGGGTCACAGTTGTGACGCTTGTCCGAATTGTATATAGTGCTGTCGGGTATTTTGTTACATATTCAACCTGAATTCTAATTATGGTGTGGCAGGTCGTGACAATCAAACATTATATAGCTTGGGGGTTATTTCGGGGTGACGACACAAAACAACAGAGACTGATTAAACAAGTTGATGTTTTTACTTGTGGTATACAAACCTACTTTCCTGACTTCTGGGGTAAATCTAAACCATTTCCTAACATTAAAGGATTTCACTGTCCAATTCCTTCATTAATAAAAAATCCCTTAATTTATCAGGAATTGGGAGAGATTTTAAATCGTGGTAAAACATATTGCCAAGATGATGTCGAATCCACTTTCGGCATATACCACGCAATGCCATGACATCATTGGCATTATGAATCCAATGCGAAAGTTCAGATCTGCACTCTTCGCTTACTGTGTCTTCAGACAGACACTCTTTGAGGTGAGCGTTATCGTAACCAGTCAAAATGAACAATTTTATTATATTAACAAAACCCTTTTCAAATGCCATTCTTACTGGACATGCTTCCAGAGGATTGCTATTTGAACACTGGAACAAGTCAACTTTGCTGTTAGCTTTTAGCAAAAGTTTAACTACTTCAAAACGATTATTATCAGTAGCGTAAAATAATGGTGTCTTCCAGGTGCTGTCAACTGAATTAATATCTGCTCCAGCAAGAATAAGATCTTCGATACAAGTCGAATGACCTTTAAAGGACAGTATATGTAAAGCTGTTTTTCTGGCGGAATTATTGGAGATGTTTACATCACATTTCGCTGAGGACAGAATGGAAACAATTTTATCAAATCCCTCTGAGGCAGCTAATATCAACGCGGTATTGTTCTGTTTGTCGCAAATATTGGGATCGGCTCCCGCATTTAGCAACATTTTTACCGTTATGCCCATCGCTCCTTGACTAGCGTAATGAAGAGCACACCTCCCATCATGATCAGTCGCATTCGCGTCACAATGAGCTTCCAATAACATTTTAATAACTCCGTAACATTTGCTTTTCACTGCACATATCAGGGGTGTGCAGCCATCTGAATCTTTGGAATTTATATTCGCGCCATAAGTTATCAAATGTTCCGCGCAGTCGTCAAAACTACTTTTCGCTGCGATATGAAGTGGCCCATACCTCGCGTTTCCCTTTAAGTTAGGATTGCATTTTGCTTCCAAAAGTACTTTTGTTGTTTTATGATCATTTAAGGACACGGCCACCATTAACAAAGACTTTTCACTGTGGTCACTAACTGTTATATCCGCACCTGAATCAAGTAAACATTGCACACATTCCGTCGCCCTTTCTTTCACACCTACAAGAAGTGCCTCTGCTTTCTCGACATTTGATACACAAGGACTTGACAGGTAGATGTTTAATACCCGGAGGTTCTTTTTGATAACTGCCTCTTTCAAACTGAAAAACAAAAAGAAAATGTTTCATAGCAAGCACTGAGCTACCCATTTAAGAGATTTCGCACTGTAACTTCTCCTTCTTCTGTTTTCTTTAGTATTTAAAGGGTGGTGATTTTCTTAAAATCAGGGGGAATAGATGTTCACGCAATGTCGTGTTGGAAGACCACGCAGAACTCTGCACAAATGTCCCGGAAGTAAACTATGCCGTGTTGAGGACTTTACCAACTTATTACTATTTCTTCAAATTAAACTAAGTCTTGTGGACGACTCCACCAACGTATTAATATATCTTCAAATTAAACTAAGTCTTGTGGACGACTCCACCAACGGGTTTGGACGACTTAACCAGGTCTTTCGTGTGATCGAACATGGGACCCCCGGGTTGGCGTAGTTCCCAGGTTAAGTTAAGGGTTATGGCTATCCTAATTGAGATCAGCCCATGGCTGGGTATTTGGTAGGGTTGGGTTTAAGAATTTGGAGAGATGTGCAAAAAAAAATCCCTGTTCGTAAACACAAATTTAATTGATGCTTAACACATTTTTTTGATGAAAAAAAAACAACCCAGAAAGAAAACCATTTACTACTAAGATCTGGGTACTTCCCCAATCGAATGTAGGTCTACCATACAAACTTTGGAGCAATGACATGGCCAATTGTTGCTCCGCCTGTGGTGGAAAGCGTGCATCCCACCAAAAAAATGGAGAACAGTTGGAGCCGGACAAAGAGGTCACAATAAACATGTGAATGGGGGAAATAAGCGACGGTCAACATCCTATGGACTAAGACTATTAATTATTTCCCCTCATTGTGCGATTTATAAATAGACAATTTTTCCCTTATTTTTTTCTCCCCTCTTCCTGCATTTTTGGGTTGACTTTTTGGTCTAGAATTGGAGAAAAGGCATCAAATTTTCAATTTCATAGCAGTTTTGGGTAATACTGAGGATATTACAACGGAGGGATAGGGGTGTAAAATGTCTTTCTGCGGAGCAATCATTGTGTCAGAAGTGAGATTTTCACCCCAATCAACTTAAAATCCCCGTAGCAAAAAATCTAAACGGTCAACCCCCTACAAACTTATGATGAGGAGATTGCCAAATGTGGTCCCCATTGTGCCTAAAAAGATTGGAAGCAACGGAATGTTGAGAAAAAAACTACAGCCTGTGATGTTACAGGCATTTAACATTGAAGTCAATGGGCAAATAATTACTAGTCTGAGTCCTGATAGTGGGACTTGTTAAATAGAGTTGCCTCCCTTCAACAGTCGTCCGCCCCTTCTTCACTTCTGCTGGTAGGTAACATGGCAGTTTGGTATCGGGTGTCAGAAGATCCCAACGAGAACCGTCAAGAAAAACGACAAAACATTCCTTTATTTATAATAAAACGTTATTGTTTTAAAGCGTTGTCTATTTTCAAATGTTGTATTGAATTACTATAACGAAAAAAAAAAGGTTTTATTGCTAATGTTCGCCCAACTGTGTTAAGAAAGTTGGAAGCTGCTGTTAATCAAAATTGTCAGAAGAAAGCCGAGATCAAGCTGGCAGACAATAGCTAGCAGACATTAAGACCTTTTACCAGACAATTAGGAACAATCAACTCAGCATACAATAAGGAATTTGCTGGATGACCATGACTTCAGTGAAATCACGTGCTCTGTTTGGGCTAATCCGAGCCTTCGATAAATAAAATAAATTGAAAGTAGTCTATTTTTAGTAACTATGTTATTGTCTGATGGCGACGAATTTTTAGATCAAAATAAAAAGGCTATTTATCTCTTCTAAAGTGTGTTATTATGAATGTGCCAGAAAATAACAAGTACATTTAAAGAGCCATTGAAACTTACTTTCCGGTGATGTATGACACGATAACTGGAATTTCGTATTAAGATCCTTATTTTGACATTAAACACTCGCCTCGCCTCGCCCCACCCCACCCCACCGCTCGAATTCAGTTAGTGCAAGAGAATTTTTTTTTTTTTTTTTTTTTTTTTTTTTTTTTTTAATAAAATATACATGCATTCTGCCTTAAGGTAAACTAAATAAAAGATTGACTTTAATTTTGGAGCAAGTCTCCCATTCTTACTCCCCCCCCCCCCCGACTCCCTTCGCTTATTAAGGTAAGTAAATATGAATGTGCCAGAAAATTATTTGTATATTTGAAGAGAGCGTTCAATGTGCTTTTCAGTGATATATAACATCATGGCTGGAATTTCGTATTAAGAACCGTATTTTGGCATTGAATGCCCCCTCCCCCTCACTATAGAGTTAAAAGTACCATCCAACTTTGATCGCTTATTAAGGTAAGTAAATATGAATGTGCCAGAAAATTATTTATATATTTGAAAAGAGCTTTTAACGACCTTTTCAGCGATATATAACATCATGGCTGGAATTTCGTACTAAGAACCGTATTTTGGCATTGAATACCCCCCCCCCTTCACAATAGAGTTAAAATTACCACGCAACTTTGATCGCTTATTAAGGTAAGTAAATATGAATGTGCCAGAAAATTATTTATCTATTTGAAGAGAGCATTCAACGTGCTTTTCAGTGATATATAACATCATGGCTGGAATTTCGTACTAAGAATCGTATTTTGGCATTGAATAACCCCTCCCCTTCATTATAGAGTTAAAAGTACCACCCAACTTTGATCGCTTATTAAAGTAAGTAGATATGAATGTGCCAGAAAATTATTTATATATTTGAAGAGAGCATTAAACACGCGTTTCAGTGATATATAACATAATGGCTGGAATTTCGTACTAAGATCCGTATTTTGGCATTGAATACCCCCCCCCCCATCTTAGAGTTAAGTATCACCCAACTTTGATCGCTTATTAAGGTAAGTAAATATGAATGTGCCAGAAACTTATGTATATATTTGAAGAGAACATTCAATGAGCTTTTCAGTGATATATAACATCATGGCTGGAATTTCGTACTAAGAACCGTATTTTGGCATTGAATACCCCCCCCCCCTCACTATAGAGTTAAAAGTACCACCCAACTTTGATCGCTTATTAAGGTAAGTAAATATGAATGTACCAGAAAATTATTTATATATTTGAAAAGAGCATTCAACGTGCTTTTCAGTGATATATAACATCATGGCTGGAATTTCGTACTAAGAACCGTATTTTGGCATTGAATACCCCCCCCCCATTCACTATAGAGTTAAAAGTACCACCAAACTTTGATCGCTTATTAAGGTAAGTAGATATGAATGTGCCAGAAAATTATTTATATATTTGAAGAGAACATTCAATGCGCTTTTCAGTGATATATAACATCATGGCTAGAATTTCGTACTAAGAACCGTATTTTGGCATTGAATACCCCCCCCCCATTCACTATAGAGTTAAAAGTACCACCCAAATTTGATCGCTTATTAAGGTAAGTAGATATGAATGTGCCAGAAAATTATTTATATATTTGAAGAGAACATTCAATGCACTTTTCAGTGATATATAACATCATGGCTGGAATTTCGTACTAAGAATCGTATTTTGGCATTGAATAACCCCCCCCCCCCCCTTCACTATAGAGTTAAAAGTACCACCCAACTTTGATCGCTTATTAAGGTAAGTAGATATGAATGTGCCAGAAAATTATTTATATATTTGAAGAGAACATTCAATGCGCTTTTCAGTGATATATAACATCATGGCTGGAATTTCGTACTAAGATCCGTATTTTGACATTGAATCCCCCTCCCCTTCACTATAGAGTTAAAAATACCACCCAACTTTGATCGCTTATTAAGGTAAGTAAATATAAATGTGCCAGAAAATTGTTTATATATTTGAAGAGAACATCCAATGAGCTTTTCAGTGATATATAACATCTTGGCTGGAATTTCGTGCTAAGAACCGTATTTTGACATTGAATTCCCCCCCCCCCTTCACTATAGAGTTAAAAGTACCACCGAACTTTGATCGCTTATTAAGGTAAGTAGATATGAATGTGCCAGAAAATTATTTATATATTTGAAAAGAACATTCAATGCGCTTTTCAGTGATATATAACATCATGGCTGGAATTTCGTACTAAGAACCGTATTTTGACATTGAATCCCCCTCCCCTTCACTATAGTCTTAAAAGTACCACCCAACTTTGATCGCTTATTAAGGTAAGTAAATATAAATGTGCCAGAAAATTATTCATATATTTGAAGAGAACATCCAATGAGCTTTACAGTGATATATAACATCTTGGCTGGAATTTCGTACTAAGAACCGTATTTTGGCATTGAATACCCCCCCCCCCTTCACTATAGAGTTAAAAGTACCACCCAACTTTGATCGCTTATTAAGGTAAGTAAATATGAATGTGCCAGAAAATTATTTATATATTTGAAGAGACCATTCAACGTGCTTTTCAGCGATATATAACATCATGGCTGGAATTTCGTACTAAGAACCGTATTTTGGCATTGAATACCCCCCCCCCTTCACTATAGAGTTAAAAGTACCACCCAACTTTGATCGCTTATTAAGGTAAGTAAATATGAATGTGCCAGAAAATTATTTATATATTTGAAGAGAACATTCAATGCGCTTTTCAGCGATATATAACATCTTGGCTGGAATTTCGTACTAAGAACCGTATTTTGGCATTGAATAACCCCCCCCCCCCCCTTCACTATAGAGTTAAAAGTACCACCCAACTTTGATCGCTTATTAAAGTAAGTAGATATGAATGTGCCAGAAAATTATTTATATATTTGAAGAGAGCATTCAACGGGCTTTTCAGTGATATATAACATCATGGCTGGAATGTCGTACTAAGAATCGTATTTTGGAATTGAATACCCCCCCCATTCACTATAGAGTTAAAAGTACCACCCAACTTTGATCGCTTATTAAGGTAAGTAGATATGAATGTGCCAGAAAATTATTTATATATTTGAAGAGAACATTCAATGCGCTTTTCAGTGATATATAACATCATGGCTGGAATTTAGTACTAAGAACCGTATTATGGCATTGAATACCCTCCCCCCTCCCATTCACTATAGAGTTAAAAGTACCACCCAACTTTGATCGCTTATTAAGGTAAGTAAATATAAATGTGCCAGAAAATTATTTATATATTTGAAGAGAACATTCAATGCGCTTTTCAGTGATATATAACATCATGGCTGGAATTTCGTACTAAGAATCGTATTTTGGCATTGAATACCCCCCCCCTTCACTATAGAGTTAAAAGTACCACCCAACTTTGATCGCTTATTAAAGTAAGTAGATATGAATGTGCCAGAAAATTATTTATATATTTGAAGAGAGCATTAAACACGCGTTTCAGTGATATATAACATAATGGCTTGAATTTCGTACTAAGATCCGTATTTTGGCATTGAATACCCCCCCCCCATCTTAGAGTTAAATATCACCCAAATTTGATCGCTTATTAAGGTAAGTAAATATGAATGTGCCAGAAAATTATTTATATATTTGAAGAGAACATTCAACGTGCTTTTCAGCGATATATAACATCATGGCTGGAATTTCGTACTAAGAACCGTATTTTGGCATTGAATACCCCCCCCACCTTCACTATAGAGTTAAAAGTACCACCCAACTTTGATCGCTTATTAAGGTAAGTAGATATGAATGTGCCAGAAAATTATTTATATATTTGAAGAGACCATTCAACGTGCTTTTCAGCGATATATAACATCATGGCTGGAATTTCGTACTAAGAACCGTATTTTGGCATTGAATACCTCCCCCCCCCCACCTTCACTATAGAGTTAAAAGTACCACCCAAATTTGATCGCTTATTAAGGTAAGTAGATATGAATGTGCCAGAAAATTATTTGTATATTTGAAGAGAACATTCAATGCGCTTTTCAGTGATATATAACATCATGGCTAGAATTTCGTACTAAGAATCGTATTTTGGCATTGAATAACCCCTCCCTTTCATTATAGAGTTAAAAGTACCACCCAACTTCGATCGCTTATTAAGGTAAGTAAATATAAATGTGCCAGAAAATTATTTATATATTTGAAGAGAACATCCAATGAGCTTTTCAGTGATATATAACATCTTGGCTGGAATTTCGTACTAAGAACCGTATTTTGACATTGAATCCCCCCCCCCATTCACTATAGAGTTAAAAGTACCACCCAACTTTGATCGCTTATTAAGGTAAGTAGATATGAATGTGCCAGAAAATTATTTATATATTTGAAGAGAACATTCAATGCGCTTTTCAGTGATATATAACATCATGGCTGGAATTTCGTACTAAGAATCGTATTTTGGCATTGAATAACCCCCCCCCCCCTTCACTATAGAGTTAAAAGTACCACCCAACTTTGATCGCTTATTAAAGTAAGTAGATATGAATGTGCCAGAAAATTATTTATATATTTGAAGAGAGCATTAAACACGCGTTTCAGTGATATATAACATAATGGCTGGAATTTCGTACTAAGATCCGTATTTTGGCATTGAATACCCACCCCATCTTAGAGTTAAATATCACCCAACTTTGATCGCTTATTAAGGTAAGTAAATATGAATGTGCCAGAAAATTATGTATATATTTAAAGAGAACATTCAATGGGCTTTTCAGTGATATATAACATCTTGGCTGGAATTTCGTACTAAGAACCGTATTTTGGCATTGTATACCCCCCTCCCTTCACTATAGAGTTAAAAGTACCACCCAACTTTGATCGCTTATTAAGGTAAGTAAATATGAATGTGCCAGAAAATTATTTATATATTTGAAGAGATCATTCAACGGGCTTTTCAGTGATATATAACATCATGGCTGGAATTTCGTACTAAGAACCGTATTTTGGCATTGAATACCCCCCCACCTTCACTATAGAGTTAAAAGTACCACTTAAATTTGATCGCTTATTAAGGTAAGTAAATATGAATGTGCCAGAAAATTATGTATATATTTGAAGAGAACATTCAATGAGCTTTTCAGTGATATATAACATCATGGCTGGAATTTCGTACTAAGAACCGTATTTTGGCATTGAATACCCCCGCCCCTTACTATAGAGTTAAAAGTACCACCCAACTTTGATCGCTTATTAAGTTAAGTAAATATGAATGTGCCAGAAAATTATTTATATATGTGAAGAGAGCATTCAACGTGCTTTTCAGTGATATATAACATCATGGCTGGAATTTCGTACTAAGAACCGTATTTTGGCATTGAATACCCCCGCCCCTTCACTACAGAGTTAAAAGTACCACCCAACTTTGATCGCTTATTAACGTAAGTAAATATGAATGTGCCAGAAAATTATTGATATATTTGCAGAGAACATTCAACGTGCTTTTCAGCGATATATAACATCATGGCTGGAATTTCGTACTAAGAACCGTATTTTGGCATTGAATACCCCCCCCCCACCTTCACTATAGAGTTAAAAGTACCACCCAACTTTGATCGCTTATTAAGGTAAGTAGATATGAATATGCCAGAAAATTATTTATATATTTAAAGAGAACATTCAATGAGCCTTTCAGTGATATATAACATCTTGGTTGGAATTTCGTACTAAGAACCGTATTTTGGCATTGTATACCCCCCCCCCTTCACTATAGAGTTAAAAGTACCACCCAACTTTGATCGCTTATTAAGGTAAGTAAATATGAATGTGCCAGAAAATTATTTATATATTTGAAGAGATCATTCAACGGGCTTTTCAGTGATATATAACATCATGGCTGGAATTTCGTACTAAGAACCGTATTTTGGCATTGAATACCCCCCCCCACCTTCACTATAGAGTTAAAAGTACCACCTAACTTTGATCGCTTATTAAGGTAAGTAAATATAAATGTGCCAGAAAATTATGTATATATTTGCAGAGAACATTCAATGAGCTTTTCAGTGATATATAACATCTTGGCTGGAATTCCGTACTAAGAACCGTATTTTGGCATTGAATACCCCCCCCCCCTTCACTATAGAGTTAAAAGTACCACCCAACTTTGATCGCTTATTAAGGTAAGTAAATATGAATGTGCCAGAAAATTATTTATATATTTGAAGAGAACATTCAATGAGCTTTTCAGTGATATATAACATCTTGGCTGGAATTTCGTACTAAGAACCGTATTTTGACATTGAATCCCCCCCCCCTTCACTATAGAGTTAAAAGTACCACCCAACTTTGATCGTTTATTAAGGTAAGTAAATATGAATGTGCCAGAAAATTATTTATATATTTGAAGAGATCATTCAATGGGCTTTTCAGTGATATATAACATCATGGCTGGAATTTCGTACTAAGAACCGTATTTTGGCATTGAATACCCCCCCCCACCTTCACTATAGAGTTAAAAGTACCACCTAACTTTGATCGCTTATTAAGGTAAGTAAATATAAATGTGCCAGAAAATTATGTATATATTTGAAGAGAACATTCAATGAGCTTTTCAGTGATATATAACATCTTGGCTGGAATTTCGTACTAAGAACCGTATTTTGGCATTGAATACCCCCCCCCCTTCACTATAGAGTTAAAAGTACCACCCAACTTTGATCGCTTATTAAGGTAAGTAAATATGAATGTGCCAGAAAATTATTTATATATTTGAAGAGATCATTCAACGGGCTTTTCAGTGATATATAACATCATGGCTGGAATTTCGTACTAAGATTTAAGATTTAAGATTTTATTATATCATTGCATCCGCGTAGGACAGCATACACAGTTTAAACAAAAGTTGATCATACAATTATAACATAACATCTGGAGTGATCCTTTATGGATGTACAATGCGATATAATACGTCTATAACATTAAAAGATGGTCGGTAAAATGAAAATCAGTATAGTATATATCTAAAACCAAAATTATCTAAACTAGCTTGGAAAGTAGCATAATTAAACATATTATGTTGAACAGGGGTGTTGGTTAACGGGTAACTCTGATGCTCTTTCTTGGAGACACTTATATATATATGAAGCAACCTGACTAGCAATTTCGTTTGGGGGATTTAATACATTAATTAAATTGCGCGAGATGTGCGGATTGCTTTTGAAAATTGGTGTCAATTGTGAATTTCTAAGATTGTTATATTTGTTACAGTCAAATATGAAATGATATTCGTCTTCTATTTGATTATTATTACATTGTTTACATAAACGTGCATATGACGGGATATTTTTATAACGACCACGCTCTATCTCGAGCTGGTGTGTGCTAAGCCTAATCGAAGTCAACGCAGTTTTATGGGCCTTCGAGAACCGTATTTTGGCATTGAATACCCCCCCCCCTTCACTATAGAGTTAAAAGTACCACCTAACTTTGATCGCTTATTAAGGTAAGTAAATATAAATGTGCCAGAAAATTATTTATATATTTGAAGAGAACGTCCAATGAGCTTTTCAGTGATATATAACATCTTGGCTGGAATTTCGTACTAAGAACCGTATTTTGGCATTGAATACCCCCCCCCCCTTCACTATAGAGTTAAAAGTACCACCCAACTTTGATCGCTTATTAAGGTAAGTAAATATGAATGTGCCAGAAAATTATTTATATATTTGAAGAGATCATTCAACGGGCTTTTCAGTGATATATAACATCATGGCTGGAATTTCGTACTAAGAACCGTATTTTGGCATTGAATACCCCCCCCCCCACCTTCACTATAGAGTTAAAAGTACCACCTAACTTTGATCGCTTATTAAGGTAAGTAAATATAAATGTGCCAGAAAATTATGTATATATTTGCAGAGAACATTCAATGAGCTTTTCAGTGATATATAACATCTTGGCTGGAATTTCGTACTAAGAACCGTATTTTGGCATTGAATACCACCCCCCCCCCCCCTTCACTATAGAGTTAAAAGTACCACCCAAATTTGATCGCTTATTAAGGTAAGTAAATATGAATGTGCCAGAAAATTATTTATATATTTGAAGAGAACATTCAATGAGCTTTTCAGTGATATATAACATCTTGGCTGGAATTTCGTACTAAGAACCGTATTTTGACATTGAATCCCCCCCCCCCCTTCACTATAGAGTTAAAAGTACCACCCAACT